>CM065299.1:97594651-98794651 GCA_032871835.1 Dipteronia dyeriana | reverse complement strand
GTTTATTTTAATTAGCTTCGAGTAGTTTAATTCAATCATCAAATCTTTGCTTATCTAAATAGTAGTAAAATCAATCAATTATGGTAATCAAATTTTCAATTCTTGTGGAATGAATCTTATTTATTATTGTACTACTCTCACAGCTCCGTACTATTGTGAGTGCTCATTTTGGAGTGATTAGAAGTGTCAGTGGATCAGAAGAAAGCTCTTCGTCATTCGAGGAGAATGGTAGAAATGAGGTGTTTTTGAATTCTCAAAAGGTGTAGGGTGAGTGTTCTAAGAGAGACGTGAACCTTTTTGCTTCAGACTCTGTTTTGAGGAATCAAATCGGTAGGCTAGTTGCTTTGGACAAAGGTTCAGTGGATGGTAATGGTCCACGTAGGACTCATGCCCAAGAAGGCTATGAAGGATTAAAAATCTGTAGGACCTTGATCAATTGGAGGTTTGTCTAGAAAAAGATGGATGGCTTTGAGGGAGTGGTAAGTCTGTTCATGAATAGGGTGAAGTTATAGATGCTTTGTTTGCTGACATAAATGGCTTTGTTAGTGTTGAGGTTGGTGGCGACTTATGCGAGAGGTCCGGTAGAGATTATAAGATGGATCAGATTTTGGCTGCTGTGGGGAAGGAAGGTGCTGATTCAGTTGCGATGGAGAAGAATGTTGTAGGTATGATGACTAATTCATCTTCTTCAACCTTCATAAAAAGCGGTAGGCCTAGAAGTAATGCTTCTAACAAGCATATTATGAAGACTATAAGTGCTAAGATTAAGCCTTTTGAATCCAATCAGATTTCAACTTTGGGGAAGGCTTATAAGCAAGCTTGTAATATAGAGGATGAATAACTAAAACAATGGAAATTAGAGTTCTTTTGGGTTTTAATTCAATGGTAAAGAGAAAGAATTAACTAAAGTTATTGCAAGAAGAGAGGAAAAAGATGTTGCTAGGTTCAATGAGGTTAATGGTCCGTAGCTCTTTCGGTTTCAGATGGTTTTGGTTTTCATGTGTCTTTTGTGTTAGCTAATTCTTGGATTTTGAGAGGTTTAGGGTGGGTGGAAAGTCACAAGGTGGGCAGAAATTTGGTATAGGTGATGGTTTTTGTGTCCTGTTTCATCAAGATTTTAGGTCCCTTGGAGGTTTTATTTTCTTGCTTGAAGAAGGTGTTGGTTTTTGTTTTGTGTAGGGGGCTGTTGTGGTAGCTGAGAGGTTTGGTGGCTGTCGCTTGGGAGTTAAAGTTTTGGTTTTCTTCTTCCTGTTTTGGTTTGTGTTTGGGGTCTGCTCTGGTTAATAGAGGCTGAGATTTTTGTTTGTGAGGAGTTCTAACTCATTGGTTTGAGTGGGTTGTCCTGTTGTCTAGTCTTGTGCTTTGGTGTGGTTTGTCATGTTGTCTGGTATGGATTTCTATTAGTGTTTTTGTTTGTTTCAAGCCTTGGTGTTTTAAGTGTTGTTGTCACCTGTTCTAGGTTTTGCCTCTGTTTAGGGGTGTACTGTGTTTGGTCTTCATGGCCTTAATAATATTTTTAGTAGTTAAAAAAAAATGATATTTTAATAGATTCATTAAATGCTGAAATAAATTATTGCATAATCACTTTCAAAAAGTAATCTCCTTTAGAAGTTTTACCGAACATCATTTTAAGTCAAAAGTCATAATTATTAAATAACTAGATTTTAACTTTTCAAAAGCAATAAAAAACTAGCCTGTAATCCTGGATTGTCAATGGATTTTTTTTTTCGAATATTCAAACTTTAGAATTAAAAAAAAAACTTTGCTTAAACTAGAAGTTCAGGAGATAAAATTACATCCCAAAAATTATTTTACTTTTCTTGTCGCCGAATCACCCATTCATTTATTTTTTCTTATAAACCCTAGAGGCCTAGCTCATAATTATTTATTATTTATTATTTAAAAAAAAACCTTGAACCTGTGTGGCTATGGCAATTGCTTATTTACTAAAAGCAAATTCATTGTTATTGTCAAACCTAGAGTAAAGAACTTCCATGGCAATCTTCGTTCCATCGAATCCATTAAATTTACAACAAGTTCTAGATTCTCTAGCATCAAAGTTGAAAGGAATGAAATCTCTGTGAACTCAACTTTTGCTTCAACTAGCAAAAAACACTAATGCTATTTCAAGTTCAAAAGGGAATAGTAGTACTTTTGTTATCAACAATATGTTAAAAGCCCTCAAATGTATAAAAATTCAAGAGGTAGTGATTTTTCTATTATTGATTATGATGATGTGTGGTCGTGATGACTCGGTGTTAATAGCCAAATTTGGCAAGCGCACAAAGGGAAATTTTCCACCGAAAATGACGCCTGATAGAGAGCATCACAAAGCACTAGGTATGCCCTGGGCGCAGTAGTCTACCATGCAGCACCAGGTCCAACATGACCCAGGGATCTCGATATCACTATAAGATCAGGACGAAGTACGTGTACCATCGCGGACCCCCCAGCTAGTACCTAGGCATCGCGGTGATGATATGCACTCCAGTCGAGGTACGTATTCTACCTTTCTAGCAGGTAGAAAGATGCCCGTAAAGCTCATAGAAGATCGTAAGGCTCCAACAATATCAACCAAGCACCTCGCCACCGGAATGGTACCCCAAAGTACTTTACTAGAGTGACCAATCAAGCGCTGCATCACCATAATGGTACTATAGGCTAGCAGGCTGGTACTTTGGGATACCTAGTCTTCACCATCTCTATCGCTCAAGCGCCACCTCCCTAGGGTGGTACCTCAGAGCACCCCGTCAACAGACTAGTACCCCGAGATACCCCACCACGACACCAGATCGACGCTATGAGGTGCCACATGGCCAATAGATGGCTTCAGATTATCTGCTGACACTACGAGAAAGCTCCACGTGTATGCCATCATAATTGAAGAGTTTAAAATGGAAACAAACACCATTTTCCGCCAAGATATTCTCTGCCTAATCTCCAGGATCATCACATTAAATAGAAAATCTCATCAAAAGGGGAAGAAGGATCAATCCGTTGACCTCCCATTTGCTTGCCAAGAGAAAACCCTAGACTTCGTGTATAAATATGAGGAGAATATCGACGAAAAGAAAAGGGAGAAAAAGGGAAAAAAGGGATGATCCATCACCATTGTGAGTAGGATCCACTTATAGACATAAACGAGTTTGCCATCTCTATTCGTTGAAGCAAAATACAGAGAGAATGATTGGGTGTTCCGTTTCATTGTATTAGAAATTGTATCTTGAGTCATTAGTAATAAAAATAGCCTTGCTTAGTTCACCATTTTCATTTGTCCCTATTTCCCTACCCTACTTCCACATGTACCCGGTACCGAAGGTACCTAACCCTGACCGCGTTCCTCCGAGGTCAAGGTCTAGGTCTTGAGGGGGTTAACTGGAATTTTTCACCCTGAGTGAATTTTTGACTAACACTCGGTTTGGCCTCGTACTGATGGTGTAATTCGTGGAGAATTTTTTTCATCAACTCATTCAGGTGGGTAACTGTCACATAAATCGTCTACTAATTAATCTTGTAGAAGACATTGAGGCAATTGATGGCTTAATTATAACATTATTAATGTCTTTTGTGTATTTATCTTGTTATATCCATTATGACTGTGCGTTACTCGATTTGGAAAGGCTCATGCGCCGTGTGATGCTATGATCTTTGGATCATGAGAGGAACATACAAGAATTATCAAGCTCTAGGTATATAGATTTTTCATGATTTACCTTAGTGGTTTTTAATGTGTCAATTTATTCATTCTTACAAGGGTTTAAAAATTAAATGACACTTTTTGGAGGTGATATTTCAACATTGTCACTGCTTTAATAACTTATGTTTAAAAGACAACTATTATGGTGAACGGATAAAAATACCTCCAATAGTTGTTCTATATCTGATTTCTTTCATTCATTTTACTATGATATAGTTATGGAGTATAGAGAGAAAGTCTCGTTGAAACCTAGACAATCACTTGAATGGTGACGGAGTGGCGCTATACAGACGCATTTGGAGGTCGAGCTCAAGGCTCGAGTTACATTTGAAATGGCTCGGGCTAGTACTTAAAAGGCTCAGTGATACAAAGTTGACAAACTTAAAGTTTGTACAAAAGGCTCGAAACCACTTACAAAGGCTCGAAATGTAATTACTAAAAGCTCGAACACACTTACAAAGGACTCGAAAACACTTACAAAGGACTCAAAAATAATTACAAAAGGCTCGAGCCTTTGTAATTACAAAGGCTCGAAAACACTTACAAAAGGCTCAGACACAATTACAAAAGGCTAATTACAAAGGCTCGGGAACACTTACAAAAAGCTCGGACACACTTATAAAAGGCTCAAAAACACTTACAAAATGCTCCAAAAAACAATTACAAAAAGCTCGGACACACTTACAAAAAGCTCAGACAAAGTTTAGAAAGGCTCAGAGATTCAAAATTCACACAACCAACTTAAGGTTTACAAAAGACTCGAATAACAAATGAAAATGATCGGATAAAGTGCTACAAGACTCATAAACGGAGGAATAGAAAAGAAGTATCTAAGGGTAATTTTGGTAGTTCACCATAATAGGTACATTTTAAACATAACTTATTAAAGCAGTGATTTGGATGCAATGAAACATTAAAAAGGTGACATTTCTCACAATTTCCACTATATATATGGGAAATATATTAAATGATTGCATCATCTTGTTAATATATACTGACCTAATATTTGAATGTATATGATTTTAAGACTATGTTTGAGATTGTTTTGCTTAAAAAGTAATCTACTTAGAGCTTAACTTAAAACATAATTGGTTTAGCAAAAAAAATTAACAGGTGTTTGGTAAATTAAATTTTAAAATTGCTCTGCTTTTGAATGGGTGGAAAAATGTTTAGCATAATGACAAAAATAGACACCTGCATAAGCTAGGTCAACTCGGTCAACTTTGACAAAATGAAAAAAACTAGCTGCACCGAGTCAACTCTGTCTTTTTGGTGAAATGAGTCAACTCTCTCAAGCATCAAAACTCAGCATCTGGAACTGCTGCCTGAACGTCGAGCCGTCTCTCGCTCCACCAAGTTTTAAAGATAAAGACTGGCTTTTGCATCCAAGAGCACCCCCTACCAACTTCTCAAAAGTTGATTATTTGAGGAGTAAATTGTAAAATAAGTTGTTTTTGAAAGTTTACGAAAAACCTATTTGCTCAAAACTTGAGAAATATTCATTTATTTCTCATGCAAAAGCAATCCCAAACATATCCTAATACACACTGATTTGAAATTAGAAAATGAGCGAGAGTTCCTAACTCTCAAGTCTCAAATCTACAGTACATGATTTTGAATTTGCGCAAGTGTTGATATGAAGATTCACCGTAATTGCAAAATGTTGGACCTGCCCTCTGGTGTTCGATTATGTCTTTTGGCACAACATGTTATGGGATAAGAATTGTGGACAACAATGGATATACTGCATAATATGTTAAAAAATTTAAAAGTTAGGCCAATCATTGTGTTTCGTGTGGTGTTTGTTGGGATAATTTCATTGATCAAGTTGTTGCTACGATGGATATGGATCCTCGTCACCTTATTTTTTTTTTTGATCAACAATATAGTAATCAAGAAAGGCCATTGAGACCAAGGAACAGAGCAAAAACACAAACAACATGGGAGACCCAAAAAACGATAACACCTCACCAAAACAAAGAAAAAACAAAAACCGAGACACCCAAAGAAAACCCCCAGCCAAACGGGCAAGCAAGCCAAGACACTAAGGATCCTTAATCACAAAAATCTTAGGTTCCAAACTTGAACCCTTCTTTGCAAGTATATTCACGAAAGAGTTTGAGGCTCTAGAATTGAACAACACCTTCATATTACCTTAATAGATCTTGTTGACGGGATTTAAATGACCAAAGCAACCATAATTAACCCAAGAAATCGCCACTTTAGAATCGCTAACTATTGAAATATATTTTCCTTGAAACTTAACGTTCGAGGCACAAATCAGAGACGCTCTATGAATTGCCATAATCTCACCAGTGTTATAATCTTGGATGCTTAAATATTTCGAAAACAATCACATAACTCTCCCAATTGACGATCTTAGAACATCACCCATTCCCGCATGCCCTAGTTGACCCCTAGCGGACCCATCCATATTAAACTTAAGCGAGTCAAGGGTTGGAGGAATCCACACTTCTTTCGAACACTATTTCTTTTTTGGAATCACATCCACGCAGGCTTCCTGTAGGTTAAGCAGAATTATTGACATATTGTTAGATGATCTAGCTCTATGGTGTTTAAACCACTACCCAATTCTAAATCGAACCGTGTCAATAGCCTGAGTGAAGTTCACCTCTTTGTTTCTGAACACAACCCTGTTACGGTTTCCCACACTGTCTAAACAACAGTAAAAAAGAGAGAGTTCCAGACTCTTCCACACTTCCATTTTGGACATAAGCTCACCCATCCCCTCATCCACTCTTTAATCGTGTTGGTCGGGCTACTAGAAACCTTCCGCCACCCCACACACTTAGTACAAATTTTCTAGGTCCAAGGACAGTTAAGAAAAAGGTGATCTACTGTCTCGATATTATGACAACAAATAAGGCAATCTACAGTCGAAATGTTGCCAAAACTGAAGCGCTACATGACCTCATGAACTATAACCCTACAGTTGAAAATTTGCCATGTAAACAATTCTACCTTTGGGGGACAAATCCCCTACGAAATGAACTTTTCTTTCTGTAAGGCGATTGACCCCTCCTCCTCGATACACTTCCGAAAATAGCCCACGAAGAAGATACCATTGGAGTTGTTAGTCCATGCAATAGCGTCCGACAAATTATCTTGCATAGAAATGTTTTGAATAATGGATAAAAAACTCCTCTATTGATCAAGTTCTTAATCAAACATGGTCCTCCTTAAAGCAACGCTCCACTCCCATTTAGAGTCACACCACTAATAAAAATCATCCACACTTCCAGTTTTGTTACTAGCAAGGGAAAAAATCCTTGGGAAGATATTTCGTAAAGGAATAGAACCCCAACGGATGTCCTCCCACAACTTAGCCTTATTACCTCTTCCAATTATCATCTTCAAACCTTTCTCAATAATTTTGGCTGAGCTTGATCCTTCCCCAAATAAATTGTGAACAGCTTGCACAAAAGAAGACACATGAGAGCTGATATTCCAATCCCATCGTAACTCTGTTGTGTCCATACCATAAGAAGCCCACAACAAACGTTTCCATAAAAGATGTTGGTCGTTTCCAAACCGTCGAATCCATTTTGCCAAGAGACTCTCATTCTTAACCATCATCTTTCCAACACCAAACCTACCATTCTTCTTTATTTAGCAAATAAGATCCCACCCCACTAGATGGAACTTTCTTTTTTCCACTCCACCCCCCTAGAAAAACTACGGTTGAATCTTCTCTAATTTGAGTGTCACCCCTACCGGCATTTTAAAAATCGATAAGTAATAGTTTGGGATGCTCAAGAGCACTACCTTAATCAACACCAATCTCCCAACTCGATTAAGAAATTTCTTCTTCCATGGTGCAAGACAATTTTCCACATGCTTAATCATAGGCCTCCTAATGGTATTCCTAGATAGGGAATAGGTAAGGAAGCTTTCTTACATTTGAAGTATAGAGTCTAATCTTTATCCCCCCTCACTCTTGTACTTATTCTTACTGCACAAGATTTATGGAAATTTAGTCTCAACCCAGAAGCTAGCATAAAACATTTCTGGATCCTTCTTCTGATCGGAACGATTTATATACCTATTTGAGGACCCCATTACCTAGCTTTTGTTCTCTTTTTTGATTATATTTTGATATTTAATGTGTTTGTAAGCCTTGTGTAGGTGCATGTTCTCTACGGAAGGTATTTGAGCTTAATTGAAGAGTTTTGGAGGTTAGATGGGCTGAAATGGAATTGGTTGTGCAGAATACTCAACTTTTAGGGGCCATATATCCGCCCTCAAATCAAACTACATTACCTATTACCTATTTTCAGAAAGCTCCGGATGTCTCGTCTCCAACGCTTTTTATAGATCATAATTCTGAGTTTTCTCGAGGAAGTTATGGTCATTTTCGTAATGGTACGTGAAGATGGAATATCTTCACCTGAGGAAATAGCGACCTGTAGGCGACCTGAGCACCAAGTCGCCTTAAGGTCGCATTTTTACTTAGTTTTGCCATTTCCAAACCGAATTTGAGAGGGTATGTCGTCATTTCACATCCAATTATGGCCCTAACCTCCCAACACTATAAATACCCCCATTTCTCACATCACACACACCTCCCACACATCTCCCACAACCCATACAAACTCTATTCCATTTTCTTCATCTCTTCCACCTTCTTCACCAAATAAGTGAGTGATTCAAGCTCCCATGGAGGTTTTTCCTCCATGGGAGCTCACCATACACCTCCATACCACCATTTTACACTTCCTCCACCCATTTAGAACCAATTTCAAGGAAATAGGAGTGGTCTTAGGACCAAAACCGAGCTAGGAAAGATTTGGAGCATCTTTAGAGGGTGGTTTGCTCATTTTTACTCATTTTCCTTGTATTTTTGTTTCTTTAATGTGTAACCCTGAATTGAGAATTCGTAAACCTTTCACATATGCTATATATGTATATTTGTACTTAATTTCATTTGGGTTTTGTTTTGCTCTTGGAGTTACATGTTTTAATGCTCTTATTATGATATATATGTGTATGAATGGCTTGAAATTGATATGTATGCATGATTGGGATTAGGAGTAGAGTAATTTAATGTAGGAGTAGATTAATTTAGTTTCCCATGATTGTTTGTATGTTAATGGATGACCAAAATGCCATGTATTGATGATTTCAGTGATTGGAGATTTCCCCCCCAAAGAGTGGGAAAGGCTCGTTCATGCATTTAGGTGTTAAATTGGCTTTGGTTCATTTCCTTGCACTTAATGGGTCATTTTAGGACACAATTGCCCTTTCTTGGCCCGATTGGGTGGTGAATTGGTTTAGAGATAATTCCTAAATCAAGAGGATGAACCCTTAATTCATATTGAATGTACTTAATGCCTTTGCAATTGCATTGATGCACATTAGTGTTAGGTGAACATATTTTCCATTCGTATTCATCCATCTTAGGGAGTCTAGAGAGATTAGGAGAGATCTCTCTCTTGTTGAGGGGGTTATGCATTCATGAGATTGGAGAACGCCGTAGTCGTCCAGTGGTGAGAACATCTCAGATTGACACTCGAGAAGATCCAGTGTTCGATTCCCAGTTACGGATGAGGGGTCTCCTTTTTATTTGTTTTGCATTTCTTTCCTTGTATCCTTGTCTCTTTTTTGATGTGTACTTTCATTCATTAGGAATTTAATTTAAACCTAGTATTGTTGCCTATTTCGTTGCATATGCTTGTTATTGGTTAAGTGGCCCTTCGAAATGCTTAAAGCCTTGAGTGGTTAGCCACCCCTTCATTGAACCTAGGTTGTGTGTGATGGACCGAGAGGTGAAGCACTCAACGTGCATTTAGTAGATTGGCTACTACGTGTAGAGCCTGCATGTGGTTTGACACGTATTGTCGCTACATGTGTCTCATTGTTCTTAATGAACCGAGTGCAGTTCGGGCAACCATCGAGAGATAGGTTGTTGGTGCATTTCGGTATAGTCAATTGTCGCTGGAGTGAGGGCAATTGCCGAGGATTAAGTGAGCACGGCATTAATCCTTGACTATGCATGTTGTATGAAATTGTGTGATTGCTATGGTGTGGTCATTTGCTTAGTGTGACCATTTACATTCCTTATCACTCCATTCCATCCTATCATTGTATATATTGTTTATTTTTGTATTTTGCTAGGTTAGTTTGGCATTTAATTTTCAACATATTCTTTCGCATATGCAACACACGAGTCTGCTCGGAGTGTTGTAATAATAGCTAGAACTAGAGACGTTTGGTGAATCCCACTTCCCTGTGGAACAATCCTTGCTTGCCACTGTGCTAGTCTCTGTGACTCGCACGCTTACGAGGCCGAGCTTAAATATTCATATTTTGACGACACTACAACGACCTGTCCATCATCTACTATTAAGGAGAAACTTCCTGTTAGGCTCACGAAAAAGTATCGTGTCGTCTGCAAATTGGATTTAGGAAATACAGACTTCATTGTGACCTAAGGATGCACCTCTAATAAGGTTCAAATCATAAGCCTTCAAAAGCAAAGCATTCAAACCTTCCACAACCAAGTTAAAAAGGAATGGAGATAACGAAACTCCTTGCCTTAGCCCTCTCTTGAGAGGAAAATTGTGAGTAGGACAACCGTTAACAAGAACCGAGATAGACGGGGAGGATATGCAATCCCGAATCCATCTCCTCCATATCTCCCCAAACCCTGTACAAACCATCATATCCATTAGAAAAAAGTGATCTACACTATTGTAGGCTTTTTTAAAGTCGAACTTCACAAGAAGTCCCCTTACCTTGTCTTTTTTTTTCTTTTCCATTTGTTCACAATTTCCTCCGTGATTATGAAACTATCAACAATTTGTCTATCTTTTACGAAAGCCATTTGACTATCACTAATGATAGAATTCATAACCTTTTTTATGCAATTAGCTAGAACCTTAGCAAGCACTTTATACATGGCATCTACTAAGCTAATAAGACGAAAGTCCTTCATCAAAACCGGCTTGGTACACCTTGGAATGAGAGTAATAAAAGTGTGATTGAGATCTTTACATATAATCCATCAATAAATTTCATAAAATATGCCTTTATAACAACCCAATTAGCTTGAATGAAGTTGAGGTTCAAACCATCGGGTTCAGGAGCCTTATTTCTATCACATTCGTACACAGCCACCCAAACTTCTTCTGTATTGAAAACAACCTCCAGGTTGTCAACTTCCGAAGGCAAAAGTTTGTTGTGCTCCAAACCTCTTATGGTAGGTCTTTGGTGATCTCCTTTTTTGTAATGCTCCATGAAAAAGTTAAACACCCTATTACAGACAGTAATAGGATCAAAACAATGCACCCCATCAAAATAAAGGTCTCCAAAAAAGTTAGTTCCCCGTCTTCCGTTTGCCAAACAATGAAAGAATTTAGAGTTTCTATCCCCTTCCTTCAACCACCTCACCCTTGATTTTTGTCTCCACATTTGCTCCTCTTTTCTAAGACCTCTCGAAAAATCCAAAAGAAGTTTCAACCTCCCTTTTCTTAAATTGTCTATCCAACCCACTATCCCACCTTTCTTTTCATGGCTTTTAAATCCTTCTCTATGAGCTCTAGAGGCGACTCCATCTTCTTGTTTATCGAAAGCCATCTTTTGATCCTCACTTTTGAGGCTTTTATCTTGGCCGCCAAAAATAATCCTTTCGACTCCAAAGGATTACAATCAACTCATCATTTCCTTGCTTCCGTGATTAATTCTTTGTTCTCCAGCCACCCATTATAGAATCGAAACGGACTAGGACCTCAGTCCTCTTTTGCCACCTCAATAAGAATGGCATTATCGTCTGAAATGGAGTATGACAGACCATTTTGAATAAGGTTCGAGAACCATAAAAGAATCAACAGAGAGATAAGAAAACGATCAAGTCTAGCCCAAGATGCCCTTTCTCGATGATTCGTCCAAGTGAACGTCAACCCTCTTAAAGGTAAATCCACCACCTGAGCTTTAGAAATGAAATAATTAAAATTGTGAATCGAAGCCATGTTACACACTCCCCATTTTCTCTCGGAAGAATCCCTAACCGAATTAAAATCCCTTCCGATGCACCACAGAACTATGAACATGGCTTGAAAATTAAGAATAAAGTCCCATAACTTCTTCCTTTTGTTTTCCACGTTTGCGGCGCACACGTTGCAAAACACCACCTCCTTATTAATCCTCAACAATTCGCCTACCACAATTATACATATGTTATAAGAGACACAAGCCTTAATAGAGAACAAGTTCTCATTCCACATAGTAATCAGGCCCCCTGCAGATCCTACCGCATCAACACCTATTTCTCTTGAAAGCAGAGATCCTCCAAGGGAGCGAATGACACCATTGTCGAAAGAGGAAAGCTTAGACTTTTGAATAAAAAGAAGTATGAGTTTGTGCTCATAAATAGGATTTTTGACCCGTCTTCTTTTCTCCCCCTACCTAAACCTCTAACATTCCAGGATAACGCTAACATGAAAAGAACTTAGACCACGATCAAGTAGAAACAACCACTTACTTCTCTAGCTCTTTCAACCTAGCTTCATCCTCATTTTCTCTAGAGACTAAGAACCCAACGACCTCATTTTCTCCAGATGCTTATTAATCCATGATAAATCCACCGGATTCAAATCTTCCTCCATGGACAGATTAAACTCTTCATTCCTTACAACAACTTTGATATCAAAAGAACATTCACTTTCTTTAGGAACCAATGCCGAAAATCAACCTCTGTCCAACCGATCTCTATTCACTGTTTCATCATATATCGTAATAGTTTCTCCTATCAACTCCCCAAGCTTGAAGAAGATACTATTATCCCAATAGCTTAATGGAATACCTTTGACATTTATCCATGTCAGTCTTGTGTGGGGGATGAAACAGTCTGACCATCTTAACATAGATAAAAAACAATCTTCTTAAAAGAAAGTATTCTTAATAAAACCTTCATTTTCCACTTCTCATTCAAAGCTCCACAAGATGAATTTATCACCTATGAACGTAGAAGAGAAAGAGAAGTATCTGTTACTTAACCTCCTATTTACGCTGGATACCATTGAGAAATCTTTCAACACCCCCACTGCCTATTTAGACAATCATGTTTCCTCAGCTTTCGATTTAACCATTCCATCTTCAGTTGTTGGTTCCTTTTCTTTACTCTCTTGTCGCCCTAAACTACCTCTGGAAAAGAACGATGGTTGGTGTTGTGCTTCTGGTTAATCGTGAAACCGCTTTGTTTTCCTCTGTCACCCTCTTCATTCCTAACTGAGGTATAATGCTTACATGAACCTGCGCTTCTGTTATTCCACCCGTAATCCGCGATCTTTGCACTAATTGGCCATCCGTAACATGCATTCCGTCCACCAAGTTTGTAACCTTGACTGTTTTTTCTGACGAGTCGAAGCGTATGAAAGCATAGTTACTCCTCCTGTTACAAGATGTCCTGAACTCTTCCAAATGGCTTGAAGATACCCCACAAACCTTTCAAATCCACATTTAGGTTCAGGTTATCCACAAAAATGGAGAACAAGTTCTCCCGAAAATCTCTCTTTCTCTCCCATGCATGAGACCTAAACCTTCTCTCACTACCTTTCTCTCTCATCATATTTATGGGAATATTACCTATTAGAATCACCTCTCACTTTAATTGTCCTCACCTCTATATATAATCTATTGATATATATCAAATATAACAAATTAATGGTGTGAATTATTTTAATTAATTTTATGTCAACTCTATCAAAAGATAGAATTTGTGAAGATCATTAATTTATATGAGGACAATGCTAGATGAGGAGGAGATCCAAATCCTACCATGATAATGAAGGTGATGAAGCATGGTTTCTAGCAACATCTTAAATATCAAGCAAGGAAGTGTTGGCCTTTGAACAAAATAAAACAATATCCAATTTAAGATCAATCAATGGATCCATCTCTACATAATATATTTGTTGGTTCTCCATGACTGAATTTTCCATTTCTTAAGATTTAGCACGGTGTCAAAAGTCAGAACTAATAAAACGAGTTTAGAGAGAAGTTACATGAATAAAGTGATAAAAATATATTTTTAAGGTTAGTTTTAGTATTATAAACGGTGCGGAGGGTAATAACCAATTTTAAAATTTTTATTATGGATGTAGAGAGAAGTAAATGGACGTGGGAAGAATTCTTTTGGATATCAATAGTGAATATATATATATATATATGATGTCTGAATACAAATATATCAAAATTGGTATTAATTCTTTATATATTAAAATTTAGTATTATTAATTTTTTTAAATATGCATATTTTTTTTTTTAAAAGTTTAGTTTCAATAAATTTAAGGGAAAATTACACAAATATAACCCGAGTTTAATACATACATGAACTAGAATCTAGGTGTGCCTTAAATACAAAAAAATAATAATACACTTAACCAACCTTGGGTTGGTTTTAACTATTGTTATATATATATATATATATATAGTGGTTTTCTTATCAGTGTATTGAAATAACTTATATAAGTGCGTTGCACGTGAACTATTGATTATGGAAAAGTTTTGATAAGTGCACACACTTTGAGTTAAAGTATGTAAATTTAATGATCTATATCCAACGCACCGACGAATTTATAACATTGTACACTGACTTGAAATTTTATATATAGCGATCTAAGAGGTAATATAAAACCAAATCCCCTGCTAACAGAGGAGTTTAATCTCCTCCTTATTTTGGAGTAGTCCATTTCATCTCCTCTACTCCAAAATACAGAGGAGATGGATTTGATGTTCGATCTCCTTTGAATATGGATGTTATGCTACTACGCTACGGTGCGAGCACTGCCTCTCTCTATCATTTACTAATCAAACGTTATCCTTTGATTCCTTTCTACTCGTGCACATTTTCAATCATAAACTTGTGAGGTTGACACCAATGCCAAAATATATAGTGGGCACCTTAATTATATGATATAGACTTTAATAAATGTAACATTAAACAAGGCCTTAAGTTCAGGCAACCTTGTGAAATAAGACGCCTTTGCTGAGGTTTAACGTTGAACTGTCCCCTTCCATTCAACGTGCACAAAGAAAATCTGCATATGGTTAAGAAACTAAAACCAAATTCAATGGATAAGTTTGCCAAAGAAAACAAGTCAAATGAGGCTCCTACATTCTGTAACATCAATAACCTGATGATGACTTGTCCACTGTCCCAAGTTTTTGTCAATAAAGTTAATGATTCTCTTCACCATTGTCAGTCCACACAAATAATTTATCTCTTTCGTTGAGTTAAGAAAACAGGTATATAATCATCTCTTTTCTGCATTTCTTCTATTTTTTATTTTTTTGGATAAATTTTTATTGTTAATTGATTTATTTGTTTTGTCACAATGACATGATGTTTAGGAAGATTTTGCTGTTCTAAGTCCTGGTGACTATCGCATTTATTGCTGCTGCAATGGAATTGCTGCTAGTAGTCTTGTAGAAAATGCCAGCTTTTCAGGTTTACGGCCAGGCATGGCCCGTGGGACAAGCTACACATCCCGAAAGTGAGTTGTCGTTTTCAACGTGAGAGATAAAAAGTGGAGAGAGAAAAAAAGTTCAGTGACTTTCAAGCTACCAGAAGTGTATCGACGGTGACGAGATTAACGGCGGAGTAACCGGAGAACAATGGAATATCCATCGAGAAGTTTTGTAATCGATTGAGGTAAGTTGATTTTGATTTTGTTTTCGATTTTTTTGTTCAGAAGTAGCATTGCATGTTAGATCTGATATTTGTTGATTGAACTTGTAGATTATGGTTGATTTAGGGATCTGAGAATGGTTGTGGTTTAGATTAAGGTTTGAAATGACGTTGAATATTTGTTCAGGAAGATGAAAATCTAGGTAGTCGAGACTTTTTTAACAAGACCCGAGCTTTTTTGTAGTAGAATCGAGCTTAATTGATAGAGTTTCGAGATTTTTTTTTTTTTGAAAATTAAGTTTAGTTAAATCGAGTATAATTGTAGACAAATCGAGCTTTTTTTTTAATATGATCGAGCTTATTTTAGAAAGAATCGAACATATTTTTCAAAGGATTGAGAATTTTATTTTTGAAAATAAGGTTTAGTTAAATATGCTCGATTTGTAGCAAATCGAGCATATTTTTGAAAGAATCGAACATATTTTTTAAAGGATCGAGCATTTTTTTTTTAAATTACGTATTGTTAAATCCGAGTATATTTGTAGTCAAATTGAGTATATTTTTAAAATAATCGAGCATATTTTTCAAAGGATCGAGCATTTTTTTGAAACTTAAGTTTAGTTAAATCGAGTATATTTGTAGCAAAATTGAGCATATTTTTGAAAGAATCAAGCATATTTTTTAAAGAATTGAACATTTAAAAAAAAAATAGGTTTAGTTAAATCGAGTATATTTGTAGCACAATCGAGCATTTTTTGAATATGATCGAGCTTAATTTAGAAAGAATCGAGCATATTTTTAAAAGAATCGAGGATTTTTATTAAAGAATCAAGACTTTTAATTGATGAAACTGAGCTTTTTCCAGTTTACTTATGTACTGTTTCTGTGACATTGCAGATGAGGAAAATGTTGAAGGATTTTCTTAAAACTCCAGAGGGAGATTGGTACAAGGGGAAATTGACTCGACAAGACCATTTTGACGCCCTCGACCGTATAGATGACACACTAAACCGGGTCCCCGAAGATTTTGTTGTTGAGGATCGACGTCGGTTCATGGCGTTCTGTTTTAAGTATTTCATGTCAATGCACCGGCGGATGCGGTTTTTAGGTGCTGTTATCCATCGACTGCTATTGTGAGAGTTGCACCATAACGAGCCATAAGATGAGACCCGATTTCTGTTAGGGAACCATTTGGTGATGTTTTTGAAGGTGAAATTTTACCTCATCACCGGATTACGTTTTGGAGTCGTACCGGACATGAGCCTGTATACAGCAGTGGAGAGTTACATACATTAGCAGTACTTTCCTAGAGCCGATGAGGTATCATTTGAGGAGTTGAGGGTTATTCTCACCTTCAGAGAGTTTCAACAGGCGTACGATGCTATGAAGCTCTACTTCATCTATATGCTGAACTGGATGCTGATTGGGTTGGACGAGAGATTCAAGATTCTATTTTGGCAGTTTCGGTTGGTGGAGGACCTCGTTGCCTTTGATGCATTCCCATGGGGTGCCCACGTGTATATGCATTCTATTTATTCATTCAAGCATGTGCTACCCAAGCGATGTGAGGGACGTTAGCAGTCACAAGGCATTGATGTACATACGATGGAGACGTACAACATTTACGGTCTATCTCATGCCCTGTTGGTAAGAAATCTGATCCACAACATGTACTTTATTTTTCGTGTCCTAAATTTTATGGATTTTTATCATACTTATCTTTGTTGCAGAAATTTTCTTTCGAGGTGATCCCCGATCAGGGCCTCCAGTTCGGCGCCCGAAAGGATACGAACCTTTCTCCTCGTATTTTGAAGTGCGAGTTGACCAAACAACCCAGAGGTAAGAAGCTGGCCCAAATTTTCAGTGCTAGGGTATTTTTTTAATTTGTTAATCTTTATACTAGTTACTTCTTTTAACTAAGCTTTCAGACGTTTGCGAGGACTGAAATCGTGCCCACAGCAGCTGAGACAGGAGCCACTGTACTTCGTAGGGCTAAATTGAGGGGGATGGGAGGGGGGGGGAAGCCTTTATATAGTGGAGGATAGGCTGCAGCTTTCAGCTTCGGTCCTTGATCAGTCTACCACTGGCGGGGGCAATGGGACAGAGGGTTTTGACCCGAACGATGGGGGTTGGAGGCCCAGTGAGACAGAGGCTTCTGACCCAGAGGGTGTGTGTTTCATGGCCATAGACAGTGAGGGATATGAGCTGGATCATCGACAAGTTCTGCATAGGCTGGTTCGGTTTACCACCCCTGGATATGCTACATCTAGAGGGGATTCTTGTGTCGGCGTTGGACGTGATGGAGATGTAAGTTAAGAGGATAGTTTTGCTTATTATTAATGCGACCTGTTGATTATTTTAGTACTAACAATGTAGACATGATTTCAGGCCCCTTAGGAACATCAATTCAACGAGTTGTGTGAAGTCCTCTGGAAGATCGATGAGGATTGACAACAGTAGCACCGGGATTTACTAGCATTGATCGGGAGGATTCAGGGCTCGAGGATGCATATACACCGGGATGGTCCACCTAGTCCTGATCTAGACTTTAGTCCCATAGACAAGACATATGGGTAGACATGGGGGGTGGTGAGGGCAGACATGACTGATGGACGTCGAGAGGATCCACATACCGGAAAAAGGGGAGAGCAGTCCAGGAGAGTGAGGTTTAGTTGTGTACCGGGGATACAGGGCCTGTTACACATACAACAGTTCTCTCAGACCTCCCATCGATCGAACACCACTTCCCCCTCCCCCTCCGTCTTCCTTCTCCAACCCTACTTCGATCCAGCCGTAGTATTCCCCTACATCCTATATAATTTATTAATTGTGTAGCTAATGCAAAACTTATACAGACGTGATATGGATGTACTGGAGCTAGTTGATGCTGTATGGTTCCATCGAACCTAGGCCAACTTCATGGAGTTGGAGGACAAGGTACGTGTGTTAGGCGGTTTTCTATTTTAAGTTTGTTTCAATAATGATACACTCCTAACAGTTTTTAACTTATATATATATTTCCAGGATATGGATGCGTACCTCCATATTCTTCGGAAGCGTCAGCGAGCATTTCCCACTGTGTATAACCAGATGATCAACTTATTGAATACACAATTTTTTGTAAGTATTTAATACGTACTGATTACGCATGTTGGTAATTTAGTTTGTAAAACATTAATAACTTTCTATCCATCATCTGTTTGTATAGTCATTTTTGGAGCATCAGTGGGAGATAATAATGCCTCGTGATGCTCACGGGGAGATCACCTCGACGCGGTAGAATGTGCGGAAGTTCTGGTGGTCTGGTGAGGACCTTACTATAATGTGTGGTGGTGCCGCGAGTGGAAGCCGTCAGTGACACGAGGTTGACATGGTAAACGTTACTTGGTTTGCAATTTTAAAATAAAAATGTCTTTGTATATCCTAACACCTTTTTGTTACATTTATAGTTCCTGATACCGTGCGACATTGGGGGCCAACATTGGCTCTTGGTGACCATCGATCTGACCACCGGAAAGATGTTCATACTGGACCCTTGGAGACAGTAAGTCCCGGTGGATATCCGGAAGCAATAGGTAGCCCCCTTGCACTAGTTTTTGCCCTCAATGTTGTATTAGGCTGGGTTTTATAGTGCGCGACTGGCTGGCCGTTAGACGTTCACCAAGAAGAATAAACTCTTCTCTGTCAGCGTGGTGTCCGAAACACGTATCCCCCATCAGAACCAATCGTAAGACTTTCTTTTTCATTAACTTTGAGATTGTGTTATTAAAAATATATTGTTTTATTAACGCATGCTAATGTGTCCAACTACAGGGGTAACGGTGGTTCCCACACGTTGAGATTGATCAAGTACTTATTGGTGGATATGAGGATTTCGATTGGTTAGAAGACGATATGGGGGTCATTCAGGAGAAGATGGCTGTGGAGATTTTTTGTAACTCCCGGCCTAGTTAGATTTTTATAGTATTTTATTTTTCATATGTACCATTTTTTTGTATAAAAACAATTGAATTGAAAAAAAATATATTTCCGTTTCAACTGTCTGGAATCACAAGTACAACACAAATTGAAAATCCTGTTTAATTAAAATTTAAGTCAATGAACAATTCATACGATTACAAATTATCACAATGTCATCAATCGAAACACCTTCATTCATTCCACGGTGGAGTCCCAGTTAGGGCATGTCTGTTTGTTGTGTCAAACTGAATGACAGATGCTACACTTACGGCGGTATTCCTTAGGAACAACTCTGCTCGGACCTTTGTTAATCAAATGTGGGTTGGAACATCTCCTGGAATTATGCCCTGGTTATGCACATCTTCTACACGATTGTGTAGTTGTTCTCTTCGAAGACGAGACATGTCAACCTACCCTTAGGCGTCCTGCTTGTCTCCAGGAGACTGGATTCAAAACCACCCTCTTAGCAATGTTAGATAGCACAACCCAGGTGGAAGGATGTCCAACCGGTATAATAGGAACTAAGTACGCGTCAATAAGTGTCTGAAAGCTGGACCTCAATTCGACGATCTTTGGTTGTCAAATTGAGATGAATGTTGGGTAGTACAACCATCAATACAATGAGATATACAATGACATGAACAATGAACGGAACAATGAACCGAATGTTGGGCTAATCCATGAGGTGGATACTATGGTAAATTTGCATTCGGTAGATTATGTAGCAAACAATGAGGAAGATGAAGAACCTGTCCAAACAGAAAAATGTGCAAGACGTGTACACAGATGTAGTTTCAGTGCAACCAATACAGTTGGGACTTCTGAGGTCCGGTCTAATGTAACTGCAGCTGATTCAGATAATGCCACAACATGGGTTATTCAAGGAGTAGAATCATACTCGTTTGGTATGAGTGGAAACAGGAACCTAGGAGAAGATGAACCTACAAGCATGACATATAATGGGCAAGTTTTCCTACTAAAAAGTATTTGAAGAGACTGGTTGGGGATTTTGTAATGCGGCAGAACTTCAAGTGGAAGGTGAAAAGGTGAAAAGGTTCAATAAGACAACGTTACATCTGGTTTGTTTGATGGACAATTGTATGTGGAAGTTAAGATAAGTGATGAGAGATGAAGGGACATACTTCCAAGTAAGAAGTTTTATCAACCAACACACTTATCCGTTAGAGAAGATTCACCGTCGCCATCGACAAGCTAGTGCAGTCATAATTGGAGAAGTGGTTGCACCTAGACTTCAATAACAAGATGGTCGACTAATGCGTCCGAAAGACATAATCGCTAACATGAAAAAAATGTATGGCATTCAAATCATGTACAGTAAGGCACATCAAGCCCTCGATTATATGTTGTCACTGACCTATGGAACACATGAGGAAACCTTCCAACTGCTGCCATCTTTCGGTTACGTGTTAGAACAAAAACAATTTGGCATAATCATTGACTTACAGTACGATGAAGATGGTAAATTCCTCTATTTTTTCATGTCGTTGAGTGCCTCGTTTAGAGGATTCCGGAGGTGTATGCATCCAATTATTACCATTGATGGTACCTATTTAATTGGAAGATTCGGGGGTATAATATTTGTTGCAATTGCATAAGATGGGAATGAACAGGTGTATCTTATTTGCTTTTAGGTACGGCAACTCAAAAAACAA
Source organism: Dipteronia dyeriana (assembly GCA_032871835.1). NCBI lineage: Eukaryota > Viridiplantae > Streptophyta > Magnoliopsida > Sapindales > Sapindaceae > Dipteronia > Dipteronia dyeriana. The sequence continues at coordinate 98,773,674 of CM065299.1, read as the reverse complement.
CCTATCATGGGAGTGGTTTTTGGATTCCTTAAAAGGTGCCCTTGGTCATATAGATGATCTGGTTTTCATTTCTGATCGATATGCAAGCATTGAAGCAGGGATTTCAGATATGTCTGAGGACTTGCTCGTGCACTTGATTTTGATCTCTCTCCCTGCACACTTTGGGAAATTCAAAGTGAGTTATAACACTTAGAAAGACAAATGGTCCCTCAATGATCTTATATCTCACTGTGTGCAAGAAGAAGAGAGGCAACAACAGGATAAGATTGAGAGTGCTCACTTGGCCTCAACCTCTTAGAACAAGAAAAGGAAGAGAGCTAAGGTTGTTGCGGAAGGATCTTCACAACAGAATAAACAAAAGAAATAGGATAAGGAGTTTACCTGTTACTTCTGTAAGAAGCCGGGGCATATAAAGAAGAAGTGTTCCAAGTATGTGAAAATACAAACACGGTTAAATGCTCATGGCTAACATAGGGGGGGTGAATAGGTTAGATACCTTTTTCGACTCCCTTAGAAACAAATAAAAGTTTGTCCCTTTAGATTGCTTGTATCACAATATATATATTAATTAAAGACAATTAATCAATATATAAAACAAATAAAGTGTGATACAAACAAGTAATTGTAACACATACACAATCTATATTATAGAAAGGAAGTCAACTTACATAAAAAGTTCTATCCAAAATACAAATACTAGAGAGATAGGGATAGAGAAAAGTTGACACAAGATATAACGTGGTAAACCTCCCAAGAGGAAACATCCATGGGTTAGCAGCCACCGGCAAACAAAATCCACTACTAGATAAGACAAGTACAATCTCTCAAGTGACCCCTTCACGTAGAAACTACCCTCCTATCCTACTCTTGAAGTTGTCGCCCTAATGCTCAGCAATCCGAGGCCTCACACCTATTGTCAAGACTTCCTCGCTCACCTTATCCAGATCCTCACGACCCAAGGCAAGACTTCTTGCTCAACTATCCGAGTCCTCCCGACTCTAGTCAAGATTTCCTAGCTCACCTATCTGGATCCTCACTACCCTATGCAAGACTTCCTCGCTCACCTATCCGGATCCTCACGACCCTAGGCAAGACTTCTTGCTCGACTATCTGAGTCCTCCTGACTCTAGCCAAGACTTTCTTGCTCGACAATCCAAGGTCTCACACCTCTTGCCAACACTTCTTGCTCAACAACATAGGTCTCACACCTATTGTCAAGACTTCCTTCTCACAAGGCATCTAGGTGATCATGAATGTAAAACGCAAATAAGCACGCAACATAGAATGCTATGATCAACACATCCTATGGAAAATACTAGACATGAGCATGAATGCACAAATCACATATAGTCTAGTTAATCATGCATGTATAATCAATCTAGATCATGTAAGATTTGTTCAATATTAATCACAACCTAGATACATGCATAGATCTAAACTTGAATCACAAGATATGTTCAATAAATCACAAGATCAAGTTTAAATCACACAAACCAAAAACATGCTAAAATCATATGACAAAGTCAATTAGATTTAAACTAAAGTTCTAGAGTATATTCCTAATCATTGATTCAACTAAACACATGAATAGCTAAAAAGAACATAAGCACATGTATTATGTGAGAATTCGGCCAAGAGAGCCTAATACATGTGAGGAACTATTTTTCACAAAATCAATCAATCAAAGATTATCAAATAGTCATAGAATCAAAGCTAGCACAATACAATCCCAAACGTGTGAAAACTTAGGCAAGATCAAAACCTAACTCAACATGTATGATTTCAATTGAAACTTAACCTAGCTTTGAAAGAGCTAGAAAATTAAATCAAAACACTCACAATATACAAATATGTATTGAAGAAGAAAACCCAAGGCAATTGGCCAAGTTTTAAAAGAAAACTTTGAGAGAAAATCAATACCTTAGTTGATTTAGGTGCAGTCCCATTTTTGTGTGTTTTGACTCCAAAAACAGCAACAAAACTTACTTAAACCTTCAGAGAAAAGATGGAGAATAAATAGAAAAACACTCTCAACTTCTAATCACTCAAATCGGAGTTCAAATGAATAAGTTATGGTGTTTGGAAAATGAGAAAATGTAGAGAGAAAAATTCTGCGCACTAGTTTGAATTTCTTCTTTTAATGAAATGTGAGAGGGAAAGAGAATATAAATGAGAGGGAAAAGAATGAAACAAGAATGACCAAACTACCCTTAAGTGCCCAAGTATGCCTACTGCCTGAGATGGCACGTGGGCATCTCGGGGCAGCAAGCATTCTGTCCCGAGATGGCCACGCGCTATCTCGGGAAAGAGTGCTTGGTTGCACTACTTTTCCTCTCGCGCTCTCTTTGTATTCTTTGACCGTTCTCCGGCCTCCAAACTCAGAATTCAAATTTGTTTATGAATTAAAAACCGTAACTCTCACACGGACATGGATATATAAGATACTCAACCCAAAAAATAATAATTCAACTCGATATATGAAGACGAAAACAATGTATGTAACATGAGTTGAAAGTGTAGTATCTTTTGACTTAGAACTTGAAATCAATAGTATGAGTAACCGAAATGACCGAAACTCAATCAAGAATAATTTAAGACTAAATTCAAGTTCAATATCCATGTTATACAAACATATACATACACAAACACAATTCACACTAGAATACAAACTACATAGAGATAGTTTCCAATCATGCATATTCCAAAACATGTTATTTCCATACCAATGCATGAGCATTCATCTTCAAGTGTGTGAATGTGTTATACATGGTACAAAACGATGCAGGAACACATATGAATGAATTGTATATGTGTGCCTATAATGGTGCACAATGATACAGGGACACAAATATATGAATTGTGTGTGTGTGCCTAAGCCTTGTAAGAGAAAGATAAGGTCTTAGTATACCTTTGTAGAATCAAATTGCTTCCTTTCTCTTTGAAGACTTAGAACTTTCTTTGACTTGTTGTTCATCCTTTTTTGAAGCTTGAATCATCATAAATCTAAATAACTAAATCATTACAAGTAAACATCATTTTGATATGGAATTAATGTCAACACAAACTAAAACCTAACAGTACGCCGCTTGGCGTGTAAAGAAGAGTTGCCTGTAGAGCCGACCACCAAGTGATGCTAAAAGATTCATCTTTGTGGGTGACGACAATAAAGTTACAGTGGAGGCTATAGAGACTTTCAGATTACAATTGAAAACTGGGTTTTATTTGAATTTGTTTGAGACATTTGCCGTCTTTTAGACGAAATTTAATTTCAATTTGTAGTTGGGACATATTAGGATTTTCTTATTCTTTTGAAAATAATAAAGTTAGTCTCTACCAAAATTCAAAATTTATTGGTTCCGGTTCTTTAATTAATAATCTGTATATGCTTGATGTTGTCAGTTTCGATAATGAAATACTACAAATAAGTTCACGTGGCACAAAGCGAAAATTAAGTGAGAATTCCGCAACCATATGGTACAAGCTTTTAGGTCATAGATCTAAGCAAAGAATTCAGAGGCTTGTGTCAGATGAAATTCTTGAACCCCTAGATTTGATAGACTTTCAAGTCTGTGTTGAGTGCATCAAAGGGAAATGAACAAACGTTAGAAAATTAGGTGCCAAGAGAGCTACATATGTCTTAGAACTCATACTTGTTATTTGTGGTCCATTTCCTACGGCTTCATGAAATGTACAACAATACTTCATTGCGTTCATAGACGATTACTCTAGTTTCGGTTACCTATATTTGATACACGAGAAGTCACAATCCCTAGAAGTTTTCAAATCTTTCAAAGCTGAAGTTGAACTTCAAGTTGGAAAGAAAATAAAGGCTGTCAAATTGGAGTGTGGTGGTGAATACTACGGGAGGTATGACGGATCAGGAGAGCAATGTCCAGAACCATTCACAATTTTCCTCAATGAGTGTGGAATTGTTCCGTAATACAACATACCAGGCAAATCCTGCTTGAATGGTGTTGTAGAGCAACGAAACTGAACTTTTAAAGATATGGTAAGGAGTATGATTAGTCGTTCTTCCTTGTCAGAGTCACTTTGGGGAGAAGCTTCAAAGACCGCATTATATATCCTTAACAGGGTACTGAGAAAAGCAGTTGCCAAAACCCCCTATGAGCTTTGGACAAGCAAGAAACCTAGCATCAGGCACTTGCACATTTGGGGTTGTCCAGTTTAGGCAAGACCTTATAGGCCACATGAAAGAAAACTGGACTCAATGACAGTTAGATGCCATTTTGTTGGTTACGTTGAATGCTCTCCTACAAGTTTTATGATCCCATATCAAAATCCTTCTTTGAAAAGGGAAATGTGAGATTCCTTGAGGATGTTGAGTTTGAGTAGGAAGAAAACATAAGGAATGTTGTCTTTGAAGAAGAATCTGTTATTGACAGTGATCAGATCTCTATACCTATTGTTGTTCAAGACACGGTTTCGACACCAGATAATAATGTTCAGGCTTCTATTCCTGACATTGTTCCAGACCAAGACAACAATTAGATTCTTCCTCAAGCACACCCTATAGAATTAACTCAATAACCTCAAGAAGTGCCATTAAGAAAATCCACTAGGGAAAGGAGAAGTGTGATTCCAAATGATTATATCGTCTTTCTCTAAGAACATGAGGATAACGTTGGTTTAATAGAGGATTACTCGATCAACTTCTGTCAAGCCATATGCATTTCTAACTCTCAGAAGTGGATTGATGCCATGAAGGATGAGATGAAGTTTACAAAAGACATTAGCGTTTGAGATCACATCGAGTTACCTAAAGGTATGAAACCCATTGGTTGTAAATGGATATTTAAAACCAAGAGGGATTTGAAGGGTAATGTCGAGAGATAAAAGGCTCGTCTAGTCGCCAAAGACTTTACTTAAAAGGAAGGCATAAACTACAAAGAGACTTTTTCTCCGGTATCTTCGAAAGACTATTTTAGAACTATAATGGCACTGGTGGCTCATTTTGATCTAGAGTTGCATCAGATGGTTGTCAAGACTGCGTTTCTCAATGGAGACATGGTAAGCTCATTTTATGCTTTACATACCCCACTATTTCATATACTTATGTGCTCCTTTCTCTTTACAAATGTAATATTTTAATGTTCCATATAGCATTTGTAGGCTTTTCCATGATAAGGGTGTTCTTGAATGGGTTCAGCAAATGTTCAGAGCCAAATTGAGGTTTCCAGCCAGTGTAGGATCATCCCACGCGGTACACATACCGCAACAAAAGGAATCGCAAACCACATCTCATACCGTATGGCTGATTAGAAGAACCATGGATATTGACACGTGGTACACGTACTATATCCCATATCGCATAACTGATTAGACGAAGCATGGAGCATGACATGAGGTATGTGTACTGTAACAAAAGGGATATCATACCGCATCCCCGTACCACACATCATCACAGCAGGTCCAAATATAGAGCCAGATGTATGCCACGTCAAGCTGTACCGTGTGAAAAGGCAGATCATGAAGTCTTTATTTTATGAGCCAATGATGTGGGTCCTAGTGGGTCCCCCTCTCTTATCCCTGATAGGGTATGGTGAGGGGACATTTTTGGACAACCAATGGAGTGCCTTTAAGGCCCTTCTCCACTAATGATGAGTGATGTTGTGAAGCGATAAAAGAAGAGATTGAGGACAGAGAAAACACATTTGAAAACAGAGCACACCAGTTCTATCCTTCTTCTTTAATGAATTTTGAAGCTTTTCTGGGTATTTGGATTGAGCCAAGGAAGGATAGGAACATGAATGCAGGGTTTTGGTTGCTCCAAGGAAGCTATTGAAGTCTTAGCTTCACAAGAAAGAGTTCTTCAACATAGTTTGTCTCTTAAACTCTCTTTCTCTAAGTTTTCTTGTATTTTCATGGCTTGTGATTATCTCAGCTCATGTATGGATTATTTGTGAAATATGAGCTAAATATAGTAGTGTTAGAACAAGATGATGCTAATCCCTTTATGAATTTGTAAATGACTCTTTGATATCTCTATTTGTGCTTGTGAGTTATATGGATGTTTTGAATGCTTAAACCATTTTTTTGCTTATCACCTTATAATTGTTCTATGGTTGAATGCTATGTATCGAGAGGAGACGTATTTGAAAATGCTTAGATAAATATTCACTATGCTTAACTAGAATGTGCTAGAACCACTAGGCTAGCATATAGAGTTCGTTTGAGTATCCCAAGTGCTTAATGGATTCATGTATATTATCCGGAATGCTTGAGAGAGATTTCAGGTATATATGGATGCTATCTCTAAGACATCGATAGAGATTAAAGATTAGAGATTAGAGATTAGTTTAGGAGATACGAATCTATAACATATGCACAAACGATTGAGAGGTCATTAGAGTCAAGTGTTTCATTAGAAGGGTGAGGTGGATTTGAGTTCTAACATGTTCATTTCAAACTTGTCATTTGTTGTATTTGATATTCTTTTTTTGTTTTGAATTATTTACCTTATTATAAAACGTTGAAACTCATATTTTCAATTGTTCAAATAGTATACATGCCTTTAAAATCCAGTACTCACAACTTTCGTCTATGTCGGAATGATCCTTACTTTATCATTATACTACCACTCTGACCTCGTGCTATTGCTAGAGTTAACACGTGTAGTTTGATATCTTGGCATTGCTCATTTGTGTTGGTGATTGTATCACTAGGCAAGGTCCCTTGTTGTCATACTTGGGCTTACCTCACTAAATGATAAACTTGCACCTCAAGGTTCTTAATGGAGGCTTTGTTGTGTTGAGTGATTTGGTCCATTTTACATTCTAGCTTTTTGAGTGCATCATCCTGATTATCCATCAGACTGTTTATCTTTACAATTGGAAAAGAGGTCTTCAAGGGCTGGCCTCCTTTTCACTTCAAAGCCACGATTTTGGTTATGAAAACCAAAATTCTATTAGTTATAAGCTTGAGGTTGTTGCTGGCTCTCAAAACTGGGAGGTTGCCTCTGGTTCATATTATGTTGTGGTTGTTGTTGTTGGTTATCCGTCCAAGAAAAGTTAGGATGATTCCTCTATCCCGGACTGTATGTGTTAGAGTATGGGTTATTCTGAGGGTTTTGGGTTGCTTGTTGGTTGTTGAAGTTTCTATTGTATCCCATAAAAGCCACTTGATCTGAAGAGTCGGAAGCAAAAGAATTGCCATCTTGGCAATCGTAACTCACATGTGGCCCCAAACATAGCTCACAGCTAGCAACATTAGCTTGGCAAGTTCTCGTACCCATCCTATTCATTTGCTTGGTGAGCGTTTCAAGGTAGGCCTTCACATTTGTTAATTCATCCACCTTGAGCACACCGGGCCCCTTCTTCAAAAGTTGTCTTTCATCATGCCAATGATTGCTGTTAATGGCATTCCCTCTATGAGCTCATAAGCCACATTTGTTGTCTTACCCAATAATGATCCCCATACGACTGCATCTACCAAGTTTTTTATTGAAACGTTGATTCCATTGTAGAAGGATTGTAAAATCTGCCACTTTGCCAATCCATTATGTGGGCATTTCTAAAGAAGTTCCTTGAATCTCTCCTAAGCATTATATAGACCTTCATTTTCAAATTGGGTAAAGCTGGTGATGTAATTTCGAAGGCGGGCAGCCTTTCCAAGAGGGAAATACTTGTTCAAAAATTGTTGTGACAATTGGTCGAATAACTCGATGGAATCCGGAGGCAATGATTGTAGCCATGCCTTTGCTCGGTCCTTTAAAGAGAACGGAAACAACTTCAACTTGATGAAATTTTCTGAGACTTCATCGTACCGGAAGGTGTCACATATCTCATTGAAGCTCTAGAGATGCATAATCGGGTTTTTATGAAGCAGTCATAAAACTGAACCGTGGTTGCTATCATCTGAATAAGAGTTGGCTTAATCTCAAAGTTATTTGCTGCAACTGTGGGTCTTCTAATAGACAATAAGGTCTGGTCCACCCTAGGTATAAGATAATCGTGGAGAGTCCTTTCTTATACCCCGATAATATCAACTGGTTCTTGTGCCATTTGTGTCGAAATTTGAACATTATGTGGGTTTTGATTAGGATTCCATAGCTATAGCTCTTCTTCGATCTTGGTGATTTCTCCTCAAGGTTCCTTCGATATCCAAATCGAATTGCAAGTCTTGTGGACTGTTACTCCTTTTACGTTGGTGCACACAAGAGCAACTTGCCTGCAAATACACAGAAAACAAAAGCAAAGTAACAAGTCCAAACTAGTAAAAACCAAATATTACCAATATCAAATTCCGCTTAGTCCCCGACAACGGCTCTAAAAATTGATCGCATCAAACTACATATGTTGACGGTCGTAATAGCACGTTGTCGGAGTGGTAGTATAATGACCAAGTAAGGATCATTCCCACATGGACGAAGGTTATGATTACTGGATTTTAAAGGCCTGTATACTATTTGAACAACCAAAAATATAAGTTTCCAAGGTTTTATAATAAGGTAAATAATTCAAAACTAAAAAGAATATCAAATACAACAAATGACAAGTTTGATATGAAAATGTTAGAAATCGAATCCACTTCACCCTTCTAATGAAACACTTAGCTCTAATGACCTCTCAATCGTGTGTGAATATGTTATAGATTCACATACCCTAAACTAATCTCTAATCTCTCGATGTCTTAGAGATAGCATCCATATATACCCGAAATCTCTCTCAAGCATTCCGGATAATATACATGAATCCATTAAGCACTTGGGATACTCAAACGAACCCTATACACTAGCATAGTGGTTCTAGCACTTTCTAGTCAAGCATAGTGAATGTTTATCTAAGCATTTTCAAATATGTCTCCTCTCGATACATAGCATTCAACCATAGAACAATTACAAGGTGATTAATCACGAAAAGGGTTTAAGCATTCAAAACATCCATATAACTCATAAGCACAAATAGAGATATCAAAGAGTCATTTACAAATTCATAAAGGGATTAACATCATCTTGCTCAAACACTACTATATTTAGCCCATATTACACAAATAATCCATACATGAGCTGAGATAATCATAAGCCATGAAAATACAAGAAAACTTAGACGAAGAGAGTTTAAGAGATAAACTATTTTGGAGAACTCTTTTTTATGAAACTAGGACTTCCATAGCTTCCTTAGAGCAACCAAAACCTTTCTTTCATATTCCTATCCTTTCTTAGCTTAATCAAAATACCCAGAAAAGCTTTAAAATTCATTGGAGAAGAAGAAAAGAGCTGTGTGATATGTTTCTCCTCAATCTCTTATTTTATCCAGGACAAGTTTGGCCTAGGTGCTCAGAGAAATAGATAATGATGTTTGGGAGCCTGGCCACATGTTAAAACAATCAGAGCTTCCTCAGAAGTTGGCATTTTGGAACATCTTCAATACCTTTTCCCCTCTTGCCATCCCTCTACCAGACGACAGTATTAGATCCCTGTGCTGATTTGCTCAGTTGCATCCAAAACCAGAAGATGATTGATGTAGGTCAAGTCATCATGAAGGCCAAGTCATCATAAAGGCCATTCTAGATACAGGTTCGGTTAATATGCAGCAGAGGGTAAAAATGAAGTCATTCATCTTTTTGAGCCTCATCACTGCCCTCCTGAAGAAGGAAGGAGTCCCGATAAATGCCACAGATGAGAAAAAGATCAACCCCATGGGGGACCTAAATAAGAGATCATGGCAGGATATTATCGTTAAGACCAAGGGTAAAAATAGGCCGAAGACTTCTGAGGGACAGTTCAGCGTTGTCGATCCCTCTCCAGACTATGAAGAGCCAGAGTTCGATTTTGGAGAGCAGGGTGAGGAGTCAAAAGAGGATGATCAGGACTACGTGGCTCTTGCCTCGCATTCCATATTGGACTAGATTTTGAGTGTAGTATAGGGCATCCAGCTTGACATGATGGGTGTCAAGGCTGACCTCTACATAGTAAAGGAGTGCACAGAGTTGAGGGACATGAGGGATAACTTTGCCACTATCAGGAGGGAAACCGGGTTAAAGACCTATCAGAGGAGGAGGAGGCGACACCCGTCTACTGTCGGTGTTTCGAGTTCATCATACCAGGCTGCCTAGATGGCTCAAGAGGAGGCTGAGAGTGCCAGACACAAGATGAGGCAGCGCGGCAGGCCAAGGGGAAGGATCTTATGTAGCACAATCTAGTCAAAAAATCTATTTTCACTAACAAACTTTATCTGCTTTGTTAGAATTGTTTTTCATACTTATTGTTAAGTGTTACTTTTGTTTCACATGAATGTTTATTTAATTTTTTGCTCTGTTTATTTCATGTCAGAACTCTTTTTTTAGGTCTTATTTCAGATGTTTTAATTTAGATTTTGTGGTAAAATTTCCTTTTCTGATTTTGCCTTGTCCAATTTTCTGAAAAATTGATAGCATTGAGAACCAATAGGAAATAGTGTACAATTTTTTTTATTTTTCTTGCTTAATCAAGTCAAATTCCAGAGCAGTGTTTGTACTCGTTTGAGATGGTCTTGGGTCGACCCTTTTCAAACAATATTTACATGCGTAGAACCACTAGGATTGTGCTTACCAAAGCTGCACCACATGGCTTGTACACATCCTACCAGACTCTTTAGTGTCCCAATAAAGAGGGTAGCACGCTTGAAATGTTTAGACCATTAGTGGAGACTACCCTGGTGTGTTTTCAGAGGCCATAGTACGTCACTTGAGCGATAATTTTATTGACATCTCTATACATTAGTCCACTAAGCGATTAGGAGGCATCTTTTGGAATTAGACACCCGTGATCATTTATCATTTTGTTTTCGTTGTGGTTTCGTTTCCGCTTATCCCATGCCTTTAGAAATGAAGTAGGCATATGTATGCAACATTCAAAAATGGCCTAAACACGTACCGTAACCGTGTGCACCTAATAGAACCTTCATAATTGGTCTACCATGGTACACACTATATCATAAAATCCTAAACAAAAAACCAAGCCCTTTTGCCATGATCATGACCTGGTATATCTAATGCGAGCTTGAATCAATAGCTTGGTGAAAATGTGCAATTTTGGAACAAAACCGAGCTTTGATCTCTAAAAAAAAAACAACAACTCCAATAAATATGTTGTTGGTCATCAACATATATATAGAGCCATTTAATGCTCTTGTTTGTAATTAGGGCCTAGTAAATTAAGCTCAGAAATGTGTTTTACACACATTATGTTTTTGTATCCTTGCTTGATCATTAGCCTCCCCTATCGCCATAACCACCCAACCTTGCCATCACCAATTCACTATATCCCAATGGAGCCAAATAAAAGTCCTAGCTGATCTTGAGGAAGGGACTTGTTTGATTTTGGAAATGTTACCACGGTAAGATGTTAGTGTCTGATTCTAGTCTTAATTTTTTGCATCTCCTAAACACTAGAGCTTAAAGGTTTTCATATGTGTTTATTTCTTAATCTATTCATGTATAGCTCCATTTTAACGCATATGTTTGATGACTGAACCTAGGATCTGTGTGAAAAAATAAGGGTCGAATCCAATAAGGCCTAGAGTCGAGGCGAAACGCAGTCATAAGACTTTTGTGTTTAAAACTTTTTGAGCTAGGGTCACAGTGTAGCCTGGAATTGCAATCCTTCGTGTTGTAGCATACTAGTCTGCACTTCTCTTGCCTTTATTTAGTGGTCTTAGCATGCTTGTATTCTGTTTTTGGTCATTCAACTTCACATCTCGTTCTTCAGTTGATTCAGCAAAAAATTAAGTAAATATAGTTTAGTTTTTCATAAACAATTTTTTTTTCTCAGGTTTTGCTTGAGGACGTGCAAAATTCTGGTTCGGGGGTATTTGATAAGCTCATTTTACGATTTACATCCCTCATTATTTTATATACTTTTGTGCTCATTTCTGTTTACAAATGCCTTCTTTTAATGTTCCATATAGCTTTACAGGTCTTACCATGATAAAGGTGTCCTTGAGCGAGTTCGGAGCCAATTCAAGGCTTCCAGCCAGTGTAGGATCATCTCACATGGTACGCGTACCTCGATAGAAGGAATCACAAACTGCATCGCATACCGCGTGGCTGATCAAAAGAACCATGGATATTGACATGCAGTATGCGTACTGTATCCCGTATCGCTTATCTGATCAGAAGAAGCATGAAGCATGACATGCGGTACGCGTACCACAACAGAAGGGATAACGTACTGTATCCTGTACCGTACATCATCGCAGCAGGTCCAAATATAGAGCCACACGGTATGCCACATCAAGTTGTACCGCGTTAAAAGGCAGATTATATAGTCTCTATTTTGCGAGCCAATGATGTGAGTCCTAGTGAGTCCCCATCTCTTATCCCTGATAGGGTATGGTGAGGGGACATTTTTAGAGAGCCAATGGAGTCCCTTTGGGGCCCTTCTCAACTAGTGATGGGTGATGTTGTGAAGGGATAAAGGAGAGATTAAGGACAGAAAACACATTTGAAAATAGAGCACACCAACTCTTCTTCGTCTCTAACGAATTTCAAAGCTTTTCTAGGTATTTGGTTTGAGCCAAGGAAGGATAGGAACATAAAGAAAGGGTTTTGGTTGCTCTAAGCAAGCTGTTGAAGTCCTAGCTTCATAAGAAAGAGTTCTTCAACATAGTTTGTCTTTTAAACTCTCTTTCTCTAAGTTTTCTTGTATTTTCATGGCCTGTGATTATCTCAGCTCATGTATGGATTATTTGTGTAATATGAGCTAAATATAGTAGTGTTAGAACAAGATGATGCTAATCCCTTTATGAATTTGTAAATGACTCTTTGATATCTCTATTTGTGCTTGTGAGTTATATGGATGTTTTGAATACTTAAACCATTTTCTTGCTTAATCACCTTGTAATTATTTTATGGTTGAATGCTATGTATCGAGAGGAGACGTATTTGAAAATGCTTAGATAAACATTCACTATGCTTGACTAGAAAGTGCTAGAACCACTATGCTAGTGTATAGGGTTTGTTTGAGTATCCCAAGTGCTTAATGGATTCATGTATATTATTCGGAATGCTTGAGAGAGATTTCAGGTATATATGGATGCTATCTCTAAGACATCGAGAGATTAGAGATTAGTTTAGGGTATACAAATCTATAACATATGCACACACGATTAAGAGGTCATTAGAGTCAAGTGTTTCATTAGAAGGATGAGGTGGATTCGAGTTCTAACATGTTCTTATCAAACTTGTCAATTGTTGTATTTGATACTCTTTTTAGTTTTGAATTATTCACCTTAGTATAAAATCTTTGAAACTCATATATTTGATTGTTCAAATAGTATGCAAGCCTTTAAAATCCAGTAATCATAACCTTCGTTCTTGTGGGAACGATCCTTGCGAGAGTCAACACGTGTAGTTATACTCCGACCTTGTGCTATTGTGAGAGTCAACACATGTAGTTTTACGAGATCAAGACATTGACGAGACAATTTATATGATACGACCAAAAAACTTTGTATCAGGAGATCCAAATTCTATGGTCTGCAAATTGAATAAATCCATCTATGGCCTTAAACAGGCTTCCCGTTAATGGTATCACAAGTTTCATCAAGTCATCACCTCGTACGGTTTTGAGGCGAATGTCATTGATGACTATGTATATGACAAGTTCAGTGGGAGTAAAAATATCTTCTGGTATTATATGTCGATGACATTCTGCTTGCTAGCAACGATATAGGCTTGTTGCATGAAACCAAGAAATTTCTAACGAAGAAATTCGAGATGAAAGATCTTGGTGATCCCTCTTTTGTATTAGGTATTCAGATACTGAGAGATCATTCTTGAGGCATCCTTGGGTTTTCATAAAAGAGCTATATCGATAAGGTTTGAGTATATTTGGCATGAAGACAGTAAACCAGAAGACACGCCCATTTCTAAAGGTGACGAGTTTAGTTTAAAGCAGTGCCATAATAATGATCTTGAAAGGAAAGAGATGCAGAAGATTCCTTATGCGTCAGTAGTAGGGAGTCTAATGTACGCTCAAGTTTACACTCGTCCCGACATAGCATTTATAGTGGAACTTTTGGGCAGATATTTGAGTGATCCAGGTATAAAGCTTTCGAAGGCAGCCAAACACGGAATGCGTTATTTGAGGAGAACAAAAGACTACACGCTCATTTATCGGAGATAAGACCGTTTATAGGTTATCGAGTTCTCTGCCTCTGATTTTACGGGATTCCAGAATAGTAGGCACTCCACATTTGGCTACATCTTTTGTTGGCTGAATGAGCTATCTCATGGTAGTCTGCTAAGCAGACTCTGATAGCTTCTTCAACCATGGTTGCAGAGTTCGTTGCTTGTTATGAGGTATCTAACCACGTGATATGGCTGCAAAACTTTGTCACTAGGCTGTGTGTGGTAGATGGCATTGATAGGCCATTGAAGATTTACTGAGACAATAACTTGGCGGTGCTTTACTCCAACAACAACAGGAGTTCGATGAAGTCAAAGTTTATCGACATCAAGTTTCTAGTTGTTGAGAAGAGAGTTCAGGATAGACAGATTTCCATTGAACACATAGGAAGAAATTCTATGCTAGCAGACCCATTAACCAAGTGCTTAACTCCTACGGTCTTTCATGAGCACATAACTCATATGAGTGTTATTTTTTATAATACCTTGGTTTAGTAGGAGTCATTTTTATGTTCTATATGTTTTACTTTAGACATTGGATTATTTAGTTTTCTGTAGAAAGTTGATGGTTTATGATTATATTTATGAGCATACTTATGTTTTCTATATGCAATGTTTGCATTGCATTAAGGACTTTGGATTGATCTCACTAAAGACTGAAGAAGGACCAATTGGAAATAGGCATGTGTGAGATCACATTGCATGTAATTTCCATGCTACTCATCCATATTTGATCTATGTCATTGAGTGTATTAGTATGGTGATCATCGTGATTTAGTCATGACTGTACTGTGATAAAAGCCGCGATGATTCCATTGCCAATTTATGAAATGAACCAGATTGTTTAACGAGAAGTCTAAAGATAAATAGCATACAAATGCGCTCCAAAGGAATTTTGTGATGTAATTGTTATAGGAATAATATGTAGCCCAAGTGGGAGATTGTTAGGAAATCACATTTCCTATACTAAATTGGGCAACATATATTTTATTCAATTATATTAGCTATTTAATTTAATGTGCTGAAATTAAGTGGTCTAATTTTGGTAAGTCCACTATCCACAGACTACTCGAATTGATATGGACTAATTGAGTAGAAACCGATTTATTTCTTAATTAGGGGATTATGGGAACCCTAATTAGGCAATATATTATGACCCTTTCGGTTATGGTCCCCGATCGATACACCAAATCATAACATAGTTTCCCTTCTCTCTATCTAGAAGAGAGACGACGGTCCCTTTGAGGAACTAAGACGATTTGGTTAAGGAAGATCACAAACCACCTGTTCGTATTCATCAGTTCGTAATCGATTGTCAGAGTATTTCCGTAACGGTAGATGATCGTTTATAATGGATTCAGGTATCTCACAAATCCATAAATCCTTAATAATCTGGCATGATGTAGATCCAAATTTTTTTGGTATTATGTTCTAGAGTGTTTGCATCTAGAATTTATTTATAGTTTTCAATGTGATTTAATTCTAACTGTGATTTAATTCTAACAGTGGCATGATCTCGCTCTCATCTCCAGGAATCGAGAATATGTTGACAGCCTGCATTTGCATAAATTTAATAACATTAACTAATCATAAAATAAAATAAACATAATCAACCATATTTAAAATTGAGAAAATATTTATGTATATACAAATAGATCCACCTGTATTTCAAAAGTCTTATAAATAGCTTCAAGAACCTTTAAGGCACTATTTAGATCATTCGCTGAGCGAATGGAGATAGGAAAATTAAGTGTTCGTTTGCCTTTAGCAGCCACCAAGATCGTAGCCTGAATAAATATTTTTTTTTAAAAAAAAAAAATGCTTAGAAATTAATTAGTTGTATTTCCAGGTATTAGCTAGCTGATAAGATCAACATTAATGCAATAACAAGAGATTTTTTTTTTTATCAAATTTCTTACGTTCTTCGATTGAAAGTTTCCTGATTTTTTTTTTCCATCTGTTATGTTGTTGCACAATTGCACCTGCAAAATTGTCGAGCATTAATGAAGAATATGTCAAAGAGAATAGATGCTTGACTTACAGATGAATATGCTGACATGAAACATATATCACTGTGAGAAAGAGGAATTGCTGTCCCTAAAACCATTAACAAAATAAAATAAGCCTAATATATGTTGTATGCGCAAGATTCCTGTATTAGAGAATCTATATATTATAGTAGATTATATTAAATAATAATTAACATTGACATAAACAGTAAATTGTTATGTTCACTTTTGAATTCAATTTAAACACGCTTTCACCGTTTCACGGATAAAGGAAATTGCAATATTCTACCCGATCAAAAGCATATTGAAAAGCATTACTTCACAATATATTGATGAATCCAGATGAAGTGGATATATCACGCGTTCGTGCAATTTTGTTAGGCCTGCATTCTTGTATTGTTTAATGGGGAAACACGAGCAATTCTAAGAGGTCGAAACAGTGAGAAATATCATTTTTTTTTTATGTGTTGAACTGATGTCACTGTTTTAATAAGTTAAGTTTAAAAAATACTATTATGGTGAACTATTAAAATTTCCCTTAAATAATTAATTTTTAATTTTCTTTGTACTTTTATCTCCACATTTTGATTACTGAAGCAGTAACTCCTATTTCTCTCTCTCTCTAATAAACTTGTCTGAAAATCGATCTACAACTTGTTTGAAAGTCAACCTGTTTCAGCACAACAAGGTATTCTGAATCTTGTAACAATTTATCAATTTCTTATGATTTGTTGTCCGAGTCTTTGTGTGAATATGAAGTTGGTATTGTGAAGTTTGAACCTTTGAATTTTGAATCTTCGGGCCTTTTTAGCTATATCCGAGCCTTTTTGAAGATTGTCCGAGACTTTATTTATAGCGTCCGAGCTTTTGTGTAAATTATCCGAGACTTTTTGTAAAGTCTCCGACCTTTTTTGTAAAGACTCCGAGCTTTTTTGTAATGGTTCCGAGACTTTATGTAAAGTCTCCGAGCTTTTTTGTAATGGCATCGAACTTTTTAATAAAGCCTCCGAACTTTTTAATAAAGGTTTCGAGCTTTTTACTAAAAGGGGATGACAGTCAGATGTAGATGATCAGACATAGGTGTCTTGATTTTTTTCCGAGGAAGACCGTTTGGATGAAGAACATAAAGAACCTGATCAATTATTAGTGGTTCGGTGTAGACGTCAGCCATGCACCCTGCGGAGCAAATGACAACTGGTTATGTACCAACGTCTTTAAGTCCACGTGTATGATTGGAGGAAAGGTATGTTGGTTCATCCTTGATTCAGGGAGTTGTGAAAATGTGGTGTCTGAAGAAACTGTTTGAAAGTTACAACTGTCTACAGAAGCACATCCTCGACTGTATAAGCTCACGTGGCTAGATAAATTGAATGATGTGACGGTTTCTCAATAGGCGCGACTTATAAAGATCAAGCTTGGTGTGACGTGGTAGCCATGGATGCCTGTAATCTATTGTTAGAAAGCTCGTGGCTGTATGACCGGAGGGTGCTATATGATGGGTTCTTAAACACATGTACTTTTACTTTCAACTTTATCAAGATAATGCTTTTACCAAAGAAAGTGGTGACAGGAACAGGTCCATCTGGGGAGAATTCCAACCTGCTGTCACTGGCCAAATTCAAGGCTGAAATCGTGGAATCGGGGTATTGTGTACGTGTTGGTCGAAAAAGTAGAATCAGGTTCTGTTGACATCTTAATTGTTGCGAGGCCGATACTGAATGAGTTCAAGGATGTGTTTCCGGATGAGCTTCTTGATAATCTACCTCCTTTGCCGGATATTCAACACCAGATTGACCTTGTTCTAGGTGTGACCCTACCGAACAGACCCCATTACAAATGAGCCCATAATAGCACAAAGAACTGCAACATCAAGTTGAATAGTTGCAAGCCAATGGACATATCCGAGAGAGCTTTTGTCTGAGTGCGGTACCAACCCATTTAACTCTCCCAAAAAAAGATAGGTCTCGGAGGACGTGTGTTGCCAACAGAGCCATCAACAAAATCACAGTCTAGTATTGATTTCCATTCCCGAGATTGGATAACCTATTGGACCAACTGAACGAAGCAACAACTTTTACAAAATTGGATTTGAAGAGTGGATACCACTAGATTCATATTCGACCGGGAGATGAGTGGAAAACAACTTTCAAGAAACGTGAGGGTCTTTTTGAGTGGTTGGTTATGCCTTTCAGATTATCGAATGCTCTAAGTACTTCCATGCGGGTGAAAAATCAAGTTTTATGGCCTTATATTGGTAAGTTTGTGGTGGTGTATTTTGACGACATCTCGATTTACTATTTTAATCAAAAGGTGCACCTACAACACCTATGAGTAGGGATGGGCGTGGAGGCCCATTGGGGTGGGAGAGGGTCCCCCCCACCCCTATTCCTAAAACCTCCCCCCACCCCCAACCCCACCCTCAAACCCCATTTTAGGGAAGTGGGGATAGGGGTGTTTTGGCGGTGACTCCCTTGCCCCCACCCCGTCCCCCATTTCCCCCATTTTTAATACTATTATTTTCGAATTTAAAATCCAAAATTTAGAATTTGAGATTGAAAATTCGATCATTCAAATCGTTCAATTCACCCTATTTCGATATCCAATCCAATAAATAATTTAAAATATATAATTCATTTAATTTAATTCAAAATTAATACATATAACTATAGTAATATAGTATTACACACAATATAGTATTACACACACACACATATGTGTGTGTGTGTGTGTGTGTGTGTGGAAATAGAGGTAATGGATAGAGAGTAAATGAGTAATAGAGTTAAAGTTATTATTTTTTTAGAAAATGAAAGTTAAAATTTATAAATATATATGGGGAAATGGGGCTTCAACCCCACCCCTATTAAAAGAAATAGGGAAATGGGGAAATAGGGGTGGGGGTAGGTTCCCCCGCTCCCACCCCTATCACCATTTAGATTTTGGATGCAAAATTTGCCCACACCCCCACCCTCATTGGTGGTAAAATTTGCCTCCAAATGAGGGTAGGGCTCCATGGGGCAAATGTCCATCCCTACTTATGAGAGATTCTGAAAATTCTGCATCGGGAGAACTTTTTCTCTTGCAACAAAAAGTTATGCTTTCCTGAACGACTGTGTTTTATTCCTGGGGTATATTGTTTCATCGAAGGGGCTATCAGTAAACAACTTAAAGATTGATGTGATCAAACAGTGGTCACAACTGCTGACAGTGACATATGGGAGGAGCTTTCATAGTTTGAACTCATTTTACTGACGTTTCATTCCCCATTCAGTAGTATTATGGTACCTGTGATGGATTGTTTGAGGTCTAATAACATATTCGTGTGGACTGCCGAGGCCGAACAAGCATTTCAAGAGATCAAAAGATGACTAATTTTTGCCCCTGTCTACCAGACTTTTTGAGTCCATTTGAGCTACATTATGATGCTTTGAAGTTGGGTATTGGAGCTGTTTTGAGTCAAAATGGGAGACTCGTGGCTTACTTCAGTGAAAAATTATTAGGGGCCAAGTTGCGATACAATACATACGATGTTGAATTTTATACAATGGTACAAGCAATCAGGCATTGGAGGTATTTTCTTTCTTACAGAAGTTCGTTCTTTACACCGATCATGATGCACTTAAACACATGAGCAGCCAAGATAAAGTGTCATGTTGACACGCTTAATGGGCAACTTATCTACAACAATTAACTTTTGCATTAAGCACAAGTCGGGTTCTCTTAACAAGGTCGCCGATATGCTCAGTCGTAGGCAGAATTTATTGATTGACATACGTGTGAAAGTGTTGGGTTTTGAGTTATTCCATGGTCTCTTTTGAATTGATCCTTTTTTTGCTTTGGTGTTAAAAGAGGTTTAAAAAGTTGGGCGAACCGACTTTGCTTTGCTAGATGGGTTTCTTTTCAAAGGAAACCAGCTGTGTATTCTGCATTGCAGTTTTCGAGTTAAAATCATTCGAGAGTTACATGAGGAAGAACATGCGGGACGTGATCGAACCTTACAGTTAGTGGTAGCTTCGTATTTCTTACCGTATATACAGAGAGAGGTTGGGAGATTTATGAAGAGGTGTCGGACTTGTCAGATTTCTAAAAGGAATGCCATGAATGCTAGGCTTTATATTCCATTACTAGTGCCTGAACAACCATGGTCTGACATTAGTATGAATTTCGTGCTGGGCTTGCCACGAACACGATAGGGGTTTGATTTGATTTTTGTGGTTATGGATCGGTTTTCTAAGATAGCAAACTTCATTTCGTGCAAGAAGATCACATATGCTGTTAATGTTGACCAACTTTTCTTTCGAGAGGTTTATCGGCTTTATGGTTTGCCTATGTCCATTATATCTGATCGGGATACACGTTTCCTCAGTCACTTCCGGCGTAGTTTGTGGAAGACGATGTATACTAAGTTGAATTTCTGCACAACCTACCATCCTCAGACCGAGACATAGACATGAGAAGACTTGACAAAATTGGTTGGATGAGAAGACTTGACATAATTTGTTGGATGCCACAGCTCGGCATAAAAGGGCATCAGACGAGAGAAGGTGGTTTAGTCGACTTTGATGTCGGTGATTTTGTTTGGGCGGTGTTGACCAAGGATCATTTCCCTGTAAGCGAGCATAATAAGCTCTCAGCTCGTAAGATTGATCCTGTTGAGATCATCGAGAAGGTTAACTCCAACGCCTACTGTCTCAAATTGCCAAGTCATATTCGGACAGCTGATGTGTTAAATGTGAAACATCTCATTCCGTATTGTGGTGATATATCTACAGAGGATGAAGCGGTGCCGAATTCGAGGCCAAATTCTTTCCAACCAGATAATGAGGACGTGGAACATATTTCACTCTCGTTTTGGGGTCGCTTTGAGCACCCAAAATGAGTCTAACTTCATGGGCATAACCTTCACATACGGACTCAAAATTACTATTATAATATGTTTTCAAAAAGCCTAAGATGAGCTCTACAATTTATCACAGATACTTCATTTCCCTTGATCAGGCCTGGAAGATACCCTAAAAAGGCCATTTAGTTTGTTGTTCGGGAATTTGAAGTTTCTTGCGCAAAAATTAGTCTTTTTTTCCTTTTCGGATAGGATATGTTTTTAGTTTTATTCAGGATTCTTTTCCTGATTTGATTGAGTTGTTTAGGAGTCTGGGAGTTTATTTCGTGCCCTATTTAATAGAACGTATTAGGGTTTGAAATTCAGATTAGTTGAATAAAAATTGAAACTTGAGCTTTCACTGTGAAATTCTTCTTTTTCCTAGCATTCTTTTGAATCAACAGGGGTGAGAAAACTTGTGGCTCGTTTATGTTTCAAAATGCTTCCGCCTACATCAAGCTATCAATCTTGAAAATGGAAAAGTTGTTGAAGGGATATCTTTAGATTCTGGTAATGCATTAACTAAGCCAGTGCTGGTTTATTATCCACCATCCAAATTTTGTCTTGATGATACACTCAATGAAACGCTAGTCAAAGGGAAGATTGTTGTATGTTATAGAGGTATTAATAACAAATATGCAAAGTCAGAGAATGTAAACAAGCAAAGGGTGTTGGAATGAAACTTGTAAATTCCTGAACCTCACCTATTGCCAACCGCTGAAGTAGGTTTACACAGTAGGTAAGTACGTCATGCAATATGCTAGCACTGTGAAAAATCCAATTGCGTCGATCATCTTTAAAAGGGCGGTTTATGGTGTTATCACAGGATTTTCATCAAGAGGACCAAGTTTAGTTGAACCAGATTTGATCCAACCAGACGTGGTTACACCAGGAGTGAACATATTGGTTGCCTAGCCACTATTACTCAGGGTGATATGAGAAGTGTTTTGTTCAATATATATTGTCAGGCACTTCTATGTCTTGTCCTCATGTTAGTGGCATAGCTGCACTTCTCAAATCAGTCAATCGAGATTGGTTACCATCCACGATCAAATCAGCCATGATGACAACAACATATACTCTCAACAACAAAAAGTCTCCAATTGGTGATGTTGATTCCAGCAACTCTGCCGGACCATTTACCTATGGATCAGGCCATGTTGATCCAGAGAGAGCAGCTGGTCTAGAGCTAATGTACGATATAGCAGCAGAGGACTATCTAAAATACATATGCAACCTAAATTATACTTCGATCTGCTGAGCTTGTTTTTTTTACAATGGGGAATTTCACTTGTCCTACAATTGCAACATTTAAGGCTGATGATTTGAACTACCCTTCATTTGCAGTTAATTTCAGAGGTGGTGTCCAAAATGGTAGTTTGGAATACAAGAGGACAGTTACAAATGTAGAGGCCCCTACAAGTTCCTTTGAAGTGCAAGTGGAAGTACCCAATGGAATATATGGTAACTAAAAAATGTAAGAAATATGATAGAGAAATCTAGAGAGAGATACTCTGCTCTTTATAAATTATTCTCCATCTTTGTGGATAACCTCAATCCAAAAGTTGATCAGGTTTGCTTATGGGGATTATTTAAAACTTTTGGCAGAGTTAGGGATGTTTTCTTGTCATCGGATAAGAGGTCACAGATGAGTAAGTTTTCCTTTGTCCGCTTTAAAACCATGGAAGAAGCTAGCAAAGTTGCTAAGACAACAAATGGTATGCACGTATACAGTTGGCCTATTGCTACGAAAGTGGCGTCTCATGACTGGTCCATCAGAAGAACTTTGTTTGGGAGACAGATCAGAGTAGATAAGTCTCAGCACAGAAGATAAGATGATTTTGTTCAGAATGTAGTAAAAGAAAAGCGATATTTTACTGAGGTGGTGAGAGAATTTCAGACTCAAGAGAAAAAAGAGGAGAAACTATTATCTATGACCTGGGATTATCTCCAGAAAGATCAAGCATGGCTAATCAAATATGCTGTGGGCATTTTGAAAGAGTTCGGGTCACTAGTAAGAGTGAACAATCGCATATTGAATAGAGGATTCAAGTTCTCTCTGCCTATTTAGGGGACAAAAGCATACTATGGAAATTTGACTCAAAATATCAAAAGAATTGTTTTGTCAAAGATAGATTTTTTTGGGACGATTGTGTTTCGGATGTGGTGAAGTGGTCTGATTCTTCAGTTCCTCAAACAAGAATCGTGTGGATTAACTGCTAGGGAGATTCCTTTAAATTGTTGGACCCTTATTTTTTTTCAAAAAATTGGGTTGGCAAATCGGGGAACCACTGATGATTGATAAAGAAACTGAGAATAGAGCTCGTCTAGATAGAGGAAGTATGTTGGTTTTGGTCCCTCAGTACAAATCCTGCTCCTTTAAAGTTAAGGTAAAGATTGACAACAGATTCTTTGTTGTTAAGATTTAAGAAGATATGATCCCTGTTGATGTGAAATGGCTGAAATTTTTTCTGGCTTTGATAAAATACCATGATCAAGTCTTCAGACAAACCACACCTAAGATGGAATTTTTTTAAAATGTTTTGCCATTAGTTGTAGGTGAAAATCTTTCTTCAAGAATTCTCAAGAAGGAAGGATGCAAAAAGGGGTGATTGTCAGACTTTCAGGTCTGATAAGATGGGTAAGAAAGGTTTCGTGGGTCAGAGAAAGCTAAAGATTGGAAAAGTTGGTGGAAAAAAAAGGCATTCTAGCTGTCCATAGAGGTAGCCTACAGTATGGAGCTAAGGTGCTGGTGGTGAATGATACCAGAGATAAAGGGAAAAAGATTTGGGTCAGTAAACCTAGATTTAAGCCTATATCCTATTCAATCCAAAAGGGCAATTTGGACCTTGAGAAGTGTAACAGATCTGACAAAGGAAATGCCAGTAGTTCAGAAGAGAGCACATCTGTGTCAGGTGATGTTGTGAGAGAAAGGCCTTATTTGAATTCTCAGAGGCAAATGGGTGAAAGCTCTTGCCTAAGTCAAACCTCTCAAATATTGTTGAAGTCTCAAGAGACCAGTTTGGTGGGCTAGAAGCTGAGGATAGAATTTTATTGTCTGGTGGGCCTTCCAAGCCCGAGAAGGTTTCTTTTAACCTCTCAAACCTTTCACAGACATGCAAGAATAGGATATAATTATGTGTGGATTTGGGCCCATTTGTGGTCGGTTATCATAAGGATAAGTGGTCTGGTGGGATGTCTAAGCCCGATTCTATGGTGGGGGATTTATGCTCAGTTATCCTGATTGGGAAGAATGTTAACGACAACAGCTGGTATGTCAACACATAAGAAAATGGTGAAGGCTTCTCTTGCAGTGGAAAAAAATCATGTTAGCACGACAAGCGACAATAGTGTTTTCGATTCCTATGTGAAGGATAGTCTGGTTGTTGATGAAGCTTTTGTTAAGTCCACAATTGTTGTTGAATTTTTTTTCTCTTCTTTTGGGAAGGAGTCTGTTTTCTGTCACAATACCGTCAATGAGGAAGAGCTTATCCTGGCTACTGTTGCGGTTGAGAAACTTATACCATCTTAGGTAATAGGTGTCAAGGACAAGGTTCAAAACACTAGAAAGAAAGAGGAATCAGGCTCGTGCAACATCAACAAGCATAAAATGAAGATCAAAAACTCTGTAGTTGAAGAAGTAGCTAAAACTCTCAAAATAGGTGCTGCTGTAAGGTTTGACTTCAACGGGATTGAGGATGAGATGTTTAAAGCAATTTCTAGAAGGGAGGAGAAGGACGAGATCAGATTCGAGGAAATGAAGAGGTAGAGGAATTGGGGTAGATGTCGATGGTGCTTCTGGTGGTTTGATAACACTTTGGAATGAAGGCCAACTATGTGTTAAGTCATGTATTTCTTCGAAAAGGTGTATTATTCTAGAATGTGAGCTGTTAGGTCTTAAGAAACAGCTGGATCTATGCAATATCTATGCTGTAAAGCTCGACGTCATTACCTTGATGCATATGAGGCGTCTTTAAAGTGAAATTGTTGATTGGGGCGAGTTTTCTGTTTAGTTCTTTTTGTTGGTTTTGTTCCTGTTGTGCTACGTCGTGGCTGCGTCAACTGTTTTTTTTCCTTCTTGCTCTGTTTCTTTTTGTTGGTTGTGCCTGCTTGTTCTGCTGTCTGTTTGATCTGTTTTTGGTCGTTTGTTTTCTTGTGGGCGGGGTTTGGGCTCTGTTCCTTGCCCTTTTGGTTGGGTGGTTTGTTTTCTCCTTTGGCTTCGGTCTTAATAAAATTCCCATTGTTCAAAAAAAAAGTGGAAGTGCCCAATGGAGTGTCAATGGTTGCGAAGCCAATGATTTTAATTTTCAATAAGTGTTGTTGTAGCCCATCTTCAAGCCCAATCCAAGCCCGATGATAAGATGGGTTGAAGCCATCAGAGCCCAAGATCCATTTTTGCTCCAAACTTGGCCCGCCACTTACTCAATACGACATCGTTTTGTGCCTTATCAGAATTATATTGTTGAGTCACGATTTCTTACTGACTTGGAAGCAACTGATTGGTTATCTTTGTGTGAGTTGTACATTATCTGATAAGGGGTATAAAACCGGAAGCGATGGAGAGAGAAATCATAATTCTGATTTCTAGGTTTCGTTTGTTTTCACTAAAGCTTTTTCTCTCTCTGTTATTCTTTATGTATTCCTGCTGTTCATCTTGTATTTGAGGCTTCTCTGTTGTGAATCTCGGTGAGAGGTAGAAGGATAAAAGAGACAGTAGATTATTGTGCATTTACTGATACTATTTTTGCTTCATTCTGGGTTGTTATCCAGTTTGAGTATGTTGTAATTAGGTCAGTTGGTCGAGTGTATTGTAGATCTGGGTTCTGGGCTCCTGTTTGAGGGCATTCTTGTGTAGTTTCTGGGTTGTAAAGGCTGTAAGAATACTATATATAGTGATAGTGTCTCTCTAAAGAGGCTTAACGTAGATGTAGGCCCCAATTTTAGCTGAACCACGATAATTTGTGTGTGTACTGTTTTTCTTACTGCTTTTATTTGTGTTTGATTGATTTCTTGTTTTTCTGATTTCACTCATTTTAGATCGGTTAGACTTTAATTGATTATAAGTTGGTTTAGTTATTTGTTTGCCATTTGTTTTAAGTGTTTGTGACAGGTTAGTTCAGTTGGGATCTTGAGTCGACCAAGTTTCCCAACAATAAGTTTGGTCAAAAACTAAGTTACATGGTGACTGTTGTTGAAAAATCAAAAATATCATCATACTCTTCTTTTGGATCTTTGACTTGGGTTTTTGAGAAATTCAGAGTTAGAAGTCCTCTAGCAGTAAACCTGACAGTAATCTCCCAACTAATCTTCTGCTCTTTATCTTCGGGTGAGATGTATTTGATGAGAAGTGCTACCATCAGTCATCATGTATTCATGTCACTAACCAAGCACTGCCCTTAGAGTATCGTTTGTGTTCATTGGAATAATCATTAATGCAACATGCTACTTCTATGTAATACATAAAAGGAAAACAAGCATTGATTTTTTTTTTGAATAAAAAGTGCTTTTTGAAGTTGAAATATTTCTAGAGGAATGTCCATGGAAGCTCCTCTCCGGTCTCCACCAACTATAGAACTAAATAATAGTGAGTAGTAACAATGAAATGTAGCCATCATGTTAGTTAAGTTATACCATAACGGCTCTCTTCCTGATACAGCTAGTGGTTCGGCAATCAGTTAACAGCCTATTTCGGTAGTCGCTGTCCGAAGCTTCCCTTCAAAGAAAGAGCTCCAGGAAATTCCTCAACTCTTCTAAACAAGGATAGAAAGTGATTTCAAACTTGCTTATAAATGAGGAACGTAGCTACTTCGAGATACATGGTATCCTCAGTAATTTCTTTTGTAATGAAAGTTGTAAGTAAGAAAACATATAAATTTTATGGTTTAATACGTTTGTGCCTTTTAAGTAAAGACATTGTATAGAGATGTGGCTTGGGGTTTGATAAGAATTCACTTTGTAGAATAATTATTATTGAATTAGATACTTCAAAGGAGTTTTGATAAGGAATATAATATATTATTTAACCGGCTTCCAAATATAGCGTATTATTAGATCAATAGAAGAGTGCAAATAGCACCCATCTTAAAAAATATCTGAATATATATTTCAAATCACTAAAATAAAACCTCAATAATAGACAATAGTCCATATATATTACAATATTTATTAGCTGCCATCTTAATGGCCATTTAGCTCATCGGCTCTCCCCATTCCGCATCTACCTCACTACCTGGCTCCAGCTATTGATGATCTCCTAATCTTCAAGATTCCAACGATTATATTTATTCAATTTCATGTCATCCCATGTAATTATATTATATATCTTGTGACACTCATGCTAATATTAAAAATTTAAGACAATCAAAATTAGAAACCTGATTATTTTTAAACAAATGGGGATGCCAGTCTTGATTTTTATTTTTATTTATTTAGTGAAGCTAATGCAAAATGATCCCCTCCCAAGTTTTTGGTCTATAAAACGATTCTGATCTTCACCATTGTCATTCCACACATATATTTGGTCTCTTTTGTTGAATCAGGAAAAGAGGTATATAAACATCTCTCTTTTTAACATATTTTCAATTTTTGTTATTAATTAAAAGTGTTGATTGATTTATTTTTTTTGTCGCAGGCATATGATGTTTGGGAAGAGTTTGTTGCTGTTAGCCCTGGTGACTGCTACATACATTGGTAATGCAATGGCCACAAATACGTACATAATTCACATGGACAAGACCAAGATGGCGGCAAATCTTTTTTGCCAGTACAGGCGTACCAAGCCGTGATCGATTCCATCAATGAAATGTCATTGCAACAAGATCAACAACAAGAAACCATGCCAGCAGAGCTCCTCTATGCATATGAAACTGCCATTTCTGGTTTCTCTGCAAAGCTCTCAACAAAACAGCTCCAATCACTTGAAAAGGTTGATGGTTTTCTCTTGGCCACTCCTGATCAATTGCTGACTCTCCATACTACAAATTCCCATCAGTTTCTTGGCCTGCAAATGGGCAAAGGGCTCTGGGCTGCTTCGAACTTGGCATCGGATATGATAATTGGCGTTGTGGATACTGGAATCTGGCCAGAACACGTCAGTTTCCAGGATTCAGGCATGACTGATGTGCCGTCAAGATGGAAAGGTGATTGTGAGGAAGGCACCGAGTTCTCAAAATCAAATTGTAACAAGAAGCTCATTGGTGCTAGAGCCTTCTTCAAAGGCTATGAGGCCAGTCGTGAAAGAATGGATGAAACAAAGGAGTACCTATCTGCTCGAGACAAAGATGGTCATGGTACACACGTAGCTTCAACTGCTGCTGTTAGTCTTGTTGCAAATGCAAACTTTTCAGGTTTAGCAAAAGGCCTGGCCGCCGGGACGAGCTACACGTCAAGAATTGCAGCCTATAAAGTATGCTGGAGATTTGGTTGTTTTGGTTCAGACATGTTGGCTGCAATTGACAAAGCTGTTCAAGACGGGATTGATCTGTTGTCGTTATCTCTAGGATCCGGCTCTTTGCCTTTTCATAAAGATATGTTAGCAGTAGGCTCATTTGGGGCTGTCAAAAGTGGGGTTTTTGTTTCAAGTTCAGCTGGCAATTCAGGGCCCTCTTGTTCATCTCTGAGCAACAGTGCACCATGGATTATGTCTGTGGCTGCAAGCTACACTGATCGAACATTCCCAGCAATTATCAAGCTTGGAAATGGAAAACTTGTTGAAGGGGTATCTTTATATTCCGGTGATGTATTAACAAATCCAGTGCCGGTTGCTTATATGGAATCTGCTGGTAGTGCAGCATCCAAATTCTGTCTCAATGGGACAATCAATGAAACGCTAGTAAAAGGAAAGATTATTGTGTGCGATGGAGCTAGTGGTAACAAATATGAAAAGTCAGAGAATGTTAAACAAGCAAAAGGTGTTGGAATGATACTTGTAAATTCTGTCGGTGATGAACTTATTACTGACCCTCACATATTGCCAACCGCTAGAGTTGGCAACACAACAGGAAAGTTCATCATACAGTATGCTAGCACTGTAAAAAAACCAACTGCTTCGATCATCTTCAAAGGGACAGTTTATGGTAGAACAGCACCCGTGATTACAAGATTTTCATCAAGAGGACCAAATTCAATTGAACCAGATGTGATCAAACCAGATGTTGCCGCACCAGGAGTGAACATATTGGCTGCCTGGCCACCAATTCTCAACCCAAGTAAACATCATGGCGATACGAGAAGTGTTATGTTCAATATATTGTCAGGCACTTCTATGGCTTGTCCTCATGTTAGTGGCATAGCTGCACTTCTCAAATCAGTCCATCGAGATTGGTCACCAGCCGCGATTAAATCAGCCTTGATGACAACGGCATATACTCTTAACAACAAAAGGTATCCACTTGCTGATGTTGATTCCAGTAACTCTACTGTACCTTTTGCCTATGGTTCAGGCCATGTTGATCCAGAGAGAGCAGTTGATCCAGAGCTAATCTACGATATAGCTGCAGAGGACTATCTGAAATATTTATGCAGCCTAAATTATACGTCTTCTCAGATAGATTTATTTACTGGGGGAACTTTCACTTGTCCTACTGATGTAGCAGAAGCTCTCTCGAGAAAAACCTGTAAGAAACAATTAGAAACAACCTACTAAAATTCCATTGATTCTCTCACGAATACCGGAATATTAGGCTCAAATTCGTTGATTCATAAAGAATACTGAAATTGGAGATAATTAGAGAAACTCTAAATTTTTATTAATAAAAAATTGATTAGCCTTTCGGCTTACATCCTTATTTAAAGCAAATAAAACCTAAACCTAATCGTATTCCTTGAAAAACAAGAAAACGAGCCAAAAAAGGAAAAATTACCATAAAAGGAAAAAACGAGATTAAAGCAAAAACTAATTCTACTAAGAATGCTAAGCATCCCGGAATTGACGGAAGTCGATTCGGACTTGGGAAACTCGATTTATTATAAAAACGAAACTTTCCTAAAACGGCAAAAACGGTCTTTTTAAGGCCTAAACGATGGAATTTGGCTAAAAAAATGGTATGCCTAACAAGCAAAGCTGTGACTTTGAAAGGTCTTACCGAAACTCATCAGCTGTCAAAATTTCATGTCATTCCGACTCCGTCGCCTGGACTAGTAGGATTGAAATGACCCTTTTCCTTGGTTTTTCTCATATCCCACCTCTCCATATAATTTAATGCCAATTGATCTACTGCTGCTGCATCATTCTCCCTAGGTTGGAGAAAATTCGTCCTCGAATTTCCTACATTATCATCATCAGAGGAGTCGCCACGATAAGGAATCAAATGCTTGATATTAAACACATCATGAGTACGAATGTGGCTGGGAAGTTTCAGGCGATAAGCATTCGGATTAATTTTCTCCACAATTTCAAGTGGTCCTATCTTCCTAGCAACAAGTTTATTTTAATCTCCCACAACAAACCTGTTCTTTGTGAGGACTGCCCAAACAAAATCGCCCATATCAAACTCTAAGTGAAGTCGTTTCTTGTCAGCGACCATCTTGTATTTTTTTGCCGCTTGGGACAGATTTTCTTGCACCTGTTGATGGACCTCACGCAACCATTGAACGAAATCTTCAGCCTTTCCATGAATACTAGTTCTATTCGGCGGCGGTAATAAATCAAGTGGGCTGCGAGGAACGAAAGTGTAAACCACCTAAAAAGGACTGAATCCCGAACTCCTTTTGACAGCATGGTTGTGGGCAAATTCGGCTTGGCTAAGTTGCAGATCCCATGACCGGACATTATTCTCTACCAGACCTCTCAGAAAATCTCCCAAAGCTCGGTTCACCACTTCCCTTTGCCCATATGTTGTGGGTGATATGCACTACTAAAATCCAACCTGGTATGGACCATTCTCCAAAGGCTTCGCCAAAAGTGATTGAGGAATCGAGTGTCCCGGTCAGAAAAGATTGACGTAGGTAATCCACGAAGATGATACACCTCCCGAAAGAACAACTGGGCAACCTTTACAGCATCAGTAGTTTTCCTGTACAGAATAAAGTGAACCAATTTGGAAAACCGATCAATAACTATATAGATGGAGTCAAAACCTCTTTGTGTTCTTGGCAATCCCAAGACGAAATCCATACTCAAATTCGTCCATGGTTGGGTAGGGATGGGTAATGGCATGTAAAGACCTATATTAGTTGCTTTCCCCTTGGACAATTAACAGATCCGACATCTTTCAACATACTTCTCTACTTTCTTCCTGATTGTGGGCCAAAAATAGGACGCCTTGACTCGTTGAAGGGTACGATCTCTGCCCACATGACCTTTACCATGTATTTTCTTAATAATTTACAGACGCAAACTACTATCGGGAATACAAAGTTGATTTCCTCTAAATAAAAACCTATCCACCAACACAAATTCAGAATTTTCCCCCGCTCGTACAGCAACCATCACCTCAGAAAAATATGGGTCCGAATCAAATAATTCATGAAAAGAGTCAAAACCTGGTACCTGGATAGTCATCGTTGTCAACGAATTGACCCTTCGACTCAGAGCATCAGCCACTCGGTTTATAACTCCTACCTTATGCTTTAGAACAAATGTAAATTGTTGAAGGTAGGCTGACCACGAAGCATGTCAGGCAGAAATCTTATCTTGGCTATGGAGATGCCGCAACGAATCATGATTAGTGTATAGAATAAATTCACGGTGGAAAAGGTAATGCAGCCAGTGTTTCACCTCCTGGACCACAGTAGAGAATTCTATATCGTACATGCAGTAACGAACTCAAGAACCTGTCAATTTCTCACTGAAATATGCCACCGGTTTCCCAGCTTGACTCAGAACAGCTCTGATGCCCACTTTGGAGGTGTCATAATGCAACTCAAAAGGTTGAGAAAAATCTGATAAGACAAGTATGGGGGGTTGTTGTCAATTTCTCCTTAATCTGCTGAAAACCTTCTTCTACTTCGGTTGTCCACTGAAATTTGACTCCCTTCATACATTTAGTGACAGGTGCCATAATGCTACTAAAGTATGGAATGAACCGGCGGTAGAACGATGCCAATCCATGAAAACCGCGTACCTCAGTAATTGTTTTTGGTCGGGGCCACTGCTTCACCGCCTCTATTTTGGACTCATCCACCTGTAGTCCCTCTCCATAAATAATATTACCCAAAAAATAAAACTGTTGGCATCATAAAAACATACTTTTTGGCTGCAGCAACAAATCTTTCTCTGCGTAAAACACACAACACTTCCCGAATGTGTTGAATATGTAGCTCAAGATTTGCACTATAAATCAAGATATCATCGAAATATACGATGACAAACTTACCAATAAATGGTCGAAGGGCTTGGTTCATTACTCTTATGAAGGTGCTCGGCTCGTTCGATAACCCAAAAGGGATCACTAGCCACTCATATAAACCCTCTCGCGTTTTAAAAGCTGTCTTCCATTCGTCTCCAGGTCGAATCCGAATCTGATGATACCCACTCTTTAGGTCCAATTTGGTAAACACATATGCCCCACTCAACTGATCCAATAAAAAATCAAGTCTCGGAATGGGAAAACGATACCTTACAGTGATCTTATTAATTGCATGGCTATCCACACACATCATCCAGGTTATATCTTTTTTTGGTATTAAAAGGGCGGGTACAGCACACAGGCTACGACTCTCACGAATATGCCCCTTTACGTGTAGCTCCTCAACCTGTCTTCGTAATTCTTCATGCTCAGCAGGACTCATACGATAATGTGGCCTATTTGGTAACACTGCCCATGGCTCTAAATCTATATGATGTTGAATATCACGTAGAGGTGGTAGTCCTTTTGGTAATTCTTCCAGAAAAACATCAGTGAATTCCGCAATGAGTGGAGTTGCAGCTTCCGGAACTTCCCATTCAGCACTTGCCTCTTTTCCCACCAACACATACACCGTTTTCAATCCCTTTACCTCTAACTCGAATTTCACATAGAACAGTAAGTTGGCATTATTTCCATACGACTTCGTCTTCTCCAAAGGTTTGCTGGGCAGTAACACAATCTTAGTTTCCTGAAAAGCAAAAGAATAAGTATTTTTGAACCGATCATGATGAACCCTTCTGTCATATTGCCATGGCCTCTCTAATAACAGGTGACAGGCGTCCATATTCACTACGTCACACCACATCTGATCTTTGTAGTTGGATCATATAGAAAATGAGATTAATGCCTGTTGTGACACGGTTACCTCGCCTCCCTTTTGCAGCCATGCTGGCCTATAAGGTTTTAGATTTTTTTCAGTCTTTACCCCTAATTTTTGCACCGCCTCGTCTGACACAATATTCTCACAACTTCCACCATCTATTACAAATCGACACACCTTATCAAGAATGGTACAAGTAGACTGAAATATGTTATTTTGAAGTCAATCTCCTTCTTCAGTCCTCGGTGCCAAACAGGTACGTCGCAACATTAACATTGTTCCAATGTCCCCATCTACCAATTCCTCACTCGCCACTTCCTCCGTAACTAATTGCGGGTCTTCACCTATTTCTGTATCTTCCTCGTTAAACTCTACCAGATCAATAAACAATATCTTCTTGGCTGGCCTCTGACACTCAGATAATCTGTGACCCGTTTCTCCACATACGAAACATCGAAATCCGCCCGTGGTTGCCCGTGGTTGCCCTGGGGGTTGGAACGCTATTTGTTGGGTTTCGTTATCCAGAATTCGAACTGCCACTAGCACTAACATCTTACCGATTCCCAGTATTTTCACTGGTACTACTTACCCTGTTTTGATGCTCGAACCTCCTCCAAAATTCAAAAAGCTGCCTGCTACTAGATTTTTAAGACAACGTCTTCTTCAATTGTAAAGCTCTCTGATGTGCCTCTGTCACCATTACTGGATCAAAAAGATTAATCAAGTCAATGAGCCACAGTAGCGCGACACCAACTAGTATTGTGTCTCTTGAATCTCGTTCTCACCAACAATTGATAGAACTCCGTGGTATATTCATCAATAGACCTCATGCCTTGACGCAAATTCTGTAATCTCTGGTATATCAACCTCTAAAAATTATGGGATAGAAACTCAGCACGCAACTTTTGTTTCATCTTCTCCCAGTCAAAAATCTTGGGCTTTCCAGAACGATTCTTTTGTAGTCAATTTCAAAGGTGGTTTCCAAAATGGTAGTCTGGCATACACAAGGACAATTACAAATGTAGGGACTCTTACAAGTTCTTATGTAGTTAAAGTGGAAGTCCCAAATGAAGTGGCAGTGATTGTCAATCCTAAGATCTTAAGTTTTAATAAGGTTGGCCAGAAATTCAGTTACAAGGTCACTTTTGTCGGGAAATCAAGAATATCCTCCGATTCATCGTTTGGTTCTTTAACTTGGGTTTCTGGAAAATATAGAGTTAGAAGTCCTATAGCAGTAACCTGGCAACAAGATTCTCCAAGTCCTCTTCCGCTCTTTACTTCATAGTTAGAACTATTTGATCATGTGAAGTGCTAAGATCAGTCATCTAGTGATTAACCTAGCACAACCCTCAGTGTGTGGTTTGTTTTTTGTCCTTTCAATTCCTATGAATAATAATACATAATTTTCACATCACATGACATGATTTCGTGATTAAACGTCTAATCCTACTAAAAAATTTCTTATAATCTCATACCATCAAAACATCAATTTCAAACTCAACAAAACTTTGAAAAGCTTTAAAATTTATGATCCTATAACATGTCACGTCATCACACATTCGATGATGTGTGTGGGCACGTCACACCAATTGGATGATATGTCATGTCACGTCAATACATACTTGGTTAGATGTCATGGCATCAGCTGTAAGCGTGTCATCCCAATGGCTCAAGCTAGGGCCACCTACATGACAGTCAACGGGTGACGCGCAACAGGAAAAACCTGTAGGTATACCATCCTAAAAGCTCAAGGTAATATGAGGTAGAAGCCATCTACATATAAAACAAGCACACCGGTTAAACCAGCTGATATGGGACTTTAGTTTCTACATCAGCAGTGCTCATTAAATGTAGTGGCCATGCGTCAATACAAAATCGATATAGTTTATGACACATCATCACCTCTATGTTAACGTGACGTGACATATCGGCTAAAGACAATGTCGTGTCTAGACATATAACCACTCATATCATGATGTGACTGGACACATCGATACGTTTGAATGACGTGCCCTGGACATTGATTCGAAATCGTGATAAAGGATCAAACTGCCATTGATTCCAGTGATGACTGATCTGGACGATAGAGATAAAGACACTCGACTGAAGCTGCAATTGATTTTAGATACACATTTTTATGATTCATCCAACATGCCGACTTGAGTGTTCTAGATTTCTCTACTACATGTGCTATATTTTAAGTTATTTTACAATGCGATAGAAGCTTCTACGAATACCTCTTCATCTCATGTCTATTTTCGAAGCTTCTGAAATATTGGTGTTGCACCAGATCTCTAGAATCTGAAACTTATGGAAAATTCAAGAACTCTTATCGAAGCTTATAGAAAACTATAGAAAATTCTAGAGAGATAAGTGTTGGATCTCAACAATCCAGAATATCTTTCACCACATTTTAAGCGTCCAACTCAATCTGACAACAAGAAATACCAAGCTGTTTTGCTAACAAAAGACCCTCTATAAGAGCAAAAACTTCCCCCATTTCTGCTCATAGAAGGAACCACAAATGACGAGAGAACATTGAAAAGTGAAAAAAAAAACAAGTATCACAATAAGGCAGCGGCAGTGCTTGGTTAGTTACTTGGTGACTGATCATACAACTTACTCATCAAATACTTCTAACTAGATAATAAATAGCAGAAAATATAACACCCTAAAAGTTAAAGAGTAATTAAATACTTGGATATGAAATGTAAAGATATAAACCATTAATTACTTCACCAAAAACAACTAATAATCAGTGAATAATTCCAAATAAATCAATCTAAAATGAAAATATATCTCCAAATAATTCCAACAATAAGGTTCAAAACACTCTAAAGGAAAATTAAAATAATACTGAGTATCTAAACTCAAATTCTAAGTAACTCCTGAAAGTCTATCTCTCTAGCGGTCAGCTTTTAAGATACTTAGTCTGCAAAATGTTAAATGACAAAGGGTGAACTGTCAACTCAATAAGTATTGCATAATACATAATCTAAAACATTTATGAAATTTTCAATAACATTTAAAAAGTACATAAATTTTCAAATATTCGGACACAATTAAAATTACAAAAGTAACATTTTTAAATACAAGTAAAACTTGCAAAAGTAATATTAGCTATAAACAAAGTAACAAAAGTAACATTTTCAAATACTAGTAAAACTTACAAAACTAACATATTCAATGTAAGATAATGATGAATAATATTTCATAAAAATAAGCTCAAGTCAAGCAGTGTCACCAATACACCGGTGACCCGACCATTTACATTTCAGAAATTGGTACAAAACCAAAATCATAACATTTCATTTGTCACACGTGTTTTATTTATATTATCACCACTGATCAACATTTCATTTATTACTGACGTTGAGTTAAAACATTACTTTCAATATATATATATATATATGACAATACATTTACTTTACTAAATCATAAAAGGACCAACCATTTATGATTTGTGGAAATGGTGAGAAATGTCACATTTTTTTTTTGTGAGTTGTAATGATGTAACTGGTTTAATAAGTTAAGTTTAAAAGGCATATATTATGGTGAACTACTCATACTGCCCTTAAATAATCAATTTTTAATTCTCTTTATACTTCCATCTCTATACTTTGATAACTAAAAGTAGTAACTCATCTCTCTCTCTCCAAAAACTTATATGAAAATCGATCTACAATTTGTCTGAACATGATCCAGTTTTTTTGATAAGTTTACATGCTGTTGTATATGTGTCAGAGATATTTTTACATTGGTTCGAGCTTTTTTTGATATTTTTACGAGCTATTTTGTAATTGGTCTGAGATTTTTTATATTGGTACAAGCATTTTTAAGCTACTGCAAACAAGTTTATAATCTTGGACAAAAAAACTCAAACCCTTAAGAAAAAAACTCGAGCCCTTAAGAAAAAAACTTGATTCCTTAAAAAAAAACTCGATCCCTTATAAAAAAAAAGCTCGATCATGTACAAAAAAAGCTTGATCATGTACCAAAAAAGCTCGATCATGTACAAAAAAGCTCGATCCATTTAAAAAAAGCTCGATTCCTAAAAAAAAACTCGATCACTTACAAAGAAAGCTCGATCATGTAAAAAAAAACTCGATCCTTATCAAGAAAGATCGATCATGTATAAAAAAAGCTAGATCATATACAAAAAAGCTCAGTCCCTTTAAAAAAAAGCTCGATTCCTCACAAAAAAAAAACTTGATCTCTTACAAAGAAAGCTCGATCATGTAAAAAAAACTCGATCTTAACAAAAAAAAATTCGATCCCTTACAAAAAAAGCTCGATCATGTACAAAAGATCTCGATCCCTTTATAAAAAAACTTGATCATGTAACAAAAAAAAGCTCAATCCTTAAAAAAAAAAATCTTGATCCCTTACAAAAAAAACTCGATTATGTATAAAAAAAACTTGATCATGTACAAAAAAGTTCGATTCCTTTAAAAAAAAGCTCAATCCCTTAAAAAAAAGCTCA
Source organism: Dipteronia dyeriana (assembly GCA_032871835.1). NCBI lineage: Eukaryota > Viridiplantae > Streptophyta > Magnoliopsida > Sapindales > Sapindaceae > Dipteronia > Dipteronia dyeriana. The sequence goes on along the minus strand of CM065299.1, from coordinate 98,736,011 downwards.
GACGTATTTCAAAAAAGCTCGGAAATGTTTCAAAAAGACTCAAAAACCAAGATATTCATCTTCATCACACACAACAGATCAAATACATCAAGACAACTTTCCTTAATGGAAGTTTTGACGAAGGCATCTACATGATGCAACCAGAAGGATTCATTGAAATGGGCCAAGAGGAAAAAAGGTATGCAAGTTGCAAAGATCCATATATAGACTGAAACAAGCATCCAAATCCTGGAACATAAGGTTCGATCAAACTGCGAAAAGTTTTAGATTTATTCAAACCCTTGACGAACCTTATGTATACAAAACGATCAAAGGTGACAAGTTCATTTTCCTAGTTCTTTACGTTGATGATATACTATTCATTGGAAATGATATAGGTGTATTGACATCAGTAAAAGAATGGTTAGCAAAATAGTTTGATATGAAAGACATAGGAGAAGAGAGTTATATACTTAGTAACCAAGTTATAAGGGATAGAAAGAATAGAATGATTGCATTATCCCAAGCTTCATAGATAAACTTTTATCTAAGTTCTTCATGCAAGATTCCAAGAAAGGTATGTTACCTTTCTGTTGTATGTAAATTTTATCAAGCATACACGTCATCGACAGGAAGGAAAAAATAGCCAGGTGTATGCTTAGATGGGCATCCGGAAAATATCGTACAAGGCATCATTAAAGAGGAGCAAGCCCGAGTAAGCATATACTGAACAAAGACCTACTCGGGATCAGTTAACAACACACGGGATTGGTTAAAACAACGCTTCCACTCAGGCCCATACGGCACTACTCGGGACCATCTGGTATTATTCTTACTCGAGAGTAAATACAACTCGAATAAGAACTTATCATACGGGTTAAGTCGTTAAATACGCAAAGATATCCGTCATGAAGGAATCCCAAATAATGGACCTTTAAGTTAGAAGAGACCCCCAATCAGGAAACAACTTGATTTCTTTTCGAAGACTACATTCTTATAAGGAAACAAGTCAAATTGAACTACACTACTAGAATCCCACTCAATTTCCATAAGAGACTCCGAAACAGGAAATAAGACAAATCAACCTCAAGCAAGCAACCAAATCACAATTAAATACAAATATCTTGTATTACTTGTACAAAGAAGATTAGCGTTCTATAAGCATATAAATAGACCCATAATCTGGTTCGAAAAGGGATAGGCAATATAGCATACAGTAATCACAAATAATACAGAGAGAAAAAGGAGATCGAGAGCTTGTAAAAACATCTTATTCTCTTAGTGTATTTTGGCTTGGTTGATCTTTCAACCACCCGTGGATGTTTCTCCGACCATCGGAGTTTTACCACGTAAAACTTGTCTTTGTTACTCTCTCTGCATCTCTTTCTCTTTGAATCAATAGCCAAAATCCAGTCCTTATTGGCTTTTCTGGCATAATCCAGAAAACGACGTCAACAATTGGCGCTAGAATGAGGGGTTGAACCTCCGAACTTGTTAGAAAGCAATGGCTGGAAGCAGAAGTAGTTCAGGGAATGGCCAAAGATCACCAGGCGATTTCCATACTGGCAATACGTCACAAAATCCTGCAGCAAACACAGAAAACCAACCTGCACCTGGCAGGGATCCAGCAAGTTCCTCCAACCAGCAGAGATCTTACGCTGCGTTTCCAAGAGGCCCTACAGCAATTGGTGACGGACTCAGCAAAGGAAGGGATTGACCTACTGGCCGCATGAGCGCATACTCCCAATCCTCCACCCCCGAGGCTCCGTTCAATGGTGGTAGGACCAGGAATAACTATGCCAGAAACCAGAAGGAACTTTTCCCCTATCGATCCGGTAGAACAGAAAACACTAGAGAGGAGAATCACCAAAAGCTGGATCACAATCAAACAGTACGTGCCAAACATCGTAAATACGATCGGCGCAGAGGACGATCATCATCAGAAGACAGTGATCAACACCATCGTAAACTTCATCATGGAGTCACACGAGGGTTCCGGCATCAGAGTGAAGAATCTGAGGAAAGAATGACAGTCACCCAAAGGTTCAACCGTTAAGGAAGCCCAGTATGGGACAGAGATATTAAAATCCAGAGCCTAACTAGAGAAGTAGAGAATAATAGGCGACAGATGGAGGCCCTTGTCAGACGTTACAGTTGCAACTATCTATCCGACGATGACTCAGACAGTCCATTTACCAGGGAAATTTTGCGGACCCCTTCCTAGAAAGATTCAGGATGCCGCATGTGGAACAATTCAAAAAAAGATACAGATCCAAAAGAGCACGTTAGACGCTATAAAAGTGCCATGGCTCAATATGCCCGCAGTGACCCCCTATTGTGTCTCAACTTTCCACAAACACTTGGGGACACAGGCTCAAGATGGTTCTGAAGATTACCCCCGGCAAGCATCGAAAATTTTAGCTAGTTGAGCAGGAGCTTCTCAAGGCAACTCCTGAGCAACGTTCATAGAAAGAAGTCGGTGGCCTACCTCTCTAAAATAAAATAGGGGAAGGACGAGTCATTAAAAAAATACTTGGGCCGGTTTGGCCAAGCAGTATCAGAGATTGGCAGCGCTAATGATGAAGCCATTATTGCTGCCTTCACCAATAACTTGCAGAATGGACGATTATCTTTCGATTTGAGAAGAGCACGGCTAACAAGGTATGCCGACATGATGGATATGGCGGGAGAATACGCTCTGGCTGAGGAAGAAGAGTTAGCTACAGGAGGAAGCTATATGCATGGAGGAAAGCCCGAATAGAGGAATACCGAATCCAAGGGGCAGAATCAAAAAGAAAAATAGAAAGGGAACAGCAATGAGAAAAATAAGGATGGGGGTAATGGGCCCAACGCCGAACGGTCCACAGAGAAATACCGGGGTAGATATACCAATTACACCCCTCTTTGGAAGAAACAAGAAGAAATTCTAGCCATCCTAGAAGAAAAGAATATGGTACAGGAACCGCGACAACAATCACAGTTCGCACGGAGAGATACAACCAAGTATTGCAGGTTTCATAAAGAGACCGGGCATGAAACTTCGAAGTGTTTTCAGCTCAGAGATTACATAGAAACCCTTATTCGGGAAGGGCACCTGCGGATGTAATCTTAAAAAAAGACGAGAGATCGGAAGTCAAGAAAGCCAAGGTTGATCACAACCCTGGTCAAAACCGAAGAGCCAGCCCCGAAGCCAATCAAGTACTACATACAATCTTCGGAGGACCTTCTACTGGGAGGAGCAACCGAGAACGGACTCAGGAAGTCCGAGAAGCAGTAGAAGCCAGGAATAACTTTGACTTGAATTCGGTTGAACCAGACCCGAATAGGGTAAAGGAAGGATGTGACCCCGATAGTCTTCACAGAGGCAAATTCCTACGGCGTCGATGTTCGACCTAATGACGCTTTGGCTATAAGCACCCGGATTGGCCATAAGAAAGTCCGGAGAATTTTAATAGATAATGGAAGTTCAGCAGAAATCTTAAGCGTGGCCGTATATGACCAGCTAAGATTGGACCGAAAAGATTTATAACCTTTCGATACTCCATTAAGAGGATTTGGGGGAATAGAGGTCAGGTCACTCGGGACGGCCAAATTACCTGTGAAGATCGAAACGGCACCATGCCAGAGGACTGTCCTGCTCGACTTCGTGGTAGTTGATTTGGATAATTAGCCGTATAATGCGTTATTGGGTCTGCCATTCCTGAATAAAACAAGAGCCGTGACGGCCACTTACGCATTAATAATCAAGTTCCCAACAGAACAAGAGGTTGGGATAGTCAAGGGATCCAAAGAGATGGCCCGAAGAGCAAACCTGCCGGTATACAAAGACAAGCATGATGTCGAACAAGTGTGCACCATAATGCAACCAAATGAGTGTGAAGAATCCTTGTCATTCAAACTAGATCCAAGGGAGGGCTCGAATGAATACAAGACAGAAGTGGTCGAGATACTACTCGAAGAAGACAAACTGGACAGGAAAGTCAAGATCGGGGCCAACTTGGAAGAAAAAATTAAGCGAGAATTGACTAATTTGCTCAGAGAATACAAAGATGTATTCACCTGGAGTCACGAAGATATGATTGGAATAGATGCCTGAATAATATCCCACCACCTCGCAGTTAGCCCGAATGCCAAACCGGTAGTACAAAAGAGAAGATCGTTCAATCCTGAAAGAAGTCAAGCAATCAAACAAGAGGTGGAAAAGCTACTAGCGACGGGATCAATCAGAGAAGTCAGCTACCCCCAGTGGTTCGCCAACGTAGTTCTCATCCAGAAGAAAAATGGACAATGGAGGATGTGCGTAGATTTCACGGATCTAACAAGGCATGTCCAAAGGACAGCTTCCCACTCCCAAGAATAGATCAGCTGGTGGATGCCACAGCAGGTCATGAATTGCTCAGCTTCATGGATGCTTACTCGGGATACAATCAGATCCGGATGAACAAAGCTGATTAAGAAAAAATAGCTTTCACAACGGATCGGGGTTTATATTGCTACACAGTAATGCCCTTCGGTTTAAAAAATGTAGGAGCCACGTACCAAAGGTTGGTCAACAAGATCTTCACTCGGCAAATAGGAAGGAGCATGGAAGTGTACATTGATGACATGTTGACTAAAAGCGTCTCAACAGATGACCATGCCTGCGACCTCAGAGAGACATTTGATGTATTAAGAAGATATCAGATGAAATTAAACCTAAGAAAATGTTTATTCGGAGTCCACTCAGGAAGATTCTTGGGTTTTCAAGTCCATCAAAGAGGAATCGAAGTTAATCCAGAGAAGATCCAGGCTTTGCAACAAATGACTTCACCTAAAACATTGAAAGAGGTACAGCGCTTTACAGGGTGTTTTGCCTCCTTGGGAAGATTCATCTCAAAGGCTACAGACAGGTGCGCGCCTTTCTTCAAAGTATTCAAAAAAGGGAAAGGCCTGGAGTCGAATAAAGAGTGCGAGTAGGCATTCTTAAAAATAAAAGAATACTTGGGGCAAGCTCTCATCCTCTCAAAACCACAAAAAGGGGAAATACTTCAACTGTATCTATCAATAACCGAGCTCGCAGCAAGTTTAGTTCTAGTCAAGACAGAGGATGGAGTGCAGAATCCAGTGTATTATACAAGCAAGTCACTCCTACCGACCGAGACCAGGTACTCACAGGCAAAGAAGATAGCCTTAGCATTGGTTTCAGTAGCAAAAAAGCTGAGACCATACTTTCAGGCTCATACGATCCAGGTTCTCACCAATTGCCCATTAAGACAAATCTTACAAAAATCAGAGATATCAGGAAGACTTACTAAATGGGCAATCGAGTTGAGTGAATTCGATATTCATTATGTCCCCTGAACTTCCCTCAAAGGACAAGCGGTGGCAGACTTCATAGCCGAGTTCACAGAACCGAACCTGGAAGCAAAAAGACTATTGGATAAAAATTTCCCATGGAAATTATATGTTGATGGTTCTTCAAACACTCATGGCAGCGGGGCAGGGATCGTAGTTCGCACCCCAGAAGGAGATCATGTTGAATGTTCCATGAGATTTGATTTCAAAGCAACCAATAATCAGGCCGAATACGAGGCATTGTTAGCCGGACTCAGAGTCTGCATAGCTCTTGGGGCAGATGAAGTGGAGATATTCAGCAATTCACAGGTAGTTGTCAACCAGGTTATGGATGAATACCAGGCTAAAGATGAAGGAATGGTCGCCTACCGTGACATAGCAAAACAGGTCCTCTAAAAATTTAAAGAATACAATATCGCTCAGATCCGCAGAGAAGAAAATGAAAAGGCAGACACTTTATCTAAATTAGCATCAGCAACAGCAACAACCTCAATCAGACCAAAAACCATTCCAGTTGCACACCTCCTTAAACCGAGTATGGCTGAACTTAAGCATTTGGAAATTTTAGAAATCCGAACACCGCAAGATGGTTGGATGGTCCAGCTGAGAAGGTTCCTGGAAGAAGGCATACTCCCGGAAGATCCGATATTAGCAAAGCGCATCAGGTATCGGTCAACTATGTACACCATGATCGGAGGATAATTATACAGAAGGGGTTTTCTCGAGCTCTCCAGAGATGTATACCGGAAGAAGATGCACATCGAGTACTTCAAGAGATCCACGGAGGAGTTACGGGAACCACACTGGGGGTAGGAGTCTGGCGTATAAGATACTCATGCAAGGCTATTATTGGCCTACACTTTTCTCAGATGCACAGCAATGGTCGGAAAGTTGCAATACCTGTCAAAGAATTGCCAACGATATCCGACAACCCCCAGAAAAGCTCAGAAATCTCACTACCTCGTGGCCATTCGCCATGTGGGGCCTAGACCTGATCGGGCCAATGCTAGCTGGAACAGGGTGTGGAGCGAAGCACACCATAGTAACTGTCGATTATTTCACAAAATGTGCCGAAGCTGAAACGTTGGTGCATATCACGGAAGCCAACACCATAAATTTTGTAAAGAAAAACATACTTTACAGGTTTAGAATTCCGGACACTATAATCACCGACAATGGCACTCAGTTTGATAACGAAAGGTTCAGACAATTGTGCGAGAAGTATCATATTGCTAACTACTATGCAACACCAGCTCATCCACAAACAAACGGGCAAGTAGAAGCAGTAAATAAAATTATCAAGCACACTATCAAAGCAAAATTAGATGACAAAAAAGGAAGCTGGGTTGAAAAGCTTCCTGAAGTATTGTGGGCATATCGGACGACAGGCAAGGACTTCAACAGGAGAAACTCTGTTCAGCCTAGCATTCGGAACAGAAGCTGTCATCCCCATAGAAACATCGTATGCGCCCCCCCGGGTCAGGCTATACGATGAAGAACAAAACATTGATACACTGCTACAAAGTTTGGATGAGCTAGAAGGAAAAAGGGAAAAGTCCCGAATAAGAAATACAGCTTATCAACAAAGAGTGGCACGCCACTACAACTCTCGTGTTCGGATCAGGAAATTTCAGTTAGGAGACCTGGTGCTCAGGAAGGTGTCACTGAACACAAAGAATAGAGCCGCGGGATCCCTGGCTGACAAATGGGAAGTTCATACAAGATCGAGGGGATAGCTGGCCAAGGAGCTTATTGGATTGCTCGACCCAATGAGGGGTGTTACCCCGACCGTGCAATGCCCAATATCTGAAGATTTTCTATCATTAAAATATATATTTATATTAAATATTTTATTCTTTTTCTAGTCAGAACAGTATTAGTCAGAATAAATATTAAAACTGTAATATTATTCTTTGTTGATTTTTCGCAGTAATAAATAAGACTAGGAATTTCCAAAAGGAAAGCACCAAGCTCGAGATTTCCAAAAAGCATATGACAATAAGAAATGGAAGAAGAGCATGATAATAAGAACATGCAAATAGAATTCTCGGGACCATCAAATCCCGAAAGGGCGGAGAAGCTCGTAGGAGCATGCCAGCCGAGCAGGGTCAAAATGGCCGTCGTAAAAAGGCAAACCCGATGCACCAGACTGGAAAAATGCTCGGGACACTATCGGGAGAAATTCCGGTGAAATGCGTAGCTGTGTTGAAACAATTATTTTTTTTTAAAAAAAAGAGCTCAACGATTCGGCAAACGCTTGCGCATAAAAACTAGGGAGACGTTCTTGGTATTACGTAAGGACTCGGACGCATAATCATGGTGAGCCTTGATATAACGTTCGGGTAGCAACCGGGTATGAAACATAAGTGCAAACTTTCCTGTTTCAAGATGACTCGGTTAATAATAAAGAAGCCAGTTTAATAAGATACTTGGCAAATGAAGTTATTCGGGTAACAACCAGTTAAATAAGATACTCGGTTAAGTTATCCGACCATCAGCCAGTTTAATACAACCTCTGGCAACAAAAATAAAGACTGAAACCATTCAACTCAGAAAATCGTATTCTATTGCTCTTAAAAAGGATGGTTACAGTTCAAAGAAATGATTCTTTACACAAGTAAAAAATAAAGAATCAGTATCAGAATCAGTATCAGAATCTTCTACAAATCTACAAGATTAAGGTCGCGAGGATTTCGAGCCTTTGCCAATACTCGGGTCTGGCACCATCTCGTATTCACGAAGCAGGCTCTCATTAGACGACCAAGTGAAATCATCAACAATATCATCCCTCCACTGGCTGTAATCATTACCCGGGGTTAGCCCGATATCCGGGATTACTCCCTCGACAGACTCTCGACTCGCGTAAAAGGTTGACGGAGAGTGCTCGGACAGAATCTCTAAATGCATAGGATGGGGCTCATTGCCTTGACTATGGCAGTAGGCTCTCTATTCCTTCATCTAAATCCGAAGAGATTCCAAGGACCGGTCCACATGGTGTTTGATTGACAGCTCCCAGTTAGCACGGGCTTTCTCGGTTTCCCTACTCTTTACTTTGAAGAATTCATTGGCCGAAACTAGCCCACGTTGAAATTCTTGAAGAAGTAGGGCATCGTAAGCAGAGGATCTTTTAAAACGATCCACCCCTTGAACTTCCAGCTCCAACCTGGCCTCTCGGGAAAGGGATTCAACTATCAGCACTTAGCGTTCCAAATCTTCGATTTTTTGGACATACACCGACTTCGCCTGCTCCGCCTCCTGCTCGGCACTGAGCATAGACTCTTCAGTAGAAGAAAGAAGGTTTTGAAGCGAAGCAACCTTCTCTCTTGCCAAAGATGCCTTGTCTTCAGCTTCAACCTGCTTTGCCAGGCAATTGTCGGCAAGTATCTGCACAGAACCGACCTTCTGCTGGTAAGCCTGCTCAGCTCAAGCACGACCCTCCTCACTCGCCTTCAGCTGAGCCTCCAGACACTTTATCCGATCAGCCTGACATTGCTGCATCTGAACAAGCTCAGCAAATTCGGCCACCATCTGTAAAAGAATATACTTATAAATCCAACGAAGGCAAGACAGTAAAGGAGTCAAAATTAGCTAAACTTACATAAGATGCACCGTTGAAAACGTTTTGGAGACATTCGGGCAGTGAACCATCTCTAAAACCGCTCAAGCGGTCTTCCCCGATATAAGCCCGACCAAAGAACATCTTCTAGAGCATATCTTTTGGAGAAAGGGATAAGGGAACCCCCGAAGGTTGAGTTCCCAGATTTCCAGACTCGGGAACAGGAGAAGCTCTATTTGGCTCTAGGGATGGAGAGGGAACCCCCAAAGGTTCAGCCCCCATATCTCCAACCTCGGGGGTAAAGGAAGCCCTACTTGGACCTGAAGTGACTACATCTGCCGATACTCCAACACCTACACTCGGGGAAATCTCATCCGTAACATCTTAGTCGCTGGAGTCGATGAATGTGACTACCCGAGGAACTTTGAGAGGACGAGGAGGCAAACTAACTACCTTTCGCTTCTCACCCCGAGAACGGTGGAAGAGATCAGTAGCAGGATCTTCCAGCAAATCATCCTGAAAAGACTAAAAAAGCTCGACAATGACAGGCATTTTATCAGTCAAGATGTTACCATCATCGCCAGCTTCAGACAGTCCAACAGGCTCTTCACTTGGACTCTCACACTGCCTCTCCCTATTTTTAGGCAGTTGTGTCACAGTCGGCTCACCTTGGCCACTTGAACCAGCGAGATCCTGAGCAGAAGGCTGAGCACCCCGATCAACGCAGTCGGGAATTTGCTCAGCAGTATCAATTTCCATATCAGGCTTGGGTGGAGCAATACCCTCATCGCCCTGACGGGAAGCCTCCTTTCTACTCGCTTGAAGAATTGCCTTCACCTGACGAGCCTGAAGATCGCAGACAACGTCCGTATCGAACACTAAAAAAAAAAGTTAGACAAGGAAATGGAAAAACGGAGAAACACAACAGAAAGGGCGCTGGGTTACTTACAATGCCTACGATGGCCCGAAACCTATTTAAAGAAGCCGAGCTTGATCAAGTCGTCCTCTTTGAAAAGATAGCTCTTGCTTCTCTTTTCCAGAGTTCGGATAGTAGCCCGGGTCAGCCTCTTCAGCTCTGAATCGTTATAATCAATTGTTTTCTTATTCCACACTTCTAGGGAATAGAAGAAGCGGGGAACATTCAACACCATTCGGGAATCCCCAAATCGAACAGTGACGTCGAGCCAGAGAGCCCTTCCAGTAAAAAACCAATTGTTCTTCCAGAACTTGTTGGATGTGGGGAATCCCCATATAAAGTCCTTCTTTTTTGGGTCATCAGAAGCCTCGACCCCCCGATTTATCTTCACTTCTTTAGGGACCCAACCGTCCGAAGGAGCAGATGCAAGAAAATAGGTCCCCGTTTTACTAACCTACCTCAGCGTAAAGAAATGTCTGATTTTATTCGGGGAAGGTGGTGAAAGGTTCATTCGGCTGAACATGTGCCGCATGCACATCAAGAATTTATAACTATTCGGGGCCAACTGAGCTGGGGCTATCCCTGCTTCAGCTAAAAACTAGGCAATAAAAGGCTGAAGGGGAAGTGTGACGCCGTAGCAAAGCATCGATCCATAAATCGCGATCATCCCCTCAGGAGGATTCCATACGGCTCTATTCCCCACAGGAACCAAAGTGACTGAGTCGGGCAAATCAAATCGGGATCGGTATTTTTCTATCTCTGCTGGCCCGACCACATTCAGTTCAATATCAAAGCCACTCGGGCGAGTGTCAGAAAATGAAAGGCGAGACGCCCTGTGTACATCAGCGTCACCCTCATTAACAGTTTGTTTCCCAGTCTGAACGCTGCTCGAGCCGTGCTTGTATACCTTGCTTGTGCTTTGATGTTTACCCATCCTTCGAGAAGATACCCTGTGATCAGAAATATCAGAATCAGAACTAGATGGAGAACTCGATACGGGGCTGAAAGTGACGTCAGGGTGAAGCCCAGAAACATCAACCTCTAAAAATGGAGGTTCATCTATTGGGATATCCCCCAGTAATCATTTAATGCAAGATACTAACTGGAAATCCCCACGCTCTAATGCATCAAAAGCAATTTTAAAGAGACGATGACGGGAAGATGGCCCCATTAAAACTAACCTTGAATTGAGACTGATGCAGGATCTTCAAAGCGGAGAATCGCGAACTTCTGGATGAAGAAATCTGAGTTTAAAGAGATTTCTGTTGGATTTTTTAGAATAAACCAACAGTCTCTCAACGAAGAATTTAAAGGCGAGACGGCACGAAACCCTAGGATTTCTGAGCGGGAAAAAGTTTTATGACGAAACCAGATGGCGTGGGCGGCGTTTGGGGAAATGAAAAAGTCACTTCTCATAAATAATATTGAAAAATGAATAGACAAGGGACACGTGTCAAGACAAGAAGTAGCCCTCAACCGTCAAAACTTTGAAACGTCGCTATCATTTAAGATCTTGCGTGACAAAGCGAATTGAAATTACAGAGTCACCATTAAAATACATCATTATGGCAAGACGGTTTTTCTGACGAAAGAAAATCAAAATGACTAAAATATTCTTGCCCGAAATAAAATCTTCACGGTAAAAATATTTTAAGGGGGTATTGTTGTATGTAAATTTTACCAAGCATACACGTCATTGACAGGAAGGAAAAAATAGCCAGGTGTATGCTTAGATGGGCATTCGGGAAATATCCTACAAGGCATCATTAAAGAGTAGCAAGCCCGAGTAAGCATATACTGAATAAAGACCTACTCGGGATCAGTTAACAACACTCGGGACTGGTTAAAACAACGCTTCCACTCGGTCCCATACGGCACTACTCGGGACCATCTGGTATTATTCTTACTCGGGAGTAAATACAACTCGAATAAGAACTTATCATACGGGTTAAGTCGTTAAATACGCAAAGATATCCGTCATGAAGAAATCCCAAATAATGGACCTTTAAGTTAGAAGAGTCCCCCAATCAGGAAACAACTTGATTTCTTTTCGAAGACTACATTCTTATAAGGAAACAAGTCAAATTGAACTACACTACTAGAATCCCACTCAATTTCCATAAGAGACTCCGACACAGGAAAGAAGCCAAATCAACCTCAAGCAAGCAACCAAATCACAATTCAATACAAATATCCTGTATTACTTGTACAAAGAAGATTAGGGTTCTATAAGCATATAAATAGACCCATAATCTGGTTCGAAAAGGGATAGGCAATATAGCATACAGTAATCACAAATAATACAGAGAGAAAAAGGAAGATCGAGAGCTTGTAAAAACATCTTATTCTCTTAGTGTATTTTGGCTTGGTTGATCTTTCAACCACCCGTGGATGTTTCTCCGACCATCGGATTTTTACCACGTAAAACTTGTCTTTGTTACTCTCTCTGTATCTCTTTCTCTTTGAATCAATAGCCAAAATCCAGTCCTTGTTGGCTTTTCTAGCATAATCCAAAAAACGACGTCAACACTTTCAGACATGGAATAAAACTTTCTAAGGAACAAGCTCCTAAAAATGAGCATGAAGAGAAATTCACTAGTAGTGTTCCTTATGCCTAGGCAATTGGGAGTCTCATGTATGCAATGCTTTGCACTAGACTAGATATTTGTTTTGCTGTTGGAAAACTTAGTAGGTTTCAATCGATGCCTAGTCCTGATTGTTGGGCGGTAGTCTAGCATACTTTTAAGTATCTCAGGAGAACGAGAGATTATATGCATAAATATTTTGGAGGGGATTTAATTCTCATTGGGAATATAGATTCTAATTTCCAGTCAAATTGTGACTCCAGAAGATCAAAATCAAGATCTGTGTTTACTCTTGGAGGAGGGGCAGTCATATGGAGGAGTATCAAGCAATCTTGTATTACTGATTCCACCATGGAAGCTGAGTATGTTGCCTCATGTGAAGTTGCTAAAGAGGATGTCTAGCTCTGCCAATTCTTGATTGACTTGAAAATGGTTCCTGATGCAAATAAGTAGATCACTATCTATTGTGACAATACTGGAGCAGTGACTAATTCAAGAGAACCAAGAAGTCATAAAAGAGGGAAACCTATTGAAAGAAAGTATCATCTTCTTAGGGAAATTATGCATATGGGACACGTGACGATAACCAAGATTGTGTCAACAGAAAATCTAACGGATCCCTTAACAAAGGCTCTTCCAAAAAAAAGTTTCGATGGGCACCTGGAGAATATAGGGATAAGAGATATGACACATTTGCGATAAAGCAAGTGGGAGATTAGTAGGATTATGCTCAATAGCAAAAGTGTAATAATGTATTTGACAATCTTTTCATATCAATAAAGTCATTTCTTGTTTAACAAATCTTATAGCATTTACAGTTTAATTATTATAATTGTCAAAAGTAAATAATCATAAGGTCAAAAGACTATGAGAAAAGAAGAATTGTTCGTACATCTAGATATGTATGAGGTAGACACAATTCTTTAGTTAGACTAAAACAATATTCACAACATAAGATAAAAGTTGGGCACCATTATCTTGTTAAATTTGTAGATTTTTTTGCTAGCATATGAGTGAGATCAAATGTGTTATGATGAGTCTAAAATCATCAAAGTGTGGTGTCTTTGGGCAAAAGAATCTAGCACACTAGGTGCGTTGAATAGGATCACTATGAGATATATCCAGAACTGTCAAAGGATAAAAGTTTTCACTTGAAGATAATCGATGAGTCTATCTCAATCCTAAGATAAATGATGGACTTACGGTTGCAAGTGTTTTTATTTGAGTTATCAATGAGTACGGTTTTATAGCATAGTCTATCCTCGACAGTTTGGTGGTATTCATTTGTTAATCGACTGAGGACTTAATTTATAGATATGGACATTGGACCTAAGTGAATCATTTGTTGATTGTGATTCAGTTATGTCTATTGAAGCTAAAATTTAGATAGCTCGCTAAGTACCCCAATTCACATGAACTAGAATATAACAAGCTAGTTTACTTACTTACTTGTAAGGAAGGAGGCATTGGAAAGACTAGACCATACATACTAAAGTAAATAGGCATTTGGGAAGCGACTAGTCGCTTCTGGCGAAGCTTTTAGAATGTCGACCACTATATAAACCATATACCAGTCATGAATGGCTGTCAGGCGCAACCCTTTAACTTGGTTTCCTTGTCGAGTCAATTCGTTCTTTCAATATTGCAGATGTTTGGCACGTATGAGGTTTCAGTTGCTCCTGGCAGGTTTTGAGCTTTGCAATCCCTATTTTTGGATGCACCTATTTTGGGGTGCAAATCAAGGTTTTAAGTAAATAAATTAGCCATTTCAGCTAGGCAATCAACCGGATCGGGGACGAGAACTCACTTTGTCGAATTCAGTCTGGTTCGAGTTCTGAAGGTTCTAAAATACATAGGCCGAAGGTTGCAGCATTTTTTAGGGTTTGATTTATGCTTAAAGAGCGAAAGTGGTGATCGATGGGCATTTGTTGAGGAACAATAGGCCGATGGCAGCACCGATAAGAGCAGGTTTCCTGACCTAAGCTGTGGCAGACAAAAGAAAAGCATTAACGACCGGCCCGTAACACCCAACTGAAAAAGGTCTCCACATGGTTCAGCTATTAGTGAAGATTAGGCGATCAAAGAAGGAGTTGTCGTATGTTGTTTTTTGCTTTCTGGTTCGTCATTTGTATGAATCATATTGCTTGGTCTTGTAGATCCACAAGATCATATGAATTTGAGGGACAAGGATGGGCATTTTCAAAGCCGAGAGGACCTATACGTGGTTTCTGGGTCAAAGCAATATTTGATGGACCTTGCTTCATGAGGTCGACGGTGTGCCATGGGTGGTGGGCAAATCACATGATGTATTCTTCTGAACCAATTTCTAGGTCTTTCTAAAATTGTTTTTGCATTTCGGAACCCAAAAGTTTTGGAGAGGTGCGGTTACGTGTGATCAAGACATGCGGGAACTCTTCAAAATACCTGGATTGGGTGGCCAAGGATGTGGGATTCCTTGGTGGCCCTAATGGTATGTAATTTGCAATCCATTAATACATTAAAATATAATTTGTACATTTTAATTAAATGGGTTGTTTAAATTTTATTAATGTATTAATTTAAAGCATGTGGACTTGTTTTTTTAGTATGAATGAGTCTAGTTCACATGTGGACTTTTTATTGAAGTCCAATGGATTTAATAAATTGAAGTACAATATATGGCCCATAAATAATAGCTTGGGTGGCAAGGCTAGGGATATTAGCCTAATATATTGTTTTTATTTTAGTATTTAATTAAATGAAAATTAATTCATTTGTTAATTAATTAATTAGTTAAAATATTTTTCTAGTAAGAGAAGGTCTCTTAGTGTCATACTAATGTTGGTAGTATGATAAGTATCAAATACTTATTAGATAAGTAGATAAATGAAATAAAATATTTTATCTAGTCAAATTAGGAAGTATTTGATATCTATCAAAACTCTAATTGACAATTAGTTAAATTAAGAAGTTTTAGATAAAGTCACAATTTAATTTATATTCAGTAATAAGTTATTGAATATATGTACTACTGAGTTGGCTTAGGAGTCTTGGTGTGGAAAAGAATTCTTCTTTGAGTGAGGATTCTTGGCCACCAAGTAAATCCTTCTAGAGAGAGGATTCTTACCCACAAAGTAAATCCTTCTTAGAAGAGGATTTGGACCCCTATATATATATGGCTATGTAGAATTCGGCCAAGGCATAAGAAATCCATAGAGAGATTTTGGCAAAGGCAAGGTGGGGACTTGAGAGAAGTTTTTTTCTTTTGTGCTTTTATAGATGAAAAACGTCATCCAACCCATTGTGTGTAGAATTCGGCCAAGCATAGAGAAAAGAGGGAACATTTTTATTTTTGATAGTACACTAGTATCCTTTACATCAAAGGGTTTTGTGTACAAAAATCAAATCGGGTTCAAGCGAGTTTCAATGAAATAGATTGATAATTCACATGTGACCGAACGTTCATGAGTTTTCTCTAGGTGGATTATTGTTGTAAGTTCCTCAGTTTTTTGATTGACTTATTTCGTTGACAACCACATTTTGGGATCAATATGTAAGGGTAGTTTAGGTCTTCATTGCTCAAGTCCCTTCTCAAGTATCAAAGGTAAAATCACTTGCTTAATCTTCATTGAAGAGATTTAGTGCACACACTCACTCTCATGCGTTTTAGTTTAATCAACTTGCTTGCATGCTTATTTGCCATTTTGTGTGCTATGTGTGTCTTATTTTTATTTGAGTGTTGATTGTATGTTTGTGCCTCAAAATGAGGATTTTTTCCTCTTTACCGCTGTCTAGACCGCTCTCTGTGCAGTGCCCTCACCGCGGCCTGCACAACAGTGTTTGGCAGAGGATGCACGTTGTGTCTACCACGGTCTGTGTATGTTGCCTACGTTGCGGTCTCCCAAGCGGAGTTTCATAGAGGATACATGCTGTCCAGACCGCGGTCTATGCTCACTGCATGCACAGCGGCCTATAGAGCGACGTTGTCCAGATGATACACCGTTCTCTGTGCCACGGTCTGGACACTTTCCTGGACCGTGGTACAGCCAACGGTCCTGATGCGTTTTGGTTGAGTTTTGCCAAAAACGATGCAGTTTCACTTTAGGTTTCATATAAATGAATCATCTTCTTTCCAACTCGTTTTGAGA
This sequence comes from Dipteronia dyeriana, assembly GCA_032871835.1. Classification (NCBI taxonomy): domain Eukaryota; kingdom Viridiplantae; phylum Streptophyta; class Magnoliopsida; order Sapindales; family Sapindaceae; genus Dipteronia; species Dipteronia dyeriana. The sequence goes on along the minus strand of CM065299.1, from coordinate 98,719,514 downwards.
GCTTCTAAACCTATTTTTGAAAGAGAGTTATTGTTCTTTAGAGATAGAAGCCCCAAGAAAGCATTTTCAGTCATCCTTAATATCCAAATCATCAAGCATCTTTCAAGCATGAGTTTCTTGTGTGTTCATACCTAGATATTCTCTACATGCTCTAAGCTTTATGATTTCATTACTAAGACATGTATGCCTAGGGTTTTAGTCTTTATTGCATATTAATTGCTTGCTTGGTTGTTTAATTGTTTTTATGACATGCTTGTGTATTGATTGTTGGTTGAGATGCATTAATTTGTGATAGCTACCATTTAGGACGATTTTACTCTTCTAGCTAATCCTTCTTGCCTTTGCATTTAGAACATTGATATCTAGAATTGGCTTTAATTGTCATTATTAATCCTAGATAAGCATGAATGTCTTGACCTAGCATTTTTGCATATTGAATATTCTTGCATATTCACTTAGGTTGCCATTATCTCTTAATTGTTGAGTTAGCTTGTGGCTAAGTGGCTAGTGCATAAGGCTAGGGATCCAAAATCACTGTTAAGGCCTGTTGGGTAGAGTGAAAGGGTTAGCTAACCGGAGGGTTAGACGGGAGGTCAACCTAGGTTGCAAACTTTTACTCAATAGTGGATTTTGTGGATCAAGGGTGGCGCTCTTAACAGCCTGTGGTTTTTCCCATTTGGAGGGTTTCCACATATATATTGCGCGTTGTTATTGTTTTATGTTTGGTGTCTTTTCTTTGACCATTGGGGTAGAATTGTTAATATTGATTAATTCGCAAAATTAGTAATCTATCGAATTAAAACATATTCACCACCCCCCCCCCCCTCTAGGTTTTAGACACACACTTTCTAGGGAATTTCAATTGGTATCAAAGCCGGTGCCTAGATATACTTAGGTGGTCCATGCATTGTGTGTATCTTACCTTATGCATTTTAGTTGTTTGCATTTTGTGTGTTGCATTACATTTGCATCTTCATATCATTTATTACCATCAAACACTATGAGTGGAAACGGAAATAGTTACTTGGAAGGGCAATATGGAAGCCTATCTTTGCCAAATAGATGCTCGTGCTTGGATGGCTATTGAAGATGGTTATACTCCTCCAACAAAGACCATCGATGATGGTGTAGAAGCTCCTAAGCCCAAGTCTAGTTAGGAGCACTCAAGAGTTTGAAGCATCCAAGTGGAACAACAAGGCTATGCATGCCATTCTTTGTGCAGTGGATGATAATCAATACAAGTTGGTCCAAAACACTAGGATTGCAAAGGAGGCTTGTGACATTCTTCAAACGGCACATGAGGGAACCGAGGTAGTGAAGGACTCAAAGCTCCAAGTCCTCCAAATGCAATTTGAGATGATTAGGATGGAGTAGCATGAGTGTTTCAATGACTTTCAAGTGAAGTTGATGGATATTGTCAACCAAAGCCATCAACTTGGTGACCCATATTCAGACAGGAGAGTCAAGCAAAAAATTATGAGTTCACTTCCGTCAAGGTTTGAATCAAAGGTGACGGCACTTGAAGAGAATAGTGAGTACAAGAATATGAAGCCAAGTGAAGTCATTGGAAGACTTCTAGGAACACCTCACCCACTCCTCCAATGAAGCAAAAGAGCATTGCCTTGAAGACCACTAAGGTTGAAGAAGAAGAGGAGGACTCAGATGAATAAATGGCCCTCATGGTTAAAAGATTCAAAAAATTCATGAAGTTTGAGAGGAAAGGTTTTGGGTTAAAGGGAAAGGAAGTGAAAAAGAAAACTCCCTTCAAGAAGATTGAAAAGTTTCAAGAAAAGGACTCCAAGAAGAGCATTCAATGCTATGAATGCAGTGGCTTTGGTCACATTGCTTCAGAATGTGCAAATTTGAAGAAAAAGAAAAAGGGGAAGGCAATGGCAGCTACTTGGAGTGATAGTAAAGACTTAGAAGAGGAAGAAAAGTCTTCGAATGATGAAGATAGAGTTACAAACTTCATTGCCTTCACAACATCTCATAATGGCAAGGAAGTTGTGAGTGACAAGGAAGAAGTAGATGACTCTAGTGATGAGAGTACCTCTTCTAACTCAGATTTGAGATTGATGAGGAAATTGACTATGTAGACTTCATGAAGTTTTTTGAAAAGTCTAGATTGAAAAAGAATAAGGAGGTTCAAGGGTTGAAAAAAAAGAATCTAGAGTTGACTTTCACGATTACCAACTTGAATGAGAAGGTAAAGAGTGGAAAAGAGTAAGAAGAGTGTTTAAAATTGGAGCTTGTGATCACTAAGAAGAGTGAAGAAAACTTGAAGATTGAGCTTAAGGAAGCAAAATAATTGGTTGCCAAGATGACATCCGGAACCGAGAGACTTGACAAGATGCTATCATGTGGGAAGAGTCCTAGTGAAAAAATAGGCCTAGGATATGTGGAAGGCAAGGATGCCACTTCTTTGAAAAAGACCATCTTTGTCAAGAGTCTAAAAGACAAAGAGGTTCAAGAGTCACACCAACAAATGAAATCAAATGAGGTTGGTGAATCATCAAAGCAAGCACAAACAAAGTCTCAAGCTAAAACACATTCACTAAAAGCTAGAGCTCATCAAACAAGACCACAACCTCCAATGAGCTCTCAAAATCAACAAAGGACCTTTCATCCATAACCAAAAGGAAGAATTAATTTGGCTCAATCACAAAGATTTTTTCAAGGAAGAGATTCGGCTCAACATCAAATAACAACTCAAATGAAAGGGAAGTCTTACATTCTTTCACAAGGATATGGTATGAATTCTTATTTTACTCTCATTTGTCATTATTGCGGTGTTGAAGGCCACATAAGGCCAAATTGTTTTAAATTTATTAAGTTGTGTCGTTTTGAAAGCATGATTGAGAAGAATATGCTTAGAAGAGCCAAAATGCATGCACCTACGAATTTTAGAGCCAATGAACCCAAGGCTCTTAGAAATGATAATTTTGCTACTAGGTGGATTAGAACAAATGAGTATGTTTGCCATGTGGCCCAAATGGCTTTGAAGGTGAAAGCCTCTAACACTTGGTACCTTGATAGTGGATGTTCTAGGCACATGACCGGAAACAAGAGTTTCTTTGAAACTCTTGTGATGGAAGATGATGGATTTGTCACCTTTAGTGATGGTTCACGTAAGAAGGTTCTAGGAAAACGAAACATTTCCATCCCCGGTTTGCCCTCCTTGCCTAATGCTCTCTATGTAGATGGCTTGCAAGCCAATCTCATTAGCATATCACATTTAAGTGATGAAGGGCTTTCGGTTTTGTTTGGAAAAGTTGATTGCTCTATTCTAAAAGAAGATGGACATGTTATATTGAAAGGCAAGAGATCAAGTGACAATTGTTATTGTCTTGATTCTAATGGCATCTCTTGCAATTTGTCTAGTTGTGATCAAGTTGAATTATGGCATCAAAGGTTAGGTCATATGAATTTCAAAGACTTGAAAGTTCTTGAGATGTTGAAAGTTGTGAGAGGCCTTCCTAAGTTTGGAAATAGGATTGAGGGAGTTTGTGACCTTGACAACAAGGAAAGTAAACTAAGAGTGTTCATAAGAAGGGTAAGTATCTTGCCACTAAGGAGCCATTAGAGCTTCTTCATATGGACCTTATGGGTCCCATGCAAACCGAGAGTCTCGGTGGTAAGAGGTACATTTTTGTGTGTTTGGATGATTTTTCTAGATTTACTTGGACTTACTTTCTTAGAGAAAAATCTGAAACGTTTGAAACTTTTAAAATGCTTTGCACTAAAATTCAAAATGAGAAGGATTCTCACATAAAATGCATTAAGAGAATTATGAGTGATCATGGGAGAGAATTTGAGAATGTTAGCTTTGAAAAATTTTGTGATAGTCTTGGCATTTCCCATGAGTTCTCAGCTCCTCGAACTCCTCAACAAAATGGGGTAGTAGAGAGGAATAATAAAGTCCCCTAAGAGATGACCCGTGTGATGTTGCATAGCAACAATGTGCCTAGGAATCTTTGGGCTGAAGCTGTCAATACGGCTTGTTATATAGGCAAAAGGGCATTTTTCTTAGGACCAGGACTAGGCAAACCTCCTATGAATTATGAAAGGGTACGAAACCAAATGTTAGCTACTTTCACTCATTTGGAAGCAAGTGCTACATTCTAAATGACCGTGATCAACTTGGCAAGTTTGGTGCTAAGAGTGATGAGGGATTTTCATTGGCTATGCCCTAAATAGTAAGGCCTATAGAGTTTTTAATTTGAAGACACGAAGTGTTATGGAATCATCTAATGTGGTCATAGATGATTGTAGGTCTAAGATTAGTAACCATGATGAGGATATTAGTGTGGTTGATGATACTCCCTTGGTGAAGATTGATGAGATGTCTAGTGATGAAAAGTCAAAGCTTGAAAAGGAGGTCACTCAATCTCTTGATAGAGATTCTACTTTGGACTCTAAGGAACCCGCTCATTGGGTTAGGCATCTCCATAACAAGAGTGACATTCGTGGAAATGTGAATGAGGGTGTGAGGACTAGACATCAATTAGCAAATCAAATTAGTTACACTTGTTATACCTCTCAAATTGAACCCAAAAAGGTAGATGAAGCTTTAAGTGATGAGTTTTGGGTTCTTGTTATACAAGAAGAGCTAAACCAATTTGAAAGAAATGAGGTTTGGACTCTAGTTCCTAGGCCTAAGAACACTAATGTAATAGGCACCAAGTGGGTCTATAGGAACAAATCAGATAAGGATGGCAACATTGTGCGGAACAAAGCTAGACTTGTTGTACAAAGTTACAAAGATACTCTCAATTTGAGGGTATTGACTTTGAGGAGACTTTTGCTCCCGTTGCCCATTTAAAATCCATTAGGCTTCTCTTATCCATATCGTGTGTTCACAAATTTAAATTGTATCAAATGGATGTTAAGAATGCCTTTCTCAATGGCTTCTTGCAAGAGGAAGTGTTTGTTGAGCAACCTAAGGGGTTTGTGGATCCACACCACCCCAATCATGTTTATCGCCTCAAGAATGCGCTATATGGGTTGAAACAAGCACTGAGGGCTTGGTATGAGTGCCTCACTCTTTATCTTGTTGATAATGACTACTCTAGAGGTAGTGTTGACAAGACTTTGTTCATCAAGTGCACTAAAGATGAGCTATTCATAGAACAAATTTACATTGATGACATCGTTTTTGGTTCCACTAACAACTTGAAAGTTCAACAATTTGTTGATGTCATGACTCATGAGTTTGAAATGAGCATGGTTGGTGAACTCAATTACTTCCTAGGTTTGCAAATCAAGCAAATGCATGATGGGATCTTTATATCCCAAGCTAAGTATGCCAAGAACCTAGTGAAGAAGTTTGGTCTTGAGAATGCCAAGCATTGTGACACACCAATGAGTACCACTTTGAAACTTAGCAAGGATGCTAGTGGAAAAAGTGTGGATCAAAGTCTATATCGTGGCATGATAGGGAGCTTGCTATACTTGACTGCTAGTAGGCCCAATATAGCTTTTAGTGTTGGTGTGTGTGCTAGGTACCAAGCCAATCCCAATGAATCTCATCTCTCTCTATGAAGAGAATCATTCGATATGTGAATGGGACATCCAACTATGGGATATGGTACTCTTTTGACACTAATGCTAGTTTAGTTGACTTTAGTGATGCAGATTGGTCAGGTAATTGTGATGATAAGAATAGTACATCGGGCGGTTGCTTCTTCCTAGGGAACAATCTTGTGTCTTGGTTTTGCAAGAAGTAAAATTCCATCTCATTATCCACAGCTGAGGCCGAGTATATAGCTGCTGGAGTGCTTGTACACAACTCCTTTGGATGAAGCAAATGCTTATGGATTATGGCTTTGAGTAAGGTACTCTAACCCTTTATTATGATAACATGAATGCCATCAATATTTCAAAAAATCATGTCCAACATTCTAGAACTAAGCATATTGACAGTAGACATCATTTCATTAAGGAACTAGTTGATAGCAAATGCGTTGCACTTGAACATGTGGGCACAAATGATCAACTAGCGAATTTATTTACTAAACCATTAGATTCAACTAAGTTTAAATTTCTTAGTAGGTCTATTGGGATTTGTCATATGCATTGATAGGTTTTGGTGGTTGACCCCATATGGGGAGCTCAAGCAAAGAGAGCGAACTTGCATTTTAATAAGCAAATAAGTGTTCAGTTTTATGCTCTTTAATTAATTGCTTGAGTATCTTGGTTGTATATATTATTATATGTCTTTTTATTCAATAAGTGCGTTTTTGCCTTATTTGAAATGCATGTCTCATTTGTGTTCAAACATGTATTTTTGGAATAGGAAATTTGATTGGGAAGTACATTTGATTGACCCAAAGTTTATCTCCATGTTTGTGAAAACTTGATCTTGACATGCTTAAAGTGATATGCATGATGAATTTATTGAATGCTTACAAATTGATTGCAAATATGTGTGCAAGTAACTTTTGAGACTTCATTCAATAAGGATATTGTATCCATTTCAAGGATTTCACAATCCAATAGTCTCTCTCTTTACTTATTGAACAAGGCTACTATCATACGGGTATTTTGCCCGGAAAAATATAATAGGGCGCAATAGTCGCTCATGTCTTGTTCACCTTGTAAAGTTTGATAGTTGCTCTTATGTTTTTGGTTGAACTATATCTTGTTTTCCATTGTCAATTTGGTGAAAATTGATTTGACTTCTCTTGGAACCTCATGAGTTATTTTTCTTTGCCAAATACCATGCTTTTGGAAGTTGATGTTGCATGTATTTCACTCAAGGAAAATCTTTCGCACATATTCAAATCAATAAAACTTCCTTGAATTTCTCTCTCTTAATTAACTTGCATAAAGTTGTTATATATGATTATGCATTTACATTGCAAATATCTCTCTTTGCTACAGCATCCCGGTTGGGGAATACTCTTTTGCCTATCTTGTGGCAAAAAGGGGAAGTAGTGTTGGATTTAGGGGGAGTTGATATTGGCATGTTTTAAGGGGAGATTGACCTATTGTGAGGGAGTTGACCTATTTAGGGGGAGCATTAGCTTTGTGCATTGTTGATTGCATGTTACTTGTTTCTATTTCATGCAAATTACACTTGTTTTTATTTTTCGTGATCCCTCTTATACACTTGTCTTGGAAAGTGTAGTTATTTGTTTTGTAGGGATGATCATGCTACAAGAGATGAAAGATTTGAAGATTTAGCTTTAGGTATCTCTTGTAACATAGAATGTTTGTTTGTTGACCTCTTGTTGTTTCTTGTTATTTGTTGTGAGGATATCTTGTGAGTGAGTCGTTTTGTCACGAAATAGCCAAAGGGGGAGATTGTAAGTTCCTCGGTTTTTTGATTGGCTTATTTCGTTGATAACCACATTTTGGGATCAATATGTAAGGGTAGTTTAGGTCTTCATTGCTCAAGTCCCTTCTCAAGCATCAAAGATAAAATCACTTGCTTAATCTTCATTGAAGAGATTTAGTGCACACACTCATTCTCATGCATTTTATTTTAATCATCTTGCCTACATGCTTATTTGTCATTTTGTGTGCTTTGTGTGTCTTTTTTTTATTTGAGTGTTGATTGTATGTTTGTGCCTCAAAATGAGGATTTTTTCCTCTTTACCACGGTCTAGACCGCTTTCTGTGCAGTGCCCTCGCCGCCGCCTGCACAGCAGGTGTTTGGAAGAGGATACACGCTGTGTCTACCGCGGTCTGTGCATGTTGCCTACATCGCGGTCTCCCAAACGAAGTTTCACAGAGGATGCATGCTATCCAGACCGCAGTCTGTGCACCCTGCATGCACAGCGGCATTGTCCAGACGATACACCGCTCTCTATGCCGTAGTCTGGACACTTGCCTGGACCACAGTACAGCCAGCGGTCCTGATGCGTTTTGGTTGAGTTTTGCCAAAAACGATGCAGTTTCACTTTAGGTTTCATATAAATGAATCATCTTCTTCCCAACTCGTTTTGAGAGCTTCTAAACCTATTTTTGAAAGAGAGATATTGTTCTTTAGAGAGAGAAGCTCCAAGAAAGCATTTTTACTCAGCCATCCTTAATATTCAAATCATCAAGCATCTTTCAAGCATGGGTTTCTTGTGTGTTCATACTTAGGTATTCTCTACATGCTCTAAGCTTTATGATTTCATTACTAAGACATGTATGCCTAGGTTTTAGTCTTTATTGCATATTAATTGCTTGCTTGGCTTGTTTAATTATTTTTATGACATGCTTGTGTATTTATTGTTGGTTGAGATGTATTAATTTGTGATAGCTACCAGTTAAGACGATTTTACCCTTCTAGCTAATCCTTCTTGCCTTTGCATTTAGAACATTGATATCTAGGATTTGCTTTAATTGTCATTATTAATCCTAGATAAGCACGAATGTCTTGACCTAGCATTTTTGCATATTGAATATTCTTTCATATTCACTTATGTTGTCATTATCTCTTAATTGTCGAGTTAGCTTGTGGCTAAGTGGTTAGTGCACAAGGCTAGGGATCCAAAATCACTATTAAGGCCCGTTGGGTAGAGTGAAAGGGTTAGCAACTGGAGGGTTAGACGGGAGGTCAACCTAGGTTGTAAACTTTTACTCAATAGTGGATTTTGTGGATCAAGGGTGGCGCTCTAAAGAGCCCGTGGTTTTTCCCATTTGGATGGTTTCCACGTATATATTGCGTGTTGTTATTGTTTTATGTTTGGTGTCTTTTATTTGACCATTGGGGTAGAATTGTTAATATTGATTAATTCGTAAAATTGGTAATCTATTGAATTAAAACCTATTCACCCCCCCCCCCCCCCCCTCTAGGTTATAGACACTTTCTAGGGAATTTCAATTGTGGCTAACAAATGAAAAAAAAATGTTTGTTTCCATCCTCAGGTATACAATTCAAAGAAAGAGAGCACACACTCCTAGGTAATTCACGTTCGTGATTGGATTGAATGATCTTGTGGATTCTATTCGATGCAATTTCAATCGTCATGAGAAAAAGGTACGATACTTTTAGTATATGTTAATTAATCAAGGGTTAAGGTTCTTTCTTTTAAAGTAATTTTTTTGAAATATACTAATCCTATTTTCCGCTTCTGCCGTGCGATTTTTCCTATAAAAATATGTAAGTGTATATGGATGACATATTAAGATTCATGCAGTAGACCCGAGGGAGACATTTGAAGCATTGAGGAGGTACGAGATGAAGCTTAAAACAAAAAAGTGTGTTTTTAGGTTTCATTCAGGGAATTTCCTCAATTTCTAAGGCCACCAAAGGGGAATCGAAGTGAACCTCGAAAAGATAAAGGCACTGAAATATTTGAGGTCACCCGTTAAGTTGAAAGACATCTAGAAGTTGACCGCTTTCCTGACCTTATTGAACAAGTTCGTTACTAGATCCACAGATAAATGTCTACCTTTCTTCAAGGCCATAAGGAAAGGAAAATGAGTGGAGTAAACTGAGGAATGTGAGGAGGCCATGATAAGAGCGTCGTCGTACTCTCGTCAAAAGATATTTATGAGTTCAACCTTATGGGTGCTAGTGACAAATGACTAGTGTAACATGCAAGTAAGGGGATCGTTCCCATAGAGAGGTGGTATCCATTTAACTCTCTCTAGCTAAAGCGTTATTGAAAGCAATGTAAATAGAATATGGAAATGGTGAGAATGGTGTATGTGATGTGGATGCATAAAGCGGATGGTGTGTGAGGTGTGAATAAACTAAACTAAATTAAATTACACTAAGGATAAAAATGTAATTGGGTGCTTGCCTTTCTCACCAATTACACAACAAAGGAATTAAATTCAGTCTATTCCTAAAGGAAAAACACCCTAGCTATGAAAATAAATGTGGCTTGGAGGGATGCAAGATAGTGGTTACAGTAGGTACATAAGTTCACCAAGCACACAAGGTAGTAATGTTGATAATAAACATTCAAGCATCATTCAAAAGGATTCAATGGCTAGTTCTCTTGATTAAGGATTCTGAAATGAAATAATCTATTGTTACGAATCATTTATTGATTAAGGAATACCAAAAACGATTCTCATCACTCAACCAACATCATGGATGGAATGAACAATTGTGTATTTGGTCAAAGACTCATTAAGCACATGAACAATACACCAAACAACCTAATCTAGCATAAACATGCATAAATCAAGCTACCTCTATTCAAGAGTTAACAATTAAAATCCATTCACGATTGATCAATAGGAACATAGTTGTACTCTTTCACTCAAATCAATTCATACAAATCGATTCTTTTTTGTCACAAACATGTAAACAAGAGTGAGACACTAAGTTACACTAAATCATTTGTTTCAAACTAAAGTCTCACTTATGTAAAACATATTAATTCCTACTTATTCACCAACACATGTCATGAAAAGAGAGATATAACATAAACTCAAAGAATAAAGTCAAGATCCAAGTTGAATATAATTAAATACCATATATAGCAAGCCAAGTGTTGGTTTACAAATATTCCCTACTGAGGATTACACAAAATTGAAAATAAAACAAAGAGAAGAGTTTAGAGATAACCAAGATCTCTATTTCATTTGTTCTCTTTTCTCCTTGAATCTAATTCAAATTTGGATGGATGAAGTGTAAAGGTAGTGGTGGTAAGACATCCATGGAGGAGAACCCTCCATGGAGTCTTTGAAACTCCTATTTCTCTTTTATGGTGTTGAAGAACAAGAGAAAGTGTTAGTGTCTATGTGATAGTATATTGGAAGATATGTGTTAAGATATGACCAACAAAGTGGTGTATTTATAGAGTTTGAAGGTTAGGTCACCAATTGGGTATGAAAAGTCAAGTTTGGCCTTAAAAATATCTTGTTGTGCAATTGGATAAAATTCTGCCGCCATAAATCTACGAGTTGGAACTCACAAATCCATTTAGCAGTCTGATTTTGCTAGTCGTAACTTGCATATCTATCTAGTAGAAGACTCTAGAAAACATTTGTGACTGAAATCTGTGAGTTCCATCTCGCAGTTCCAACTCAAAGTAGGCTGCTACTTCAATCTGCTAGGTCTAACTCGTATTAGACTCTAGAAAACATTTGCAAACGACTTCTGTGACTTCAATCTCGTAGTTCCAACTCTTAGTAGGTTGCTACTTCACTCTGTTAGGTCTAACTCACAATTCTAACTCGCATTAGGCTCTGGAATTGATCTGCTACTTCAATCAACGAGTTGGAACTCGCAGTTCCATCTAGCAGATTTTTTCTACTTCACACACCAGTTGTTAAAATGCGTGTAACTTCTTCTAAAAATTCCAGAATCATGACTTGTAAAGTTTTCTGAAAACTAGAGTCATGGGATTTCCAAAAACATATGGTTCGGCACGCAGTTCAATCTGAGGAGGGAGATATGGCCTTTGTAGGTCTGACATTCTTCACAAGCCATCTCAATTTCATATCTTATTCCTTTTATTTGCCTTCAAAGCTTCACTTTAAGCTCAAACACCTAAATTTAGAGAAATGAACCTACACAAGGCTTAAACATATATTATATACACAAAAACACTTAAAACCGAGCATAAAAGTTAGGAATAAAGAGCCTAAAATAAGTACATAAATGTACCTATCAGGCTATCCAGAAGATCAAAGAATATCTTGGTAAGGTCCTAATTTTTTCGAAGCCATTGGTCGGGTAAATATTATACTTGTACCTATTAGTCAAGACAGTGGCTACCAGCTCGATATTAATTAGGTTAGATGAAGGACTACAGAAGCCAATGTATTGTACCAGCAAGGCTCTACTACCAGCAGAAATAAGGTACTTGGTAGCTGAGCGGATAGCATTAGCACTTGTAACAACAACAATAAGGTACTTTGTAGCTGAGCAGATGGCATTTGCACTTGTAACAGCAGCAATAAGGTACTTGGTAGCTGAGCAGATGGCATTAGCACTTGTAACAGCAGCAAGAAAGATGAGGCCCTACTTCTTGGCATACAGGATCAAAGTTTACATAGACTGCCTATTTAAGGCAAATCCTATCCCAACCAGAAGTATCGGGAAGACTGATAAAATGGGCAATCGGGTTGAGCAAGTTCCATATTTCATACTCGTCAGGGGCAAAAAATTCAAAGGACAAGCAGTGGTAGACTTTATCACCGAGTTCACTAAACTAAATAGTGAGGTGATTAAAATATTTTGAGAGAAGGATAGACATATTTTCTACTTGCAGTTGCACATCGATGGTTTGTCAAACACATATGGCAGTGAGGCAGACATATTGGTATCCACCCAAGAAAGAGATCAGATATAATGTGCCTTGTGGTTTTACTTCAATATTACCAATAAGATGGCAGAACATGAGTCGCTTCCGGTAGGGCTCAAGGTTCGCAAGGCTTTGGGTGCAGACTAGCTGAAATATTTAGTGATTCGCAAGTCGTGGTTGTTGGAGTTTATGCCCTAAAGATGTAATTTGTAAATAAATTTATGAAATGACTAAAAGGAAAAAATTCAATTTATTCTTGTTGTGTTGTTTATTTTATAACTTGTGCATATATTTAACATCCAAGATTGCCGGATGTAATCTCGAACTGTGTATAAGAGTGTCATCTATAGATTAATACAGTAAGAGACGTGCAATCTAAAGAGTCCATAGATAACAAATAAAAGATGGGTACTTTATTTGTGGTTAATCTATAGTTGCGCTCCATTCTGTAATATATGGTGATTCTATCCTGAATCATTCATATGGAGATATGAGAATGGAGGCACCTTGTATGATGAGATCATATAGGTATGGGGCCATGATCTATATGAATCTCTCACCAAGATCCGTTTACAGATGAGATTCATATATATCAACAAATGATGGCTATATGTGGGTGATCTTAATCCTGAGTGTCTTATCGACTCTTTCAGGTTAAATCGTGGTCTTTGATAAACCATGGGTGAGGTCAGATGTATTTCCTGATCAATATACTCCGTATGTTGGGATTGCTGTTTGGCTTGTGGCTGGGAAGGTTTGTACACAATAGTGGAATCCACTCCTTCTTGTGAGAACTAGACGATAGTTCCCTTAAGGGTTTATTCGGGGCCTTGGACAATATGAGCGCTCTCCTAATTCCGTGAGGAAATATGATTTGTTGTCCATTAGAGAATCATTGGTACTTAAAGGATATATGTAATTAGAGGGGTATAACGGACATTATGACCTAGCTCTAATTATGAACTATTGTGGAGGATCACACCATGTGTAATAGCTATATCGATGGACACCGAGTTGTATCGGTCTGTGTAAAAGCGTCTACAGTTGAGAGAATGCATCTTCAGGTTTTTAGTGGATTAACACCGGAGTTAATAGTCAAGGAATATTAATTAAAGAGTTTAATTAATGATTCTAAAGATTATTAGAGCTCAAAATATTGTGGGTCCATTAGGTCCCCTTGCTAGCCCGATCGATTTAGATAACAAGAGTCACGGTTAATTAATTGTGTTACAAAAGTGACACGTATATATTCAGGAATTAATTGAATAATGAGATTATTTTATCAGTGAATGTTAATAGTTAAATTAATTAAATAATTATATTATTTAATTATATTGATAATTATTAATTATTAATTAACTATTAATTGGAGGGTGTTAGTTGATATATGGATTTAGGTGAAGATAAAATAATAGGATTATTTTATTTTTACTAAATCATTTATCTAAGTATTTGAATTTAAGTTTAAATTTAAAATGCCTATTATCACTTTTAATATATCAGATATATTTGAAAAGGATAATTAAAAGATATATATCAATTAATAACTCAAGAGATTACATAGGATGCAAATTGGTGTGTGCACATGAAACATTAGTCAAAAGAATAATTTATATAGGATGTAAATACTTGATACACAAGTGATATATTTATTTTGTGAAATAAAAGAAGCAGAGGTGTATGTGTGGAAGTCAAATATATATATAGTGAAAAAAAAGGAAGGAAAGGCGTGTCAAATATATATATATATATATTTGTGAAAAACAAGAGCAGACGAGAGAGTAAATATACATAGTGTAAAAGAAGGCGAGGCATCGGTTGAAAAAAATAAGGAAGTTTTTTTTATTAGTGCACTGTACACCATTGAACAAAATAAAAATAAGAATAATATTATTTTTATAACTCGAATTGTTCTAGTTAGTTTTCTCTCTAGAAGAAAGAGTTTCTTCAAGGTTTCTCTCGACATCCTCCATTCAAGTTTCTGAGACCGTGACACGCCCGCACACAGTTACCAGTCCCGGGAGATAGCGAGGAAGATCGAGTGGTTTAGACAGGAGCACATGGTAAAGTGAAAAAGCCTCCAAACGTTGGTAAGAGTGGTTCAGACATGAGCATAACGTAAAGTGAAGGAGCCTCCAAATGTTGGTATGTTCTTCTTCTGATTATATCGATTTCAATTTTCCGTGTTTACATATTGTATGATTAGTTCCAAAAAATAATTACAATCCCAATTTCACTGGTCCCAGATACAGATTATGATTTGTATAAAAAAAAATAAAACCTAGTTCCACTGCGTAACCGGTGAACGGGGTTCTAACAATTGGTATCAGAGCCAATTTTATTTCCGGAACAGGAATTCTTTTTCATTGCTTTGTATGTATGATTGTGTAGACACGATTTAAATTGACTTATGATGTTTTTGTATGTATATTATTTTTTTTTTTAATTTACAAAAACATGATTGATCGTTAATTATATGGTACTGTGGATTTAGGGTTAATGAGTTGTATTATTATTATTATTATTATTATTATTTTTATTTATTTGATTAATGTTATTGTATTGTAAAAAAAATGTAACCTATATTGAAGACCTGGAAAAATCGCGAAGAAGGATTCATAAGATGAATCGGAGTGACCTGAAGAGACTGGAAGATATATGAAGTTACTAGAAGACCAAGGAATGCCATGGGAAATTTTTATAATTTTAGATTCCAATTTTTTAGATTAAATAATCCATAGTACTCGGTCAATTCATGTACGCTTTATATTATGTGATGATAAAAGCATTGGCATGCATACGTAAGTCATTTAGATTAGATGTGCCTGCACAAATATATTTGATATGTCATACATGCATCATAGCCTGATATATATTATTTTTTTAATGTGATTAAAATGGGCAATATACATAATTGGCTATGAATAATGAGATTAGTTTTTAATGGTTAGAAAACTTGGTAATTCTCATTAACATTAATCTAGTTATTAAAGAGTTTAATAAGTTAGATTAATAGGGTCATTTATTGTAACTATGATTAATATGATTAATTACCTAATAATAAATGAATCGAATAAAGTGTTAGAGTTTTAATAGTTAAAACTTGGTAAACACTAACATAATAATCTGACCTTAGTAAATAGTTTACAAAGCTTAAAGTTAGTCATTTAATCATGTAGAGACTAGGCGCATTAACGGTTAATAGAAAACCCTAATTTTAAAATAGTGAATGGGATAGGGATATATGACATATATATCTCGCGGTCTCCATCATTAGTTCAACACCGTGATATCCGAGTGAGGCCTCGTGACGGCTTTGCTTTCGTCCTCCCTAAGGAGGGTTTCCACAAAGGTCAATACCAAGGTTGAATTCCTAACGGATAGGTTTTCTAAGGGTATTTCGAGATTGACAGACCCTAAGGGGGTAATTCTCGAGTTAAGCTCGTGAGATCTGAAATGGTGGGTTACACTCACAAAGGCTTTGATTAAGTTTGTTAATTAAAAACCTGACTGAATGAACGATGGTTGAATGATATGGAATAAGAGTTATTCTAGAAAATCATTTGATTGAGAATGTCTCTGTCCAACATGCAAAGACTTGACCGACCCTAATGCGGCACTTCTTTATGGTATGCTGGATTGTCATGGTATAGTAACTAGTTTTAGGGTAGTTCTAGTTCGTTAAACATGTGCATGCATCATGTTTAAATTTATGCCAAAGCACTCGCACTTGTTTTAAATAAATGACTGAATGAATGTTTTAATTATTTCAGCAATAATGTCTTTTGCATTACTTCAAATTCTCATAAACGACAAATTAATTGGTGATAGCTACACTAAGTGGAAACTTAACATTAATACAATATTGGTCACCAAAGACCTCAAGTTTGTGCTTATGGAGGAATGTTCTCCAGCACCTGCTGCCAATACCACACAAACTGTTCGTGAGGCATACGAGCGATGGGTCTCATCTGATGAGAAGGCCTAAACATATCTGTTAGCTTCAATGACAGACGTGCTTGTCAAAAAGCACGAAGCAATGACTTTAGCATTCAAAATCATGGAGTCATTACAAGCTACGTTCAGGCAGCCCTCCGAGCAAAAGTGAAACGAAGTTGTTCATTCCGCTATGCTCGCTCTCATAAAGGAAGGTACATCAGTTCGAGAACATGTTCTGAGCATGATGTCCTATTTCAACACGGCAGAAGTCAATGGCAAGGCCATTGACAAACCCAGTCAAGTGATAACTCTTTCGAAGAGTTTCGATCAATTTAAGAGTAACTACGAGATGAACAAGTTAATGTTCAATCTCACACAGTTGCTCAATGAGCTACTACCTTTGAGTCATTGACTAAGGAAAACAAGGGCAATACTGGTGAGGCAAATGTTGTCGAATCATCTTTCTCCAATAATAAAGAGAGGAAGAGGTCTGCTAGGAAGGTGAAGGGTAAGCCCAAACCCAAGAAAGCCCAAAGAAAGAATAAGTTCAAGAAAGGTAAATATGATTTACTTGTTCTTGAGTCATGTTAATGGAACCAGGTTTGTTCTATTTTACAATGGACTGATTCTTGGACAAAGCTAGAGGAGCAAGCCTTCACAATGCGTGTGGGGTCAGGGGATGTCGTGTAGGCACGAGTAGTGGGAGTAATTAGGTTACATTTTTATAATAATTATATATTGTTGGACAATGTATTTTATATTTCTAAATTTAAACGGAATTTGATTTCCGTTTCTAAGTTGTTAGAACAAAATATTCTATTTCTTTTAATAATAAGTTTATTATTATTCGAAAGAATTGTCTGAATATTTATTCAAGAATTAAGAAAAACAATTTGTATGTGTTAAGACCATTAATACATACTACACTGCTCAATACCGAAATGTTTAAGGTTGAAAAACCAAAAACTAAACGATATAAAATTTCTCCAGATAATGACACGTATCTCTGGCATCTAAGGCTTGGTCATATCAACCTTGACCGGATAGACAGACCAGTAAAAAATGGACTTTTAAGTGAGTTAAAGGTTGGCACATTACCTGTTTGCAATCTTGTCTAGAAGGTAAGATGACTAAGAAAACTTTTAATGGAAAAAGGCTTACAGCTAAAGAACCGTTAGAGCTTATACATACAGACGTCTGCAGACCGATGAATGTTAAAGCTGTAGGGAAAAAACGGTTTAAAAACGTAACGAAAGCGTGAGAAAATAAGAATTAGGGTTTGCGTATATATTTATATAAATCCCTTTGATTAACCAGAACCTTCACACTAGATTAATTTATGTATATAAAACGTATCGTACCTTTTTCTCGTGGCGATTAAACAAGCACCGAATTGATTCTGTAAGATCTTCCAATCCAACCACGAACGTGAATCACCTAGGAGTGTGGGCTCCTTTTATATCTTGTATACCTGAGGATAGAAACAAACAAAATCTTGTTCGTCGTTAGTCACAATAATCCTCCAAGAGAAAAATCCAAGAACGTCCGGTCACTTGTGAATTATCAATCAATTTGATTGAAACTGGCTTGAACCTTGATTCGATGTTATACATAAAACCCTTTTGATGTAAAGGATACTAGTGTACTATCGAAAACAAAAATGTTCTCTTTTTTTCTCATCTTGGTCGAATTCACACATTATTGCTTAGAGTTGATCGAATTTTGTCTAGAGCAAAATCGGATTTTTCTCCCTCAAAATTCCTATGATTGCCGAATTCTTCTCTTAGAAAAATAGGGCTGGCCGAAATTCTCTATCAACTGCCTTAGGGCTGGCCGGATTTCTTATACACATATATATAGGATCATAAATCCTCTCCTAAAAAGTATTTACTTGGTTAGCAAGAATCATTTCCTTAGGTGGATTTATTTGGTAGTTAAGAATCCTTTCTAAAAGGAAATCTAACCTCTCCTATATACACATGGGCTGGCCGAAATTCTCTTTGATATAAATTAGGAGATTTTATTCTTTCCTAAGAAGGATTTACTTGATGGACAAGAATCCTATCATTAGGTAGATTTACTTGGTGCTTAAGAATCCTTTTCAAAAAAAGAATTCTTTCCTACACCAAGACTCATAATCCAACTCAATAGTGTATTTGTAACCATATTAAAGACTTCCTAATTTGATTAGATAAATAACTCCTTTTATTTATCTACTTATCAAATATAGTCTTTTAATATTAATTATACTACTAACAATAGTATAATTTTTGGAGACCATCTCCTACTAAGAAAAAGATTTTGACTTTTAACTAAATAGTTAATTAATCAACAAATTAATTAACTTTCATTTAATTAAATAATAAAGTAAAAATAATATGATTAAGCTATTCTTAATAGCCTTGACGCCCAACTCATATATATGAGTCATATATATATTATTATTAAATCCATTGGACCTTAATAAGAAGTCCACATGTGAACTAGACCCATTCTTATAAAAAGAAACAAGTTCATATGTCCCAATACAATTATAGATGGACCCATAAATTGGTCCGGTAGAATATGTAAAGTGATCCATGCAAGTTTGTGTGGATTGAGGATCTTAGCGGGCTATCTAAATTTAAGCTTCAATAGACACAACCCAATCACAATCAACAAATGATTCACTTAGGTACGATCTATTTAATTTTAGTTCATTCCACTAAAGAACTAAAATTGAACTCTTAAATAAAGATAGAATAAGTTGATGTTACTCATTCATACACTAGACAACCTTATTGGAGAAAGTGTATCCTCGTGAAGAATACCAGTAATTTCCAAGAGCTCATAGACCCTATATAGCTCTCCAAGTTACCATATTTACTCATATGACCACATTTTGAACTTGGATATTTTGACTTGTCCAGAAGCCATGTTTCAATAGACACTATTGAAAACTTAACGTTAATATTTAATATCCAATACCTCAAAACATCCATATGATGATATTCAACTCTCATTTAATAAATGGAGCCAAAATGTCCATATCTATAAATGAAGTCCTCTATCGATTAACAAATGAATACCACCAAACTAGCGAGGATAGACTATGCTTTATAATCGTACTCATTGATAGCTAAAATGATAACACTTGCAACCATAAGTCCATCATTTATCTCAAGATTGAGATAGACTCTCCGATTGTCTTCGAATGAAAAACTTTTATCCATTGACGGTTCTAGATAAAAGTATTTCATTGTGATCCATTTTAATGCACCCAGTGCACTAGTTTTATTTTGCCCAAAGACACCACACTTTGATGATTTTAGACTCATCATAACACATTTGATCCCACTCAAATGCTAGCAAAAGAATCTACAACTTTGACAAGATAAATGCGTCCAACCTTTTATCATAAGTTGTGAATATTATTCAAGACTAACTAAAGAATTGTATCTACCTCATACATATCTAGATGTATGAACAATTCTTCTTTTCTCATAGTCTTTTGACCTTATGATTATTTACTTTTGACAATTATAATAATTAAACTATAAATGCTATAAGATTTGTTAAACTAGAAATCACTTTATTAATATAAAATGATTGTCAAATACAATATTATACTCTTGCTATCGAGCATAATCCTAACAATCTCCCACTTGCTCTATAGAAAATGTGTCATATCTCTCATCCCCACGTTCTCTAGATGCCCATCAAAACTCTTTTGTGGAAGACCCTTTGTAACAGGATCCGCTAGATTTTCTGCTGACCCGATCTTGGTTATCGTCATGTCACCCCTATGCACAATTTTCCTTAGAAGGTGATACTTTCTTTCAATGTGTTTCCCTCTTTTATGACTTCTTGGTTCTCTCAAATTAGTCACTGCTTCACTATTGTCACAATAGATAGTGATCTGTTTATTTGCATCAGGAACCACTTCCAAGTCAATCAAGAATTGGTGGAGCCAAACAGCTTCTTTAGCCACCTCGCAAGCGGCAACATACTCGGCTTTCATGGTGGAATCGACAATACAAGATTGCTTGATACTCCTCCATATGAATGCCCCTCCTTCAATAGTAAACACAAATCATGATGTTGATCTACCAAAGTCAAAATCTAACTAAAAATCAGAATCTGTATACCCAACAAGAATTAAATCCTCTCCAGAGTATACAAGCATATAATCTCTCGTTCTCCTAAGATACTTGAAAATATGCTCGATTGCCGTCCAGTGATCAGGATCAGGTTTTGATTGAAACCTGTTAACTGTGCCCACAACAAAACAAATAACTGGTATAGTACAGAGCATTGCACACATGAGACTTCCTACTGTCGAAGCATATGGAATCCTATTCATTAATTGCTCTTCATGCTCATTCTTAGGAACTTGTTCCTTAGAAAGTTTGATTCCATGTCTGAAAGGTAACATACCTTTCTTAGAATCTTGCATGGAAAACCTAGACAAGATTTTATCTATGTATGAAGCTTGGGATAATGCAATAGTTTTATTCTTTCTTTCCCTTATGACTTGGATACCAAGAATATAACTTGCTTCTCCCAAGTCCTTTATATCAAATTGTTTTGCTAACCATTCTTTTATTGATGTCAATACACCTACATCGTTTCCGATGAGTAGTATAGAACTAGAAAAACCAACTTGTCACCTTTAATCTTTTTATATACACAAGGTTCGTCAAGGTTTTGAATAAAACCAAAACTTATCACGGCTTGATCGAACCTTATGTTCCTGGATTTGGATGCTTGCTTTAATCCATATATGGATCTTTACAACTTGCATACCCTTTCCTCTTGGCCTTTTTCTATGAATCCTTCTGGTTGCATCATATAGATGCTTTCATCAAGACTTTCATTAAGGAAAGTTGTCTTGACATCCATTTTCCAAATCTGTAGGTCCAGAGATGCTGCAATGGATAAGAGTATCCTAATGAACTTAAGCATGGCCACATGAGAGAAGGTTTCTTCATAATCGATACCTTATTTCTGTGTATAACCTTTAGCTACCATCTAGCTTTAAAGGTTTCCACATTTCCATCCATTCCTCTTTTCCTCTTGTATATCCACTTGCACCCGATGAGTTTTATCCTTTTAGGCAAGTCTACAAGAGACCAGACTTTGTTTTTAAACATATATTGAATTTCGGATTGCATTGCCTTTTGCCAAAGGCGACAATCAACATCTTCCATTGCTTCCTTGTACGTATAGGGATCATCATCATCCGGGAGATTCTCTACAAACTCTCCTAGACCGATGTATCTCTCGGGTTGTCTAACAACCCTCCCATTATGATGAGGTACGATAGATTATTGATCTTGTGTTGGTAAGGAACTTATAATTGGGCTCGGTTGCTAAACCTCTCGTGGAATTGTATCTCCTGAAAGCTCATTCAGGACAATTCTACTTTTAGGTACAAAATTATTCATATAGTCCTCTTCCAGAAATTTAGCATTTATCGAAATAAATACTTTAAGATCTGAAGGACTATAAAAATAATATCCTTTTGTTCCTTTTGGATACCCTACAAATATGCATATTTTCGAACGGGACTCCATCTTTTTTCTTTCCTTTTAACACATGCGCAAGACATCCAAATATCCTTAAGTGTTGTAAACTTGGCTTTCGCCCGGTCCACAACTCATGCGGTGTTTTAGGAACCTACTTAGGTGGTATATCGTTTAGAATATACATGGTAGTTTGTAAAGCATATCCCCAAAATGAATTTGGAAGCGTTGAATAACTCAACATAGACCTAACCATGTCCAAAAGAGTTCTATTTCTCCTTTCTGCCACCCCATTTTGTTGAGGTGTGCCTGGTACAGAAAATTGAGAAATTATCCCATTATCAATAAGATATTGTTGAAACTCACCAAATAAATATTCTCCACCACCATCAGACCTCAAGATTTTTATGCGTTTCTCAAGCTGATTTTCAACTTCAGCTTTAAATGCTTTGAACATGCCAAAAGCATCTGACTTATGTCTCATGAGATACACATAGCCAAATCTTGAGTGATCATCCATGAAAGTGATGAAGTACTCATATCGACCTCTAGCTTGAATACTCATAGGTCCACACACATCAGTGGGTATCAAACCCAAACATTCAATGGCTCTTGTGCCTTTGGTCGTAAACGACCTTTTGGTCATTTTACCTTCCAAACAAGATTCACAAGTTGGTAGATCATCAACCTTTAAGTCACTTAGAGGTCCGTCACATACCAATCTTTTAATCCTATTAAGGTTAATATGACCTAGGCATAAATGCCATAGGTAGGTTTCATCTTTTGATAATTTTACTCTTTTATGATTAGGTTCCGTTGATTCTGTGTCTAACAAGTGAGAGATATTTTCATGCAAATAGAATAAACCGTTTTCCAATGTACCTTTGCAAATAATTTTGTCATTCTTACTACTAATAAAACCTTTATTAAAAGTAACCGAATATCCAAATTTATTTAGACAAGAGACCGAAATTAAATTCCTCTTGAATTGTGGTACATAATAAACTTTTATTAAAACTAAATGCCTATAAGAATCTAAATTGATTCTAATATCTCCCACAAAACTAGTAGACACCAACGCTCCATTGCCTAAATGCAAGTTGAATTCATTCTTATTCAGTCTATCCCTTTGACCTTTTTCACCACAAAGGAAACACTTCCCTTTGATCTTGGTTACTTTCTTGGTCTCCTTCTAAGAAGGCCCAATTTGCTTTTTTCCTCTATTGTTTCTTGACCTTCTAACGGGTCTTAACAGTAGCAACTTTACCAACCATATGAATCCCTGTCTAGAGACATCATAATATCGACAGCAGTCTCCATTCCTTCATGTTGTTGTTGCAACACGTTGAAGATGATGGCCATAATGTAACGTACATTTAGCCATCTCATCTAAAGACTTCCACTACTGATACTCATCTCTTTGCTCGTGAGTAGATTAATTAGTTTGGTGGTTAAGGAATATACATAATGAACTTATACTTTTCAGCTTGCAACAACAACCCAATATTCTTTTTCCATATGACATAATTATCATCAGTTAAAGTATTATCTTTTAGGATATTGATTAGGGATGGGGTCATTATTTCTTTTTAATAAAAAAAATTATATAAATAAACAATCATGATTTAGCACTTTTGAATATTTATCTTGAATTAAATAAAATAATTTAATCGTAAAAATTCAACGGTGATCTAACACCCATAAATGTCATGCCTCTTTTGGGAGTACGCACCATTTACTAGTTGGACTAGGTCCCACCTAATTGTTAACATAACAACCAACATTTTCAATTTTAGCCTTGCAATTTTATTAACAAGAACTCTTGGGAGCATATTAATAAAATTACATTGAGTGTGTTACCAAGTTATCGACTTCAATATAATCCCTCACGAATATCCCTCCTTTGAGAGTAGATATCGTTTGGGCTAATTGTCTAGTCTATCATTAGAAAGAAGTATCTTGCTAAGTTTCATTCATGAATACCTCTTGGGAGGTTATTCACGAAACATAAAGCTTAACTAAACTTGGAGACCGTAGGTGTTCCAAAACACCTTCTCCCACTCAATTGTTTAATGCGTGTGATCGAATTCCAAAGAATGATTTACCAAGTTTTCTAGATGCCAATTTAGATACCTAAATCATTCAATGCATGTTCATACTAAAAGAGATATATGAGTGGCACTCTTATTCTATATGACATGTTATCAAACAATGACAAACATTGCAATATTTACAAAATATAAATAGCTACAATTTTGGTCCATCCTAGAAAAGTAAGTAAATTACATATTTCTTGGAATATAAAAACTCATTTCTTGGCGAATAAGTCTTCACGCGACCTTCGTCGTCCGGACTCTCTCAGTTGCCTCCCATGGGCGTGCGCACCCTTGGCCCTTACCCATGGGTGTGCACATGCCACAAACCCATAAAGGGCTGCCATTCACAGCCCATGGCATCATAGGGCTGCCGTGTGCAGCCCATGCCACAACAAACATGGTTACGTGCTCTTTGCACGCACGTTCGTTGCTACGGCTCGCACGGTCCCAAACTTGTTCCGGTTGCTCCCAATTCTTCAAACTTTTGAGTCTTCGATACTTGAATGTATTACAGAAGAATTTAAATAATAAAATACTGTAATTTTTTATTATTATTATTACAACAACAAAATAAAAAAAAAACTTAGCAACTATTAAGAAGGAAATTATAGCGATGATAGACCACCCTTCTTGTTACAATCCCAAAACAAAAATACATTGAAATTCTATGACCAAAATTGAGCAATAACAACCACATATAAAACATATATATATCCATACATTCCAATGTAAATATATATGTGAATACCTAGAGTGTCATCTCTTTCTAAAAATGCATATATACAATAAAAGAAAAACATTTACGTACACGTACATCAATTAATCAAGGGTACAACCTGGCTCTGATACCAATTGTAGGGAAAAAATGGTTCAAAAACGCAACAGAAGCGTGAGAAAATAAGAATTAGGGTTTGCTTATATAAAAAAAATCCCTTTGATTAACTAGAACCTTAACCCTAGATTAATTGATGTATATAAAAAGTATCGTACATTTTTCTCGTGACGATTGAACAAGCACCGAATTGATTCGCAAGATCTTCCAATCCAATCACGAACGTGAATCACCTAGGAGTGTGAGCTCCTTTTCTATATCTTGTATACCTGAGGATGGAAACAAACAAAATTTTGTTCCTTGTTAGTCACAATAATCCTCCAAGAGAAAAATCCAAGAACATTCGGCCACTTGTGAATTATCAATCAATTTGATTGAAACTTGCGTGAACCTTGATTCGATGTTATACACAAAACCCTTTTGATGTAAAGAATACTAGTGTACTATCGAAAACAAAAACGTTCTCCTTTTTTCTCTTCTTGGCTGAATTCACACACTATTGCTTAGAGTTGATCGAATTTTGTTTAGAGTAAAATCAGATTTTTCTCCCTCAAAATTCCTATGATTGCTGAATTCTTCTCTTAGAAAAATAGGGTTGGCCGAAATTCTCTATCAATTGCATTAGGGCTGGCCGAATTTCTTATACACATATATACAGGATCATAAATCCTCTCCTAAGAAGGATTTACTTGGTTGGCAAGAATCCTTTCCCCAGGTGGATTTATTTGGTAGTTAAGAATCCTTTCTAAAAAGAAAATCTAACATCTCTTATATACACATGGGCTGGCCAAAATCCTCTTTGATATAGATTAGGAGAATTTATTCTTTCCTAAGAAGGATTTACTTGATGGACAAGAACCTGATCCTTAGGTAGATTTACTTGGTGCTTAAGAATCCTTTTCAAAAAAGAATTCTTTCCTACACCAAGACTCCTAATCCAACTCAATAGTGTATTTGTAACCATATTAAAGACTTCTTAATTTGATTAGATAAATAACTCCTTTTATTTATCTACTTATCAAATATAGTCTTTAATATTAATTATACTACTAACAATAGTATAATTTTTGGAGATCATCTCCATCTAGGAAAAAGATTTTGACTTTTAATTAAATAGTTAATTAATCAACAAATTAATTAACTTCCATTTAATTAAATAATAAAGTAAAAATAATATAATTAAGCTATTCTTAATAGCCTTGCCGCCCAACTCATATATATGAGTCATATATATATATATATTATTAAATCCATTGGACCTTAATAAGATGTCCACATGTGAACTAGACCCATTCTTACAAAAAGAAACAAGTCCATATGTCTCAATACAAGTCTAGATGGTTCCCTAAATCGGTCCGGTAGAATATATCAAGTGATCCATGCAAGTTCGTGTGGATTGGGGATCTTGGCGGGCTATCTAAATTTAAGCTCCAATAGACACAACCCAATCACAATCAACAAATGATTCACTTTGTTTCGATCTATTTAATTTTAGTTTATTCCACTAAAGAACTAAAATTGAACTCTTAAATAAAGATAGAATAAGTTGATGTTACTCATTCATACCCTAGACAACCTTATTGGAGAAAGTGTATCCTCGTGAAGAATACCTGTAATCGCTAAGAGTTCATAGACGGCCTATAGCTCTCCAAGTTACTATATTTACTCATATGACCACATTTTGAACTTGAATATTTTGACTTGTCCAGAAGCCATGTTTCAATAAACACTATTGAAAACTTAACTTTAAGATTTAATATCCAATACCTCAAAACATCCATATGATGACATTCTACTCTCATTTAATAAATGAAGCCACGATGTCCATATCTATAAATGAAGTTCTATATCGATTAACAAATAAATATCACCAAACTAGCGAGGATAGACTATGCTTTATAATCTTACTCATTGATAGCTCAAATGATAACACTTGCAACAATAAGTCCATCATTTATCTCAGGATTGAGATAGACTCTCCGATTGTCTTCAAATGAAAAACTTTTATCCATTGACGGTTCTAGATAAAAGTATTTCATTGTGATCCATTTTAATGCACCCAGTGCACTAGTTTTATTTTGCCCAAAGACACCACACTTTGATGATTTTAGACTCATCATAACACATTTGATCCCACTCAAATGCTAGCAAAAGAATCTACAACTTTGACAAGATAAATGCGTCCAACCTTTTATCATAAGTTGTGAATATTATTCAAGACTAACTAAAGAATTGTATCTACCTCATACATATCTAGATGTATGAACAATTCTTCTTTTCTCATAGTCTTTTGACCTTATGATTATTTACTTTTGACAATTATAATAATTAAACTATAAATGCTATAAGATTTGTTAAACTAGAAATCACTTTATTAATATAAAATGATTGTCAAATACAATATTATACTCTTGCTATCGAGCATAATCCTAACAATCTCCCACTTGCTCTATAGCAAATGTGTCATATCTCTCATCCCCACGTTCTCTAGATGCCCATCAAAACTCCTTTGTGGAAGACCCTTTGTAACGGGATCCGCTAGATTTTCTGCTGACCCGATCTTGGTTATCGTCATGTCACCCCTATGCATAATTTTCCTTAGAAGGTGATACTTTCTTTCAATGTGTTTCCCTCTTTTATGACTTCTTGGTTCTCTCAAATTAGTCACTGCTCCACTATTGTCACAATAGATAGTGATCTGTTTATTTGCATCAGGAACCACTTCCAAGTCAATCAAGAATTGGTGGAGCCAAACAGCTTCTTTAGCCCCCTCGCAAGCGGCAACATACTCGGCTTTCATGGTGGAATCGACAATACAAGATTGCTTGATACTCCTCCATATGAATGCCCCTCCTCTAATAGTAAACAAAAATCCTGATGTTGATCTCCCAAAGTCAAAATCTGAATAAAAATCAGAATCTGTAAAACCAATAGGAATTAAATCCCCTCCGAAGTATACAAGCATATAATCTCTCGTTCTCCTAAGATACTTGAAAATATGTTTGACTGTCGTCCAGTGATCAAGACCAGGTTTCGATTGGAACCTGCTAACTATGCACACAATAAAACAAATATCTAGTTTAGTAAAGAGCATTGCATACATGAGACTTCCTGCTGTCAAAGCATGTGGGATCCTACTCATGAATTGCTCTTCATGCTCATTCTTAGGAACTTGTTCCTTTGAAAGTTTGATTCGATGTCTGAAAGGTAACATACCTTTCTTAGAATCTAACATGGAAAACCTAGACAAGATTTTATCTATGTATGAAGCTTGAGATAATGCAATCGTTTTATTCTTTCTTTCCCTTATGACTTGGATACCAAGAATATAACTTGCTTCTCCTAAGTCCTTAATATCAAATTGTTTTGCTAACCATTCTTTTATTGATTTCAATACACCTACATCGTTTCCGTTAAGTAGTATAACTTGTTCCTTAGAAAGTTTGATTCCATGTCTGAAAGATAACATACCTTTCTTAGAATCTAACATGGAAAACCTAGACAAGATTTTATCTATGTATGAAGCTTGGGATAATGCAATCGTTCTATTCTTTCTTTCCTTTATAACTTGGATACAAAGAAAATAACTTGCTTCTCCTAAGTCCTTAATATCAAATTGTTTTGCTAACCATTCTTTTATTGATGTCAATACACCTACATCGTTTCAGATAAGTAGTATATCATCAATATAAAGAACTAGGAAAACCAACTTGTCGCCTTTAATCTTTTTGTATACACAAGGTTCGTCAAGGTTTTGAATAAATCAAAAACTTTTCACGGCTTGATCAAACCTTATGTTACAGTATCTGGATGCTTGCTTTAATCCATATATGGATCTTTGCAACTTGCAAAAGCTAGGGGTGGTTGTGAGTATTATATCACATTTATAGATGACTACTCAAGATACAGATACGTCTACCTAATGCAACGGATGTCAGAAATATTGAAATGTTCAAAGAATTTCGAGTTGAAGCTGAGAATCAATTAGGTAGGACTATCAAGTCACTACGATCGGATCGTTGAGGTGAGTACCTTGACCAAGAGTTTGAAGACTTCATGGTCGAGCATGGGATAGTTTCCCAACTCACAGATCCCGGTACACCTCACCAAAATGGTGTAGCGGAAAGGAGAAATAGAACCCTAATGGATATGGTGAGATCTATGATTAGTTTCTCATCATTACCAAATTCCTTCTGGGGATATGCATTACAAACAGCGGTCTACATTTTGAATATGGTGTCATCCAAATCTGTTCCTAAGACTCCCCTAGAGTTGGGGAATGATCGTAAAGCTAGTTTGTGACATTTCCGCATATGAGGGTGTCCAGCACACGTGCTGAAGAACAGAACTATAAAGCTAGACTTCAAGTCTATGGTCTGTCTGTTTATAGGATACTCCAAGGAGACCATAGGTGGACACTTCTATAGTCCCGAAGATAACAAAGTATTTGTATCGACAAATGAACGTTTCTTAAGGACAATTATATTAGTGATCATAAACCTCATTCTAAGATTATATTGAATGAGTTGGAGCCTGGTGAGACTAGTGTTTCATCAACAAGAGCTGTTGATCCACAAACATCTGAGAGTCAGATGGTTCCTGATCAGGATACACTACCATAAAGACGTAGTGAGAGGGTTGTGAGATAACCTGAACTCTATTTAGGTATAGGTGAGGGACAAGGTGTTTTCTCTGCTGATAGTGTGGATGATCCATTGACATTTAAGAATGCAATTGAAGATCCTAATAAAGAGAAATGGCTTAAAGCCATAAATCTCGAGATGGGGTCCATGTACTCTAACTCAGTCTGGGATCTTGTAGACTTACCGGATGGGATAAAACCCATAGGGTGTAAGTGGATCTATAAGAGAAAGAGAGGAGTAGACGGGAAGGTAGAGACATTCAAGGCAAGGTTAGTGGCCAAGGGTTATACCCAGAAAGAGGGGGTCGATTATGAAGAGACCTTCTCGCCAGTAGCCATGTTTAAGTCTATTAGGATTCTCTTATCCATTACTGCCTATTTCGATTATGAAATTTGACAAATGGACGTCAAGACTGCATTCTTGAATGGTAATCTTGATGAGTGCATCTATATGATGCAACCAGAGGGATTCGTGTCTCCAGATCAAGAGCAAAAGGTTTGCAAGCTATAAAAGTCCATCTATGGACTTAAGCAAGCATCTAGATTGTGAAACTTAAGGTTTGATTATGTGATCAAAACCTATGGCTTCGAGCAGAACGTCGATGAGCCTTGTGTCTACAAGCGCATCATTGACAAGAAAGTAGTTTTCTTGGTCCTATACGTAGATGATATCCCACTCATTTGGAATGATGTGGGAATGTTGTCTGATGTAAAGGGCTGGCTGGCTAGCCAATTCGAAATGAAAGATTTGGGAGAGGCGAGTTATGTTCTAGGGATCCAACTTATAAGGGATCTTAAGAACAAACTCATAGCACTGTCTCAGGCATCATATATAGATAAGATTCTTGTACGATTTTCAATGCAAAACTCCAAGAAAGGTAATTTACCTTCTAGGTATAGAGTTCACTTATCTAAAGAACAGTGTCCTATGACACCTTAAGAAGTTGAGAATATGAGACGTGTACCCTATGCATCGGCAGTAGGTAGTCTCATGTATGCTATGTTATGTATAAGACTGAACATCTGTTATACAGTGAGAGTAGTCAATAGACACCAGTCCAACCCAGGATTGGATCATTGGTTTGCTGTCAAGACAATTCTCAAGTATCTTCGGAGAATGAACAACTATATGCTAGTGTATTTCGAGCAGGATTTGATCCCGTTTGGATACACAAATTATGATTTTCAGTCAGACAGGGATTCTAGGAAATCCATGTCTATATTAGTATTCACCCTGGGTGGTGGAGCCATTGTATGGAGAAATATCAAGCAATGTTACATTGCTGACTCCACCATGAAAGCCGAATATGTAGCCGCTTATGAAGCTGCTAAAGAGGTTGTTTAGCTCCGTAAGTTCTTCAGTGATCTGGAAGTTGTTCCAGATCTGGATAGGCCCATCACAAATTATTGTGATAACAGTGGTGTTGCAGCTAATTCCAAAGAACTAATAAGCCACAAGAAAGAGAAGCATATAGATAGAAAGTATTATCTCATTAGAGAGATATTATAGAGAGGAGATGTGATCGTCACCAAGATGGCCTCACAAGACAATCATGCTGATTCATTTATGAAGACATTACCGGCTAAAGTGTTATCAGGTCACCTAGATGGTCTAGGGTTACGAGACATGCCTCACATGCTTTAGTGCAAGTGGGAGATTGTTGGGGTTTATACCCTAAAGATGTAATTTGTAAATGGATTTATGAAATAAATTAAAGGAAAAGTTCAATCCATTATTGTTGTGTTGTTTATTTTATAACTTATGCATATATTTAACATCCAAGATTGCTGGACGTAATCTCGAACTGTGTATATGAGTGTCATATACAGATGGATACAGTAAAAGATATGCAATCTAAAGAGTCCATAGATAGCAAAAAAAGTTGGGTACTTTATTTGTGATTAATCTATAGCTAGGTCTATTCTGTAATGTACGGTGATTCTATCTTGAATCATTTATATGGAGATATGAGAATGGAGGCACCTTGTATGATAAGATCATATAGAATTGGGTCATGATCTATATGAATCTCTCACCAATATCCGTTTACAGATGAGATTCATATATATCAACAAATGATGGCTATATATAGATGATCTTAATCATGAGTGTCTTATCGACTCTTTCAAGTTAAATAGTGGTCTTTGATATACCATGGGTGAGGTCAGATGCATTTCCTGATCAATATACTCCGTATGTTGGGATTACGGTTTGGCTTGTGGATGGGAAGGTTTGTAAGCAATAGTGGAATCCACTCCTTCTTGTGAGAAGTAGATAGTAGTTCCCTTAAGGGTTGATTCGGGGTTTGGACAAAATGAGCGTTCTCCTAATCCGTGAGGAAATATGATTTATTGTCCATTAGAGAATCAATGGTACTTAAAGGATATATGTAATTAGAGGAGTATAACGGACATTATGACCCAGCTCTAATTATAAACTATTGTGGAGGATCATACCATATGTAATAGCTATATCGATCGACACCGAGTTATATCGGTCTCTGTAAAAACATCTACAGTTGAGAGAATGCAGTTTCAGGTTTTTAGTGGAATAACACCGGAGTTAATAGTTAAGGGATATTAATTAAAGAGTTTAATTAATAATTTTAAGGATTATTGGAGCTCAAAATACTGTGGGTCCATTAGGTCCCCTTGTTAGCCCGATCGATTTAGGTAACAAGGGTCACGGTTAATTAATTGGATTGTCTAATTAATTGTGTTACAAAAGTGACACGTATATATTAGGAATTAATTGAATAGTGAGATTATTTAATTAATGAATGTTAATAGTTAAATTAATTAAATAATTAGATTATTTAATTATATTGATAATTATGAATTATTAATTAACTATTAATTTGAGGGTATTAGTTGATATATGGATTTAGGTGAAGATAAAATGATAGGATTATTTTATCTTTACTAAATCATTTATCTAAGTATTTGAATTTAAGTTTAAATTTAAAATATTTATTATCACTTTTAATATATTAGATATATTTGAAAAGGATAATTAAAAAATATATATCAATTAATAACACAAGAGATTGAATTGGATACAAATTGGTGTATGCACATGAAACATTAGTCAAAAGAAGAATTTGTATAGGATGCAACTACTTAATACACAAGTGCTATATATATATATATTGTGAAATAAAAGAAGCGGATGCGTGTGAGTGGAAGTCAAATAGATATATATATATATATATTGTGAAAAAAAAAGGAAAGAAAGGCGTGTCAGATATATATATATATTTTTGTGAAAAACAAGAGCAGGCGAGAGAGTATATATATATATATATAAAAAATGTATGTGTGTATGTATGTATAGTGTAAAAGAAGGCGAGGCATCAATTGAAAAAAATAAGGAAGTTTTTTTTATTAGTGCACTGTACACCGTTGAAACAAAAAAAAGGAATATTATTATTTTTATAACTAGAATTGTTCTAGTTAGTTTTCTCTTTAGAAGAAAGATTTTCTTTAAGGTTTCTCTCTACATCCTCCATTCAGTTTCTGAGACTGTGACGCGCCCACACGCAGTTACCAGTCCCTGGAGATAGCGAGAAAGATCGAGTGGTTCAGACAGGAGCACATGGCAAAGTGAAGGAGCTTTCAAACGTTGGTAAGAGTGGTTCAGACAAGAGCATAACGTAAAGTGAAGGAGCCTCCAAACGTTGGTATGTTCTTCTTCTGATTATATCGATTTTAATTTTCTGTGTTTACATATTGTATGTACTAGTTCCAAAAAATAATTATGATCCCAAGTTCACTGGTCCCAGATACAGATTATGATTTTTATATAAAAAAATTAAAATCTAGTTCCGCTGCGTAACTAGTGAACGGGGTTCCAACAGTGGTCAACCAGGTCTTCGATGAATACCTGGCGAAGGATAATAATACGGTGGCCTATATGGAAATAGCCAAGATCTTACTCGGGTGATTCAAAACTTACATGATCACTCAGATCCTAAGAAAGAAGAATGAGAAGGCCAATTTCCTTTCGAGGTTGGCATCAGCGACCATCAGCATTTGGTCCAAGACAATCTCGGTGGCCCATCTTAGGAAGCCAAACATCAAGGAAGGGGAATAACTAATGATTAAGGTAAACGAGGAAGGGTAGGTCACTTGGATGACCCTAATTAGAGAAAACCTGGAAAATGGCATGCTCTCTAATAACTCAGTTGAAGAAAAATTTATCAGGTATAGGATTGGTCGGTATTTAATAGTCAGAGGAGAACTTTATAGAAGGGGGTTCTAAAAGGCCCTACAAAAGTGTGTTGGTCCAGTTGAAGCTAACAAAATTCTGAAGAGCATACACAATGGAGTGTTTGGAAATAACATTAGGGTAAATCTTTGGCTCATAAAACCCTTAGACAAAGTTTATATTTGCAAACCATATTCCAAGTTATGCAATTAGTGGTGGAGAAGTGTTAAACCTTCCAAAGGATTATGATTGACATTAGGCAACAACCCGAGCATTTGAAGAACTTGATTTTGCCCTAGTCGTTTGTGATGTGAGGATTAGATCTGATCGGCCTAATGCCAATAGCAACTAAAGGAGGTGCAAAGCATGTCATAGTAGCAATGGATTATTTAATAAAGTGGGCAAAGAAAGAACATTATTGCACATAACCGAGACTAATACAACTAATTTCTTAAAGAAGAATATCATCTATCGATTCAGGATCCCAAATATAATCATCACTGATAACGGGACCCAATTCGATAGTGATAAATTCAAGACGACTTGCTAGATATATCATATCAAGAATTACTATGCCACACCTACCCATCTACAGACGAATGAGCAAACTAAAGTTCTGAACAAGATCATCAAGCACGCCTTAAAGGCTAAGCTGTACGTTAAAATTGGAAACTGGGCATACAAGTTGCACAAAGTAATTTGGGCTTACTGGATGAGTGAAAGGACTTTAACGGGGGAAACTCTCTACTCATTAGCATTTGGGACTAAAGCAGTCATCTCGATTGAGTTAATCCCTGCCTCCCCAAGAATTCAGTTACATCAGTCTGATGGAAATGTGGATATGCTAGAAAAAAAACCTAGATGATCTAGAAGAAAAAAGGGACTTGGTGAGAGAAAAGAACGTAGCATATCAACAAAGGATTGCTAGCTATCATAACTCACACATCCGAATAAGAAGATTTCAGCTCGGGGACTTGGACCTTAGTAGGGTATCCCTAAATAAAAAGGTAAATGCAACTGGCTTCTTGGCATCTAAGTGGGATAAACCTATCAGGTGGCCGGGTTGGCCGGGTATGGAGCATATCGCCTTACCCAATAGGAAGGGGGAGAGTTGCCTAATCTGGAAAGATGACAGGTCAACATGGTTGTCAGAATTCAAGGTGATTAAAGATGCCATGGTACTAAAAGTCAACATGGCTATACCAACCTAAGTTTGCCAAAGATAACTTCATAACACCTAGTCAGGGTTACCTAAATGGTCAGGTAGGGATAACACGATTAAGATAATTAGATTGATTAGGTGAAGACTATCCGGTCTGGATTACCAAGGAACCAGTCAAGGAAGAGTAAGTTTGGTCGGGTCTAGTAAATGATCAACTGAGCGACACGTGGACAATGTTGAATTCAATGTAACCATAACTCAGATACGTAAAGAAAGAGTATTGCTTAAAGATATCAGAGTCCAGATTAGGCAAGAGATCTACTGTGTTCAATATGCCAGAAACACAGAACAGGAAAGAAGATATTTAAGACTCCAATAAGTTAGATTTCCATTGAATATAATTGACTTTCCTTATAAATCAAGTATTAAGGTTCTATGCATATATAAATAGACCCTAAAAACACCATTGTAAGAGTTAGAACGCTGCCATATGCAAAAGAGAGAACTAGAGTGTGTAATGACTCTATCATAGTGAATTTCCTTTCTCGTAGTTGCTGGCAATCGTGGAAGTTTTTCCCGATTCAGGGTTTTACCATGTAAAACTAGTGTTTGCATGTTCTGATTTTTCTAATTTCTCCATAATATCGTTAACAATTTGTGATAACTTATTAGATGCGTGATCGACTTTATGTAGTCCTAAAAATCATCGTCAACATGTCTCGTATTTTTTTTTTTGTGACAAACAAAATACAATATATTTAAACATCACAAATTGCATATTTAAACATCAATAAAACAACTTGGAGGAACCATATATATGAGCAACATATCACCTTTCATCTATTGAGTTCGAGACTCGAGAGTGGTAGAGTTCAAAGTTGATTTTTTTTTTGAATTATTACAATGATTCAGAATTTAGAGAAGAGGACATGACTCGAACCCACAACCTCATATTTTTTGTGTGAGAGGTATGTCATTGGGCTAACTTTGTCATGTTAACTAAATAAAATTTTTAAGAGATACA
This sequence comes from Dipteronia dyeriana, assembly GCA_032871835.1. NCBI lineage: Eukaryota > Viridiplantae > Streptophyta > Magnoliopsida > Sapindales > Sapindaceae > Dipteronia > Dipteronia dyeriana. Next base: position 98,683,908 of record CM065299.1, on the reverse strand, counting down.
AATGTTGCCACTAATTTGCTATGCTTCAAAAGTATTCATTATAGCTGATGTTGATGGCCAAGTAAACACGTGTGTATTGAAATGATTCTACCAAGATATGCTAATTACTTTTGGAATCTTATAATAATTTGGGATTTGAGGAATGGGAATAACTTGACCCCATACCCTCATGTTGTAGGTGTAAGGAGCAAACCACTGAGTTAACCTCATCTTATCTGTTATTTTTTAATTATTTATTGAAAAGCATCAAGATACGCTACTAATTGCAAACCATTGTATATCATTTGGGTCCATGAGTTTTGGTGAAAGATCAATTATTTAAACGAGTTTGAATTTTTAGTAAAGCTTTCCTTAACTTTTGAAAAGTATATCAAATAGGTCATTCTGATATTTTTTTTAACGGTCAAACGTCATAGAAAATATATATTGTCACTTTTGCCCCTAAATGCCATATTAATGGCAGTTTATTTAAAAAAAAAATTTGAAAAATTATTATTTAAAAAAATACTTGTGGATTTATTAGGAAATTTCTAAATCACTTCAAATCTGGAAAAAAAATTCTAGATTTTTTCAGAAAAAAAAAGTTTAAGAAGATTTTCAAGATCTCTTTCGAGATCTCTAAAAACTAAGTAAAAAAAGCTTGAAAAGATCTATAAATGTCCAAATCTCTACAACAAAGTATTTATAAAAAAATGGAAAATTTTCCAGATTTTAAAATATCTGGAAAAATTTCAAGATTTCTTCAAACAATATAAACAACATCAGATTCAATGGATTAATTTCTTTAATGAAAAACAGAATTAAAAATTTATATATACAATTAAAAATTTAAGAAAACCAAGAAATCGAAATATATATATATATATATCCAACCACCACATATTCACCATTGATTGAATGCTAATTTTCAAATCCTTTGAACGAGGACGAAACTTGTTTCGAATACCAAAAATTTCAATCTCAAGCACAGTTTCTCTATAAAAACCCACTTTCTCTCTGTGCATAAACATATATGATAATTGTATAATTAAATATTGAATAAAAAAATTGGGATTGCAATTTTTGAAAATAAGAAGTGTATCACTCAAATCCAGTATTGAAATCTTCTCAAACCTAAACCAAAAGTCCCGATCTCTCCCTCCTCACCGGTGGCTACCCCAAAACAGCCCGTGAGGAGATCAGAACCAAACTCATCGGCCAAATCGAACCAACACCAAACAAGGAGGATGATGAGAGAGAGAGAGGAACACGATCGAGCCCAAATCAAACTTGTCGGTGTCGCTCTTTTCATTGATGTTGTCATCGTCACTGCTTTTGGATTGATCTTTTTCAAGTTCGAACACCAATCGATGGTGGGAGAGGCGATCGAGATTGATTTCTTGGAGGGGTTTTAGGTGGTTTTTGTTGTTTAGTGTTTGGAGAGGGTGGCTTGATTGATGAATTGGATGTTTGGGTAATTTGTAAGGTGGTGTGTCGATGATGAATTGATGATGTTGGTGAAGAGATGAATGGGTTTGGAGAGAGTGTTTGGGTGATTTGTGTGGTGGTGACGTGGTGTGTTGATGATAATGTTGGTGAGGAGATGAATTTAGTTTCATTTTCGGATTCAAAAAAAAATCCAGTACAAATGGACAAACCGTCAGAAACATCATCTTCACCAAAAAAGAAAGAATTTTTGTGTTTAAAAAAAATCCAGTACTTATCATCTTCATCAAAAAAGAAAGAATTTATTTTATGGAATAATTTCTGGTTTTTATTTGTGGGATTTGATAGAAGGAAGTTTGATCGTGATTGGAGACCGAGAAAGTGTATGAAAAAATATATATTTTCGGTTGATAATAATTTTTTATTTATGGCTTGATGATTATGTTTGATAAAAGATGAAAAGATAACGGATTTTGGAGGATGAACAATGAAGTGAGAGCAGATGATGTTAAAAAAATCTAGACAATTTTTAGTTTAAAAAAAATGGAATTTTTGTGTGAAGGATGGATATGATGGTTGTTTCAATTTGGAGATTAGGTGAGAAAATGATTGAAAGAATTTGTCTTTTTTAAAATTTTCAAGGCCATTTTTAAAATTTTGGGTTGTTGAATGGTTTTGAAAAAAATAAATTTGAATGAATGGTTTTTGAAAAAAAAAATTGTTGCGAAATTGGTTTCTGGAATTTTTTTATTTTGAGAAATTTGTTTTTGGAAGTTGATGAAGAAAAGAATGGATCTCCCCCATTTTTATGGAATTTGTTTTTTAAAAAAATAATAATAGTAAATATAAATATTTAATTCTCTTTTTTCTTTTTATTTTTTTATTTTATTTTGTGATAAATAAAATAATGATTTGTTTTTATTTATATTTTTGTGGTATATTAAATGATAAATATGACCCTCAAGTCGTTAACGTTGACTAATATTTGACAGACTAATGGGCCTATTTGATATACTTTTCAAAAGTCATGGAAAATTTAACTAAAAAAACAAACTCGTTTAAATAATTGATCTTTCACCAAAACTCAGGGATCCAAATGATATTCACCCCATAGAAAAAGTATTTTTGCAAAGCATTCAATTTCATCACAAAGAAGAAAGTCAGAAATACGTAGTAATACATAATACTAAATACATTAAGACTAAATCCTAAATATTTCAAAAAAAAAAAGCAAATCGTACAAAAATTTAGTTATCTAATTTAAGGATTACTAATCCTAAAATTAGTAATATCCTCACATGTATTTACATTTTAGAAGACACCGTTTGCATTATTCCGCACAATATTATGCTTCATCTTGTAACTGTTTTTCAATCCGTTTTCATTTTTATTTTCTAAAAACGATTTCGAATTCACATCCGTTAACCGTTTTTCATTTTATTTTAAAAAACGAAACACAAAATCAGTATTAATAGTGAAAATTTTGAAAAACACAAAATACATGTTTTTTTTTCGTTTTCGATTTTCACTCTTTTTTTTACATTTTGTTTTTTTAAAATTCTTCTTCTTTTTCGATCCTCTTCTTCTTCTTTAAAGCTTCTTCTTCTCCAAACCTTTTGCTTCTCCGATCCTCTTTTTGTTCTTCTCTTTCTCCAATGCTTCTTCTTCTCCGATCCTCTTTTTCTCCTTCTCCAATCTTTCTCCTTCTCCGATCCCTCTTCTTCTTCGATCTTCTTCCTTTATTTTTCTTTTTTTTTTCTTCTTGACCGATTTGATTTTCTTTCTTTTCTTCTTTATTAATTATATATGTATATATATTTTTTTGTTATTTATATTTATTAAAATAATACTTTTTTATAATTTAAGTGTTTAGTTTTTATTAATTGATTAATTGATTTTTTTTAGTAATTTGTGATGTGTTACTTTTATTTAATTTATAAAAAATTATATTAGTTAATTATTTAATCAATTTATTTATAATTGTGATAATATTAAACAAAATGCAAAAATTGATATTTCAAATTTTCATAGTTTTTAGTTAACCTACCAGACGTATTTTTTTCCGTTTTCATTTTTAAAATATAGCTTTCAGTATATGTTATCAGACGAGTTTTCAGAATTCGAAACTGAAACCAAAATATTGTTTTAATTTTTAAAAAATAACAACCGAAAAGCATTTACAGGACGGGCCCTTGTATATTCTCTTCTCTCAACTTTTTTCGTTTCAGTCCTCCCAACACAGGACTCATCTTGTTCAAGTTAATAGGATCCGTTACGTTAAATCGGTTTGAAACAAAACCCAGTTTCATTTCCCCAAATTTTTTTGAGGGAAAAAAAATTGGGATTTTATTAAAATTCTCCTGTAGTTTGGCCTAATCCTTGTTTTCACACATGGATTTTATTAATGGCTAAAACCCCTTTCCTAGTTTTCCATATTCCCTATTATTTCCCCTCTAGTTTTATTAATGATTAAAATCTACCCTCTAGTTTTCCATATTGCCGGTTTTCCCCTTATAACATTAACTATTCGGTTATAGATTTTAACGAGGTAAGGTTAGAATGGTTGATTGAAAAAAAAAATTGAATTAAAAATGAGGGGAAACTTCAATTTATAACCTAATGTTTTGAGAAACGACATTTTTAGCTCAGTGGATCCTAAATAATCTAAAATAGCTCAATTTGGTCCATCTAATCAATTTTTTAACAGCCAACGATTAACAAAAATAGCATAATGATGATTTGGCCCATGAATTTTAATTCAACGTTTAAATTATATTAATAAAAAAACATAATAAAGTAATCTACCCTAGAGATCTGAGATCTAGAACTGGATCTGGACGGGACACATTTTTTTTATGAAAAAAAAATCTGTTTGTTTTTAAAATGATTAATTTTTAATTTTTTAAATTTTTTAATTTTTTTTTTTATATATATCCAATCACTAGATCTAATGGACGATGGAGATCATCTCCACCACAAAAAGTTTTAACGTAGAGTCTATTTTTATGATAGTCAAAATGGATATTTGTAGCTCCAATGTAAATATAAATATATATTTTTTAGTTTAAAAAAATATTACATCAGTATTTCTATTAATCATCGATCCACTTTAACGTAAAAGTAAATAGAGAAATGAATATCAATATCTCCAATATAAAAACATTTCGATGTAAATATATATTTTTGGATTTATTATGGGCCTACTTAACAAAAATAGAGAAATGTATATTCTCATATCCAATGCAATTATCTAAAATCAAATATACATTCATTTTATGACCAGTAATAATAAAACAATTATTCCACTATCTCTCTACTTTAACTTTACAATTAAATGAGCTTTAATATTATTGGTGGAAAGAGTTAAAAATCATAGTCAACATTTCTAGGAGAGTTTCTAGAATTAAAAACCAAACTTCATATTCTCTAACTTTTTCTTTGTCACATAATCTCCATATTAAAGTTAGATAATTGTATTAGAGAGCGATTTTCTAACTTTTTAACTATCTATTTTATGTGGCAGTCAATTTTCTCTAAATGTATATTTGTATTGGAGATGTTCTAATTCTAGAAACTCACATAGAAATACTGATTAGGATTTCTAACTCTTTCTACCAATAATATTTGAGCCCATTTAATTGTAAAATAAAAAAGAGAGACGGTGAAATAAATGTTTTATTTTGATTGATTATAAAATGGATGTATGTTGATTTTAGATAATTGTATAGGAGAAGTAATTATGCATTTCACTGATTTTTTTTGTTAAGGTGGATCCATAATGAATAAAAATGATGATGTGTTACTGTTTAGAAACTAAAAAATATATATTTGCATTCTCCATATTCTCTAAAAAAAATTATCACATCACCACCATAACCAAATTAGATAATTACATCGTAGAGGTTTTTTCTATCACATTTATATTATCTAACCATTTTATATAGCATTCAATTTTCTCAAAATGCATAATAACATTGGAGATGCTCTAGGTATCTAAAATAAAATATGCATTAAGACCATCCATAATTAAACAATTATTTCATTCTTGAACAGTTTATAGTGTTAAAACTCAACTCCATAATTTTAAAAAACGAAAAAGTCACATCACTTCCATAATCAAATTAGATCATTGTATTAGAGAGGTTTTCTCTACGTCCTTATCTATCTTATATGGTAAATATTTTCTACAAAAATATAATAACATCGAAGATGTTCTAACAAAAGAAAAATGCTTTAACCATACGAAATATTTGTAAAGCCTGTATTAATTGAACTTAACTTATCAATTTGATTCAATTAGAAGCTATATGATTTTAGTATGCTAATTATTCCTCGTTTTGTTGACTTCAATGCATAAAGTCTTGCCAGTATTATTTTAATTCGTCTCCTAATCAAGTTGCGAAATACCATTATATTTCAAGTTTCTAGGTGTAATGGTTTACGTAAAATAATAACAATACGCGATCTAGTTGCCCACGTTTACCTGATTTTTCTTGCAGTGCTGAATTACAGAAACACATTCCAAATGTCAATACGGGTTGACGGGTCGTGTTAGGGTCCTGTTAATCCGGACACGACACGATTATTTTTTGATCAATCCGAATACGACACGATTATTAAACAGGTTAGAACCCTTTGATCCAAATACGACACGAATATAAATGGATCAACACGAATACGGCACGAATAACCCGTTTAATTAACGGGTTCGGTACATCGTGTTAAATAACCCGTTCAACTGACCAGTTTATCTAACCTGCTAATATTAATTTCACTAAAATACTTTAATAATAAAATAAGCAATGAAATAAAATCAATTCACAATCCAATACCACAAAACACAAATAATAATCAAGTAAATACAAACAACAATAGTTATAATACTAATCAAATAAATCCTCAAAACAGAATTTCAAAACATATAAGTCCATAATCACAAGTAACAAATCCATAATTAAGTCCACAAATACAAATTCATAATTAAGTCCACAAATTCAAAATAAAATAAAAGGCATCAAATATTCAAAAACCATAACATGTTAACAAATTTAATAGTTAACTCTTCTTGATACCTTAATCACTTGATGTTAATCAATTAAACTTGTTGAATTGTTGTCCATAAACCTACAAGATAAATTTAATACATTAGATAAATTATTGATATCAACTTCATTGGAATCCATAGATGTTTGATATGGAAAATGTGAATAACAATTAAAATCTGAAGTTCAAAACAACAACCAATCATATATATATTATATGGTTCATGATTATCTTTCTTTTTTTAAAGATGAATCTAGAATTTTTTTCAACCAACAAAGTGATTAAAGAATAAAATCAAATCAATTCAACAACTTATTCAAGACTGCAAAGTAGTGATGAAAGCATATCAGTAAATATATTCAAAAACCCACGACCCATATATGATTGTTAGACCATTTTCAGATGAGTACAGATTTAACTTTTTTTTTGTTGGAACAATTGATTATATTATAAAGCCATGGCACCAAACCAAGCCAAAGAGCAACCACTGAACCACCACAGGTGCTTTTGGAAGAATATTTGATTCAAGTTTATAGACATAAATTTTTTTATCTTAAGATTAGAGTGTATCGGTGCATATTGGAACAAATGTCATCGAGAATTGGCAATACTTGATCCAATTGATTTTACTAGTTCAATTGATTAGATAAAGAATATATACGGTAATTGATATATATGATTTTAATAGTAAAATATATGATGATTTTATAGATCAAAGTAAAATATATACATTATACAATGATCGATATATATGATAATATATGATAAAACAGATTAAAGACTAAAGAGAGTGCTTTAGTTACAGATGACTACGACGAAAAGGGAGAGCCATAGACGATGATGAGGAATGACAACGACCGACGATGGCAATGATGAGGGAGAGCTGGAGAGGGAGGCAACGACCGACAATGGTAACGATGAGGGAGAGCAACCGACGATGGCGATGACCAACGATGAGGTAGGCAATGAGAGATTGAGGGGTTTGGGAATGAAGGGCGAGCTGATGGCGATGAGAGATTGAGAGTAGACGAGTGAATAGTTAGGGTTTGGACTTTGGAGGCTTGAAGCAATCTGATTTCTGATGAGTGATGAGAGATTGAGTTTAGGGTTTGCTTTTCATTTTATATAATAGGTGAAAATTACACAAATACCCTTAATAACTGAAATTATATTTTTACCCTTACTAATCCTGTCAACCCGTGACCTGTTAAGCTTAACCAAGACACGACACGATTATTACACGGGTTTGACTAATTGACACATTTATTGACACAACCCGTTTAGCCTCAACCCAAACCTGTAATAATCGTATTTGTATCGTGTCGACTCGTCGTGCTGTAACCCATATTGACACCCTTATTCCAACTAGTGAACTTACTTGGGGATGAGATAGTACAGCCAACAAGTGGTATGTATATATTCAATTGGGTTGGGCAGCAATGACTATCTCAACAAATACTACATACCTACACACTAGAGCAATGTGCAGACCTTGTTCAAGAATACACTCGGCAAAGCTAGCTTCAAAATAATTTTCAATTTCTGGTTTGCTTTTACTAAAAGATCAATTGTTGATCCAAATTCTGTTTAAGGTTCAGACATTGTGCAATTGTGGATCGTACAATAAAAAGTTTAAATAACAGATTAATTCTTAACCCTAAACCTAAACATAACTCTCAACTCATTCACATTTTTTTACTCTCTTTAAGCTTATGGCAGCAACACAACCTCATCACTCATAGAACGCAACTCTCACTATCTTATCCTAAACCACCACCAAAACACCACCCTCACATATATATAATTAATAGCTCATAAAATATCTAGTCCAAAAAAATCTACCCACTAAATCTAATTACCCTAATCACCACATTCAAAACAGCGTATAAAATCATCTGCATCCACCCTCACATATATAATTACTAGATCGTAAAACATCTAATCCAAAACCATCTACTCTCTGAATCTGCTTTACCCTAATCACCACATTCAAGACGGCGTATAAAATCATCTCCATCCTCACATTCCAACCACACCAAGTTAGACACTCCAAAAGCCTCATCTTTCACAACATTCAATGCATGGAAGACACCATAACAATCTATAAAGCACTGCATCAAAAACTTGCCCTGTGTTGTCAACTAAACCACAATTTCCATATAAATCAACACGAGCACTATGAAGAAAACAATTCAAATCAAAACTCAATGTACAATGGCCTACCAAACTCAATATCATCTATATGGAAACAAGCATGAATGTAATCATTAAGCTTTACACTGTCTAAACACACATTGTCTAACAACATTCGTCTGTTTTTTTTATTTTATATACATGTAGAAACTTGACTTAGTGAAAACCACATAAAAAACCCCACAAATCTCTGTATTCCATGTCAAAATTGCTCATGTGCATTTCATCAAACAATTGTCTTGATAAACACATTCCTCACAAACTCATCGCATTTGATATAAACATGCAACTGTTGATTCACAGTTTATTCTAAGAATAAACGCTAACACACACACACAGAGTTTGGCTGAGACAATTTAGGGCATAAAAGCAGAAAGGACGGTCTGCTTACTATAATACCTTAATTCAATAGTTAAAAAAAAAAATCCGGGTAAATGATTATTCTCCCCATATTTCACAGTTACACAACTGTGAGTATGCTATACGAACTTCCATATCTGTCAAACCATAATTTTCAATCATAGGGGTCCAAAAGACATTAAGTGCCTGCATTTCAATGAAAACCAACTTCAATTCGACATAAAGTTAATAGAATAATAGAATATACAATTTAAGATTGAGAAAAGATGGAAATTTTTATTACCTCAATTTCGGCAAACCCAAGTCTGGACATTCTTTCAAACGACATCAAGGCACTATCTAACTCGCTCTTGCAGCCAATGTTGTTTGGAAATCCAAGTAATCCTGGACCTTTTGCAGCCACCAAGATTGTCACCTTAATAAAGAAAAGTGTTATTTTTTCTAGAAATTAGATGAAAGAAGATATTGTTGAGCAATTTAAAATATGATCTTACCACTATATGTGTCCATTCTGCGTTATTAAAAAGTCCCCTCATATTTGTGTTAGTTTTTTCACAGTTAAGTTTTCTTCTCACATTTAAATAATTAAATTTCCCCTGTTCTTCCTTTGAAAGTTTCAAATAGTATGCTGCTGCATCTTCTCTACTCTTGTAACCTTTCACCTGAAAAATTTATCATGCAATGCGATAGTAACATGGTCCAACACAAGAACGAAAAAGGATTAGTAATCTAACGTGAATGTCTTTATCATCATCTGATGTAGGACAAAGATGAAGGAACCGCGGTCCATGTCGAGCAATTTCTTTATTTTCTTATTTTGTTAATTTGGGTCTTTTCTTGTTTAGTAAGTTTATTTATTTTAGTTTGATTAGGAATTAAATTTAGGTCTTGGAAATAAATCAAACTTACCTTTTGGGTAAGATTTGATCTTTGTTTTCAAGTCAAGTTAGGAGTCATGAATCCTAGAAGATTTTGATTAGTTTTGATATTTTCTTGTTTTAGTCTTTTTTTTAGGAATGTCGTATTCGAGTTTTATTAGGATTAGTTTATTATAAATAGTTTTATTATTTTCAATTATTGTAATTTTTAAAACCTTTGATTGATTTTAGTAAAATCGTTCATTTGGAACATTTATCTGTCGTGGATTCGACATGCTCTTTGAGAATTTGAGAGAACCATTTTCTAACGAAGATTAGAGAATGATGACCCCTGCATGGCGGTCCATGTTTTGGTAACTACCGGTCGCTGCGTCAAGGTTCGTCTGAGTGTGCCTCAAGGTTCGACAAAGTGATCATTCTTATTTTCACCATACCCCGCTGCATCAATTGGTATCAGAGGGACCGAGTCTACCTCTGTGCTAGACTCAGTGTCCACGGACCACAACCAACTACCTTCCTAAACACCATATATTCACCCTCCATATCCCCCCATAAAAAAGAAAAAGAAAAAGAAGAGTAGAGAAACGAAATTGAAAAAAAGAAAGGAAAAAAGAATGAGAGTGTTTGTGTGATAGTTCCGAGAATTAACAATCAGCCTTAAAGACAGCAGAAATTGTGGATCAGCCCAACAGTGTTACAATTTGCAGATCAACCTCAACAGTGCCAGAAATTTCAGTTCAGTCTCACGAGTTCCAGATATTTCAGATTGCGCCATCACACACACCTGAAGCCGTGAGTGAATTAATTTTTCATAAGCAGTTCTCAGTGTTCAAATTTTGGTACGTTTATTTTTTTGGACTCTGATTTCGGTTTTCAATGGGTTTCAATGGTTCTCTTGGTTCCAATAATTATTTTTCGAGCTATAATGATTATCAACCAAGACTTCGATTTTTTTCTGGTCATATGAAAACTGAAGAATTTATTAATTGGTTGAAAGAAGTTGAAGAATATTTTGCATATCAGAAAACAGAAGAAAGTCTGAAAGTTTTACTTGTAGAAATTTATTTGAAAAACGATGCATTAATCTGGTGGGAAGACTTTCAAAAGGATCGGAAAAGATTTGGAATGGATAGGATTCAATCATGGTCTGTGATGAAACATGTAATGCTGGAGGAATATCTTCCAATTGAATATTTTGAAGATTTTTGTCATGTAGAAGATACGGTTGAAGATATTTCGTATGAAGTGAAAATTGTCAAAGTAATTGAAGATGAGTCTTGGATCTTAGAAGTTGAAGACTGCGATCAAACCATTGATATTGATTGCACTTTAGATGTGGTTGAAGCAAAACTGGAAGCTAAATCAATTTATATTGATAAAGTTTCCAAAGGTGATAACTTATTTGAAAATCCACACAATTTTTATTGGGGTAATTTGAAGATTATTTTTATTGATTTGAATTTTGAAGATCCAACATTGTTCTTGCCATCTGAAGTAAATTTGTTCAAGCAAGTGATTGACAAGATGGTACATTTGAAGTATTATCCACCCAAACAAAACCTTGCCAAACTCGAGGACGAGTTTATTTTAAGAGGAGGAGAATACTATGTGGGATGGGAAGATCTAGCAATGAGGAATCGCTATTGTCCAAACCTCTACAGGTATCCAGCGGTCCAAGCCGCAACCAATAGGCATCGCCAGTGGCGAATAGCTTGGACATCTTCTGCATTTCGTTGGACGATTGTTGTGGTGCCGTTGTGGTGCCGTTGTGGATTTGGAATGAAATACGGAGAGATTTTTCAGTTAGCGTTTACCACTCCCACAAGACAAATATGGGTTCTTCTTTGTTTACCTGTCTTTCTGCGTATTTCAACCGAACTCGAGGACGTGTTCTTTTTAAGAAGGGGTGACTGATGTAGGACAAAGATGAAGGAACCGCGACCCATGTCGAGTAATTTCTTTATTTTCTTATTTTGTTAATTTGGGTCTTTTCTTGTTTAGTATGTTTATTTATTTTAGTTTGATTAAAATTAAATTTAGGTTTTGGAAATAAATCAAACTTACCTTTTGGGTAAGATTTGATCTTTGTTTTCAAGTCAAGTTAGGAGTCATGAATCCTAGAAGATTTTGATTAGTTTTGATATTTTCTTGTTTTAGTCTTTTTTTTAGGAATGTCGTATTCGAATCTTATTAGGATTAGTTTATTATAAATAGTCTTATTATTTTCAATTATTGTAATTTTTAAAACCTTTGATTGATTTTAGTAAAATCGTTCATTTGGAACATTTATCTGTCGTGGATTCGACATGCTCTTTGAGAATTTGAGAGAACCATTTTCTAACGAAGATTAGAGAATGATGACCCCTGCATGGCGGTCCATGTTTTGGTAACTACCGGTCGCTGCGTCAAGGTTCGTCTGAGTGTGCCTCAAGGTTCGACAAAGTGATCATTCTTATTTTCACCATACCCCGCTGCATCAATTGGTATCAGAGGGACCGAGTCTACCTCTGTGCTAGACTCAGTGTCCACGGACCACAACCAACTACCTTCCTAAACACCATATATTCACCCTCCATATCCCCCCATAAAAAAGAAAAAGAAAAAGAAAAAGAAGAGTAGAGAAACGAAATTGAAAAAAAGAAAGGAAAAAAGAATGAGAGTGTTTGTGTGATAGTTCCGAGAATTAACAATCAGCCTTAAAGACAGCAGAAATTGTGGATCAGCCCAACAGTGTTACAATTTGCAGATCAACCTCAACAGTGCCAGAAATTTCAGTTCAGTCTCACGAGTTCCAGATATTTCAGATTGCGCCATCACACACACCTGAAGCCGTGAGTGAATTAATTTTTCATAAGCAGTTCTCAGTGTTCAAATTTTGGTACGTTTATTTTTTTGGACTCTGATTTCGGTTTTCAATGGGTTTCAATGGTTCTCTTGGTTCCAATAATTATTTTTCGAGCTATAATGATTATCAACCAAGACTTCGATTTTTTTCTGGTCATATGAAAACTGAAGAATTTATTAATTGGTTGAAAGAAGTTGAAGAATATTTTGCATATCAGAAAACAGAAGAAAGTCTGAAAGTTTTACTTGTAGAAATTTATTTGAAAAACGATGCATTAATCTGGTGGGAAGACTTTCAAAAGGATCGGAAAAGATTTGGAATGGATAGGATTCAATCATGGTCTGTGATGAAACATGTAATGCTGGAGGAATATCTTCCAATTGAATATTTTGAAGATTTTTGTCATGTAGAAGATACGGTTGAAGATATTTCGTATGAAGTGAAAATTGTCAAAGTAATTGAAGATGAGTCTTGGATCTTAGAAGTTGAAGACTGCGATCAAACCATTGATATTGATTGCACTTTAGATGTGGTTGAAGCAAAACTGGAAGCTAAATCAATTTATATTGATAAAGTTTCCAAAGGTGATAACTTATTTGAAAATCCACACAATTTTTATTGGGGTAAAGATTATTTTTATTGATTTGAATTTTGAAGATCCAACATTGTTCTTGCCATCTGAAGTAAATTTGTTCAAGCAAGTGATTGACAAGATGGTACATTTGAAGTATTATCCACCCAAACAAAACCTTGCCAAACTCGAGGACGAGTTTATTTTAAGAGGAGGAGAATACTATGTGGGATGGGAAGATCTAGCAATGAGGAATCGCTATTGTCCAAACCTCTACAGGTATCCAGCGGTCCAAGCCGCAACCAATAGGCATCGCCAGTGGCGAATAGCTTGGACATCTTCTGCATTTCGTTGGACGATTGTTGTGGTGCCGTTGTGGATTTGGAATGAAATACGGAGAGATTTTTCAGTTAGCGTTTACCACTCCCACAAGACAAATATGGGTTCTTCTTTGTTTACCTGTCTTTCTGCGTATTTCAACCGAACTCGAGGACGTGTTCTTTTTAAGAAGGGGTGACTGATGTAGGACAAAGATGAAGGAACCGCGACCCATGTCGAGTAATTTCTTTATTTTCTTATTTTGTTAATTTGGGTCTTTTCTTGTTTAGTATGTTTATTTATTTTAGTTTGATTAAAATTAAATTTAGGTTTTGGAAATAAATCAAACTTACCTTTTGGGTAAGATTTGATCTTTGTTTTCAAGTCAAGTTAGGAGTCATGAATCCTAGAAGATTTTGATTAGTTTTGATCTTTTCTTGTTTTAGTCTTTTTTTTAGGAATGTCGTATTCGAGTCTTATTAGGATTAGTTTATTATAAATAGTCTTATTATTTTCAATTATTGTAATTTTTAAAACCTTTGATTGATTTTAGTAAAATCGTTCATTTTGAACATTTATCTGTCGTGGATTCGACATGCTCTTTGTGGATTCGACATGCTCTTTGAGGATTCGAGATCACCATTTTCTAACGAAGATTATGGAATGATGACCCCTGCATGGCGGTCCATGTTTGGGTAACTATCGGTCGCGGCGTCAAGGTTCGTCTGAGTGTGCCTCAGGGTTCGATAAAGTGATCATTCTTATTTTCATCATACCCGCTGCGTCAATCATTGCTAGCAATATGATGACACCTTCATCAATAGAATTAAGTGAATTTAATTCATAAACTCAAATACTTCAGAAAATTAAAATGTAAGAAAAAAGATATTTGACATACAGATAAATAGTCGTTATTGATGAAAGGCATGTATTTATCACGCAAAACTCCTGCCGTCTCTGCAAAATAAATGAAATAAACTAAGATAGATTTACCAAGCATACACAGTAGAACATATCAAAAACAAATAGCACCTTACACAAGCATATTAAAAAGCTTTACCGCGCAATGCATTTGTAATCATGGAATAGCTTGATTTGGTTTTGGACAGCTTAATAATTTCTTTATCTTCCTCTTCCTCTTCATATTCATATTCATATTCATCTTCAAAATTATATGATGTTGGGATTCGCAACCCCACCTAATTAAGAGAAGTAAACCAAATCCATTACTGACATTTTAACAATTATATATTTAAAACAAACACTTTTTTGGAAATTAAAAAATAAATAATACCTCCAGCTTGATAATTTTTGTTTGACCCCTTTTTGATCAAACATAGTCCTTACCTAAACGATTCATTAAATACACAAGCACCGAGAGAAATATTATTCTATCTAGAAAATTTAGAACTGGTGAAGGCGACCTATGTTGCCCATTAATCAAAGCACTACTGCTCCCATCAGATGATGATGAAATCGAACGGTGATTACTCATTACAACACTCGAAGCAGCCAATGCCGAATCGCCACGAAGACCGGACAACGTCATCACCAGCAACAAAACCACCACTGTGGGAATTTTCATCCACATCACGACTTTTAAAATACGGTCAATCAAAACTTTTTCAAAACAATTCTCTTTTGCTTCCCCAAAATTGGCTACGGTAGCAATTTTGCTAGTCGATGAACATGCAGTCGATTTCACAGAGTTTGTAACTTTAACGCTACAATGCATAAAGCTTTTAACTTTAAGGTTGGAGCACGCAGATGCACTAAATTTAAAGCCAGAAAATCTGGGACTTACTATAAACTCAGCAGATTTGATGCGGCTGCCATGGAAGTTCTCTACTCTCGGCTTCGACAACAGCATTGATTCAGGAGATTTGAAGCGGCTGCAATTGAGGTTCTCTACTCTCGGCTTCGACAATAACATTGACTGGAGTAATACAGAGGATGGCATTGGAAGAGGTTTTTTTGGTTTTTGTTTTGGGACAAAATGACAATCGATTTCTGGTTGCTTCTTGATTTTGAATATCAAGTCGCTGGAACGGCGTCGTTGTGCAAACAAATATGTTTATTATACTTCGGCCCGTGACGAAACTGTTGTATCAACTTAAAGTTGGCAACTTCGCCGTGAGCTCGTGGTCCTTAAGCTGAAAACACAAAATTGTTAAGGGGATATTATCATTTCCCCCCTATAGTTTGATATATTAGTAACTCTTATCCCTATAATTTTAAAAATGGTTAATCTTTCCTTTAAAAACTAAAATATTCTAAGTTTTATCCCTCTACCGTCAAAAATTTCGTTAAATTCTCCGTTGACCGTTAAACTGGAAGGGCAATACGGTAAAAGGTAAATCAAAATTAATGGGAAATTACCATTTTACCCCTTAAGGTTTGTCACATCAGATAAAATAGTCTCTCTAACTTCAATAATAGATAGTCAACCCCCTGAAACCCAAACTATTGGTCATTTTACCCATTCTGTCAAGTTTTTCATCAAAATTCTGTTTGACCGTTAATTAAATAAGAAAAATGACTCCATTAGGAATTGAACTTTGGACCTTGAGGTTAATAGTCACAAGCCCTAAAATTATGTAAATATGTTTATATAATTTAAAATAAACTCATATTTAATAATAATATATAAAATTGATTTATGAAAAAGAAAAAGAAAATAAGAAAACAAAAGGAAAACCAGAAAATCTAGAAATTCAATGACCATAAATTTTTTTCTTTTTCTTTTTGAATTTTTTTCCTTTTCAAAAATTATATTATTTCAATTTGATAAAAAAACCCAGAAAATCAAAACTCAGAAAATGAAAGGGAAAAAATTTAAAAAGAAAGAAAGAATAATAATAATAATTTCCTTTTATTGAAAATTTGTTTTCCTTTTGTTTTATTATTTTATTTTTCTTTTTTATTTTCATAAATCTGTTTTTTTATATTATTATTAAATATGTGTTTATTTTAAATTAAATAAACATATTTAAATTATTTTAAACAAATTATATATATTATATATACATTTAAATCAACAAACCTTCAATAGCGAGTTGTAGTAGCTTAGCTAGTTAGAGTTTGTGGCTATTAACCTTAAGGTCCAATAATCAGTCCTTGATAGAGATATTTTTATTGATTA
This sequence comes from Dipteronia dyeriana, assembly GCA_032871835.1. NCBI lineage: Eukaryota > Viridiplantae > Streptophyta > Magnoliopsida > Sapindales > Sapindaceae > Dipteronia > Dipteronia dyeriana. Next base: position 98,667,133 of record CM065299.1, on the reverse strand, counting down.
ATTAACGGTCAAATGGATTTTGGTTGAAAAACTTGACAAAAGGGGCAAAATGACCAACAATTTGGGTTTCAAAAAGTTGATCGACTATTATTGAAACTAGATGGACTATTTTATCTAATATGACAAACCTTATGGGGGGAATGATAATTTCCCTTGTTTAATTCTAAGTTTGAGGGTAAAATTATATTTTTACTGTGTTTTGACATTAAAATCAACTCTTTTAACAGAAATCCTGATGGAAGGGGCAAAACTCTAAATATTTTGGTTTTCAGGGGGAAGACCAACCATTTTTAGAATTAGAGGAGGTAAAGTTACTAATAAGGTCAAACTACAGGGGGAAAATGATAATATCCCATTGTTAAGGGTTGGTTTTGGGCTGATTTTGTTTATCCTTACAAATAAATTGTTTTTTATTTCGCTGATGCAAGCAAATCCAAAATTTAAACCTAAAATCAACTTAAATGATATGACAAATGATTTGTCATTATCATATTATTCACCATATCACCTCATGATTTTTGTTGTAATGATAACTCATTTATCAAATCATTTGGATTGATTTTTTGGATCATATAGTATTACTCTTTTTATTTACAAGTACAACGAAATTATTTTTGGCAACTTCTTAAATATCAACCATACTACTGCAATCACTTTCATTTGAGATAATTATTATGGACACCAATTTGGTCGGACATTATTTAAATAGCTATTAGATTGAAAGTTCGGTTCAAAATAGTTATTATTGATAAATAATATGACGAAAACAGCCATTCCTATTGAAAATTACACTAGTGGCCACCCATTTTAATTTTGTAAATATAATCAATCATTGGAAAATTTAAAAAATTGGTTAGACACTATTCAAATATCCATTAGATTGGAAATTCTTTTCAAAATAGTCATTATAGGTAAACAATGTGATGACATCGGCCATTTGTATTAAAAATTACCCTTAGTTGCCACCCATTTTTAATTTTGGAAGTATAATTAAACAATAGAATATTTAAAAAGACAATATGAGGTTGACCAAGTGGTTTGCTTCTAACACCTAAACTAATAGAAATAAAAAAAAAAAAAAATAAAAAATTTAAAGGTGTGCTTGGGATGGATTTTTAGGTAGAATTTCTAGAGTATATATTTTATAAGTAGAGCTTTTTATTGAGTAGAACTTTTATCAAAAAGCCGTATGTTGTTTGGTATTCACTTAAAAAACAAATTTTAAGTTAGTAAATTGTTTATCAAAATATTTCTAAATGAGCTTTTGTTGTCTAAAATTATCAAAATGGATAATAATAAAGCATTTGTAATAGAAGGGTATATGGTGAAATATCTAAAGTTCATAGACGATAGTTGAGAGTCTATTTATCTCTTTGAAAAAAGCTCAAAAAAGGTTTTTTTGAAGAAGCTCAAATTTTGTACTTCTCCCAATACACATATATAATAGCTTTTTAAATATTAATTACCCATACTAAGATAAATGAGGATATGTATATATGAACTCTGTAGCGTTGTCTAAATTGCCTATGGATCTACCGGAAGTTACTTCAAACCATGGCAATCAACAAATATCAGGTAAGTTGTGATGCTTCTTAATGTTACATGTCGGTCAAGCAATATGAGTGATTATAGTTAGTAATTTATACTTAAGTCTATAGCTCTTAAGAGTATTTTAATGTGTTGGAAATTGTCATTCTGTTTTTATGTAAGTTGTCTTGATGGAATATATTGTAATTCTCAAGTATTTTTCTGCATTATGTAATTCGAATTGCTATTTATGTAATCTGAAGTTTTTAAAGGGGTAAAGTTTCATTTTGTTGGGAATCGAATCGATGAACGCGAAAGCGACATGCATAATATTCATACATAACAAATAACGTCTACTAGTATTGTTATTGGTAAATTTCAAATGATGTGACACGTCAGCAAAAGACTAGGATCGGGGGTGCCACGTCACTAGAAGACGATCAGATTAAGTCAACTCAAGTAGGTCGGAGAAAACCCGACCAGTCCCTCCGACTCAGATAACGTAGATGATCGGGTTAGAAAACCCGATCAGATTGTCAAGATGGTCGGGGTCGGGGCCATGGTCGGGTAGAATTGATGATCAGGGGAAACAAGAACGGTCAGAAAAATAGATGATCGGGCACGTGACACGTGGACAATGTCTAGATTCGATGGAATTACGACTCAAATACACTGAAAAAGAATATGATTTGAACAAGGCTTTTGGAAACACACTTTGATGAGGAAGTAAATTTCCTTATAGATATCAAAGTCCATATTAGGCAAGAGATCTAATACAATCAAAATACAATCAACACGATACAAGTTAGAGGGATAACATGACTCCAATAAGTTAGAGTTTTGCTCAACTACGGGTATTTTCCTTACTTGTACACGAAGAATAAGAGTTCTATGCATGTTTAAATATACCGTAAAAATATCCATAAAAGTGGTGAACGCAATTTTGTTAGCAAGGGCACGAGAGTGATTGAGTGTGTAATCTTCTTTCAACATAGTGAATTCTTGTTACTACTATTGGCAACCGTGGATGTTTCCCCACATTGAGGTTTTACCACGTAAAACCGTGTCTTATTTATTTTCTCATTACATTTTGTTTGCAACTAGTTATTGCTTTGCTTATATTGTGTGACGGGGGATTAAACCAAAAATCACCGTCAACAACTGGCGCTAGAAGGAGGGGGTCAAACCTCAGATAGTATTTGGTTTACATGGTTAATCTTGAAAGAAGTTAGTTAAAGGCAAAATCATGGACATTGGTAGAGACAGAAGTTCATATCCTCGTAATATCGACGCAACGCACGATGCCAATGACTCAAATCTCGTAGACATCGCCGTCGAGAAGATCCATCCTTAAAGAACCCCGTTATCCACCAGATCCACAGGTATAGCCGTCGGTATCTCCCCAGAAGCGTTCAAGCAGATCCAGGAGTCCTTGCGAAAAGTCATCGAAGATGCAGTTAAGTAGGGGATCAGCATATCAGCCACGGCTAACCTAAGTTCGCCATATCAACTTTCCACACCGATCGTGGCCCAGGATCCTATGGTGCGCTCCGAGATAATAACGGTCACTCCTGAAGCACCTTAAAAACCTGAAAGAGATAAGGCGAAACATCACAAAAAAAGGGTGCTCGCACAGAAGGAGTTACCGAGAAGATCGGGGAGTGAGGGAACACGGGGAGTCTAACTCGTGGGAAGATGTGAAAAGGTACAATGGAGAGGAAGACTACCCCGAACGAGTGCATAGACATGATGACCAATTAAAAAGGTCCCGCTCACATTCAAGTGATGATGAAACAACTCCAAAAAGGCGTAGAAAGCCAACCCCTGCTGTTAGGCGAGACCCCTTCAATGCCCAGATCAGCGGGAGGGTCCCTAGGGATCCATATAGGTTCACTGTCCATCAGAAATTTAACGAGAGTGGAGAGCCAGAAGAGGAGCGAGAGATTGAACTTAGGAGGATAAAGTCCCTTAAACGGAGGCAGAACTTAGAAAACCCACTAATCAGGAACTTTGAAAGCCCATTTACCGATTCTATAAGGAAGGCCCATTTTTTGAAAAAAATCAGGATGTTGCACGTGGAGCAGTTCAAAGCCAATATTGACCCACAATAGCATGTAAAGAGGTACCAAAGTGCTATGGCATAGTATGATTAAGATGACGTCCTCATGTGTCGCTTGTTCCCGAAAAAAAAAAGATCAAGGGATTCAGATGGTTTGGAGGATTGTTCGTAGGTATCATTAGGAATTTCGAAGAGTTAGTACAAACATTCACCAGGCAATTCATAGGAAACATCCAGCATAGGAAGTTCATATCGTCCTTGCCGACCTTGAAGCAAAGGAAAGATAAGAAGTTGAATGACTACCTAACCAAATTCTCGCAAGAGGTGTCAGAAGTGCAAGATCCAAATGGCGATGCAATATTGTCGGTGCTCATCAACAATTTACAGCACAACCATTTGACCCTAAGCCTGAGACAAAGGGGACCGACCATATACGCGAGCATGGTAAATCATGTCGGAGGATACACCAAGGTAGATGAGGAACAACTAGCCCATGATGGAAAACTTATACACGGGGGTCGGCCTGAAAGCAACCTAAAGCACAATGACGGTAACCCAAAGAATAGCAGCAAAGAAAGGGAGTGTAGGAAAAGGTAAGGATGGATGAAAGGATGACGATAAAAGTGGTAGGCAATTCAGGAGGCAATACATTAATTACACTCCGCTGGCTAGAGGGCAAGAAGAAATCTTGAGTGTGATAGAAGATAAGCCCGAAACAGTCAAGTTTTACCAGAAGAGACACCATCAAGTACTGTAGGTTCCACCAAGAGAACGACCATGAAACCTTCAAGTGTTATCAGCTGATGGACTATATTGAAAAGCTAATCAGAGAAGAATGCCTCAAGGACATGATCCTTAGGAGTGGGGATGACCAGAGTAAGAACGCCGTAATAGAGAAGCGAGATAAAAGTCAGAAGAGTCCCTGAAGAGATTCAAGTAATGGAGCAATCAATACTATCTTTGGTGGGCCATACACCAAGAGTAGTAGTCGGGAGAGAATGTTCGAAGTCTGAGAAGCCATAGATGGTTAGAGAAACTTGAAGGTGAATCAGCTATGACCTAACCCAAAGAAATCCAAACAAGGTTAGGGCCCTATAAATTTCACCGAAGCAGACGCGCATGGATCAAAAGTAAGGCCAAATTATGCGATTATGTTGTCGGTTCGCATAGTCCTTAGGGAAGTAAAAAGGGTATTGATCAACAATGGAAGCTTGGCGGACATTTTGAATGTGGATGTGTTTGACCAACTCGAGCTGTAAAGAAGAGACCTCTAGCCACTTAAAGTCCCACTTAGAGGCTTTATAGAAACAAAGGGAAGGTCGTTAGGAACTGTAAAGCTTCCTGTAGAGATTGGTAGCTTTTCTTGTACCAAGACGGCATTACTAGATTTTGTGGTCGTGAGTGTAAAAAATTGGCCATACAACACCTTACTGGACTGACCATTCTTGAATAAAAGGAAAGCCGTGACCGCCACCTATGCACTAATGGTGAAGTATCCTACGGAAGCAGGAGTGGAAGTCATGAAAAGCTTACAAGAGTGGGCAAGAAAGGCAAATCTGGTTGTGTATAGAAGAAAGCAGAATCATGAGTTATGCAACTGTACACCCTTGAAGAGTGTGAAGACCAGAAGATAGGTGACGTGGAAGTCGGAGTAGAAACTCTGACCCGGTTCAACATGGACCCGAGGAAGACACCTTCGGAAGATAGGAAAAGCCAGGAAGATGAACTGACCATAGAGATTGCAGTTGATGACAACAGTACCGAAAGAACTGTAAGGCTCTGGGATTAGCTAACAAAGCAGGTGCAAGATGATATGGTTAAACTACTGAAGGAATATAAGGATGTGTTTACATGGAAACAAGATGATATGCCATGAATCGACCTAAAGATAATCTCACACTATTTAGTAGCCAACCCAGATCGTAAGCCGGTTGTTCAAAAAAGGAGACAGTTTAACCCAGAAAGAAGTAAGACGATCAAAGAGTAGGTAGAGAAGTTATTGGTTGTAACATCTATAAGGGAGTAAAGTACCCCAAATGGGTGGCCAACGTGGTGCTGGTTAAAAAGAATAATGGCTAGTAGAGGATGTGTATGGATTTTACCGACCTTAACAAAGCATGTCCAAAGGCTAGTTTCCTTCTGTCTCGGATTGACCAGTTAGTGGATACAACGACCTACCAAGAGTTGTTGAGCTTCATGGATGCATACTCGGGATATAACCAGATCTGGATGTTTGAGCCTGACGAGGACAAGATGTTCTTTATCACTGACTAGGGGTTGTATTACAACAAAGTTATGTCCTTTGGTCTTAAAAATACCGGAGCAAATTACCAAAGACTTGTAAACAAGCTGTTTGCTTGACAGATCGGCAGAAATATGGAAGTACGTGTGGACGATATGCTGACAAAAAGCGTAAGGTTAAAAGGTTATGCAGGAGACCTTAAGGAAACATTCAGCGTGCTACTAAGGTACGATATGAAGCTCAACCCCAAAAAGTGTCTTTAGAGTTCCTTCAAGGAGATTCCCATTTTCTAAGTTCATCAAATGAGAATTGAAGTTAACCAAGAAAAAATAAAGGCAACAGAGGAAATGAGATCTCCAAGAAACTAAAGGAAATCCAAAGGCCAATGGGATGCTTGGCATCTCTGAATAGATTCATAAGCAAGCCAACTAACAATTTTTTTCCCTTTTTTAAGGCAATTAAGAAGGTTAAAGGGGTAGAATGGAATGCTAACAGGCCTTTAAAAAGATCAAGGAATATCTGGGGAAAGCCCCAATTCTGTCCAAACCTCTTGAAGGAGAAGTGCTTTATTTGTACCTGTCCGTAACGCCAGTAGCAACAGGTTCATCACTGGTCAGACTAAATGAATGGGTACAAAAGTGATAACTCCCTTTTCTACACTCGGTGTAGCTTCCATATCCTGTCATTTGCCCTCGTTCCTGAGTAAAAATCGAGTATTTAATGGTGTATTAAGCTTGTGCAAGTGCCTCCAGGGTAATATTGTGAAATTGAGAAAAGTTAGGGCCAAAACGGAAGAACCGGAGTCATAGGCCACGGTTGGCACTAGTGAGGCACCACTCGACCAGTGCCACCCTCACCAACATAGAAGATCAGTAGTGTTGCGCTGGTGGCCACTCGACCAGCGTAACCCACACCAGTGCAGAAAGATCAGTGGTGTTGCGCTGATGAGGCGCCACTAGACCAGCACAACTTACACCAGTACAGAAATATCAGTGTGTTGCGCTGGTGAGGCGCCATTCAACCAGCGTAACACCAGCACAGCAGTACAACTCAGCATGACTTCTAGGGTTTCATGACTCATTCCTAAACATATAAATACCCCTTCTTAAGCTATTTTGAGGACCTCTTGGACGACCCTAAGCTCTAAATCCTCCATTTACAATCCAAAACCCCAAAAACACTTCCTTTCACCCAAATCCCTTACCTTCCACTCAAATCCTTCACCAAATCACTTCATAAAACCTCTAATCCAATATCCAAATTCAAATCCACTCTACCAAACACTAAATACCCAACCTTCCTATCATTTTCCACTACAAAAACACAACCTTAGAGCAAGAGGGGAGCATCAAGAGAATGAGCAAGTCAAGCATAGTTCACCAAAGAAGAGAGAGGACATCTACACTTAGTTTATTCTAAATCTTTCTCTCTTTCATTTAGTACTTATATTTACTTATGGCTTGTATGAAAATCACATCTTTTGTAGCCATTCGTTACATTATGAACTAAACTCATATTGGCTAAGGCCAAGATGAAACCTTTACTATGATTTGCTAATGAAGACCACCACTTTATTCATATTGCTTGTGTTAATGTATATGTATTTCATGCTTTAATTTACATTGAGTGTCTAGCTAGCATTTGATGTGTATTTGGTTGGTGTGTGATATATCGAGAGGAGAAGCACACAACGTGCTCGATGAAATGCATGATAGAGGTCTAGTAAGGTAGAAATACTCAATGCTAGTCTCTAGGACTCACTTAGTGAACCACTAAGCTTAATAAACTTGTGTGCATTTCGAATGACCATCGAGAGATAGGTTATTGGTGTATATAAGTGTTGTCTCTATAACTCGAGAGAGAGTAGAGACTAATTGAGGGTATCACGAGTCTATATTCACATTTGTATAATTTATTCATAATGGCTTGTCTATAAATTGGTGATGATTGGTTAGGTGGATTCAAGGTCTTAGCCTAAGTTCCTAATAGCAATACAAATACTTGCTTGTGTGTGACTTTGTCTTGTTTGCTTGTAGGTTAAGTTTCATTAGTAGCACTATAGGAGTAGTTTATAGTTAATTAGTGTTAGAATATAATTGAATCATCAAATATTTGCTTGTCTAAATAGTAGTCTAATCAATCAATTGTGGTAATCAATTCATCAATCCTCGTGGAACGAATCTTATTTATCAGTGTACTACTCCCATGGCTCCGTACTATTGCGGGTGCTCATTTAGGAGAGATCAATTTTTGGCACCACTGCCGGGGATTGAGCGGTTTATTGATATCACTACTAGTTAATTCATTACTAATTTAGACTTTTTACTTTGTGTTCATTTTCTTGTGATTGTAGGCGGTTGCTCTTGTATGCATCATAGTACAAGGAGTAACAATTTACAGGATTTGAGGTTCGATCTGGATATTGAAGGAATAGTCTAGAGAAATAGAAGGATTCGAAGGCTAGCAATGGAAGATGGACTGGGGGATCAAGATCCCATACTAGATGTAGCCCAAGGGGGGCAAAATGAGCAAAACAGAGAAGATGAGAGGGCCATGAGAGATTATGTATTGAGCGGTTTATTGATATCACTACTAGTTAATTCATTACTAATTTAGACTTTTTACTTTGTGTTCATTTTCTTGTGATTGTAGGCGGTTGCTCTTGTATGCATCATAGTACAAGGAGTAACAATTTACAGGATTTGAGGTTCGATCTGGATATTGAAGGAATAGTCTAGAGAAATAGAAGGATTCGAAGGCTAGCAATGGAAGATGGACTGGGGGATCAAGATCCCATACTAGATGTAGCCCAAGGGGGGCAAAATGAGCAAAACAGAGAAGATGAGAGGGCCATGAGAGATTATGTGATGCCAAGGGTGGATTCAAACGTGTCACCATCTCAACTCCCAACGATAGCTGCGAACAACTTTGAGATCAAATCCCATATCTTTCAAATGTTGACAATGATAGGACAATTTGGTGGTTTACCAAGTAAAGACCCCAACGGGCATTTGAGGAATTTTGATCAAATTTGCTCAACATTCAAGATCAATGGGGCTACGGACAATGCAATTCAGTTGAGGATCTTCCCTTTTTCATTGAAGGACCGAGCTAAGGCTTGGTATGATTCATTGGCACCAGGATCGATTACTACTTGGGATGAGTTGGCCCAATCATTCTTAAGCAAGTACTTCTCTCCCGGAAAGGCGGCACAATTGATGAATGAAATTCATGAATTCTCTCAATTGGAATCGGAATCTTTATATGAAGCATGAGAGAGATACAAGGAGTTGATAAGAAAATGTCCATGTCATGGGAGACCGAAATGGTCAATTGTAGAGAAATTCTACCGGGGTATGAACTTGTCCATTCGTCAATTTGTGGATGCTTCAGTGGGTGGTTCTTTGATGAACAAGTCGATGGATGCAACTTATGACTTAATTGAAGAAATGTCAATTGCAAATAGCTATTGGGGGGATGACCGAAAGGTACCAAGGAATGCACCCGGCGTGGTGGCAGTTGATCAAATGATCGTAATGCAAGCTCAAATAGAGGCTTTGTCCAACAAATTGAGCAAGTTGGCAAGCTCTAGTACATCCCAAGTGAATATGATGAGTTGTGATTGGTGTTCGAGGCCTCATGCAAGTGTAGATTGCCAAGCCGGAAACCCATTCGGAAACAGACCCACGGAACATGTTTCCTTTGTGAACTACAACAAAAAATTTCCCTACCACAACTCTAACAACCAAAACCCTAACCCAAACAATAACCCTTATTCCAACACCTATAATCCCGGGTGGAGAAATCACCCTAACTTCTCATGGAAAGACAACCTACAACCCCAATAACACCAATCAACTTTCAAACCACCCGGATTCACCATACCACAACAAGCCCCTCCTAATCAACAATCCCACTTCCAAACTCAACCCCACCAACATCAAGCAGAGAGAAAGCCGACAATTGAAGACTGGTTGTCCAAGTACATGGTTAAGCTTAACAATCGGATGGAGACCCAAGACTTGGCATTGAATAAACTCGATACCAAAGTTGATCACATTGCATAACATTCACAAGCCACAATTCAAAATCTCGAAGCACAAATTGGGCAATTGGCTAAAGAGTCTCAAGTTCGTCAACAAGGAACTTTGCCAAGCGACACGGTGATTAATCCCAAGGAGCAATGCAAGGCAATCAATTTGAGAAGTGGTAAGGAAGTTGAGCTTCCTAAGGACTTTAGGAAAGGAAAATAAGTTATGGTTGAAGACGAGGAGGCGTTTGAAGACCCATTGATGGAGGAGAACCAAGTTAATATGCTCCCAAATACTTCTCATGATTTACCTCCACCACCACAAATGAAGGCATATGTTCCTCCAATTCCTTACCCATAACTATTAAGGAAGCATGAAAATGCCCAACATTTTGCCAAATTCTTAGAAATTTTCAAAAAGCTACACATCAATATCCCATTCACCGAAGCCTTGTCACAAATGCCCAAGTACACCAAGTATTTGAAATAGCTCTTGGCGAACAAGAAGAAATTGAAGGATTGTGAAATGGTACCTGTAAATGAAGAGTGTAGTGTAATACTACAAAACAATTTGCCTCTAAAATTGTAAGATCCCGGGAAATTCTATTCCATGCACCATTGGCACATTGGAATTCGAAAAGGCATTGATCGACTCTGGAGCAAGTATCAATTTGATGCCCTTTTCGGTGTTTGAAAAGTTAAATGTTGTAGAGGTAAAACCGACACACATGACACTTCAATTGGTGAACCGGTCACTCAAATACCCAAGAGGGGTTTTGGAAAATGTACTAGTGAAAGTGGAGAGGTTGTATTTCCCCGTAGACTTTGTTATCCTTGAGATGGAGGAAGATGTTGAAATTCCGTTGCTTTTAGGAAGACCATTCTTAAAAACGGTGGGTGCTTTGATTGATTTGAAGGATGACAAAATGACTTTGTGGGTTGGGGAAAACAAGGTTAAATTTGACATGAGGAAAGCCATGAAAATGCCTAGAGAGGCCGAGAGTTGTTCAAGAATTGAAGTGGTGGATCCTATAATTCGAGAGTATTTGCAAAAGAAGAATCCTAAGGAGACCCTAGAGGCTTGCATTATGCACGGTGCAAGTGAAGATGATGCGGATGCGGACATAGAGGAATGTGCCTTGCACTTGAGCTCTCTACCCTTGAAGAGTTTGAGAAATAGGAACCATTTTGAAGAACTCAGAGTTGGGAAGCCAAAGCTACCCCCATCCATTAAGAAACCACCTCAACTAGAGTTAAAGCAACTACTATCTCACTTGAGGTATGCCTTTTTAGGGGAATCCCCATCACTTCCGGCTATCATTTCAGATTCTTTGACAAGACTCGAAGAAGAGAAGTTACTAAGAGTCTTAAGAGATCACAAGAGGGCAATTGGATGGTCCATCTCGGATATAAGAGGTATTAGTTCGACTTTGTGCATGCATAAAATACTAATGGAAGAAGATCACAAGCCATCGGTGGAGCATCAAAGGAGGCTAAATCCCAACATGTAAGAAGTAATTAGAGCGGAGGTCTTGAAACTACTAGATGCGGGTATCATTTATCCAATTTTGGATAGTAAATGGATTAGTCCGGTGCAAGTAGTCCCAAAGAAGGGAGAAATGACGGTGGTTCCAAATGACAACAATGAATTGATTCCTCAAAGAACCGTCACCGGGTGGAGAGTATGTATAGACTATTGGAAGTTGAACAACGCCACTCGGAAGGACCATTTCCCACTCCCGTTCATAGATCAAATGTTGGAGAGGTTGGTCGGTCATGACTACTATTGTTTCCTTGATGGGTATTCCGACTACAACCAAATCCCTATTGCCCCCAAAGACCAAGAGAAGACCATATTTACTTGTCCATATGGCACATTTGCATATAGAAGAATGCCTTTTGGGTTATGCAATGCACCTGCCACTTTCCAACGGTGCATGATGGCAATATTCTCGGACATGATGGAGAGGTTTATAGAAGTGTTCATGGATGACTTCTCGGTTTTCGGATCTTCCTTTGATAATTGTTTGAAGAACTTGGGATTAGTTTTACAACGGTGTGAAGAATGCAATTTGGTACTAAATTGGGAGAAGTGCCATTTCATGGTTAAAGAGGGCATTGTGTTAGGCCATCGGATCTCATTTAAGGGGATTGAAGTAGATAGAGCCAAAATAGAAGTCATAGAGAAGCTACCTCCTCCCACCTCAATCAAGGGCATTAGGAGCTTTCTTGGACATGCCGGGTTCTATAGACGCTTCATCAAGGATTTCTCAAAAATCACAAAGCCCCTTTGCAACTTGTTAATGAAAGACACCCCCTTTAATTTTAATAAAGATTGCCTCCTCGCATTTGAGAAGTTGAAAAAGGAACTTACATCCGCCCCTATCATGTCGGTCCCCGATTGGGACCTTCCATTCGAACTCATGTGTGATGCGAGTGATCATGCGGTGGGAGCCATTTTAGGGTAAAGAAAATATAAGAAGCTCCGTGTAATTTACTATGCAAGCCATACCCTTAATGATGCTCAAGTGAACTATGCCACCACGGACAAAGAGCTTTTGGCCATTGTGTTTGCCTTTGACAAATTTAGGTCCTATCTAGTGGGCTCTATGGTGATTGTGTACACCGATCATGCAACAATCAAGTACTTAATGGGAAAGAAAGACTCCAAGCCATGGTTTCTAAGGTTGATGCTCTTGCTTCAAGAGTTTGATTTAGAGATCCGCGATAAAAAAGGATCGGAGAATTTAGTGGCGGATCACCTTTCAAGACTAGAGAGTGGAGAATAAATAGAAACCTCAAATCCCATCAATGAGCATTTCCCGGATGAGCATTTACTAATGGTTTAAGAATTAATGACTCATTGGTTTATCGATTTTGTTAATTATCTAGCAAGTGAGGTCATGCCGGTGGAGATGACTTTCCACCAAAGGAGGAAGTTCCTTTCCGATGCAAAGTCATACTTGTGGGATGAGCCACTCCTTTTTCGGGTTTGTGGTGATGGACTCATTCGAAGATGTGTACCCGAAGAAGAGATGAGGGATATCCTTATTCATTGCCACTCTAAGGAGTGTGGGGGGTCACTTTGGAGCAATTAGAACCGCAAGGAAGGATCTCCAATCGGGGTTCTATTGGCCTACATTATTTCGAGGTGCACGGAGTTTTATGGAAGCATGTGACCGATGCTAAAGAACCGGCAATATTAGCAAGAGGAATGAGATGCCACTCAATGTAATGCTTGAAGTGGAATTGTTTGAAGTATGGTGTGTTGATTTCATGGGACCATTTCCAAGCTCTTATGGTAACCAATATATCTTAGTGGCGGTTGACTACGAGTCGAAATGGGTGGAAGCCATAGCCACACCCAAGAATGATGCTAATGTGGTCACTAAATTCCTAAAGAAGAACATTTTCACAAGATTTGATAATCCAAGACCGATCATTAGTGATGAAGGCTCTCATTTTTGCAACAAGTTGTTTGAAACTTTATTGAAGAAGTATGGTGTGAAGCATCGGATCACTACCCCTTATCATCCGTAAGCAAATGGTAAAGCAGAGGTGTCAAATCGGGAGATTAAGAGCATTCTAGAGAAGACGGTGGGAAACCGGAGAAAGGATTGGGAAAAGAAACTTGATGATGCTCTTTGGGCGTATAGGACATCATTCAAAACCCCATTAGGCAGGTCTCCATATAAGCTTGTCTATGGTAAGGCATTTCACCTTCCAGTTGAGCTAGAACACAAGGCATATTGGGCACTCAAAAAGTTGAATTTTGATATGCAAGCGGTAGGAGAGAAGAGATTACTCCAACTCAATGAACTTAATGAGATTCGGCTTGAAGCATATGCGAATGCTCGGATATACAATGAGAAGACCAAGAAGTGGCATGATAGAAGAATTATGGAGAAAAGCTTTCAAGTGGGGAATCAAGTTCTCCTTTTCAACTCAAGACTCCATTTATTTCCCGGGAAGCTCAAAAGTCGGTGGACGTGTCCATATACCATCACTCAAGTGTTTCCCTACGGAACCCTGGAAATTGAAAATGGAGCAAAGGAGAAGTCCAAAGTAAATGGGCAAGGACTTAAACTCTATTGGGAGAGTGCGTTGGAGGAGCCGAAGGAGACAGTTCTTCTTAAAGAACCTACTTGAGGAATCCTAAAAAGGGAGGTACCATATTGTAAATAGTAGTTAGGTCATTTTTCGTTCGTAAATTTAGTTTTTACTTTGAGTTTGTTATTACTGTAATATTGAGTTTTTCCCTTTCCAAGCATGGATCATGCATTGTGAATTTGTTTTGAAAAGATTGGATGCTACATGGACAATGCATAATTTAGGCTTGGGGGGTTATTAAAAAATAAAAATTATTAGAATTGTATTAAACCCATGCAATGATGTGCTTTGTTGAGTTTCATGAGTGTGCAGAAAAATGTTTACTGGAAGAGAATTCAAAATGGGCAAAATGGTCACTCGAAGACCAATTGGAGAGGGAAACAGGCTTGGCGCTACTCGAGCGGCGCAGGACAAGCACACCACCAGCGCTTATCACCTGGAAGAGTTACGTTGGTGGAGTACGCTAGTGCGGCGCTGGTCCACCAGCGCACAAGCAAAAGGCTGGACCTGCCATTTAGTGGAACGACAACGTTTTAGCACAAAACGCATATGCGCTGGTGCACATGCACACATTGGCGCTGCTCGACTAGCGCACATGTCTGGTGCGTGAGGATTAAATTCTCTCAATGAGCAGAGTTGTTCATTCTCTCAAATCAACTCAAAACACTCTCTTTTTCCTCTCCCCTCTCTCATGCACGAAATTGGTAAGTCATCACATAAACCCTCTTGTTTTTCATCACTTTCTTCCCAAGTTTGCATGCAAATTCCTTTCTACACAATCTAGGGCATAGATTTGGGATTGTTTATGTGTTAGGGTTTATAATTCGGGGATTTGTAGTTGAGACACTTGCATTGTCCGAAATTGGATGATTTGTTGCTAGGGTTTTGTGTATTTTTTTTTTGCACATCATTGGAGCCTTTGTTAGTGTGAAATTGGTCTTGGATTATTTTTTATGGTGAATTTGGCATATTTCTTGGGTATTGGTTAATTGGTTCTGGAATTTGAGGTGTGGTATTTGATTTTTTGGATATTGAAGTGTTTGTGGAGGTGCCCGGTTGCACCTAGTGCTTTTTGGTGTGCCGTTTTAGGGGTCAGATTATCGAGTTTTCAACAGAAATTCTGTCCGTGTGGGTTTAGACATGGGTAAATCAAGGACTCCTGCAGGGGTAAATCGAGTTCCCACAGGTACCTCTAGAGGCAGAAAATGGAAAGCCACAGAGTCGGAGCCACTTTGTGAGAATAAAGACTACCACAGACGATCTTCAGAAACTCCGACAAACAACTGTAATTATGGAACGGGGTATCCAATTGGCCGACCTTATAGACACCTCTTTAACTAGGTTAATTCAAGACAGGAGGTGAGAGACATTTGTGCAACACCCGGTTGCAGCAAATACGACCTTAGTGAGAGATTTTTATGCCAGCATGGTCCATAAGGTCTTCTATGCCAGCAGTATGGTCTTGGTGCAAGGGGTTGCAGTGCAAATCAGTGAAGACACCATTAACACTCACTTTGGCACAATTTCGATCCCTCAAGACACCCTACCTTTGGGATACCGTAGCTTTGACGGGTCTCTAGCAAAGCTGGCAGGGTTTTTGAGAGGGAATGGCAATACTCGATGAGACAAAAAGCATCTCTTGAAGCAGACAGGGTTATCCAAGGATCTGGCCCTATTGAGCATGTTTATCTCGGTATCTCTCAAGCTCGTGCTCCACATTAGCTCGATCCCAGTGAAGAAGGCAGAATTGCTAGCTTGTCTTATCACCCCAGCCCTAGTTGACATTGGGAGGATTATTAAAACAGAGATTTATGATGCAAGGGATATTGATATTTAGGGGAAAATGAAAAAAACTACAAGTCGGCCTATTCCTTTCCCGTGCTTAATTACGAAAATATGCAGGGATGCATGGGTTCCGGAGTATGGTGATGATGAGATCACCACTGGGGGTAGGGGGCTATAAACCTTCGTTCTTGGACAGACTTAGTAAGTAAGGCCATGGCTAGTAGGCGGACGAGGCCAGGAGGAATTTCCCTTCCTGAAGGTGGCTCCGGGCTTGAGGGTCAGAGGATGAAGACTATGACTATTGACTTTCTGCTGATGATAGGGATGCAGAGGTCCAGAGCAGAATAGCCAAATTATGGATAAGCTGGAGTGGTTGGTGAAGGCGGTCGGGGAGAGCCAGACTGTCCAGACTCGTATTGAAGGCAAGATTGATACCCTCTCCCAGTAGTTTTATGACTTTCGAGTGGACCAGGAGGCCGAGATGGAGGACATCAGAACAGACAATGCCAACATAAGACAGCAGTTAGGCCTCCGGACTTACCAGAGGAGAGAGCGGCGTCGACGACCACAACCACCTCTACCTCCACCTTCCTATGACCAGGGGTTTTCTGCTGGTGATTATATGTTGGACTACATTTCAGTTGAAGACCTCGATAGGGGACGGAAGGGTAAGGACCCCATGTTCAAGGAATGACCGAAAGACTGGTTTATGCCATCATTTGCTCCAATCGTGTGCTTTTATTTTCATTTTAGCTCTTTTGTTTTTCTTTTTTTTTTAGGATGTTTATTTGATGGATTTTCTTTATTATTACATTTCAGTTGGAATTTCTCACTTATTATACTTTTTCTCATTCATATTTATTTTATGTTTTGCATTTATCTTCTGTTTTAGTTATATTTGCGGAGTTGTGTTTAGCTTTTAGGTTTTAGGTTTCAGGTTTCAATTTATTTTCATTTGGCCTCTTTCCTGCTTCTAAGCTTACATTGTTCATTCATTTCATTTGTGCAAACATTACGGACAATGTTTCGTTTAGGTTAAGGGGTGCAACCATTCGATAGCCAGCTTTTGGCTCTTATATGTCTTGCTTGATTGTTTCGGGTGCTTTATCTTTAACTTTTTAATTTTTGCATGCTCGTATGTTTTTGGGTCAAATTTCCACCAATTTTGAGGTATAATTTTGAGCAACAAGAGTTGCTTGTTGAGATGTTTTTGTCCTGGGCTGTTGTAGTCAGTTTTTGGTATGTCATGTATCGCTCTAGGGCCGTGTTTGCCAAAGCTACACCACATTGCTTACACACATCTTACTGGACTCATTAGTGAATGAGGTAGCACGCCTGAGATATCTAGATCATTAGTGGAGACTACCCAAGTGAGCTTTATTGCCTAAATATTGTGTCCACAAGAGTGCATTTCAATTCTACTCTCTAAACACTCATCATGTAGATATTAGGAATGAGAAAAAAGACGTCTTCTCATTGCATTGAACATTAAAGAACAAATTCTCAAAAGTTGGCCTTATATGATTTACCTTGTTTTCTTGCTTTACTTGTACCTATAGAGATGATGTAGGCAATGTGTGATAGCCATTTAAAATTATCCAAACACGTTCATAAACCTTGTGTGTGCCTAAATGTCCAAAGAATGTGAACCCACACTCTAAACCCAATCACCATATCCACCTCTTGTTATATCTATACCACACTAGACTTAGACTTTTGACCTTTCCATAACAATGATCATGTCGTGAGGAAAGAAAGATGGAAGCCCCAAAGAGTAATGTACCAAATTGTATTCAATTAGCGTGTACTTAGACTCATTGTGTAAATGGCACCACTTTTACCAAAAAAAAAAAAAAGAAAGAAAGAAAAGTAGAGCCTTGAAGATCCGTTGTAAAAGGATTGCTTAAATGTAAAGTAACCACTAAATTGTATGAGCTCTAAATGTCAATAAATTATCTAGGAGCTAAAAACGAGAATGTGCAAAGAATATTAAGGAAAAGACTCTAATGTGATCATTGGCTCACCAATAAAACAATTACCCACCCGACTCCTCCATAACCATCCACCATCAACCTCATTTTCACCTAAAAAGAAGTCTTAAGGGAGTTCTTAATGTTTGATTTCATTCATGAGGTTCATTTGCATGAAACTATGAGCGTTCCTACAAATTTTCCATATGCGTGTAAATTTGAAATTTTTTTATGCATAAACTTCAACTCGTATATGTTTGATGAGCGAGCCTAGGTTCAGTGTGAAAAAAAAAGAAAAAAAATGAGAGGAATCTTGAAAGGCTTAGAGTCAAGGCGATATGTTATCTAATGACTCTTGTGTTCGATGCTTTTGAAGCTAACTCCACAAAGAAGTCTGGAATTGTAATCTCTAGTGTTGTAGCACCTTGGTTTACATGTCTTGGCATCCCTCTTTACTACAATATGGGTCGGCCAATGTCGTATCTCATCTTTAGTTGGCTTGGTGGAAATTGAAATGGAAAATGGTATTCTATTAGTTTAGTTCGGATTAGGTTAATTTAACATTTTCTTTTTGTTTACTTCGGTTTTCCTCGGGGACGAGCAAAAGATAGATTTGGGGGTATTTGATAACTCCCATTTCTACACTCGGTGTAGCCTCCATATCCTGTCATTTGCACTCGTTCCTGAGTAAAAAATGAGTATTAAATGGTGTATTAAGCTTGTACAGTTGCCTACAGGGTAATAGTGCGAAATTGAGAAAAGGTAGGGCCAAAACGGAAGAACCGGAGTCATAGGCCACGACTGGCGCTGGTGAGGGGCCACTAGACCAGTGCCACCCTCACCAGCGCAGAAGATCAGTGGTGTTACGCTGGTGAGGTGCCACTCTACCAGTACAACTTACACCAGTGCGGAAATATCAGTGTGTTGCGCTAGTGAGGCGCCATTCGACCAGCGCAACACCAGCGCAGCAGTACAACTTAGCATAACTTCTAGGGTTTCATGCCTCATTCCTAAACATATAAATACCCCTTCTTAATCTATTTTGAGGACCTCTTGGATGACCCTAAGCTTCAAATCGTTCCTTTACAATCCAAAACCCCAAAAACACATCCTTTCACCCAAATCCTTCACCAAATCACTTCATAAAACCTCTAATTCATCATCCAAACTTCAACTCCACACTACCAAACACTAAATACCCAACCTTCCCATCAATTTCCACTACAAAAACACAACCTTAGAGCAAGAGGGGAGCATCAAGAGAATGAGCAAGTCAAGCATAGTTCACCAACCAAGAGAAAGGACATCTATATTTAGTTTATTCTAAATCTTTCTCTCTTTCATTTAGTACTTATATTTACTTATGGCTTGTATGAAAATCACATCTTTTGTAGCCATTCGTTACATTATGAAACCTTTACTATGATTTGCTACTGAAGATCACCACTTTATTCATATTGCTTGTGTTTATGTATATGTATTTCATGCTTTAATTTACATTGAGTGTCTAGCTAGCATTTGATGTGTGTTTGGTTGGTGTTTTATGTACAGAGAGGAGAAGCACACAACGTGCTCGATGAAATGCATGATAGAGGTCTAGTAAGGTAGAAATACTCAAGGCTAGTCTCTAGGACTCACTTAGTGAACCATTAAGCTTAATGAACTTGTGTGCATTTCGAATGACCATCGAGAGATAGGTTATTGGTGCATATAAGTGTTGTCTCTATAACTCGAGAGAGAGTAGAGACTAATTGAGGGTATCACGAGTCTACATTCACATTTGTATAATTTATTCATAATGGTGTGTCTATAAATTGGTGATGATTGGTTAGGTGGATTCAAGATCTTAGTCTAAGTTCCTAATAGCAATACAAACACTTGCTTGTGTGTGACTTTGTCTTGTTTGCTTGTTGGTTAAGTTTCATTAGTAGCACTCTATGAGTAGTTTATAGTTAACTAGTGTTAGAATATAATTGAATCATCAAATATTTGCTTGTCTAAATAGTAGTATAATCAATCAATTGTGGTAATCAATTCATCAATCCTTGTGGAACGAATCTTATTTATCATTGTACTACTCCCACGGCTCCGTACTATTACAGGTTCATCACTGGTCAGACTAAATGAATGGGTACAAAAGCCAGTGAATTATACGAGCAAAGCTTTGTTACTAGTTGACAAGGTATTCGTCAGCCAAGCATATGGCACTAGTCCTTGTGACTGCAGTAAGGAAGCTATGACCATATTTCCATGCCCATAAGATCAAGGTCTATAAGACTGTTCGTTGAAGTATATCCTGTCGAAACTCAAAGTGTCCGGGAGACTAACTAAGTGGGCTGTGGAGTTGAGCAAGTTTGAGATAGCATATCTGCCGAGGGCCGTAATAAAAGAGCAAGTTGTGGCTGGCATGATAGTAGAATTCATAGAACCAGACAGCGAGGTGATCAGAATGTTGATAGAGAATGATGAGTTTGCTCGGAAACTGTATGTAGATGGGTCATCAAACACGCATGGCAGCGGGGTTGGGATAGTCATATCTACTCCAGAAGAAGATCGGGTAGAATGTGCCCTGCGGTTTGACTTCAAAGCCACTAACAACGTGGCAGAATATGAGGCACTATTGGTAGGACTCAGAGTTTACACGACCTTTGAGGCGGATGAGCTAGAAATATTCAGTGATTCACAAGTGGTGATAAACCAGATCTTGGATGAGTGTAAAGCCAAGGATAGTAACATGGCCGTATGTTTAAAGGTAGCCAAAACGCTGCTAGGAAGATTCAAAACATACATGATCACCCAAATCCCTAGGGAGAAGAATAAAAAGGCAGAAGCTTTGTCAAAATTGTTGTCAGCTACTATCAGTATACAATTAAAGACCATCCTAGTCACCCATCTCAAAAGGCCAAGCATCAAGGACCAAGAAGAGATATTTGAGATATGTGCTACTGAAGGAGATCAAACCACTTGGATGACCCCGATCAGGGAATACCTAGAGAATGGAACATTGCCAACAGAAGTATCTGAAGCGAAACGTCTCAAGTGCAGAGCTATAAGGTACTCAATGGTAGGGGGAGAGTTGTACAGGAAAGAATTCTCAAAAGTCTTGCAGATATATGTTAACCCGACGGAGAGCAGATGGATATTAGAATACATCCATAGGGGAACATGTGGGAATAACTCTGGAGGTAAAAACTTGGCGCATAAAACTTTTAGACAAGGATTCCACTGGCTGATCTTATTCCAAGACGCTCAGGTGGTCACAGATCAATGTGGAGGTTGTCAAAGAATAGCTAATGACATAAAGAGGCCATCCAAGCAGTTGAAGAGTCTGTCATCACCTTGGCCATTTGCTATGTGGATTAGACTTGATCGGCCCAATGCCAGCTACAACCAAATGTAGGGCAAAGCTTGTTATTATGGTCGTAGATTATTTCATCAAGTAGGTAAAGGCAGAAGCGGTAGTGCATATAACCAAGGCTAACATAACGGGTTTTATAAAGAAGAACGTCATCTACCGGTTCGGAGTCCCTGACACAATAATCATGGACAACGGAACTCTATTCGTTAGTGACAATTGAAAAAACATGTCTAAATTTTGGCATAAAAAAATATTACGCCACACCAGCTCACCCTCAGATCAATGGCCAGACAGAAGCTGTAAAAAAGATAATTAAACTTACCCTGAAGGCAAAGGTAGGCGCCAAAAAAAGGAATTGGGCAGACAAGCTACATAAAGTTCTATGGGCATATCAGACCACTGAAAGGACCTCGACGGAGGAAACCCTATATTCATTGGCAATCGGGACAGAGGTGGTGATTCCAGTTGAAGTTGTTCATAACTTATCTAGGATGCATCTCTTCCATCCTGAGTCAAACACTGAGATGATGAAACAGAACTTAGACGAGTTTGAAGAAAAAAGAGATATATCGATAATCATGATTGCACCCTATCAGTAAAGGATCGCCAGATACTATAACTTGCATGTTCGAATCAAGAGATTCCAACTTGGAGATCTAGTTCTAAGAAAGGTGTCACCCAAAACAAGAGACAAGTCAGTAAGGGCTTTGGCAGATAAATGGGAAGGCTCGTACAATGTGGTCAGGTTGGCCAGACATGGGGCGTACCGCATTGCCCTATCAGAAGGAAGCAAGTTACCTAGGCTATGCAATGCCCAATACCTAAAAGTGTTCTACCCTTAGGGGTCCTTTAGTTCCTCTGTTTGTTCTTATTTCTTTAGAGATTGATTTTTTTAGCTGATTATTTTATGTTTCCTTTTAGCATTTAATAAAAGCCCGTTTAATGGAACAATTTCAGAAGTCAAGAATAATGTTCAAAAACCTTGCTTTCATATACAAAAGCAATCTCGGGGCACCTAGAAATCACTCAGTGTCGGGTGGGGGTGCCTGAGAGGCCCAGTGAGGGGGGCCAAAAACCTGTGTCGTAAAGACAATGTACACTTACCGAAACTTACTAGGTACAGTAAAGCACTGCTAGGGCACCTTCATGTCATAAACCCTGATGGGATGCGACAGGAGTTGCACAAGGGATAAGTATTTTTATATAAAAACAGGTGTAGTTAAAGAACCCGCTGAGTCAGTAAAATACAAGATGCCCTGTTGCAACTAGTCTTGATCAATAGACTATTGGGAGACGTCATAATGACCTAGTTGATAGATAAAAGACAAGAGTCTATAAACCAGATACCATGTAAATGGGTTATAATTGAACACTTCTTGACACAACAGCAACAAGATGATCGGGGCTCGAGTAACCGATCGATAAACCCGAGCGGTTTCCTCGACTCTACCTATACAAGAGTCGTTAATAGCTTTATCACACGAAGTTACTTAGCCAAAGTGAGGACGACAGACTCAATGTAGATTGGGTTAATAAAACGACTTGGTCAAGATTAAAAAGATTGTATGAAAGGATATGATTGCAACCAAAACGATTAACTTAAATGTGGCTCGACTCACATAGTTCAAGTTGATAAGCAGTTATAATTAGTCATAAAGCATTTAGAAACAACAAAAAAAAATATTATATTTTATTAATGGAGTAAGCGATTACAAAGCGGTAATTACAAAAATGATGAAAAAGTAAAATTTCTAAACCTTTGGGGCATTAGAATGACCTCCGGGCCCAAAACCGCTAGGAAAAGCATCACCACCATGGTCTTGGCTTGAGTCTTCAAAATCTGGCCAAGTGATATTATCCTTGGGCTCGTCAGCCATGCAAGAAAAGTAGTTCGTACCTAGCAAACGACCAACATCAGCCCCCTTAGTTAAGGCGCCACTTTCTTTATTGGCGTGGAAAACCACCAAAGAAGATGTTGAAGGAAGCTCTAGATGCATGGGATGAGGATCTTTCCCGATGGATCGACAGTAGGCCTTCCACTAATCCTCTGATTCCTTATAGCTTCTAGCGACTCATCCATGTGTTTCTTGATAGCCTGTCCCATTTACGGTGAGCCTCTTATGAAGATCTCTCATTGACCTCGAAAAATACCTGAGCAGTGGTCAGCCCCCTCTCGAATTCCCTTAGAATGACAACATCAAAAGCTAGGGATCTTTTATAGCGGTCCACGTTCTGAACCTTAAGGATTGATCTACCCTATTAAGATAGTACTTCCATACTAACTTGTTGTTGCTCCAAGTTCTTGCCCATGAATTCATAATGCATCTAAGCTCCTAAGATGCTTGCTGCATTTCAAGCATCACCTATTGGGCAGAAGTAAGGGTATTATGGACAAGTCGGGTCTCCTCCTGGACTTTCTTCACCGTCATCTCAGCAAGGATGGCCCTCGACTGAAGTTGAGCGTTTAGCATTTCTACTTTGGCGATCCATTTCTCTAACTCAACATTTCTCGTGGTAAGTTGCCTAAAGGTTGCCTTAGATGCAGAAATCCTACTTTGAATGTTAGTTATGGTTTTTCTCAGGGTGAGCTCCGTCATAGTGTGGGCCTTTAACTCCTCCTCGTACTGCTTAGCCTTGGAAGCACTAGTAGAAGAAGACTTAAGGACATCATCTTTTGGCAAGGGCCTTCTTCAGTCGAGATATCTTTATAGCCTGTCTCTTTTGATCAGCCAAGTCCCAAGTCAACTTCTCTACCGCCTGAAAAGAGGGTGAGAGTTAGGAAAATTGAAATGTAAGTGAATTGAAAATGATGTGGAAGGCACTTACAAAAATTATGTTGTTGAAAATCATACGGACTCGCTCAGAGGAGCTAGCAACCCTTGCCCTCTTCCGGTAACCATCACCAATATACCCTTCGTCGGTTAACATGGAAAGAAGCTTGGAAAGGGGGTAAGCTCAATAATCACTTGAGTAAGGGGAACCAGAAGTTTGAGCATTGGGAATCACCAACGGGTCAGAATCAGAGGTAATTGGAAGCGTCATAGGGAGGGTAGGGCCAGAAGTGCTTGGAGTCTGCCATAATATTCTCACCAGCCTGATGGGCAACCACAAGAGCTTCGTAACTTTACCCCTCGAGAACCTGACCTTTATTGACACCGTCCTTACAAAGGAATTCGGGCAGTGTAAGAGGGGGAAAACCCTCAGACTAGGTTGCTTGAACATCTTCAACCAATTTAACTGTAGTGTCAGTTCTTGACTTCAGCACGGTCCAAGCATTTGTTCCTCCGTAATGTCCAGCAGATCGCTATCAATGAATAGCTCATCTGAGTTGTGTTCTCCATCTTTAGAGTCTGAGTCAGTCAAGACTATCTGGCGTTTAACTAAAAACTCCATGGGAGCCTTCACTGGGCGATGTGCTGGAGGACCCACTAGGGAACGATCTGGTTGAATTTGAGAAGGCAATGGACAATGTGGATATATTGCTGCTTTGGTGGCCTTAGTAGGTTAAGATGGGATAGTGGAAGACGTCGCAACCACCCGATCACCCTTTTTCTTTGACCGTCGCTCCCTTAGAATCAGCTCTGTTAAAGTCCCTTTATCATCCTCTTCCTCCTCATCCAAAGGAATAGGGTCAACCTCCGACCGAGATGGCAACATATCTACGTTACTTGTAATCTCCCCCCTTTTATGGATTTCCTCGAGCCTAAAAGATCTCTCGACTATCTTGGCCACTTTACTACCAGAGACATTGTCATCAGACCTGGTCTTATAGGATTTGCCCTTACTCGGCTTCTCTCGACTTCGCCTGTCCCCAGTGGGTCTATCTCGTCTCGATCTTTCCCTATTGGACCACTCACAGGTCAGATCCCTCTGTGGAGGAGTGCACCCGACCAGACTTATCCCTAGATGATCCCCTTCAACTACTTTGAGGGGAGGGGCATCACGACTGCTTGCCATAGCTTGGTCTACAGGAACCGTCGGGAAGTCATGATCGGACTCATACACATGCTCCACCAAGTCGTGTTTCGAAAAAGCAATGCCTTGAGCCACTTGGTCATCAGCTGCTTTTCGGCTCACCCGATCAAGGTTCTTAGTCTTCTCAGCCTGCTCGCCAGTAACAATGTCCAGTTCATATACTGAAAAGAAAAACATCACAGGAAATAATGAGCAAAAGAATCAGCTATATGTAGGAACGAATGACGTCATAAGAACATGCGTACAACATCAGACGCGAATGGGGGTAAGTGCACATGGAACGAAAAACACGTGCCATTTGAAATTAAAAAAAGTGGATAAATGATCGCATAAACCAAAATGAGCATGATTGACATCAACGTTCAACCACAAGGCATTAAATGCGTATCTAAAAACACCACGACATAAAAAAAATAAGAATAATAATAAGTTAAACATACTTCGCCGAGTGTGTTCCATTTCAAACGAGATACTCGGTCTTGTATTTTTAAGGGGCTGTTGTTATTCGTAAATTCCAGATGATGTGATATGTCATCAAAAGACTAGGATCAAGGGTGCCACATCACTAGAAGACGATCAAATTAAGTCAACTCAAGTAGGACTGAGAATACCTGACTAGTCCACCCTGACTCAGATAATGCAGAGGATCAGGGTTAGAAACCCCGATTGGGTTGTCAAGATGGTCTGGGATAGGGTCGGGAAGAATCAATGATTAGTGGAAACAATAACGGTCAGAAAAATAAACGATCGGGCGAGTGACATATGGATAATGCCCAGATTCGAAGGAATTAAAACGCAAATACACTGAAAAAGAATCTGATTTGAACAAGGCTTATGGAAACATACTTTGATGAGGAAGTTAATTTACTTATAGATATCAAAGTCCAGATTAGGCAAGAGATCTAATAAAATCAAATGACAATCAACGTAAAACAAGGAAAAGGGATAACACGACTCCAATAAATTAGAGTTTTACTTAACTACGAGAATTTTCCTTACTTGTACATGGAGAATAAAGGTTCTATGTATGTATAAATAGACCATAAAAATACCAATAAAAAAGGTTAACACAATTTTGTTAGCAATGACACGAGAGAGATTGAGTGTGTAATATTCTTTCAACATAGTGAATTCTTGTTGCTGCTATTGACAAATGTGGACGCTTCCCCATATTGGGGTTTTACCACGTAAAACTCCATGTCTTATTTATTTTCTCGTTACATTTTGTTTGCAACTAGTTATTACTTTGCTTTTATTGTGTGACGGGGGATTAAACCAAAAAGCACCGTCAACAAGTATAAATATAAGATGAGTGAAAAATAAACCAATCACACAAACACAAGATAAACGTGGATACCCTAAATAATAATAAAAAAACCACAAGCCGTCTAGACAACAGAGAAATAATCTACTATGTAGTAAATTTGTACAACCACACATTCCAAAATTCACTTTCTCACAACCCAAACCCAAACCCAAACAACCCAGCCTTACTATGCCCAAAAACTCAAAACCAAGATTACATCATAGCTCTCAACTCACAATGCTCAATGGGTCCTCCTCTGACTACACCTTCCAAAAATCCCCTAGGTCTTTGTAAGTTCTTCATATTTTGCTCAGCTCATTTCGTTGACAAACCACATTGGGGATTTGCTTGTAAAAGTAGATTATGCCTCATTGTTTGTGATCAAGTTTCGATGGCATCACCAAGTTCAAGAGCACTTCAAAGGTATATCACTTGCTTAACCTTCTTTGAAGAGATTAGTTGCACAAACACACTCTCGTGCATGCCTTACACATTTGTGATTCAATCTTTTACATATGGGTTCTTCTTTACACTTCTCACACATGCACCTTGGTGTTAGTTCTAAGTGTGGTTGTCTTTTATGCATTTCATTTTCTGCTTGTTGATTGAAATGTTCACGCATGCATGATTGAGTGCTTTGTTTTAGCGCGCTGATTAACTGGTGAGGATTCCCTCATGTTGGGAATCGGTGGTTAGCCTGACCGCCGTTTGAAAACAAAATTTTTGTCTTCATTCTACGGTTGAATCGATGGTCTGGCTATTAGTCGTTCTAACCCCGGAATCATACATGGTGATTCCGTCCTTATTCTACAGTTAAGTCAACGGTCAGCCTAACTACTTAATGTGACCGCCAAATCACACCTGAAGCACTATGATCAAACAATGGTTGGAATGACAGCCTTCCTAACCACTGAATATGACCGCTGAATTACAAATTAAGGGTAATTTTGTCTTTTCACCAATAACTTGTGTTTTTCCCATATAAATACATCATCTTCTTCCCAAATTTCTTTTAGAGCTCTGAAAATCATATTTTTAGTGGGAGAATTTGACTCCAAGAGAGAGAGAGCTCTAAGACTTGATTTTTACTCAACAAACACAAAACCCCATATGCATCTAGCTTCCTTCATGCATCATCCTCTCATGGGTCTTCATACTTTTATATCTTGGTAAGTTGAACATATCCTAGAACCCATACAGTATCTTTTTTATTTGTTCATCTTTGCCAAGGATTAGCAATTATTTTGTTGATTAATTGCATGTTCTTTTGATTATGCATGTTTAGATAATGTTTGTGGTTTTGCTTGTTGGTATAGTTTGCTTGTTCATTAATTGCTAGAATTTAGGACCACTTTGCCCTCTAGCAAAATCTATATGTTTTTGCATTTAGATATTGATATCTAGGATTGATTGTTTGTTGCCATCTTGATATTCCTAGATAAGCATTTAGTGTAGCCTAGCATTAATTGCATTTTAGAATATTTTTACATATGCACACAGGTTTCTTAATCTCTTCATTGGTTGTTAAGCTTTGTGACTAAATGGTTTAGTTCACAAGACAGTTGGTCTAGGATCACTATCAAAGGCCCATTGGGTAGAGTGAAAGGGTTAGTGACCAAGAATGGTGTGATTTGAGGTCAACCTAGGTTGTAAACTTTTTTTCGAATAGTGGATTTTGAGGGTCGTATGTGGCTAGAAGAGTAGCCCATGAGTTTTGCCTAGTTGGAGGGTTTCTCACGTAAACATATAGCGTGTTTTTATTGTTATTTGAATGCCTTGCTAATATGAGGTAGTTTTGTTAATAGTGATTAATCAAAAATTGGTAATCAATCGATTAAAACCGATTCATCCCCTTTCCAGGTTCTTTTAGACACATTATTTATTTTCAATTGGTATCAAAACAGGTTCCTAGACATACTTAAGTGTTCCTTGTTCTTGTATGTATGTCATGCATTTTTACATGTTGCATACACTTGTATTCATTCAAGCCATGCCCAAACACTACGAGTGGGAACGGAGGTGGACACGAGGGAGCTTCAAGCATAAGACCCTCTTTGGTCAACGGGGTGAACTATGCCTCATGGATAGAGATGCACGTTAGGGGAATGAGGATGGATATAGGTCCTCCCATCCCCATCCCTACATCCTAGACCCTTCCCCATCCCCCCCATTTCCCCATTTGGGGAAAATGGGGATGGGAATTTTTGGGGGGAGGTATATCAATCCCCATCCCCAGTTCCCCATTTTCATTGTTTTTCCTATTTTTCCCCGTCTCCCCACTTCCCCCTGTCCTCTATTTCCCCGTTTCCCCATTTAACTGAAAATTACAAATTAAACTAAAACAAACAAACATTTCATTACAAATACAAAATAAAATCCATTAATGTATTACAAATACAAAATAAAGTGTTTCAAATAATCAAAGTTTAAAACTAAACCAACTGTATATGAAGTAATAAAAACTGTATTTTAACAAAAAAACTTCACATAATAGAAAATCTAAATAGATTAATAGTCAATTCATTGCCAAGTTCTTTCAAAAATCTCTAGGGTTAGGTTTTGAAGGTAAAAAGAGTAAATGTGTTTATATACCTAGGGTTTCAAAGAATAAAAAATAAAAATAAAATATAGATTATAATTATATTTATATATGTTTGGAGGAAATGAGAAATGGGGATGGGGAGGGTCCCCTCATTCCCATCCCCATTTCAATTTGGGGATGATTTTCATCCCCATCCCCCTCATTTCCCCATTTCCCCCAAAAAAAAATCCCCAAATGGGGATGGGGGTGCGGGAATTTTGGGCCCCGGGGAAAAGTGTGCATCTCTACTCATGGAAAGGAAAGATTGAGTCCTATATTTGCTAAATAGATGACCGAGCTTGCATGACAATAAAAGATGGCCACACTCCTTCGGAAAAGACTTTTGAAGATAAGAGCGTGGTTCCCAGGCCAAAGTCGGAATGGACAACTCAAGAGTTTGAAGCATCCAAATGGAACAATAAGGCAATGAAAGCCATTCTTTGTGCACTGGATGACAACCATTACAAGTTGATCCAAACAACTAGGATTGCAAAAGTGGCATGAGAGATTCTAGAGACGGCCCATAAGAGAACCGAGGTGGTTAAGGACTCCAAGCTTCAAGTCCTCCAAACACAATTTAAAAAAATTAAAATGGAGGATCATGAGTGTTTGAACGACTTTCTGTTAAGTCGATGGA
The DNA here is from genome assembly GCA_032871835.1 of Dipteronia dyeriana. Taxonomy (NCBI): domain Eukaryota; kingdom Viridiplantae; phylum Streptophyta; class Magnoliopsida; order Sapindales; family Sapindaceae; genus Dipteronia; species Dipteronia dyeriana. The sequence continues at coordinate 98,637,553 of CM065299.1, read as the reverse complement.
CATCGTCATTCAAAGAAATCAACTAGGTGACCCGTACTCGGATAGGAGGATTAAGCAAAAGATCATAAGGTTAATTAAGGTCAATTCCTAAGAGATTCGAGTCCAAGGTGACGGTAATTGAAGAAAATAATGACTTCAAGATTATGAAACCAAGTGAAGTGATTGGAAGGCTTCTAGCTTATGAGTATAGAAAGCGCCCTACACCTTCACTACCCAAGAAGCAAAAGAGTATAGCCTTGAAGACCTCCAAAATAGAGAAGGAGAAGGATGACTCGGATGAGCAGTCATCACTACCCAAGAAGCAAGTTCTCCACGGATTGTGGCAACTTGAAGTATAGGAAGAAAGGAAAGCCAATGTCCACCACTTGGAGCAATAGTGATGACTTGGAAGAGGAAGGAGGGTCCTCAGATGATGAAATTCATATGGCAAACTTTATTGCCTTCACATCATCTCTTAAAAGCAATGAAACAATTAATGATGAAGAGGAAGATAAACAAGTTGAAGATGACTCAAGTGATGAGAGTTGTTCATCTCATTCTATAAATGGAAATGTAGAAGGCATGGATCTTGAAGGGTTTATTGAGCACTTTCAAACCTCAAGATTGAAGATAAAGTAAGAGGTTTAAAGATTAAAAGAAGAGAATCTCAAGCTATTGGCCGAGGTGATTCACTAGAATGGAGAAGTGAAGTTAGTTAAAAGGAATGAGGAATTAATGAAAAAGAAGTTTGAAGAAGCAAGAGAAGTTATTGCTAAGATGACTTCAAGCACAAAGAAACTTGGCCACATGTTAGGAGTTAGCAAGATGCCAAGTGAAAAGAGAGGTCTCGGATTTGTAGGTGACAAGGAGACTTCATCCTCAAGTAAGACCATGCTTGTCAAGATTACGGATATAAAAGAGCCTCCACCCCCATAACATCCTAGAAAGAAGATTGAACTAGGAGAGTGCTCTAAAAATGCCCAAGTTAAGATGACACCATGGAATCAAGCTCAAGTTCAACCAACAAGAGTTCATCAAGCAAGCTTTCCTCAACTCAAATGCCACCAAGCCAAGAAGCAATCCAAAGACAAGCTCATAGACATGGGAAAGCTCTTTTGTACTCACAAGGGAATGGTATGACTTCTTACTTTACTCCCACATGTCATTTTCGTGGTATCGATGGTTTTATTAGACCGAATTGCTTTAAATATATCAAGATGTGTAGAATTGAAAGCATGCTTGAAAGAAATAAGGTTAGAGCCAATATGCATGTTCCTGGGAAATCTAGAAACAATTCGCATGATTCCTTGAAATTTGGAGCCAATGTTTCTAAGACCACAAGGAAAGAGAATGTTTCACCTAGGTGGATTAAAAGAGATGAATATTTTTGTTATGTGGCCCAAATAGCTTTGAAGGTTGTTATATGTATATTTTATCAAATGTACACGTCACTAACAGATAAGATAACCTCCCAGGAAGGTTGCTAGATAAGCATCCAAGCTGGCATCTAAACAAACACCATCGGTGGCATCAATCAGTTACGAGAATCCGAATATAGCCAAGTATTAATATTTGGTACATTTAGCCTCACTCGGATAACATGTGAAGCCCGAGTAAAAAAAGCTGTCAATAATTATCTTGGACACGCAACCACGAATAAAGAGTTTCATAAGAAATCAAATATAGTCCCCTCGAAAAACAGGTGATCCACGTAAATAAATAAGCCCAAGAAGGAATATGGAATCACACTCCACTACGAAAGTATCCCTAATTCCTGTCAGTACCAGAGAAGGAAAGAACTTAAAAGTTTCCAAAAGGTCAAACAGGAAACGAGTCCAAATCAGGCAATAACTCTGCTCTTCTAAAAGACTACATACTGATTAGGAAATAAGTCCTAAACGGACTATGCAACTCGAATCCTACGAAGGTTCTGATTCAATGCACTAGATCTCTAAAACAGGAAAAGAGACAAAGACAACTTCAACAAGTAACCAGTTCAAATTAAATACTATCACCTTTCCTTACTTGTATAACAAGGATTATGGTTCTATGCACATATAAATAGACCCATAATCTCATTGTAAAAGATATACGAGAACATATAGAAAATTACTGTAAAAGAGAGGCAAGAAAGATCGAGAAGCGTAATTTGGTATTCAATAGTGGATTTGGCTTGGTTGTGTCTACAACCACCCATGGATGTTTCTTCGGTCATCATAGTTTTACCACGTATACTCTTGTCACAATCATATCGTTTGCATTCTCTTTCTTTTTCTCATTTGACAGGTCACAATTGAACCAAACGTTGTTGACTTTCTTGACCATCAATAAATAGACGTCAATAATTGGCGTTAGAAGGAGGGAGCTGAACCTTCGATCTATTTTAAACGATGTCTGGTGATGGAAATAAAGACGGTTCCAGAGATGTTTGAAAATACCCAGATAATGCTCACAGATAGTGGATCACTTAGGATCCCACAACAACCACCTGGGAACCAGCCTGTATCCCTGGCTGGCATCCAGCGAGTCCCTTCGACCAGTAAAGACATAACGCGTCGCTTTACGGAAGCATTACAATAATTATTGGCAGATACGGTGGAGGAAGGAATAGATCTATTTGCTGCAGGAGAGATGAATCCTCCAAATCAACCATCCCCTCAAAATCATTCACCTTTCAGGCTCTGATCAGTTATAGTTGGGCTAGAACCAGACGCATTAGCAGTTGTTAGGAACTTAGATCTTATCAATCAGACTGGAGGTACATCGTACAACCAAGACAAGGACCTAGAGGTGCCCGTAGGAGAACGACCTAACCAAAAATAAAGCCACGGTGAAAGGAGATATGATAAACATCGTAAAAACGGTGAAGAGATCGATCATCATCATCAGAAGACAGTGACCATCATGTGGAACTATACGTTTGCTAGGATTAGCTCGTGAAGCTCGAAGGCAGGATTAAGAGGAATTTGAGACAGGTTTGACAGTCACTCGACAATTCAACCATTAGGGAGATCTAATAGGCGATAGAGATATCGTGATACAGAGCCTGACCCTAGAAGTTGAGAATAATATGTGTCAAATGGATGCGCCGATTAGGCATTACATATATAATGAATTGTCTAATGATGATTCCGATATCCCTTTCACTAGAGACATTCAGTGAACGCCATTCCCGAAGAGATTTAGAATGCCGCACGAGAAGCAATTCAAAAAAGATACATATCCCAAGGTGCATGTCAGACGGTACAAGAGCACTATGGCCTAGTATACCCATAGTGACCCTCTATTGTGCCTTAACTTTCCATAGACCCTTGGGGATATAGGCTCAAGGTGGTTCGGGAGATTGCCCCTGACAAGTATTAGGAGTTTTAGGGAATTAAGCAGAAGTTTCTCAAGACAATTTCTTGGGAATGTACACAGGAAAAAATCAGTGGCATGCCTCTCCCAACTAAAACAAGGGAAAGATGAGTAGTTAAAAAAGTATCTGGGAAGATTCAGCTAGGCTGTTTTAGAAATCGGCAGTGCAAATGATGAAGCAATAATTGCTGCATTCATAAATAACTTACAGAATGGGCGATTGTCTTATGACTTAAGAAGAGCTTGTCCAACTAGATATGATGACATGATAGATATTGTAGGTGGATATGCATTGGCTGAAGAAGAAGAGTTGGCGACATGAGGTTGTTACATGCATGGGGAGAGACCCAAACCAAAAGATATCGAGTTGAAGCCACAGAACCATAAAGAGAAACAAAAGGGGAATAGTAAAGAGGAAAGAAGCAAAGACGGGGGGAAACGGACGTAGGACTACCGACCAATCTAATGAAAAGTTTTGAGGAAATTTCACGAATTACACCCCACTTCGAAAAAGGCAAGATGAGATCATGGCGATACTAGAAGAAAAGAACCTGGTCAAGGAGCCACGTCGTTCGCCGTAATTTGCCTGACGAGAGACGACAAAGTATTATAGATTTCACAAAGAGAGTGGGCATGAGACCTCTAAATGTTACCAGCTTCGGGATCACATAGAAACCCTTATCCGAGAAGAGCACTTACATGATATTATTTTAAAGAAAGATAAGAAGGCAAAAACTCGGAGTGAAACCAAGTCTGGAGGTCGTAGCTCTGATCAGAACAAGGCTAGTCAAGAGGCGAGCTGAGTGGTACAAACCATCTTTGGAGGATCGTCAACTGGGAGAAGTAATCGAGAACAGACTCATGAAATTTGAGAAGCTATTGAAGCAAGGCAGAATTTTGATGTTAATTCCATTGAGCCTGATCCGAAGAGAGTAAATGATGGATGGGATTGGATAGTGTTCACTGAAGCTAATTCGTATGGGGTTAACGTCCGACCAAATGATGCTCTTATCATAAACGCCCGAATTGGCCATAGGAAAGTTCAGAGGATACTAGTGGACAACGATAGCTCAACAGACATCCTAAGTTTAACCGTTTATGATCAACTGAGATTGAAGCGAAAGAACCTGCAACCTTTTCATACCCCACTCAGAGGTTTTGGAGGAATCGAGCACAGGTCATTAGGAACGATAAAATTACCTATCAAAATCGGAGTAGCACTTTGTTAGAAAACGGTGCTACTCGACTTTGTAGTGGTAGACATAGAAAACTGGCCTTACAATGCTCTACTGAGTCGACCTTACCTTAAAAAGACAAAGGCATTAACTGTTATCTACGCCTTGATGATCAAATTCCAGACCGAATCAGGGGTAAGAACAATCAATGGCTCACAAGAAATGGCTAGAATAGCCAATCTCTCTATTTACAAGGATAAGGATAATAGCAAGCACCAAGTGTATACTCTGACTCAACTAGATCAAATCGGGCCAGAAAAACCATTAATGTTCAAACTCGACCCAAGGGAGGAACCCGAGACATCAAAGGATGAGCCAACAGAGGAAGTGGTCTTAAAGGAAGACGAACAAGTGAAGAAGATCAAAATCGGAGATAACCTAGGAGCAAAAGGTCATGACAGATCTTATCAATTTGCTTAGAGAATACAAAGACGTATTTGTGTAGAGTCACGAAGACATGGTGGGGATAGACACACGAGTAATATCACACCACTTGGCCATAGATCCAAACGCAAAGCCAGTAATTCAAAAAAAAAGATCTTTTAATCTCAAGAGGAGTCAGGCAATCAAGCAGGAGGTGGAGAAGTTACTCACTATAGGGTCAATCAGAGAGATCGATTATCCTCAATAGGTGGCGAATGTGGTGCTGGTCCAGAATAAAAATAGCCAGTGGAGAATGTGCGTAGATTTTACCGATCTGAATAAAGCTTGCCCAAAATACAGTTTTTCACTTCGAAGAATAGACCAACTGGTCGATGCTACATTAGGACATGAGCTGCTCAATTTCATGGATGCCTATTCAGGATATAACTCGATCCGGATGAACAAGGAGAATGAGGATAAAACGGCGTTCACAACCGACTAAGGTCTATACTGTTATACAATGATGCCCTTTAGGCTAAAAAATACTGGAGCCACATATCAAAGATTGGTCAATAGAATTTTTGTTCGCCGAATAGGAAGAAACATGGAAGTCTACATATACGACATGTTAACTAAAAGTATCACGACAACTAAGCACACTTCGGATTTACGCGAAACATTTGATGTACTAAATAAATACCAGATGAAGTTAAATTCGAGTAAGCTTCTGTTCGGAGTTTCTTCGGGAAGATTCCTTGGTTTCCAAGTTAACCAGAGGGGGATCGAAGTGAATCCCAAGAAAATTAAAGCCTTCCAAAAAATGACTTCTCCAAGAACCTTAAAGGAGGTAACATCTAGCAATTTATTTTTTCTTAGAAATCCTTTTTGAGATTTCTCCACATTTTGTTAGTTTTGTAGAATTATGAATAAAAACCTGACACAGGATTTCTAGAAATACGGGCATATGATAATAAGAATATATGAAAAGGCTGAGAATATGATAGTAAGAATATATGAAAAATTTGACACTCACATGCAATAATATGCTCGGGACCATTAATTTGGTAAAATACCCGAATGGGTAGAGAAGCTCAAAAAGCATGCCAGCCGAGCAAGGTCGACTTAGACCTTAGCAAAAAGGAAAACCCGATGCACCAAATTCTGGAAAATGGCTTGGGGCACTGCTGAGTATATCCTGGTGAGTTACGCAGCTGTGTTAAGTAGCTCAAAGCTTAACGATTCGGCAAACCCTTGCATAGACAAAACTAGGGGACATCCTCAGTGACATGTGCAAGGATCCAAACGTATAATCGTGGCGAGCCTCAATGCAATGTTTGGATAACAATCGAGTATGGAATGCAAGTACAAATCTACTTGGCTTTATTTCAAAGAAACTCGTTTAATAATGTTAGCCAGTTAATAACATATTTGGCATTTAAAATTGTAACGAAGCTGAAGTTACAAGGAAAACAACATTAGCCAGTTAATAAGATACTTGACATTTAAAATTGTAATGAATCTGAAGTTACTCGGATAACGACTCTAGCCAATTAATAAGATACTTGGCGTGTCAAGTTGCAGTAGGTTTGCATTACCCGGATCAGAATGCTCATACAAAAATAAATTCACTCAGCGACAAGCAGTCACGTAAATATGGAATTTTATACTATCAAATTTTTTTACAACAATCTTTTACAAGTTCATCTTAAGGCGGAGTTGAGGATTTCGAGTTCTTGCCGATGCTCGGATCAGGGACCATTTCATATTCTTTAGTTTGAAGAACTCACCAGCTGAAACCAACCCCCACTAAAATTCCCTAAGGAGTAAGGCGTCATAAGCTGGGGACCTCTTAAAGTTATCAACCCCCTGAACTTCAAGTTCTAGCCTGCCTTCCTTTGAAAAAGACTCAACCGTCAGGGTCTGGTGCTTAAAGTCTTCAATTTTTAAATCGTAGGATGATTGTGCTTCTTCGGCCTCCTGTTCAGCCCAAAGCATCGATTCCTGGGCAGTGGAGAGAAAGTCTTGTAAAGATTTAGTATTCTCCTCTACAACGGAGGTCATCTCCTCGGCCTCCATCTGTTTAGCCAAGCAACGATCGATGAACTCCTGGGCAGAACTTGCCTCCCTCTGATAAGTCGCCTCAATCTGAGCACGATTATCCTCACTCACCTTTAATTGAGCTTCTAGACAACTTATCCGATAAGCTTGGTGTTGTTTCATCTAAACAGCCTCATTAAACTCGTCAACCATCTGAGGTTAAAGATGCCCAAGTTAATGCACATTAATGCAAAATACAATTCGAAAGACGTAGGTCGCACTATTGAAAATAATATAAAGGCGCTCTGTCAAGGAACTATTTCTGAAACAGCTCAAATGGTCATCACAAATAAAAGCGCAGCCACTCAACATGATTTTTAGTATATCCTAGGGTGAAGGGGTCACAGGTATTTCCAAGGATCCCGCGTCTGCAACTTCAACCTTGGAGGGCAAGAAATTTTCTTTGTTCAAACTCTCTAGAGGATTCTCCCTTTCTCCCGAAGACTTCTCCATTTGAGGACACAGGGAGTCCTTAGTGTCAACATCTTTATCGCTCGACTTAATGAACGATACCACTATTGGAACTTATGGAAGAGGTCGAGCGGGAAAGTGAGCCGCTTTCATTTTTTCCATCCCGAGTACAATGGAACCCAAGATCAGCTGTAGGATCTTTCTGATCCTCTATTATGCCTTGAAAAGGCTCAAAAAAACCAAGAAGATGAGGATCAACCTGTCCAGCAGAAGATTCCCTAACTCATTCCTCATCCTTGTCGATAGACCGCTCAACTGAGACCCCATCGGCGGGGGAATTAGGTCCCTCAGGCATTACACCAGCAGAATGCCTTGCTTGCCTGCTCTTATCAGACAGTTTCTGGCCGTGATCAGGTATAATGGAGCCACTCGGGCTATTTGATTCCCCCATAGTAGACTGAACGACCTCTTCAGAAATGTATTTATAAACTTGTTTGCTAGCCTCCTCTGAATTCCCATCCGATTCGTCATCAGGCGGAGCAATCCCCTATTTCCTTTGGTGAGAAGCCTTATTACGTCTCGCCTGAATAATTGCCTTTACCTGGCGAGCCTGAGCATCACAGATGATGTCCATACGTATACTAAAAATTCAAAATGGATAAGGGGTAAAAGGCAGAAATACGGCAAAAGCGTCAAAATAAAAGAAAAACAGGAAAGCTATCACTTACAGTGTCTGCGATGAGCAAAAATCTGGGTAAAAAAGGAAAGCTTCAACATCTTCTCCTCATCAAAAAGGTATAACCCACTCCATTTTTCCAGAGTGCGCACGGTTGCCCGAGCAAGGTTAGACAACTCGACGTTGATAAAAACAGACGGTGATTTATTCCAGCGAGTAGGAGAACAAAAATAGTGAGGAACCTTCAATACTTCTCGAGCTTCACAGGCCGAAGGCTCAGTCTGGCCTCCCCAATTACCTTCAATAAAAAACCAACTCTTTTCCAGTATTTGTTCGAAGTGGGAAAACCCAATATGAAACCCTTTTACTTATCATCGAGGGCAGTTTCGACACCCTAGTTCACCTTCACTCCCTTGTGAATCTAGCTATACTGTTGGCTGGATAGAAGAAAGTAAGTCCCAGTCTGACCAGACTGCTTAAAAATGTAGAAATGCCTTATTTCACGAGAAGAAGAAGGAGGTAACTTTATCCAGTTCCATATGTGCCACATGCATATCAAAATTCTATAGTTATTCGAGGCAAGCTAGGCTGGAGTGATCCCCGCCACGGCCAGGAACCAGGCTATAAAGGGTTATAGGGGAAGAGTCACTTTGTAGCTAAGCGTAGACCCGTAAATTGCTACCATACAAGGAAGAGGGTTCCACGCAACCCTATAACCAACAGGTATCATCAAGACAGAATCGTCTAGATCAAACCGAGCATGATATTTTTCAATCTATGTATCCCTAACCATGTTCGGTTTAGCATTGTAAGCACTTGGACAATCAAGAGAAAAGAGAATTTGAGAGGCATGATGTTCTTCTTCAACGTTGTTCTCATCAACCACTTGCCTCCAAATCTGAATATCGTTGGGAACATGTCTGCGAACCGTGCAACCACTTTGATGCTTTCCCATCCTACATCTTAAAAGTACCTTGTGACGATCAGAAATGAAAGACTTAGAAATGGAGGAAGACATAGAGCTAGGGCTAGAAGAAACACCAAGATAAAGTCCAGAAACGTCAACATTCAAAAAAATAGGGTTGGTCAGGGGGTGATTCCCCTAATAATTTTTAAACACAAGTGGCTAAATAAGTATCTCCATGCCGAATGGCATCAAAAGCGATAACAAAAAGACGATGTCATGTAACAAGATCCATGGAAACTAACCTTAAAAGTAGACGCAGAGAATTGGAGAAGAGCTTCAACGAAGAGCGAAGAATGGATTTGTATGCAAATAAGTAGGAAGATAGAAGCAAGCTTGGATTTTTTTCTTTTCGTTAAGATAGCAATGAAATAGCCCCGTCAGTTTAAATAAGCCGCTTAATGATCAAAGGATTTAGAAAGGCGGGAAGATTAAAAAGGAGCATGTTTGATGACATAAGCGGCGTATCAAATAATCAAGAGGTCGTATCTCATAAAGGCCAACAAAGATACCCAATGATAAAAAAAACACATGTCGTAAAAGAAGCAGGTCGGGCCACTAGAATTTCAAAACATCACAATCATAAGGATTTCACATGAAAAGACAAAGTGCACATGCATGGTTGCCATTAAGATAAGTCATTAATGTTGCGGATTGATTAGGAATTATTATTCCTACATTAATGAGATATTTATGAAGGAAATGACAAAAAGCCAGTCAGAGGTACAATGATTAAAATACTTTCGCCAAGATAAATTCTACTATGTAAAAGTATTTCAAGGGGGTATTGTTATACGTATATTTTATCAAATGTACATGCCACTGACAGATAAGATAACCTCCCAGGAAGGTTGCCAGATAAGCATCTAGGCTGGCATCTGAATAAACACCATCGGTGGCATCATTCAGTCACGGGAATCCGAATATTGTTGAGTATTAATATTCGGCACATTCAGCCTCACTCAGGATAACATGTGAAGCCCGAGTAAAAAAGATGTCAACAATTGTCTTGGACACTCAACCACGAATAAAGAGTTTCGGAAGAAATCCCATATATTCCCCTTGAAAAACATGTGATCCACGTAAATAAATAAGCCAAGAAGGAATCTGGAATAACACTCCAATACGAAAGTGTCCCTAATTCCCCGCCAATACCAAAGAAGGAAAGAACTTAAAAGTTTCCAAAAGGATAAACGTCAAACGGGAAACGAGTCTAAATCTGACAATAACTTTGCTCTTTTAGAAGACTACATACTGATCAAGAAATAAGTCTTAAACGGACTATGCAACTAGAATCCTGTGAAGATTCTGATTTAATGCACAAGATCTCCGAAACAGGAAAGGAGACAAAGATGAATTCAACAAGTAACTGGTTCAAATTAAATACTATCACCTTTCCTTACTTGTGTAATAAGGATTAGGGTTCTATGCATATATAAATAGACCTATAATCTCATTGTAAAAGATATACGAGAACATATAGAAAATTACTGTAAAAGAGAGGCAAGAAAGATTGAGACGTGTAATTTGGTATTCAATAGTGGATTTGGCTTGGTTGTTTCTACAATGACCTGTGGATGTTTCTCTGGTCATCGGAGTTTTACCGTGTATACTCATGTCATAATCATATCATTTGAATTCTCTTTCTTTTTCTGTTTTGACAGGTCACAATCAAACCATATATTGTTAAATTTCTTGACCATTAAGAAATAGACGTCAACAAATGCCAATACTTCTGACACTTAGTATTTGGATAGTGGGTGCTCTAGGCACATGTCGGGGAAACAAGAGTTTCTTTGAATCTCTTGTCATGGAGGATGGTGGATTTGTCACCTTTAGTGACAGATCTAAAATGAAATTCATAGGGAAAGGAATCATTTCCCTCCCCAGTTTATTCTCCTTATCAAATGCTTTGTTTGTTGATGGATTGCAAGCCAATCTTATAAGCATTTCTCTTCTTCAAGATGTTGGATTATCGGTATAGTTTAACAAGAATGATTGCTCAATTTTAAAGTCTAATGGACAAACCTTGCTAAAAGGAAAGAGATCTAGCGACAATTCTTATTGTCTTGAAGCTAGTGTCATCTCTTGCAATGTGTTCAAGTGTGATCAAGTTGAGTTGTGGCATCAAAGGCCTGACTACATGAACTATCGAGATTTGAGGATCTTAGATAAGTTCAAGGTTGTGCGTGGACTTCTCGAACTTGGGAAGAAAAATAAAGGTGTTTATGGAACTTGTCAACAAGGGAAACAAACCAAATACATGCACAAAAAGGGCAAGTATCTCACCACCAAGAAGCCTTTAGAGCTTCTACACATGGACCTTATGGGTTCTATGCAAACCGAGAGTCTAGGTGGTAAGAGGTACATTTTTGTTTGTGCTGATGATTTCTGTAGATTCACATGAACATATTTTCTTAGAAAAAAATCTGAAACATTTGAAAATTTTAAAATGCTATCCACTAAAATTCAAAATGAAAAGAACTCACACATTAAGAGCATTAAGAGAATTAGGAATGACCATGGGAGGCAATTTGAAAAGTTTTTTTTTGAAAGCTATAGCAGTAACTTTTGCATTTTCTATTGTAAGGTTCTCCATTTTATATTGGCTTGTTTCATGACAAACCACACCACATTGAGGATGATTATGAAATGTGTAACTTAGGTCCTCGATGGCAAGCTTCCAAACATCTCCATGACTTCAAGAGAAATATGTATATTCACTTCACTTTGATTCTTGAAGAGATTAGGAGCATATACACACTCTCTTGAATTATCATGTTACTTTGCATTTGTACTTCCATGATTGTGTGCAATTATGTCTCAACTCACACGAGCACTTCTTTGTTTTTGTTTTTCATTTGATGATCAAAAGTGCCCGCACTTGGTCGATGGTGTGCTTGTTTTAGTGTGTTGAGTGAACATTTGAGAAGGTCTCATTATTCCCTTGCTTTGGTCTTTGGTCACACGGTTATTTCCATGAGTTTGGGCATTTTCGTTGTTGTCCAAATCTGACATTTGGTAACTCATTTGACCATAACTCTTTCTACAACCATCCAAATCATGTTTAGTTAATTAGAGTAGAAATTAGACTTCCATGCCTTTTCAATAGTATACTATACGAAAGGTTTGGATGTCGTTTGGTCATGTTTTGAGACACTTGAAAATGGAGCTAGGGTGCTGAATGCCTAGTACTTGGGTCCTACCTATGCAGTCACCCACGCAATCTCTTGCGAAGTCCTCTATTGTGATTTTTAGAGTCTTGGTGCATGGGCACAACCGAGGTTAGTGCACGGTATATGCGTTGGTGTGCGCAGGTTTTCTACCCACACACTGTGCTGATTTCGTGGTAAAAATGACTTTTCCCATCATCTCATGTCTCCCACTTTATAAACTCTCTTTCTCTTCTTCTACCTCACCTCTCTTACATTTATAGAAACCCTAGAGAGAGAAAATAAAGTCTTGAGTGAGAAAGCATCATTGAGCTTCATTAACTCTCCCAACCCAAAATGCATCTCCATCTTGCATCATTCATCATCATTTGAGCATGGGTCTTCATGGTTTGATAACTCGATAAGGTACAACTATATTAAAGTTAATTTATTGTTGTTCTTACTATAGATTAGGTGTTTATTGTTTAATTTAATACCTAGACTCTACTTTATTGCATATTTATGAGTCTTTATAATATGATTGAGTTTGTTTGTTGATAGCTTGCATCATTAGGTCATATTTGCCTAAAAAGCTAATCTATATATGTTCATGTTGTTAGAATCCCGTTCACCGGTATCGCTGTGGAAATAGGCTTTAAAACTATTATACATATCGTAATCTGTATCTGTGACCAGTGAACTTGGGATCGTATTTATTTTTGGAACAAATACATATAAAAATTATTACACTAATAAAATATATATGTAAATATAGGAAATTGTAATCAATAATAAAAAAGAAGATTAAAATAGAATCATACCAACGTTTGGAGGCTCCTTCACTTTTCGATATGCTCCTGGTCTGTTCCACTGATCTTTATCACTTTATCCCGGGACTGGTAACTGCGTATGGACTCGTCACGGACTCAGGATCTTAGAATGGAGAATGAAGAAAGAATAAGAATGAATAAACTCTTTCTTCTTGTTTTCACACACACTTGCACCAATCAGAATCAATGATGCGTGTGTAAATCTCATGCATATTGCAATTGCATCTCATGCATGCAAAAATTAATTTGAACTGGTGTGTGTCTTTTCTCTCTCACACAACACACTTAAGTGTCTCACGCACTAATATGCAATCAAGTAAGGTTTTTTCTTCCTTTTAAAACCTTTTGTGCGTTTATATATATATACCTAAATTGACTTTTTGATCCGTTTTTATCAATTTAAAAACAACGAAATCCTTCTTTTACTTTGATTTTCCTTTTTTTTTTTCAAATAACATATATCATATATATAATATTTAAATTAAAAAAAACTGATCATATCTTTAGTTAAAAAAATATATATTTTATTTATCAAATAAGATATTATATATATTTTTAAATTTAAACAATTCTAATTTAAATATATATATAATTTATTTTATTTAATAAATGAGATAATCATATTATCTCATCATTCAAAAATAAATAACAATTAAAACTTACCATTCATGACTAATTACACTATTGAATAATCTTATTATTTAATTGTCCTAATTGTCATTTTAATCAATTGAATAATCTAATTACTCAATCAACTCCTGACACGTGTCACTTTCGTAATACAATTAATTGGAAAATCCAATTAATTAACCGTGACCCTTGATTATTAACTCTGGTGTTATTCCACTACAAATCGATCGGGCATAAGGATTTCCAATTAATTGGACAATCCAATCTAAATCGCTCGGGCTAGCAAGGGAACCTAATGGACCCACAATATTTTGAGCTCCAATAATACTTGGAATCATTAATTAAACTCTTTAATTAATATTCCTTGATTATTAACTCCGGTGTTATTCCACTACAAACCTGAAGCTGCACTCTCTCAACTGCAGACGTTTTTACACAGACTGATACAACTTGGTGTCCATCGATATAGCTATTACATATGGTGTGATTCTCCACAGTAGTTCATAATTAGAGTTGGGTCATAATGTCCGTCATATCCCTCTAATTACATATATCCTTAAAGTACTATTAATTCTCTAATAGAGAACGCTCATATTGTCCAAGCCCCGAATCAACCCTTAAGAGAACTACCATCTACTTCTCACACGAAGAAGTGGATTCCACTATTGCGTACAAACTTTTCCAGCCACAAGCCAAACCGCAATCACAACATACAGAGTATATTGATAAGGAAATACATTTGACCTTAACCATGGTATATCAAAGACCACGATTTAACTTGAAGGAGTCGATAAGACACCCAGGATTAAGATCACCCACATATATCCATCATTTGTTGATATATATGAATCTCATCTATAAACGGTTCTTGGTGGGAGATTCATATAGATCATGGCCTAGTCCTATGTGATCACATCATACAAGGTGCCTCCATTCTCATATCTCCATATGAATGATTCAGGATAGAATCATCGTACAGTACAGAATGGACCGCAGCTATAGATTAACCACAAAAAAAATACCTAGCTTTATTTGCTATCTATGACTCTTTAGATTACACGTCTCTTACTGTATCCATATGTATATGACACTCATATACACAGTTCAAGATTACATCCGGCAATCTTGGATGTTAAATATATGCACAAGTTATAAAATAAACAATACAACAAGAATGAATTGAACTTTTCCTTTTATTTATTTCATAAATCCATTTACTAATGAAATCTTTAGGGTATAAACCCCAACAATCTCCCACTTGCACTAAAGCATGTGAGGCATGTCTCGTAACCCTATACCATCTAGGTGACCCAGAAACACTTTAGCCGGTAAGGTCTTCGTAAATGGATCAGCATGATTGTCTTGTGAGGCTATCTAGGTGACGATCACATCTCCTCTTTGCACTATCTCTCTAATGAGATGATACTTTCTCTCTATATGTTTCCCTCTTTTGTGGCTTCTTGGTTCTCTGGAATTAGCCACAGCATCACGGTTATCACAATAAAGTGTGATGGGCATATCCAAATCTGGAACAACTTCCAGATCACTCAAGAACTTACGGAGCCAAACAGTCTCTTTAGCAGCTTCACAAGCGGCTACATATTCGGTTTCTATGGTGGAGTCAGCAATGCAAGATTGCTTGATACTTTTCCACACAATCGCTCCTTCACCCAGGGTGAATACAAATCCAGACGTGGATTTTCTAGAATCTCTGTCCGATTGAAAATCAGAATTTGTGTATCCTAACGGGATCAAATCCTATCCGGAATACACTAGCATATAATTTCTCATTATCCGAAGATACTTGAAAATAGTCTTGACAGCAACCCAATGATCCAAACCTGGGTTGGACTGGTATCTGCTGACTACTCCTACTGTATAGCAGATGTTTGGTCTCGTGCCTAACATAATGTACATGAGGCTACCTACTACTGATGCATAGGGTACACGTCTCATATCCTCAACTTCTTGAGGTGTCTTAGAACACTGTTCCTGAGACAAGTGAACTCCATGCCTGGAAGGCAAATTACCTTTCTTGGAGTCTTACATCAAAAATCGCACAAGAATCTTGTCGATATATGATGTCTGAGATAGTGCTATAAGTTTTTTCTTATGATCCATTATAAGTTGGATCCCTATAACATAACTTGTCTCTCCTAAATCTTTCATTTAGAATTGGCTAGACATCCAACCCTTTACATTAGACAACACTCCCACATCATTCCCAATGAGTAGGATATCATCTACGTATAGGACTAAGAAAACTAATTTCTTATCAATGCTGCGCCTATAGACACAAGGCTCATCAACGTTCTGCTCGAAGTCATAGGTTTTGATCACATCATCAAACCTAATGCTCCAAGATCTAGATGATTGCTTAAGTCAATTGATGGACCTTTACAGCTTGTAAACCTTTTGCTCTTGATCTGAAGACACAAATCCCTCTAATTGCATCATATAGATGCTCTCATCAAGATTGCCATTCAAGAATGAAGTCTTGACATCCATCTGCCAAATTTCATAATCGAAATAGGCAGCAAGGGATAAAAGAATCCTAATAGACTTAAACATGGCTACTAGCGAGATGGTCTCTTCATAATCGACCCCCCTCTTTCTGGGTATAACTCATGGCTACTAGCCTTGCCTAAAAACTCTCTACCTTCCCGTATACTTCTGTCTTTCTCTTATAGATCCACTTATACCCTATGGGTTTTACACCATCCGATAAGTCTACAAGATCCTAGACTGAGTTAGAGTACATGAACTCCCTCTCAAGATTCATGGCTTTAAGCCATTCATCTTTATCAGGATCTTCCATTGCATTCATAAATGTCAACGAATCATCCACACTATCAGTAGAGACAACACATTGTCCCTCACATATACCTAAATAGAGTTCAGGTTGTCTCACACCCTTTCACTTCGTCTAGGTGGTAGTGTATCCTGATCAGGAACCATCTGACTCTCAGATGTTTGTGGATCAACAACTCTTGTTGATGAAGCACTTGTCTCACCAGGCTACAACTTTTTTAATACAATATTGGAATGAGGTTTATGGTCACTAATGTAATTGTCCTCAAGAAACGTTGCATTTGTCGATACAAATACTTGTTGTCTTCGGGACTATAGAAGTGTCCACCTCTGGTCTTCTAGGAGTATCCTAAAAACAGACAGATAAAAGACTTGGAGTCTTGCTTTCCAGTTCTGTTCTTCAGCACGTGTGCTGGACACCCACATATGCGGAAATGTCACAAACTAGTTGTACGACCATTCCATAACTCTAGGGGAGTCTTAGGAACAAATTTGGATGGCACTACATTCAAAATCTATGTCGTTGTTTGTAACGCATATCCCCAAAAGGAATTTGGTAATGATATGAAACTTATCATAGATCTCATCATTTCCATCAGGGTTCTATTTCTCCTCTCCGCTACACCAATTTGTTGAGGTGTACCGGGAGCTGTGAGTTGGGAAACTATCTCATGCTCAACCATGAAGTCTTCAAACTCTTGGTCAAGGTACACACCTCCACGATCCGATCGTAGTGACTTGATAGTCCTACCTAATTGATTCTTAACTTCAGCTCGGAATTCTTTAAACTTTTCAAATGTTTTCGACTTTCACTGCATCAGGTAGACGTATTTGTATCTTGAGTAGTCATCTATAAAGGCGACATAATACTCATAACCACCCCTAGCTTTAACATTTATCGATCCGTAGACTTCTGTATGTATAAGCTCTAACGGTTCTTTAGTTCTAAGCCTTTTTTCCAATAAAAGGTCTCTTAGTCATCTTACCTTCCAGACAAGATTCGTAGACAGGTAAAGTGCCAACCTTTAACTCACTTAAAGGTCCAATTTTTTACTAATCTGTCCATCCGATCAAGGTTGATATGACCAAGCCTTAGATGCCAGAGATATATGTCATTATCTGGAGAAATATTATGTCGTTTAGTTTTTGGTTTTTTAACCATAAACATTTCGCTGTTGAGCAATGTAGTATGTATTAATGGTCGTAACACATACAAATTGTTTTCATTAATCCCTGAACACAGACCATTCTTTCCAATAATAACATACTTATTATTAAAAGAAACGGAATATTTTTGTTATAACAACTTAGAAACAGAAATCAAATTCCGTGTAAATCCAGGAATATAAAATATATTGTCCAATAATATATAATTATTATAAAAATGTAATCGAATTATGCCCACTGCTCATTTAGACACAACATCCCTTAACCCCACACGCATTGAGAAGGCTCCCTCCTCTAGTGGTGTCCAAGAATCAGTCCACTACAAGGAAGAACAAACATGATTTGTGGCCACGAATCAACTATCCAGGGTGAAGAATCATCTTCCACTAAACATGACTCATGAACAAGTAAATCATATTTACCTTTCTTAGGATTCTTCTTGTTTTGGGATTTTTTGGGTTTGGGCTTACCCTTCGCCTTCCCAGCAAACCTCTTCCTTTTCTTATTATTGGAGGAAGATGGTTCAACAACATTTGCCTCACCGGTATTGCCTTTACAGTCCTTAGTCAAGGACTCAAAAGTAGTAAGCTCAGCGAGCAGCTGTGTAAGACTGAACCTTAACTTGTTCATCTTTAGTTACTCTTAAATTGATCGAAACTCTTCAAAAGAGTCGTTAGCATGATGCTCACTTGACTGTGTTCATTAATGGCCTCGTCATTGACTTCTGTCATGCTGAAGTAGGACATCATGCTCATGACATGTTCCCAAACTGATGTACCATCCTTCACGAGTGCGAGCATAGCGGAACGAACAACTTTGTGTCGCTTTTGCTTAGAGGGCTGCCCGAACATAGCTTGCAATGACTCCACGATTTTGAATGCTAAAGTCAATGCTTCATGCTCTGTGACAAGCACGTCTGTCATTGAAACCAACAGATATGTTCGGGCCTGCTCATCAGATGAGACCCATCGCTGGTATGCCTCACTAACATTTCGTGTGGCATTGGCAGTAGGCGCTGGAGGACATTCCTTTGTAAGCACAAACATGAGGTCTTTGGTGACCAAAATTGCAATAATATTAAGTTTCCACTTAGTGTAGTTATCACCAGTTAATTTATCGTTTGAGAGAATTTAAAGTAATGCAGAAGACATTGCTGAAAAAAATAAAACATTCAATTAGTCATTTATTTAAAACAAGTGCAAGTGCTATGGTATAAACTTAAACATGATGCGTGAACATGTTTAATGAACTAAAACTGCCCTAAAAATATTTACTATACCACGACAATCCAATGTACCACAAAGAAGTGCCGCCTTAGGATCAATCAAATCTTTGCATGTTGGACCGAGACATTCTCAATCAAATGATATTCTAGAATAACTCTTATTCCATATCATTCAACCATCGTTTGCTCGGTCAGGTTTTTAATCAACAAACTTAATCAAAACCTTTGTGAGAGTAACCCGCCATTTCAGATTTCACAAGCTTAACTAGAGAATTGCCGCCTTAGGGTCGGTCAATCCTGATATACCCTCAGAAATCCTATCCGTTAGAAGGTCAACCTTGGTATTGATCTTTGTGGAAACCCTCTTACGGAGGACGAAAGCAAAGCCGTCATGAGGCCCCACTCGGATCTCACGGTGTTGAACTAATGATGGAGACTGCGGGATATATATGTCATATATCCCTCTCCCACTCACTATTTTAAACCTAGGGTTTTCTATTATCTGTTAATGCACCTAGACTCTACAGGATCAAACGGCTAACTTTAATCAAGTTATCTAGTGCATTAACTAATTCATTATTCGAAACAAGTTATAATTAACTAATAAATTATTAATGATTTTTTACAATTAAAAATCTAATCTCTTAGTGAATAATCTAAGCCTTTGTAAACTTTTTACTAAGGTCAAATTATTATGATAGTGTTTACCAAATTTTAACTATTAAAACTCTAATACAATATTCGGTTTATTTATAATTAGGCAATTAATCAAATTAATCCTTATTACTATAAATGACCCTATTAATATAACTTATTAAACTCTTTAATAACTAGATTAATATTAATGAGAATTGCCAAGTTTTTTAACAATTAAAAAACTAATCTCATTTTCATAGCCAATTTATGTATTTACCCATTTTAATCACATTAAAAAAATACATAAAATATCAGGCTCTGATGCATGTATGACATATCAAATATATTTGTGTAGGCACTTCTAATCTAAATGACATACGTATGCATGACAATGCTTTTTCATCACATAATATAAATCATACATGAATTGATCGAGTACTGCAGATTATTTAACCGAAAAAAAATTAGAATCTAAAATTACAAAAATACCCCCAAGGAATTCATTGGTCTTCTTGTAATTTTCGAGTCTTCCAGTCTCTTCAGGTCACTTCGACTCATCTCATGAATCCTTCTTCGCGATTTTTTTCAGGTTTTTAATATAGGTTACATTTTTTTAACAATACAATAACAGTAAAAAAATTAATAATAATAATAATACAACCCATAAAACCTAAATCCACAGTACCATATAATTAACGATCAACCATGTTTTGATAAATTAAAAAATTTAATATAAATACAAAATCATCAAACAATCAATTTAAATTGTGCCTACACAATCATTCATACAGGAGCATCGAAAACAGTTTCCTGTTCAAAGATAAAATTACCTCTGATACCAATTATTGGAACCCCGTTCACCTGTATCGCAGCGGAAATAGGTTTTAAAATTTTTTTACAGATCGTTATCTGTATTTGTGACCACTGAACTTGGGATCGTATTTATTTTTGGAACAAATACATATAAAATTATTACACTAATAAAAAATATATGTAAATATAGGACATTGTAATCAATAATAAAAAGGAAGATTAAAATAGAACCATACCAACGTTTAAAGGCTCTTTCACTTTTCGATATGGTCTAGGTCTGTTCTACTAATCTTTGTCGCTATATCCCGGGATTGGTAACTGCGTGTGGTCGCATCACGGACTCAGGATCATAGACTGGTGGGTGAAGGGAGAAAAAGAATGAATAAACTCTTTCTTCTTGTTTTCACACACACTTGCACCAATAAGAATCATTGATGCGTGTGTATATCTCACACATATTGCAATTGCATCTCATGCATGCAAAAACCAATTTGACCTGGTGCGTGTCTTTTCTCTCTCTCACAACACACTTGAGCATCTCACGCCCTAATATGCAATCAGGTAAAGTTTTTTCTTTCTTTTAAACCTTTTGTGCGTTTATATTTATATACCTATATTGACTTTTTGATCAATTTTTATCAACTAAAAAAAAAATGAAATCCATCTTTTACTTTGATTTTTTTTTTTTTTTCAAATAATATATATCATATATATAATATTTAAATAAAAAAAAACTGATCATATCTTTATTTTTTTTTAAATCTATATTTTATTTATTAAAAAAGATATTATATATATATATATTCAAATTTAAAGAATTCAAATTCAAATATATATATATATATATAATTTATTTTATTTAATAAATGAGATAATCATATTATCCCATCATTCAAAAATTAATAACAGTTCATGACTAATTACACTATTAAATAATCCTATTATTTAATTGTCATAATTGTCATTTTAATCAATTGAATAATCTAATTACTCAATCAACTCCTGACACATGTCACTTTCATAACACAATTAATTGGACAATCCAATTAATTAATCGTGACCCTTGTTATCTAAATCGATCAGGCTAGCATAGAGACCTAATGGACCCACGGTATTTTGAGCTCAAATTATCCTCGGAATCATTAATTAAACTCTTTAATTGATATTCCTTAATTATTAACTCCAGTGTTATTCCACTAAAACTCGAAGCTGCACTCTCTAACATGCAGACGTTTTTACATAGACCGATGTAAATAAGTGTCCATCGTTATAGCTATTACATATGGTGTGATCCTCCACAGTAGTTCATAATTAGAGCTGGGTAATAATATCCGTTATACCCCTCTAATTACATATATCCTTTAAGTATCATTGATTCTCTAATGGACAATAAATCCTGTTTCCTCGCGAAATTAAGAGAGCGCTCATATTCTCCAAGCCCCGAATCAACCCTTAAGGGAACTACCATCTAATTATCACACGAAGGAGTGGATTCCACTATTGTGTATAAACCTTCCCAGCCATAGGCCAAACCACAATCCCAAAATACAGAGTATATTGATCAGGAAATGCATCTGACCTCACCCATGGCATATCAAAGACCACGGTCTAACCTGAAGGAGTCGATAAGACACTCAGAATTAAGATCACTCACATATAGCCATCATTGATTGATATATATATAAATCTCATCGGTAAACAGATCTTGGTGTGAGATTCATATAGATCATGGCCCAGTTCTATATGATTACATCATACAAGGTGTCTCCATTCCCATATCTCATATAAACGATTCATGATAGAATCACTGTACATTACGGAATGAATTGCAGTTAAAGATTAACCACAAATAAAGTACCAAACTTTATTTGCTATCTATGGACTCTTAAGATTACACATCTCTTACTGTATCCATCCATATACGACACTCATATACACAGTTC
The DNA here is from genome assembly GCA_032871835.1 of Dipteronia dyeriana. Lineage (NCBI taxonomy): Eukaryota > Viridiplantae > Streptophyta > Magnoliopsida > Sapindales > Sapindaceae > Dipteronia > Dipteronia dyeriana. The sequence goes on along the minus strand of CM065299.1, from coordinate 98,615,264 downwards.
GAGATTACATCCAAAAATCAAGGATGTTAATATGTTCACAAGTTTATAAAATAAATAACATAACAAGAATGAATTGAACCTTTTTTTTTTGTTTACTTCATAAATCCATTTACAAATTACATGCTTAGGGCATAAACCCCAATAATCTCCCACTTGCACTAAAACATATGAGGCATGTCTCGTAACCCTAGACCATCTAGGTGACCCGAAAACACTTTAGCTGGTAAGGTCTTCGTAAATGGATCAACATGATTATCTGGTGAGGCTATCTTGGTGACGATCACATCTTCTCTCTGCACTATCTCTCTGATGAGATGATATTTTCTCTCTATATGCTTCCCTCTCTTATGGCTTCTTGGTTTTATGGATTTAGCCATAACACCACTGTTATCACAATAAAGTGTGATGGGCTTATCCTGGTCTAGAACAACTACCAGATCACTCAATAACTTATAGGGCCAAACAGCCTCTTTAGCAGCTTCTTAAGCGGCTACATATTCTGCTTCCATGGTGGAGTCAGCAATGCAAGATTGCTTGATACTTCTCCTGAAGGGAAAAACAGTTCAAACCAAAACGTAACGTAAGTGTGAGAAAATTAGAAATAAGGGTTTGCGTTTAAATAAAAATTTTCCCTTTTCCAATAACAAGAACCTTAACCCTAGATTAATAGATCTATATAAAAGTAGCGTACCTTTTTCTTGTGACAATTGAACAAGCGCTGAATTGATTCCGTAAGATCTTCCAATCCAAACACGAACCTGAATCACCTAGGAGTGTGAGCTCACTTTCTTTTAATCGTATACCTGAGGATGGAAACAAACAAAATCTTCTTCTTTGTTAGTTACAATAATCCTCCAAGAAGAAAACAAAGAACGTTAGGTCACTTGCGAATTATCAATCAATTTGATTGAAACTCGCGTGAACTTTGATTCGATGTTATACACAAAACCTTTTTATGTAAAGGCTAGTAGTGTACTATCGAAAACAAAACGTTATTTCTTCATTTTCTTCTTAACCGAATCACACACTATTTCTTAGAGTTGATCGAATTTTGTCTAGAGTAAAATCATATTATTCTCCCTCAAAATTCTTACGGTGGCCGAATTCTCTCCACAAAGAATTACATAGGCTAGCTGAAATCTTCTCTTGAAATCAATTAAGGCTGGCCGAAATTCTTCACTTATATTTATAAGGGCTGGCCGAAATCCACTTATATTTGAATTAGGAGACTTAATTCTTTCCTAAGAAAGATTTACTTGATGGACAAGAATCCTATCCTTAGGTAGATTTACTTGGTGGTTAAGAATCCTTTTCTAAAAGGAATTCTATCCTACACAAAGACTCCTAATCCAACTCAATAATGTATTTGTAACCATATTAAAGACTTCCTAATTTGATTAGATAAATAATTCATTTTATTTATCTACTTATTAAAATATAGTCTTTAATATTAATTATACTCCCACCAATAGTATAATTTTAGGAGACCATCTCCTACTAGGAAAAAGATTTTGACTTTTAATTAAATAATTAATTAATTTCCATTTAATTAAATAATAAAATAAAAATAATATAATTAAGCTATTCTGAATAGCCTTGCTGCCCAACTAATATATATGGGTCATATATTATTTTTCTTATTTTATTAAATCCATTGGATCTTAATAAAAAGTCCACATGTGAACTAGACCTATTCTTACAAAAATAAACAAGTTCACATGCCTCAATACAATTGTAGATGGACCCATAAATTGATCCAGTAGAATATATCAAGTGATCCATGCAAGTTCGTGTGGATTGGGGATCTTGACGGGTTATTTAAATTTAAGTTCCAATAGACACAACCCAATCAAATTTAACAAATGATTCACTTAGATCCCATCTATTTAATTTTAGTTCATTCCACTAAAGAACTAAAATTGAACTCTTAAATAAAGATAGAATAAGTTGATATTGCTCATTCATACCCTAGACAACCTTATTGGAGAAAGTGTATCCTCATGAAGAATACTAGTAATCGCCAAGAGCTCATAGACCGCCTATAGCTGTCCAAGTTACCGTATTTACTCATATGACCACATTTTGAACTTGGATATTTTGACTTGTCCAGAAGCCATGTTTCAATAGACACTATTGAAAACTTAACGTTAAGATTTAATATCCAATACCTCAAAACATCCATATGATGATATTCTACTCTCATTTTATAAATGGAGCCACGATGTCCATATCTATAAATGAAGTCATGTATCGATTAACAAATAAATACCACCAAACTATCGAGGATAGACTATACTATATAATCGTACTCATTAATAGCTCAAATGATAACACTTGCAACCATAAGTCCATCATTTATCTCAGGATTGAGATAGACTCTCCGATTGTCTTCAAATGAAAAACTTTTAACCATTGACAGTTCTAGATAAAGTATTTCATTGTGATCCAATTAAATGCACCCAGTGCAGTAGATTCTTTTACCCAAAGACACCACACTTTGATGATTTTTGACTCGTCATAACACATTTGATCCCACTCAAATACTAGGAAAAGAATCTATAACTTTAACAAGATAAAGGTGCCCAACCTTTATCTTAAGTTGTGAATATTATTCAAGAATAACTAAAGAATTGTGTTTACCTCATACATATCTAGATGTATGAACAATTCTTCTTTTCTCATAGTCTTTTGACATTATGATTATTTACTTTTGACAATTATAATAATTAAACTATAAATGCGATAAGATTTGTTAAACTAGAAATCGTTTTATTAATATGAAAAGATTGTCAAATACCTTATTATACTCTTGCTATTGAGCATAATCCCAACAATCTCCCGCTTGATCTATAGCAACTGTGTCATATCTCTCATCTCCATGTTCTATAGATGCCCATCAAAACTCTTTTGTAGAAGAGCCTTTGTAAAAGGATCCGCTAGATTATCTTCTAACGCGATCTTGGTAATCGTCACATCACCCATATGCACAATTTTCCTCAGAAGGTGATACTTTCTTTCAATGTGTTTCCCTCTCATATGACTTCTTGGCTCTCTTGAATTAGTCACTGCTCCACTATTGTCACAATAGATAGTGATCTGCTTATTCGCAGTAGGAACCACTTTCAAGTCAGACAAGAATTGGCGGAGCCAGACAGTCTCTTTAGTAGCATCGCATGTGGCAACATACTCGGTTTCCATGGTGGAATCAGCAATACAAGATTGCTTGACAATCCTCTATATGACTGCCCCTCCTCCAATAGTAAACACAGATCCTGATATTGATCTCCTGGAGTCAGAATCTGACTGAAAATCAGAATCTATATACCCTACAGGAATTAAATCCTCTCCAGAGTATACAAGCATATAATCTCTCATTCTCCTAAGATACTTGAAAATATGCTTAACTGCCGTCCAGTGATCAGGTCCTGGTTTCGATTAAAACCTGCTAACTATGCCCACATCAAAACAAATATTTAGTATAGTGCAAAGCATTGCATACATGAGGCTTCCAACTACCGAAGCATATGGAACTCTACTCATGAATTGCTATTCATGCTTATTCTTAAAAACTTGTTCCTTAGAAAGTTTGATTCCATGTCTGAAAGGTAACATACATTTCTTGGAATCTTACATGGAAAACCTAGACAAGATTTTATCTATGTATGAAGCTTGGGATAATGCAATCGTTCTATTCTTTCTATCCCTTATGACTTGGATACCAAGAATATAACTCGCATCTCCTAAGTCCTTCATATCAAATTGTTTTGCTAACCATTCTTTTAATGATGTCAATACACCTACATCATTTTCGGTGAGTAGTATATCATCAACGTAAAAAACAAGGAAAACCAACTTGTCACCTTTAATCCTTTTGTATACACAAGGTTCATCAAGGTTTTGAATAAATCTAAAACTTTTCACGACTTGATTGAACCTTATGTTCCAGGATCTGGATGCTTGCTTCAATCCAAATATGGATCTTTGCAACTTGCATACCCTTTCCTCTTGGCCCTTTTCAATGAATCCTTATGGTTGCATCATGTAGATGCTTTCGTCAAGACTTCCGTTAAGGAAAGATGTCTTGACATCCATTTGCCAAATCTCTAGGTCTAGAGATGCCGCAATGGATAAGAGTATCCTAATGGATTTAAGCATGGCCACAAGGGAGAAGGTTTCTTCATAATTGATACCTTCCTTCTGTGTATAACCTTTAGCTACCAATCTAGCTTTAAGGGTTTCCACCTTTCCATCCATTCCTCTTTTCCTCTTGTATACCCACTTGCACCCAATGGGTTTTATCCCTTTAGGCAAGTCTACAAGAGACCAAACTTTGTTTTCGAACATAGATTCAATTTTGGATTGCATATCCTTTTGCCAATGGCGACAATCAACATCGTCCATTGCTTCCTTGTACTTATAGGGATCATCGTCGTCCAGATGATTCTCTACAGATTCTACTAAATCGATGTATCTCTCAGGTTGTCTACTAACCCTCCTACTGCGATGAGGTATGGTAGATTGTTGATCTTGTGTTAGTACGAAACTTACAATTGGGCTTGGTTATGAAACCTCATGTGAAATTGTATCTCCTGAAAGCTCATTCGGGACAATTCAACTTTTAGGCATAAAATTATTCATATAGTCCAATTCCAGAAAATTAGCATTTGTCGAAACAAATACTTTAAGATCCGAAGGACTATAGAAATAATATCCTTTGTTCCTTTTGGATACCCTACAAAAATGCATGTTTCTAAACAGGACTCCATCTTTTCTGTCTTTCCATTTAACACATACGCAGGACATCCAAATATCCTTAAGTATTATAAACTAGGCTTTCACCCGGTACATAACTCATGAGGTGTTTTAGAAATCGACTTAGATGGTACATCATTTAGAATGTACATTGCGGTTTGTAAATCATATCCCCAAAAAGAATTAGGGAGCGTTAAATAACTCAACATAGACCTAACCATATCCAAAAGAGTTCTATTTCTTCTTTCTGTCGCCCCATTTTGTTGAGGTGTGCCTGGTACAGAAAACTGAGAAATTATCCCATTATCAATAAGATATTGCTGAAACTCACCAGATAGATATTCTCCACCACGATCAGACCTTAAGATTTTTATGCGTTTCTCAAGTTGATTTTCAACTTCAGCTTTAAATGCTTTGAACATTTCAAAAGCAACAGATTTATGTCTCATGAGATACACATAACCAAATCTTGAATGATTATCCGTGAAAGTGTTGAAGTACTCATATCCACCTCTAGCTTGAATGCACATAGGCCCACACACATCAGTGTGTATCAATCCTAAATATTCGATGGCTCTTGTGCCTTTGGTCGTAAATGTCCTTTTGGTCATTTTACCTTATAAATAATATTCACAAGTTGGTAGATCATCGACCTTTAAGTCACTTAGAGGTCTATAACTAACCAATCTTTTAATCCTATTTAGGTTAATATGACCTAGGCACAAATGCCATAGGTAGGTTTCATCTTTTGATAATTTTACTCTTTTATGATTAGGCTCCGTTGATTCCGTGTTTAATAAGTGAGAGATATTTCTATGCAAGTAGAATAAACTGTTTTCTAATGTGCCTTTACAAACAAATTTGTTATTCTTACTAATAATAAAACCTTTATTAAAAGTAACCGAATATCCAAATTTATTTAGACGAGACCGAAATTAAATTCCTCTTGAATTGTGGTACATAATAAACGTTTATTAAACTAAATGCCTATAAGAATCTAAATTGATTCTAATATCTCCCACTACACTAGTAGACACCAAAGCTTCATTGCCTAAATGCAAGTTGAACTCATTCTTATTCAATCTTTTCCTTTCCCGGTAACCCCTTCTGGTTAGGCCCAAGTTACTTTTTCTTCTGTTGTTCTTGACCTTCATATGGGTCTTAATAGAAGCAACTTTACTAACCATATGAATCTCTTAACCTTTACCTTACACAAGGATTTTCTCGGTGCTTTGATCATCTTGCATCAGACCTTGCAAGGTGTAATCCAACTTGAACTAATCAAAGGAATCCGACAATGAGTTGACAATCTTGTCAATTTTCCTCTCACCATCTATCTCAACACCATTCAGTTCAACAATGTTAAGATGTACTATGACTTTCATCATGTGATATTTCACAGCCTATCCAGGTTTTATCCTAAGATTCATGAAACCAGTCACTGCCTTCCTCTTAGTCGTCCTGGACTTCATAGCAGACATCTCTTCCAGAGACATCATTATATCAGTAGCATTCTCCATTCCTTCATGTTGATGTTGCAACACGTCGGAGATGATGACCATAATGTAACGTACATTTAGCCATCTCATCTGAAGACTTCCACTACTGATACTCATCTCTTGGCTCCTGAGTAGATTCATTAGTTTGGTGGTTAAAAAATAACGAATTTATGTTTTTCAGCTTGCAATAACAACCCAACTTTCCTTTTCCATGTGACATAATTATCATCAGTTAAAGTATTATCTTTTAGGATTTTGATTAGGGATGAGGTCATGATTTCTTTATATTAACAAAAATTATATAAGTAAATAATCATGATAAAGCACTTTCGAATATTTATCTTGAATTAAATAAAATAATTTAATCGTAAAAATTCAACGGTGATCCAACACCCATAAATGTCACTCCTCCTTTGGGAGTTCGTAACTTTTACTAGTTGGACTAAGTCCCACCTAATTGTTAACATAACAACCAACGTTTTCAATTTTAACCTTGCAATTTTATTAACAAGAACTCTTGGGAGGATATTAATAAATTTACATTGAGTGTGTTACCAAGTTATCGACCTTGAATATAATCCCTCACGAATATCCCTCATTTAGGAGTAGATATCGTTTTGGCTAATTGTCTAATCTGTCATTGTAAAGAAGTATCTTGCTAAATTCCATTCATAAATACCTCTTGGGAGGTTATTACACGAAACATAAAGCTCAACTGAACTTGAAGGCTGTAGGTGTTTCAAAACACCTTCTCCAACTCAATTATTTAAGGCGTGTGATTGAATTTCCAAAGAATGATTTACCAAGTTATCTAAATGCAAATTTAGATACCTAAACCATTCTATACATGTTCTTACCAAAAGAGATATATGAGTGGCACTCCTATTCTATATGACATGTTATCAAATAATGACAAACATTGTAATATTTACTAAAAATATAAATAGCTTCAATTTTGGTCCATCCTAGAAAAGCAAGTAAATTACATGTCTTGGAATACAAAAAACTCTTTTCATGGCGAACAAGTCTTCACGCGACCTTCGTTGTCCGGACTCTCTTGGCTGCCTCCCATGGGCGTGAGCACCCTTGGCCCCTACCCATGGGTGTGCACATGACACAACCCCATAAAGGGCTACCATGCGCAGCCCATGGCTTCCATAGGGCTGCGCACATATACAACAAACGTAGCCGCGTGCTCTTCGCACACACGTTTGTTGCTACGGCTCGCACGGTCCAAAACCTGTTCTGGTTTCTCCCAATTCTTCAAACATTCGAGTCTTCGATACTTAAATGTAATACAGAAGAATTTTAATAAAAAAATACAGCAGTTTTTTTTAATTACAAAAGTGCAGTTTTTTTATTACAATAGTGCAGTTTTTTTATTACAATAGTGCAGTTTTTTTTATTATTACAACAACAAAATAAAAAAAAACTTAGCAACTACCAAAAAGGAAATTATGGCGATGATAGACCACCCTTTTTGTTACCATCCCAAAACAAAAATACATTGAAATTCTAGAACCTAAATTGAGCAATAACAAACCACATATAAAACATATATATATATATATATATATATATATATATATATATATATATCCATACATACCAATGTAAATATATATATGCGAATACCTAGAGTGTCATCTCTTTCTAAAACATGCATATATACAATAAAAGAAAAAGATTCACGTACACATATATCAATTAATCAAGGGTACAACTAGGCTCTGATACCAATTGTAGGGAAAAAACGGTTCAAAGCGCAATAGAAGCCTGAGAAAAATAAAAAATTAGGGTTTGCGTAAAAATAAAAATTTTCCCTTTTTCAATAACAAGAACCTTAAACCCATATTAATAGATGTATATAAAAGTAGCGCATCTTTTCCTCGTGACGATTGAACAAGCGTCGAATTGATTCCGCAAGATCTTCCAATCCAAACACGAACCTGAATCACCTAGGAGTGTGAGCTCACTTTCTTTTAATCGTATACCTGAGGATGGAAACAAACAAAATCTTCTTCTTTGTTAGTTACAATAATCCTCCAAGAAGAAAACAAAGAACGTTAGGTCACTTGCGAATTATCAATCAATTTGATTGAAACTCGCGTGAACTTTGATTCAATGTTGTACACAAAACCTTTTTATGTAAAGGCTAGTAGTGTACTATCGAAAACAAAACGTTATTTCTTCATTTTCTTCTTTCCCGAATCACACACTATTTCTTAGAGTTGATCGAATTTTGTCTAGAGTAAAATCAGATTATTCTCCCTCAAAATTCTTACGGTGGCCGAATTCTCTCCACAAAGAATTACATAGGCTAGCAGAAATCTTCTCTTGAAATTAATTAAGGTTGGCCGAAATTCTTCACTTATATTTATAAGGGCTAACCGAAATCCACTTATATTTGGTTTAGGAGACTTAATTCTTTCCTAAGAAGGATTTACTTGATGGACAAGAATCCTATCCTTAGGTAGATTTACATGGTGGTTAAAAATCCTTTTCTAAAAAAAATTCTATCCTACACCAAGACTCCTAATCCAACTCAATAGTGTATTTGTAACCATATTAAAGAATTCCTAATTTGATTAGATAAATAATTCATTTTATTTATCTACTTATCAAAATATAGTCTTTAATAATAATTATACTACCACCAATAGTATAATTTTAGGAGACCATCTCTTACTAGGAAAAAGATTTTGACTTTTAATTGAATAATTAATTAATCAACAAATTAATTAATTTCCATTTAATTAAATAATAAAATAAAAATAATATAATTAAGCTATTCTTAATAGCCTTGCCGCCCAACTCATATATATGAGCCATATATTTTTTTCTTATTTTATTAAATCCATTGAACCTTAATAAAAAGTCCACATGTGAACTAGTCTCATTCTTACAAAAAGAAATAAGTTCACATGTCTCAATACGATTCTAGATGGACCCCTTAATTGGTCCGGTAGAAAATATCAAGTGATCCATGCAAGTTCGTGTGGATTGGGGATCTTGGCGGGCTATCTAAATTTAAGCTCCAATAGACACAACCCAATCACAATCAACAAATGATTCACTTAGGTCCGATCTATTTAATTTTAGTTCATTCCAATAAAGAACTAAAATTGAACTCTTAAATAAAGATAGAATAAGTTGATATTGCTCATTCATACCCTAGACAACCTTATTGGAGAAAGTGTATCCTCATGAAGAATACTAGTAATCGCCAAGAGCTCATAGACCGCCTATAGCTGTCCAAGTTACCGTATTTACTCATATGACCACATTTTGAACTTGGATATTTTGACTTGTCCAGAAGCCATGTTTCAATAGACACTATTGAAAACTTAACGTTAAGATTTAATATCCAATACCTCAAAACATCCATATGATGATATTCTACTCTCATTTTATAAATGGAGCCACGATGTCCATATCTATAAATGAAGTCATGTATCGATTAACAAATGAATACCACCAAAATATCTAGGATAGACTATGCTATATAATCGTACTCATTGATAGCTCAAATGATAACACTTGCAACCATAAGTCCATCATTTATCTCAGGATTGAGATAGACTCTCTGATTGTCTTCAAATGAAAAACTTTTATCAATTGACGGTTCTAGATAAAGTTTTTCATTGTGATCCAATTCAATGCACCCAGTGCACTAGATTCTTTTGCCCAAAGACACCACACTTTGATGATTTTTGACTCATCATAACATATTTGATCCCACTCAAATGCTAGCAAAAGAATCTATAACTTTAACAAGATAAAGGCCCCCAACCTTTATCTTAAGTTGTGAATATTATTCAAGACTAACTAAAGAATTGTTTCTACCTCATACATCTCTAGATGTATGAACAATTCTTTTTTTCTTATAGTCTTTTGACCTTATGATTATTTACTTTTGACAATTATAATAATTAAACTATAAAAGCTATAACATTTGTTAAACTAGAAATCACTTTATTAATATGAAAAGATTGTCAAATACATTATTATACTCTTGCTATCGAGCATAATCCCAACATCTCCACACATTGGGCCCACCACCCAGGGTGAATACTGATCCAGACGTGGATTTTTTAGAATCACTGTCTGACTAAAAAATCAGAATTCGTGTATCCTAGTGGGATCAAATCCTGTTCGGAATACACTAGCATATATTTTCTTATTCTTCGAAGATACTTGAGAATAATCTTGACAGCAATCCAATGATCCAATCCTAGGTTAGACTGGTATCTACTGACTACTTCCACTGCATAGTAGATGTCCGGTCTCGTGCATAATATAGAATACATGAGGCTACCTACTGCCGATGCATAGGGTACACGTCTCATATCCTCAACTGCTTGAGGTGTCTTAGAACACTGTTCCTTAGAAAGTTGAACTCCATGTTTGAAAGGTAAATTACCTTTATTGGAGTTCTATATAGAAAATTGCAAAAGAATCTTGTGGATATATGATGCATGAGACAATGCTATAAGTTTGTTCTTACAATCCCTTATAAGTTGGATCCCTAGAACATAACTTGCCTTACCAAAATCTTTCATTTGGAATTGGCTAGCTAATCAGCCATTCACATCAGACAACACTCCCACATAATTCCCAATGAGTAGGATATCATCTACGTATAGGACCAAGAAAACAACTTTCTTATCAATGATGCTCCTGTAGACACAAGGCTCATCAATATTCTACTTGAAGCCATAGTGTTTGATCACATCATTAAACCTAATGTTCCAAGATCTAGATGCTTGCTTAAGTCCTTAGATGGACCTTTGAAGCTTGCAAACCTTTTGATCTTGATCTGGAGATACGAATACCCCTAGTTACATTATATAGATTCTCTTATCGAGATTGCCATTCAAGTATACAGTCATGATATCCATTTTCCAAATTTCTAAATCGAAATAGGCAGCAATGGATAAGAGAATCCTAGACTTAAACACTGGCTACTAGCGAGAAGGTCTCTTCATAATCGACCCTCTCTTTTTGGATATAACCCTTTTCTATTAGCCTTGCCTTAAAGGTCTCTACCTTCCCTTCTACTTCTCTCTTTCGCTTGTAGATAAACTTACACCCTATGGGGTTTACCCCATCCGGTAAGTCTACAAGATCCCAAACTGAGTTAGAGTACATGGACTCCATCTCGAGATTCATGGCTTTAAGTCATTCCTCTTTATCAAGATCTTCCATTACATTATTAAATGTCAACGAATCATCCATACTATCAGGAGAGACAATACCTTATCCCTCACCTATATCTAAATAGCGTTCAGGTTGTCTCACAACCCTTTCACTACGTATAGATGGTAGTGTATCCTGATTAGGAACCATCTGACTCTCAGATGTTTATGGATTAAAAACTCTTGTTTATGAAGCACTAGTTTCACCAGGCTCCAACTCATTTAATACAATCTTGGAATGAGATTTATGGTCACTAATGTAATTGTCCTCAAGAAGCGTTTTATTTTTCGATACAAATACTTTGTTGTCTTCGGGACTATAGAAGTGTCCACCTCTGGTCTCCTTGGAGTATCCTATAAACAGGCAGACAACAGACTTGGAGTCTAGCTTTCTAGTTATGTTCTTCAGCACATGTGCTGGACACTCATATATGTGATAATGTCGTAAACTAGCTGTACGATCATTCCACAACTCTAGGGGAGTCTTAGGAGTAAATTTGGATGGCACTACATTCAAAATGTATGCCGTTGTTTGTAACACATATCCCCAAAAGGAATTTGGTAATAATGAGAAACTTATCATAGATCTCACCATTTCCATCAGGGTTCTATTTCTCCTCTCCTCTATACCATTTTGTTGAGGTGTACCAGGAGTTGTTAGTTGGGAAACTATCCCATGCTCAACCATGAAGTCTTCAAACTCTTGGTCAAAGTTCTTACCTCCACGATCCGATCGTAGTGACGTGATAATCCTACCTAATTGATTCTCAACTCCAGCTCAAAATTCTTTAAACTTTTCAAATGTTTTCCACTTTCGTTGCATCAGGTAGACGTTTCCGTATCTTGAGTAGTCATCTATAAATGTAACATCATACTCATAACCACCCATAGCTTTAACATTCATCGTTTGCAGACGTTTGTATGTATAAGTTCTAGCGGTTCTTTAGCTCTAAGCCCTTTTCCAGGAAAAGGTCTCATAGTCATCTTACCTTCCAGACAAGATTCGCATACAGAAAAGGTGCCAACCTTTAACTCAGTTAAAGGTCCATTTTTTTACTAATCTGTCTATCCGGTCAAGGTTGATATGACCAAGCCTTAGATGCCAGAGATACGTATCATTATTTGGAGAAATCTTATGTCGTTTAGTTTTTGTTTTTCAACCTTTAACATTTCGTTGTTGAGCAGTGTAATATGTAGTAACGATCTTAACAAAAACAAATTGTTTTCATTAATTCCTGAACAATTATTCAGACCATTCGTTCCAATATTAACTAACTTATTATTAAAAGAAACAAAATATTTTTGTTCAAACAACTCAGAAACAAAAATCAAATTCCGTGTAAATCCAGGAATATAAAATATATTGTCCAACATTATATAATTATTACAAAAACGTAATTTAATTATGCCCACTGCTCATGCCTACACAACATCCCCTAACCCCACACGTATTGAGAAGGCTCCCTCTTCTAGCGGTGTCCAAGAATCAGTCCACTACAAAGAAGAACAAACATGATTTGTGGCCATGAATCAACTATCCAAGGTGAAGAATAATCTTCCACTAAACATGACTCATGAACAAGTAAAGCATATTTACCTTTCTTGGGCTTCTTCTTGTTTTGGTGGGCTTACCCTTCGCTTTCCCAGGAAACCTCCTTATTTTCTTATTACTGGAGGAAGATGGTTCGGTAACATTTGCCTCACCGGTATTGCCCTTGTAGTTCTTAGTCAAGGACTCAAAAGTAGTGAGCTCATTGAGCAACTGTGTGAGATTGAACCTTAACTTGTTCATCTTATAGTTTCTTAAACTGATTGAAACTCTTCGAAAGAGTCGTCAGTATGATGCTCACTTGACTGGGTTCATTAATGTCCCCGCCATTGACTTCTGTCGTGCTGAAGTAGGATATCATGCTCAGGACATGTTCTCGAACTGATGTACCATCCTTCGTGTGAGCGAGCATAGCGGAACGAACAACTTCGTGTCGCTTTTGCTCGGAGGGCTACCAGAACATAGCTTGTAATGACTCCATGATTTCGAATGCTGAAGTCATTGCTTCATGCTTTGTGACAAGCACGTCTGTCATTGAATCCAACAGATATGTTCGGGCCTTTTCATCATATGAGACCCATCGCGGGTATGCCTCATGAACAGTTCATGTGGCATTGACTGTAGGCACTGGAGGACATTCCTCCATAAGCACAAACTTGAGGTCTGTGGTGACCAAAATTGCAATAATATTATGTTTCCACTTAGTGTAGTTATCACTAGTTAATTTGTCGTTTACGAGAATTAGAAGTAATGCAGAAGACATTGCTGAAATAAATAAAACATTCATTCAGTTATTTATTTGAAACAAGTGCGAGCGCTTTGGTATAAATTTTAACATGATGCATGAACATGTTTAACGAACTAGAACTACCTTAAAAATAGTTACTATACCACGACAATCCAACATACCACAAAGAAGTCTCGCCTTAGGGTCGGTCAAATCTTTGCATGTTGGACCGAGACATTCTCAATTAAATGATATTCTATAATAACTCCTATTCCATGTTAGTCAACCATCGTTTATTCAGTCAGGATTTTAATTAGCAAACTTAATCAAAACCTTCGTGAGTGTAACCCACCATTTCAGATCTCACGAGATTAACTTGAGAATTATCGCCTTAGGGTCGGTCAATCCTGAAATACCCTCAGAACGCCTATCCGTTAGGAAGTCAACCTTGGTATTGACCTTTGTGGAAACCATCCTTAGGGAGGAAAAAAGCATAGCCGTCACGAGGCCCCACTCGGATCTTACGGTGTTGAACTAATGATGGAGACTGCGGGATATATGTCATATATCTCTCTAACAGTCACTATTTTAAAACTAGGGTTTTCTATTACCCGTTAATGCACCTAGACTCTACAGGATCAAACGACTAACTTTAATCAAGTTATCTAGTGCATTAACTAATTCATTATTAGAAACAAGTTCTAATTAACTAATAAATTATTAATGATTTTTAACAATTAAAAATCTAATCTATTAGTGAATAATCTAAACCTTTGTAAACTTTTTTCTAAGGTCAGATTATTATGATAGTGTTTACCAAGTTTTAACTGTTAAAACTCTAACACAATATTCGGTTCATTTATAACTAGACAATTAATCAAATTAATCGTAATTACTATAAATGACCTTATTAATATAATTTATTAAACTCTTTAATAACTAGATTAATATTAATGAGAATTACCAAGTTTTTTAACCATTAAAAAACTAATCACATTTTCATAGCCAATTTATGTATTTACACATTTTAATTACATTAAAAAAAAATACATAAAATGTAAGGCTATGATGCATGTATGACATATCAATTATATTTGTGTAGCCACTTATAATCTAACTGACATAAGTATGCATGACAATGCTTTTATCATCACATAATATAAAGCATATATGAATTGACCGAGTACTGTGGATTATTTAACCTAAAAAAAAAATAGAATCTAAAATTATAAAAATACCCCCGAGGCATTCCTTGGTCTTCTTGTAAGTTTCAAGTCTCCAGTCTCTTCAGGTCAATTCGATTCATCTCATGAATCTTTCTTCAAGATTTTTCCAGGTCTTCAATATAGGTTATACTTTTTTTAACAATACAAAAAACATAAAAAAAACATAAAAAAACAACCCATAAACCCCAAATCCACAGTACCATATAATTAACGATCAATCATGTTTTTGTAAATTAAAAAAATTAATATAAATACAAAAACATCATACAGTGAATTTAAATCGTGCCTACACAGTCATACATATATGAGCATCGAAAACAATTTCCTGTTAGAAAATAAAATTGCCTCTAATACCAATTGTTGGAACCCCGTTCACCGGTATCGCAGCGGAAATAGGTTTTAAAATTTTTATACAGATCGTAATATTTATTTGTGACCAGTAAACTTGGGATCGTATTTAATTTTGGAACAAATACATATAAAATGATTACACTAATAAAATAAATATGTAAATACAAGAAATTGTAATCAATAATAATAAAAAAAGATTAAAATAGAACCATACCAACATTTGGAGGCTCCTTCACTTTTAGATATGTTCCTGGTATGTTTCACTGATCTTCATCGCTATATCCCGAGACTGGTAACTGCGTGTGGGCGCGTCACGGACTCAGGATCTTAGAATGGAGGATGAAGAGAGAATAAGAATGAATAAACTCTTTCTTCTTGTTTTCACACACACTTGCACCAATCAGAATCAATGATGCGTGTGTATATCTCACGCATATTGCAGTTGCATCTCATGCATGCAAAAACCAATATCAACTGGTGCATGTCTTTTCTCTCTCTCACAACACACTTGAGCGTCTCAAGCACTAATATGCAATCAGGTAAGGTTTTTTCTTCCTTTTAAAACCTTTTGTGTGTTTATATATATATACCTATATTGAATTTTTGATCAGTTTTTATCAATTTAAAAAAACGAAATCCTTCTTTAACTTTGATTTTCCTTTTTTTTTCAAATAATATATATCATATATATATATATATATATAATATTTAAATTATTTTAAAAAACAGATCATATCTTTATAAAAAAAATCTATATTTTATTTATCAAATAAGATATTATATATATTTTTAAATTTAAACAATTCAAATTCAAATATATATATATATATATATATATATAATTTATTTTATTTAATAAATGAGATAATCATATTATCCCATCATTCAAAAATAAATAACAGTTAAAACCCTCCCTTCATGACTAATTACACTATTAAATAATCTTATTATTTAATTGTCATAATTGTCATTTTAATCAATTGAATAATCTAATTACTCAATTAACTCATGACACGTGTCACTTTCGTAACACAATTAATTGGACAATCCAATTAATTAACCGTGACCCTTGTTATCTAAATCGATCGGGCTAGCAAGGGGACCTAATGGACCCACAATATTTTGAGCTCCAATAATCCTCATAATCATTAATTAAATTTTTTAATTAATAATCCTTGATAATTAACTCCGGTGTTATTCCACTAAAAACCCGAAGCTGCATTCTCTCAACTGCAGACGTTTTTACACAGACCGATACAACTCGGTGTCCATCGATATAGCTATTACATATGGTGTGATCCTCCACAATAGTTCATAATTAGAGTTGGGTCATAATGTCCGTTATACCCCTCTAATTACATATATCCTTTAAGTACCATTGATTCACTAATGGACAATAAATCCTATTTCCTCACGAAATTAAGAGAGCGCTCATATTGTCCAAGCCTTGAATCAACCCTTAAAAGATTTACCATCTACTTCTCACACGAAGGAGTGGATTCCACTATTGTGTACCAACCTTCCCAACCACAAGCCAAACCGTAATCCCAACATACAGTGTATATTGATCAGGAAATGCATCTGACCTTATCCACGGTATATCAAAGACCACGGTTTAACGTGAAGGAGTCGATAAAACACTCAGGATTTAGATCACCCACATATAGCAATCATTGATTGATATATATGAATCTCATCGGTAAACGGATTTTGTTGTGAGATTCATATAGATCATGACCCAGTCCTATATGATCACATCAAACAAGGTGCCTCTATTCCCATATCTCATATGAATGATTCAGGATAGAATCACTACACATTATGGAATGGACCGCAACTATAGATTTGTAGGGAAAATCCGCGCAACAGAGCGTGAAAAATCATTATTAGGGTTCCGGTATAAATAAAAATATTCCCTTTTAATAACAAGAACCTTAACCCTAGATTAATTGATGTATATAATAAATGTCGTACCTTTTTCTCGTGACGATTGAACAAGCACCGAATTGATTCCGCAAGATCTTCCAATCCAATCATGAACATGAATTACCTAGGAGTGTGGGCTCCTTTTCTTTAAATTGTATACAATAGGATGGAAACAAACAAAATCTTTCTCTTCGTTTGTCATAATAATCCTCCAAGAAGAAAACAAAGAAAGTTAGGTCACTTGTGAATTATCAATCAATTATATTAAAACTCGCGTGAACCTTGATTAGATGTTGTACACAAAACCTTTTAATGTAAAGGCTACTAGTGTACTATCGAAAACTAAACGTTCTTTCTTCCTTTTTTTTCTTTGTCGAATCTCACACTATTTCTTAGAGTTGATTGAATTTTATCTAGAGCAAAAACAAAATTTTCTCCCAAAATTCTTATGGTGGCCGAATTTTCTCTCTAAAACGAACTAGGGCCGGCCAAATTCTTCTTCTTCAAAAACTATAGGCTGGACGAAATTCCCTTCATATATATATAGGGCTGACCGAAATTCCTCTTGGAAATTTATTAGGATTTCAAATCCTTTCCTAAGAAGGATTTACTTTGTTGTTAAGAATCATTTCCTTAGGTGGATTTACTTGGTGGTTAAGAATCCTTTTCAACGAATAATTCTATCCTTAGGTAGATTTACTTGGTGACAAAGAATCCTTTTCCAAAAAGAATTCCTTCCTACACCAAGACTTCTAATCCAACTCAATAGTGTATTTGTAACCATATTAAAGACTTCATAATTTGATTAGATAAATAATTCCTTATATTTATCTACTTATCAAATATAGTCTTTAATATTAATTACACTACTAAAAATAGTATATTTTTAGTAGACCATCTACTACTAGGAAAAAGATTTTGACTTTTAATTAAGTAATTAATTAATGACATTAATTAATTTTCATTTAATTAAATAATAATATAATATAATATAATTAGGCTAAACAATATCGCTTTGCCGCCTAACACCATTATATCGGCATATATATTATTTTTCTTATTTTATTAAATCTATTGGACCTTAACAAAAAGTCCACATGTAAACTAGACCCATTCTTACAAAAATAAACAAGTTCACATGCCTCAATACAATTCTAAATGGACCCCTAAATTGGTCCGGTAGAATATATCAGGTGATCCATACAAGTTCGTGTGGATTGGAGATATTGGCGGGATATCTAAATTTAAGCTCAAATAGACATAACACAATCACAATCAACAAATAATTTACTTATGTCCGATCTATTAATTTTAGTTCATTCCACTAAAGAACAAAAATTGAACTCTTAAAAGAAGATAAAATAAGTTAATATTTCTTACTTATACCCTAGACAATCTTATTGGAGAAAGCGTACCATCTTGAAGAATATCAGTAATCGCCAAGAGCTCATAGACCGCCTATAGCTCTCCAAGTTACCATTTTTTTTCATATGACCACAATTTGAACTTGGATATTTTGAGTTGTCCAGAAGCCATGTTTCAATAGACACTATGAAAACTTAACGTTAAGATTTAATATCCAATACCTCAAAACATCATATGATGATATTCTACTATCATTTTATAAATGGAGCCACGACGTCCATGTCTATAAATGAAGTCCTATATCGATTAACAAATGAATACCACCAAGCTATCGAGGATAGACTATGCTATATAATTGTACTTATTTATAACTCAAATGATAGCACTTACAACCATAAGTCCATCATTTATCTCAGGATTGAGATAGACTCTTCGATTGTCTTCAAATGAAAACTTTTATCCATTGACGGTTCTAGATAAATTATTTCATTATGATCCAATTCAATGCACCCAGTGCACTAGATTTTTTGCCCAAAGACACCACTCTTTGATGATTTTAGACTCATCATAACACATTTGATCCCACTCAAAAGCTAGCAAAAGAATATACAACTTTAACATGATAAAGGCGCCCAACCTTTATCTTAGGTTGTGAATATTATTCAAGACTAACTAGAGAATTGGGTCTATGCCATACATATCTAGATGTATGAACAATTCTTCTTTTCGCATAGTCTTTTGACCTTATGATTATTTACTTTTGACAATTATTAAATTATAAATGCTATAAGATTTGATAAACTAGAAATCACTTTATTAATGTGAAAAGATTGTCAAATACATTATTATACTCTTGCTATCGAGCATAATCCCAACAATCTCCCACTTGCTTTATAGCAAATGTGTCATATCTCTCATGCCCATGTTCTTTAGAAGCCTATCAAAACTCTTTTGTGGAAGAGTTTTTGTAAAGGGATCCGCTAGATTATCTGCTGACGCGATATTGGTAATCGTCACATCACCCTTATGCACAATTTCCCTCTGAAGGATATACTTTTTTTCAATGTGTTTCCCTCTCTCATGGCTTCTTGGTTCTCTCGATTTAGCCAATGTTCCACTATTGTCACAATAGATAGTTATCTGCTTATTTGCATCAGGAACCACTACCAAGTCAATCAAGAATTGGCAGAGCCAGATAGCCTCTTTAGCAGCCTCGCATGCGGCAACATACTCGGTTTCCAAGGTGGAACCGAAAATACAAGATTACTTGATACTCCTCCATATGACTGCCCCTTCTCCAATAGTAAACACAGATCCTGATGTTGATCTCCTGGAGTCAGAATCTGACTGAAAATCAGAATATGTATACCCAACGGGAATTAAATCCCCTCCAGAGTATACAAGCATATAATCTCTCATTCTCTTAAAATACTTGAAAATATGCTTTACTGCTGTCCAGTGATCAGGACCAGGCTTCTATTGAAACCAGCTAACTATGCCCATAGTAAAACAAATATCTGGTCTAGTACAGAGCATTGCATACATGAGACTTCCAACTGCCGATGCATATGGAACCCTACTCATGAATTGCTCTTCATCCTCATTCTTAGGAACTTGTTCCTTATAAAGTTTGATTCCATGTCTGAAAGGTAACGTACCTTTCTTGGAATCTTGCATGGAAAACCTAGACAAGATTTTATCTATGTATGAAGCTTGGGATAATGCAATCGTTCTATTCTTTCTATCCTTTATGACTTTGATACCAAGAATTTAACTTGCTTCTACTAAGTCCTTCATATCAAATTGTTTTGCTAACCATTCTTTTATTGATGTCAATACACCTACATCATTTTCGATGAGTAGTATATCATCAACGTAAAGAACTAGGAAAACCAACTTGTCTCCTTTAATCCTTTTGTATACATAAGGTTCATCAAGGTTTTGAATAAATAAATAAAAATTCACGGCTTGATCGAACCTTATGTTCCAGGATCTAGATGCTTGCTTCAATCCATATATATTGATCTTTACAACTTACATACCCTTTTCCTGTTGGCCTTTTTCAACGAATCCTTCTAGCTGCATCATATAGATGCTTTCGTCATAACTTCCATTAAGGAAAGTTGTCTTGATGTCCATTTTCCAAATCTCTAAGTCTAGAGATGCCGCAATGGATAAGAGTACCCTAATGGATTTAAGCATGGCCACAAGAGAGAAGGTTTCTTCATAATCGATAACGTCCTTCTGTGTATAACCTTTAGCTACCAATCTAGCTTTAAGGGTTTCCACCTTTCCATCCATTCCTCTTTTCCTCCTGTATACCCACTTGCACCCAATGGGTTTTATCCCTTTAGGCAAGTCTACATGAGACCAGACTTTGTTTTTTACCATAGATTCAATCTCGGATTGCATTGCCTTTTGCCAATGGCGACATTCAACATCTTCCATTGCTTTGTTGTACGTATAGAGATCATCGTCATCCGGGGGATTCTCCATAGACTCTCCTAGACCAATGTATCTTTCAGGTTGTTTACTAACCCTCCCACTACGATGAGTTATGGTAGATTGTTGATTTTGTGTTGGTACGGAACTTACAATTGGGCTTGGTTGTGAAACTACTTGTGGAATTGTATCTCCTGAAAGCTCATTCAAAACAATTCTACTCTTAGGCACAAAATTATTCATATTGTCATCTTCCAGAAATTTAGCATTTGTCGAAACAAATACTTTAAGATCGGAAGGACTATAGAAATAATATCCTTTGGTTCCTTTTGGATACCCTACAAATTTGCATGTTTTTTAATGGGACTCCATCTTTTCTTTTTTTTCTTTTAACACGTGCACAGGACATTCAAATATCCCTAAGTGTTGTAAACTAGGCTTTCGCTCGGTCCACAACTCATGCGGTGTTTTAGGAACCGACTTAGATGGTATATCATTTAGAATGTACATTGTGGTTTGTAAAACATATCCCCAAAAAGAATTAGGGAGAGTTGAATAACTCAACATAGACATAACCATGTCCAAAAGAGTTATATTTCTCCTTTCTGCTGCCCCATTTTGTTGAGGTGTGCCTGGTGCAGAAAGCTGAAAAAATTATCCCATTATCAAAAAGATATTGCTGAAACTCACCATATAGATATTCTCCACCATGATCAGACCTCAAGATTTTTATGCGTTTCTCAAACCGATTTTCAAATTCAGCTTTAAATGCTTTGAACATGTCAAAAGCATCCGACTAATATCTCATGAGATACATATAGCCAAATCTTGAGTGATCATCCGTGAAAGTGAAGAAGTACTCATATCCACCTCTAGCTTTAATGCTCATAGGTCCATACACATCAGTGTGTATTAATCCTAAACATTCGATGACTCTTGTGCCGTTGGTCATAAACGACCTTTCAGTCATTTTACCTTCTAAACAAGATTCACAAGTTGGTAGATCATCGTCCTTTAAGTCACCTAGAGGTTTGTCACTTACCAATCTTTTAATCCTAATAAGTTTAATATGACCTAGGCACAAATGCCATATATAGGTTTCATCTTTTGATAATTACTTTTTTATGATTAGGTTCCGTTGATTCCGTGTCTAACAAGTGAGAGATATTTCCATACAAATAGAATAAACCGTTTTCCGATGTACCTTTGCAAATAATTTTATCATTCTTACTAATAATAAAAGCTTTATTAAAAGTAACCGAATAACCAAATTTATTTAAACAAGAAACTGAAATTAAATTCCTCTTGAATTGAGGTACATAATAAACGTCTATTAAATCTAAATGCCTATAAAAATCTAAACTAATTCTAATATCTCCCACTGAACTAGTAGACACCAACTTTCCATTTCCTAAACGCAAGTTGAATTCGTTCTCATTAAGCCTTCTCCTTTCCTTGAACCCCTGTAAGGAAAACAAACATGATTAGTGGCTCCAGAGTCTATGAACCAAGAATCCATGGAATCCATAAAAAACCATGTTTCAAGATAATTAATATTACCTTCTTCCTTTTTGTCTTGAGACTTTGGGCATTTTCTTTTCCATTGTCCCTTTTCACCATAAAAAAAAACAATTTCCTTTGCTCTTGGTTACTTTCTTTGTCTCATTCTTAGTAGGTCCTAGTTGCTTTTTCTTCTGTTGTTTCTTGACCTTCTTCCTAGTCTTAACAGTAGCAAATTTACCTACGGTATGAATCTCTTGACCCTTGCCTTTCACAAGGATTTTTTCCGTGCTTTGAACATCTTGCATCAGGCCTTACAAGGTGTATTTCTTATTATTCAAGGTGTAGTCCAACTTGAATTTATCAAAGGAATTTGACAGTGAGTTGACAATTATGTCAATTTTTTCGCACCATCTATCTCAGCACCATTCAGTTCAACAATGTTGAGATGTGCTATGACTTTCATCATGTGATCTTTCACACCCTGTCCAGGTTTCATCCTAAGATTCATAAAAGCAATCACTGCCTCTCTCTTAGTCGTCCTAGACCTCATAGCAAACATCTCCTCTAGAGACATCATTATATTGGCAGCATCATCTATTCCTTCATGTTGCTATTGCAACACGTCAGAGATGGTGGCCATAATGTAACATTTAGCCATCTCATCCGAAGACTCCCACTGCTGATACTCATCTCTTTGGACCTAAGTAGATTCATTAGTAGGAGTAGATGGTTTAGGAGTGCACATAACAAACTTATGCTTTTCGGATTGCAACAAAAGCCCAATTTTCCTTTTCCATGTGATATAATTATCACCAGTTAAAATATAATCTTTTAGGATGTTGATTAGGGATGGGGTCATGATTTCTGAACAATAACAAAAATTATATAAGTAAATAATCATGATAAAGCACTTTCGAATAATTATCTTGAATTAAATAAAATAATTCAATCGTAAAAATTCAACAGTGATCCAACACCCATAAATGTCACGCCTCCTTTGGGAGTTCGCAACATTTACTAGTTGGACTAGGTCCACCTAATTGTTAACGTAACAACCTACGTTTTCAATTTTAGCCATGCAATTTTATTAACAAGAACTCTTGGGAGGATATTAATAAAATTACATTGAGTGTGTTACCAAGTTATCGACCTTGAATATAATCCCTCATGAATATCCCTCCTTTGTGAGTAGATATCGTTGGGCTAATTGTCTAGTCTATCCTTGTAAGGAAGTATCTTGCTAAATTCCAGTCATGAATACCTCTTGGGAGGTTATTACATGAAGCATAAAGCTCAAATAAACTTGGAGGCCATAAGTGTTTCAAAACACCTTCTCCCACTCAATTATTTAAGGCGTGTGATCGAATTCCATAGAATGATTTACCAAGTTATCTAGATGCCAATTAGATACCTAAATCATTCGATGCATGTTCATACCAAAAGAGATATATGAGTGGCACTCCTATTCTATATGACATGTTATCAAACATTGTAATATTTACAAAAATATAAATAGCTACAATTTTGGTCCATCCTAGAAAAGCAAGTAAATTACATGTCTTGGAATACAAAAAAATCTTTTCTTGATGAACAAGTCTTCACACGACCTTCGCCGTTTGGACTCCCTCGGCTGCCTCTCATGGGCGTGTGCATCCTTGTCCCCTTTCCCATGGGTGTGCGCATTCACAACTCCATAAAGGGCTATCATGAGCATCCCATGGCTTCCATAGGGCTGACGTGCGCAGCCCATGCCACAACAAATGTGGCTGTGTTCTCTTCGCACGCACGTTTGTTGCTATGGCTCACACGGTCCCAAACTTGTTCCGGTTGCTCCCAATTCTTCAAACCTTCGAGTCTTCAATACTTGAATGTATTGCAGAAGAATTATAAATAAAAAAATACTGCAGTTTTTTTTTATTACAATATAGTGCAGTTTTTTTTTATTACAACAACAACATAAAAACAAACTTAGCAACTACCAAGAAGGAAATTATGGCGATGATAGGCCACCCTTCTTGTTACAATCCCAAAACCAAAATACATTGAAATTCTAGGACCAAAATTAAGCAATAACAAACCACATAAAAAAAATTATCCATACATTCCAATATATATATGCGAATACCTAGACTGTCATCTCTTTCTAAAACATACATATATACAATAAAAAGAAAAAGATTCACGTACACATACATCAATTAATCAATGGTACAACCAGGCTCTGATACCAATTGTAGAGAAAATCCACGTAACGGAAGCTTGAAAAATTAGAATTAGGGTTTCGGTATAAATAAAATTTTCCCTTTTAATAACAAGAACCTTAACCCTAGATTAATTGATGTATATAATAAATGTCGTACATTTTCTCGTGACGATTGAACAAGCGCCAAATTGATTCCGCAAGATCTTCCAATCCAATCATGAACGTGAATCACCTAGGAGTGTGGGCTCCCTTTTTTAAAATTGAATACCAGAGGATGGAAACAAACAAAATCTTCTCTTTGTTAGTCATAAAAATCCTCCAAGAAGAAAACAAAGAACGTCAGGCCACTTGTGAATTATCAATCAATTATATTGAAACTCTCGTGAACCTTGATTAGATGTTGTACACAAAACCTTTTAATATAAAGGCTACTAGTGTACTATCGAAAACTAAACGTTCTTTCCTCCTTTTCTTTTTTGCCGAATCTCACACTATTTCTTAGAGTTGATCAAATTTTATGCAAAACCAAAATTTTCTCCCAAAATTTGTATGGTGGCCGAATTTTCTCTCTAAAAGGAACTAGGACTAGCCGAATTCTTCTTCTTGAAAAACTATGGGTTGGCTGAAATTCCCTTCATATATATATATAGGCTTGGCCAAAATTCCTCTTGGAAATTTATTAGATTTCAAATCCTTTCCTAAGAAGGATTTACTCGGTTTTTTAAAATCTTTTCCTTAGGTGGTTAAGAATCCTTTTCAAAGAAGAATTCTATCATTAGGTAGATTTACTTGGTGACCAAGAATTATTTCTGGAAGAAACCTTTTCCAAAGAGAATTCTTTCTTACACCAAAACTCTTAATCCAACTCAATAGTATATTTGTAACCATATTAAAGACTTCCTAATTTGATTAGATAAATAATTCCTTTTATTTATATACTTTTCAAATATAGTCTTTAATATTAATTATACTACCAACAATAATATATTTTTAGGAGACCATCTCCTACTAGGAAAAAGATTTTGAGTTTTAATTAAATAATTAAATAATTAAATAATTAAATAAATTAATTTTCATTTAATTAAATAATAATATAATATAATATAATTAGGCTAAACTATATAGCTTTGCCGCCCAACACCATTATAAAGGCATATATATTATTTTGCTTATTTTATTGAATCCGTTGGACCTTAATAAAAAGTTCACATGTGAACTAGACATATTATTACAAAAAGAAACAAGTCCACATACCTCAATACAATTCTAAATGGACCCCTAAATTGGTCCGGTAGAATATATCAAGTGATCCATGCAAGTTCGTGTGGATTAGGGATCTTGTCGGGCTATCTAAATTTAAACTCCAATAGACACTACCCAATCACAATCAACAAATGATTCACTTAGGTCCGATCTATTAATTTTAGTTCATTCCACTAAAGAACTAAAATTGAACTCTTAAAAAAAAAATAAGTTAATATTTCTTGCTCATACCCTAGACAACCTTATTGGAGAAAGTGTATCCACGTGAAGAATATCAGTAATCGCCAAGAGCTCATAGACCGCCTACAGCTCTCCAAGTTACCTTATTTACTCATATGACCACATTTTGAACTTGGATATTTTGACTTGTCCTGAAGCCATGTTTCAATAGACACTATTGAAAACTTAACATTATGATTTAATATCCAATACCTCAAAACATCCATATGATGATATTCTATTCTCATTTAATAAATGGAGCCAAGACGTCCATGTCTATAAATGAAGTCTTGTATCGATTAACAAATGAATACCACCAAATTATCTAGGATAGACTATGCTATATAATCGTACTCATTGATAGTTCAAATGATAACACTTGCAACCTTAAGTCCATCATTTATCTTAGGATTGAGATAGACTCTCTGATTGTCTTCAAATGAAAACTTTTATCTATTGACGGTTCTATAGAAATTATTTCATTGTGATCCAATTCAATGCATCCAGTGCACTAGATTTTTTGCCCAAATACACCACACTTTGATGATTTTAGACTGATCATAACATATTTGATCCCACTCAAATGCTAGCTACAGAAACTACAACTTTAACAAGATAAAGGTGCCCAACCTTTATTTTAAGTTGTGAATATTATTCAAGATTAACTAAAGAATTGTGTCTACCTCATACATATCTAGATGTATGAACAATTCTTCTTTTCTCATAGTTTTTTGACCTTATGATTATTTACTTTTGACAATTATTAAACTGTAAATGCTATAAGATTTGTTAAACTAGAAATCACTTTATTAATATGAAAAGATTGTCAAATACATTATTATACTCTTGCTATCAAGCATAATCCTAACAAGATTAACCACAAATAAAGTACCCATCTTTATTTGCTATCTATGGACTCTTTAGATTACACGTCTCTTACTGTATCCATCCGTATATGACACTCATATACACAATTCAAGATTACATCCAGCAATCCAGAATGTTAATATGTGCACAAGTTTATAAAATAAATAACATAACAAGAATGAATTGAACCTTTCTTTTTATTTACTTCCTAAATCCCTTTACAAGTTTCATGCTTAGGGTATAAACCTCAACACATGTATGCTTAGTTGATGATTAGGATAACCTTGTGCATCTAATCTAGTTCATGAACATTTATCTGTATGCCTCATTAATTGCATTTGATTTCCCTTGTTTTATGTTGTGACAACTTATGTTGGTTGGACTTATATTGACCATTAGGTTATTAGATTTTATCTATACACCCAATTAAGTCCTTATATATGGGAATATAAGCATTATTTGATAACTAGGATGTTTAATTGCATTATAACTTGTAGTTAAGCATTTTGTGTGTGGTCTTGCACATTATTGAATTTGAGCATTCATTAATTGTTCACTTAGATCTTTATACTCTTTATAGAGTCAAAGTTTTGTGGCTTCTAGGTGAAGTTGCACAAGAAAGCCAAGTCTTGCAACTAAGGGTGGGTTGGCAAGCAATTGGTCAAGTGCCATTGCAAAAGACCCGAGGGGTAGAGTAGGAGGTGCTCACACCAAGAGTAGTTGAGTAGGGGATATCACCAGGGATTGAACCAAGAGTGGCAAGTGGCAAGTGGTAGTGTCCATAGCCTAAGGTTGTTGAGAGTGAGAATCCGAGTATCACTTGAGGGTGTAACCTTTTATTCATATAATGAATTTCTATGACGGTTAGTGGCTACCAGAATAGCCCGTAGTTTTTTTTCTGTTTGAGGGTTTCCACATATATATCAAGTGTTATTTATATTTCCACACTTTACACTTGATTTTGTTTGTTTGTTTGTTTGTTTTTTGGGTGAATTTTGAATATTGACTAATCAAGAAATATCAGTAATTAACTTGATTAAAACTTATTAACCCCCCTCTAGGTTAGGATAGACATACAATTTAAGGGTTATTTTCACCTATGAGTTTTCAACACCTAGACCTTCTTAACAAAATAGGGTTATTGAAAGAAAGAATAAGGTCCTTCAAGAGATGGCCCCTGTGATGTTGCTTAGTAACAATGTCCCTATGAACCTTTAGACCGAGGCTGTCAATAAGGCTTGCTACATAGGAAATAGAGTCTTTCTAAGGCCCAGTACTAGGCAAACCTCCTATAAGTTGTGGAAGGGGAGAAAGCCAAATGTTAGCTACTTCCACTCATTTGGAAGCAAATGCTACATATTAAATGAATGAGATCAACTTGGTAAGTTTGATGCCAAGAGTGATGAGGGAATTTTCATTGGCTATGCTCTTAATAGTAAGGCCTATTGAGTGTTTAATTTGAAAACTTATAGTGTCATGGAATCATTTAATGTTGTCATGATTGTAGTCCTACAACTAAAAATCATGATGAGGAGGTTGATATGATCATGATTCTCCTTTGGAGAAGAATGGTGAGACTTTAATTGATGTGAAGTCAAGTTATTGAAAATATCTGCAAGGTTATACTAAACAACCTAGAGAGGGGGGGAGTGGTGAATAGGTTCACTCTAACTTTTAAAACTCTTTTGAGACTTATGACAAAACTTTGGTGAACATACAAATTAACATTTAACATGGTTGTTATGAGATAACAATTTACACAAGTATTCTCAATTTACCACCCTTAGTCTACAAAACATATAACAAGAACCATTGTATCTTATAAACAAATATATTCAATACAAAGAACATTCCATAAGTTGTACTTTGGATATTACAATGTAAATTCACTAACTGAAACTTTACGACTTGAAATGGAATGTCACAAGATACAAAGTTCAAATACTTACAAAGATACAATATATAAATGTACTAAAATCAAAGAATACTTGCATTTACAATATTGTTCAATATGTACAAGTACTTAATCATCTATGATTATATACAAATAAATCTATGTACAAATAAAATTATCTTTACAACTTTAATTAATTGAAGTTCTTGCATATCACATATTACAACAACCTTGTTTACAAGAATATCTAGAAATGAAGCTTGTGAAACAAGTTACAAACATACATATACAAGTATATAAGAGAGAAGGATAAATAAAGTAGACACACGATGTTTACGTGGTAAAACCTCCGTAGAGGATACATCCACAGGTTGAATACAACCATCGAGTACTATGATTATTGGAAAGTAGATAAGAAATTCCTTAAAAGTGACCAACAAATGACACACTCTCTTTGGACTCTACATCAACCAAATCCCTATTGGTAGATTGAAAATTCCTTAAAAGTGATCAACAAATGACTCACTTTCTATTAGAGTCAACTCTAACCAACACCATTAAGAAGTTGAAAATTCCTCAAGAGTGATCAACAAATGACTCATCCTCTATTGGATTCCATTTCATCATAATATCCCTAGTCTACCATTAAAAAGTCTACTTTCTAACCAAGGCACCCATGCCTCTAGAAAGTCTCTCCTTGCTTGATTATTCAGACCACCGTCCTGACCAAGACTCCTTATTTGACTATCCAGACCACATGTCTTAGCCAAGACTTCATGCCTTTTACAAGAACTTCCTATGTGATCAATGAATGCATAAATGCAAATAAGCATTCAAGATAGAATAAGATGATCAAACATATCCTATGGGAACTCATCATGTGCATGAAAGTTCGTAATACAAATGTAGTCTCATTAGTAATCATGAATGATAAATCTAGAACATGTGAAAACACTAAAAACACATTTAATATCTATAATCATTCATAAAACTAAAACTTGAATCAAAGCATGAACACTTAACACATATTCAAGATTTTAGTCACATACACAAAAACATGTTAGAATCATATGATAAACTCAATTAAGTTTTCTAGCAAAATCCTAGAGCATATAATCCACACAATATTCAATTAAACTCAAGAATAGCTCTAAGAACTCAATCAACTATGTTATTCATAAATATATTCAATTAAATGAACCTAACACTTGTAGAGACTATTTTTTCAAAAATCAATCAATCAAAGTTACAAAATAGTCCTAGATATAAGCTAGCACAATACAATCCCAAACATATGAAAACATAGACAAAAATCAAAACCTAACTCAACATGTGAGATTTCAATCAATTTTCTATTAGCTTCAAAAGAGTCTAAAACTCTAATTAAACTATATACAAAACATATACATATACGGAAGAAGAAAGCCCGAGGTAACTGAACACGATTAAGAGCAAAAACTCAAGAAGAAATTCAATACCTTAAGTGATAATGTACAGTCCCGTTTTTATGTGTAGAACCACAAAAAAACAGCACTCAAAACTTCTCAAACCTTCTTGAAATTGATAGAGAATTGAAATATGAACACTATCCAATTCGAATCACTCAAAACGGAGGTAAAACGAAAAAGATATAGTGTTTGGAAGGTGAGAACAATTGAGAGAAAATTTTCTGTAAACTTACTTATTCAACTTCTTCAAATGAAAATATGAGAGGAAAGAGATATTTAAAGGAGAGGGAAAAAGAGAAAAAAAAAGACCAAAATAGCCCCTTGCCTGCTGCCTCTCTAAGATGGTGCATGGGTATCTCAGGGGCAACAAGGCCTCTTGCCCTGAGATGGCCACAAGCCATCTGGGGAAGATGAAGCTTGATGGCCTTTGGCCATGGCTTCACTCCCTTGCGCTCCTCCTGCATTCTTCAGTCGTTCTCCGACCTTCGAACTTTGAATTGGAATTCGTTTATGGATTACAAACTGATACTCTCTCATGCACTTGGATGATTATGAAACTTAGACCATAAAATATGAATTCGACTCGATATAAGAAGACGAAGACAATTTATGTAAAGTGACTAGAAAGTTTTGTAACACTTGACTTGGAACTCGAAATCAAATGTATGAGTAACCAAAATGATCATAACTGAATAAGGAACAATATAATACCAAATTCAAGTCCAAGGTCCATGTTACATGAACATAAAAACATATAAACACATGTCACATAAGAATGCTATTACTTGAACATAGTTCACAAACATGCAATCTACAAAACTAGTCAGTTTAGCACCAATGCATGAGCATTCAATATCAAGTGTGTGAATGTGTTATACAAAATGAGCACAATGAATCAGGGACACATATGGGTGCAATGTGCGTGTGTGTGTGTGCCTAAGCCTTGTATGAGAAATGAGGTCTTAAATATACCTTTGTCAAACAATGAACTGCATTTCTCTTTGCAGACTTAAATTGATAGGTTGCCATATCTTATTTGAAGCTAGAATCATCATCAATCTAACACAACTAATCAATACAAGTGAAATATTGTTTTGATATGGAATTAATGCTAACACAAACCAAAAACCTAACAGTTATGATAAAGAGGTCACTCAACCTCTTGATAAAAATCCATCTTTGGACTCTAAAGAACCCATTCCATGGGTGAGACATCTCTACAACAAGGATGACATTCTTAGAGGTGAGAATAAGGGTGTTAGGACTAGGTGTCAAATAGCTAATCAAATTAGATATACTGGCCACACCTCTCAACTTGAGCCCAAAAAGGTTAATGAAGCTTTGAATGGTGAATTTTGGGTTCTTATCATGCAAGAACAGCTAAACCAATTTGAAAGAAATGATTTTTGGACTCTAGTACTTAGACCAAAGAACACTAATGTCATAAGCACCAAATGAGTGTATAGGAACAAGTCGGATGAGGGTGGCAACATTATGCTTAACAAGGCAAGATTTATAGCACAACGACTCTCTCAAATTGAAGGTATCGATTTTGAGGAGACTTTTCCTCTGGTTGCCTACCTTGAGTCCATAAGGTTGTTGGGATTTTGCTCAATAACAAGAGTGTAATAATGTATTTTAAAATCTTTTTATATTAATAAAGTGATTTCTAGTTTAACAAATCTTATAGCATTTACAGTTTAATTATTATAATTGTCAAAAGTAAATAATCGTAAGGTCAAAAGACTATGAAAAAAAAAGAATTGTACGTACATCTGGATATGTATGAGGTAGACATAATTCTTCAGTTAGTCTTGAACAATATTCACAACTTAAGATAAAGGTTGTGCGTCTTTACCTTGTTAAAGTTGTAGATTCTTTTGCTAGCATTTGAGTGAGATCAAATGTATTTTGATGAGTCTAAAATCATCAAAGTGTGGTGTCTTTGGGTAAAAGAATTTAATGCACTAGGTGCATTGAATAGGATCATAGTGAAATACTTTATCCAGAACCGTCTATGGAAAAAAAAAATTGAGGACAATCGGAGAGTCTATCTCAATTCGGAGATAAATGATAGACTTATGGTTACAAGTGTTATCATTTGAGCTATCAATGAGTATGATGATATAGCATGGTCTATCCTCGATGGTTTTGTGATACTCATTTGTTAATCGATAGAGGAATTCATTTATAGATATGGACATCATGGCTCCATTTATTAAATGTGGATATAATATCATCATATGGATATTTTGAGGTATTGTATATTAAATCTTAACGTTAAGTTTTCAATAGTGTCTATTGAAATATGGCTTCTAGACAAGTCAAAATATCCAAGTTCAAAATGTGATCATATGAGTAAATATGGTAACTATAAGAGCTATAGGCAGTCTATGAGCTATTGGCGATTACTGGTATTCTTCACGACGATACACTATCTCCATTAAGATAGTCTAGGGTACGAAGGAGGAACATCAACTTATTGTATCTTTATTTAAGAGTTCAATTTTAGTTTTTTAGTGGAATGAACTAAAATTAATAGATCAGATCTAAGTGAATCATTTGTCGATTGTGATTGGGTTATGTCCATTGGAGCTTAAATTTAGATAGCTGCCAAGATCCCCAATCCATACGAACTTGCATGGATCACTTAATATATTATACCAGACCAATTTCTGGGTCCATCTAGACTTGTTTTTAGATTTTGGAATCCAAAAGTTTTGGAGAGGTGCGGTCATGCATGATCAAGACAAGCGGGAACTCTTTAAAAATACCTGGAATGGCTAGCCAATGATGTGGGATTTCTTGAGCGACCCTACTAGGGTGCAATTAGCATTCCATTAATACATTAAGAATATAATTTACACATTATTAAATGGGCTATTTAAGTTATATTAATGTAACAATTTAAGACATGTGGACTTGTTTCTTTTTTGTAAGAATGGGTCAAGTTCACGTGTGGATTTTTTATTAAGTCCAATGAATTTAATAAAATAGAAGAATAATATATTGCCCATATAATAGGCTTGGGCAGCAAGGGGTAATAAAATAGCCTAATATATTATTTTTATTTTATTATTTAATTAAATAGAAATTAATTAATTATTTATTTATTTAATTATTTAATTAAAAGTCAAAACTTTTTTTCTACTAGAAGAAGGTGTCCTAGTGTTATACTATTGTTAGTAGTATGATATGTATTAAATACTTTATTCGATAAGTAGATAAATAAAAGAAATTTATTTATCTAGTCAAATTAGGATGTATTTGATAACTATCAAAACTATAATTGACTATTGGTCAAATTAGGAAGTTTTTGATAAAATCGCAATTTAATTTATATTCAATAATTAGTTATTGTATAAATACACTAATGAGTTGGAATAGGAGTCTTCGTGTGGAAATGAATTCCGAAAGTTGATAGGAGTCTTGGTGAAAGTGAATCCTACTAGAGGGAGGATTCTTGGCCCCCAAGTAAATCCTCCTAGAGAAAGGATTTAGCCACCTATATATACTCCTATAGAGGAATTCGACCAAGCCTAAGAAATTTATAGAGAGATTTTGGCCAAGGCTTGTTCAAGACTTGAGAGAAGTTTTTTTATTTTATTTTACTTGTATAGATAAAAAAATAACTTCATCCAAGCCGGTGTGTGAGAATTGGGCCAAGCATAGAGAAAATAAAGGAGTGTTTTTGTTTCAATAGTGCACTAGTAGCCTTTACATTAAAAGGTTTTATGTATGAAATCGAATTAGGGTTCACACGAGTTTCAATAAATAGATTGGTAATTCACAAGTGACCAAACGTTCTTGGGTTTTCTCTGGGAGGATTATTGTGACTAATAAAAGAATGATTTTGTTTGTTTTCCATCCTTATGTATACAGTTCAAAGAAAGGGATCCCACACTCCTAGGTGATTCACGTTAGTGATTGGATTGGAAGATCTTGAGGATTCAATTCGGCACAACTTCAATCGTTACAAGAAAAAGGTACGATACATTTATTATATGTTTATTAATCAAGGGTTAAGGTTCTTTCTTTTAATGGATTTTTTTAAAATATACCAATCAAATTTTCCGCCTCCGCCGTGTGTTTTTCCTACAATTAGTATCAGAGCTTGGTTGTACCCTTGATCAATTAATGTATATATACATGAATCTATTTTTTGTTATTGTAAATATGCATGTTTTAAAAAGAGATGACACTCTAGGTATATGCATATATATTTACATTGGAATGTATGGATATATATATATATATATATATATATGTTTTTATAATGTAATATGTTATTGCTCAATTTTGGTGCTAGAATTTCAATGTATTTTTGTTTCGGAATTGTAATAAGAAGGGTGGCCTATCATTGCCTTAATTTCCCTTTTGTTAGTTGCTAAGTTTTTTTTTTTATTGCTATAACAAAAAAAATCTTTTGTAATATATTCAAGTTTCGAAGAATCAAATAATTGAAGAATTCAAAGTAGAAAAAGTAGCAACGGACTAACCCGAAGTAACCGCACAAGGGTTCGGGCGCGCAAGTGCCCGAACATGAGACCTTTGGATGGTGCCGCTTGATGACTTGTTTGCCAAGTTAGGATTAGGGTTTTGTATGCCAAACAAATGTAATTTACCTGTTTTTCTAGGATGGACCGAAATTATAGCTATTTATATTTTCGTAAATATTGCAATGTTTGTCATTGTTTGATAACATGTCATAAAGAATAGGATTGCTACTCATATATCTCTTTTGGTACGAACATGCATTGAATGGTTTAGGTATCTAATTGGCATCTAAATAACTTGGTAAATCATTCAATGGAATTCGATCACACGCCTTAAACAATTGAGTGGGAGAAGGTGTTTGGAATGCCTATGGCTTCCAAGTTTAGTTGAGCTTTATGTTTCGTGTAATAACCCCCAAGGGATATTCATGAATGAAATTTAGCAAGATACTTCCTTACAATGATAGACTAAACAATTGACTCAAACGATATCTACTTTCAAAGGAGGGATATTCGTGAGGGAATATATTAAAGGTCGATAACTTGGTAACACACTCAATGTGATTTTATTAATGTCCTCCCAAGAGTTCTTGTTAATAATATCACAAGGCTAAAATTGAAAATGATGGTTGACATGTTAACAATCAGGTGAAACCTAATCCAACTAGTAAATGGTGCGAACTCCCAAAGGAGGCGTGACATTTATGGGTATTGGATCAACATTGAATTTTACGATTGAATTATTTTACTTTACTTAATTCAGGATAAATATTCGAAAGTGCTTTATCATGATTGTTTACTTATATAATTTTTTTATTAAAAAGAAATCTTGACCTCATCCCTAATCACCATCCTAAAAGATAATACTTTAACTGGTGATAATTATGTCATATAGAAAAAGAAATTTGGGTTGTTGCTGCAAGCTAAAAGGCATAAGGTTATTTCATATACCCGTAAACCACCAATTCCTACTAATGAATCTAATGAGGAGCAAAGAGATGAGTATTAGCAATGGAAGACTTCATTATGGCCACCATCTCTAACGTGTTGTGAAAATTCCCTTAAAACATCTATATCCTAACCTGTGGGGGGGGGGGGGGGGGTTGAATAGGTTTTAATTAGATCAATTACCAATTTTTTGATTAATCAATATTCATGAAACTACCATGTGATCAAGCATTCAATCAAACATGAAACAATAAAAACATAAGTATTTGATTTACGTGAGAAACCCTCCAACTTGGTAAAAACTCACGGGCTAACCACTTAGCCACACAGGGTCCACAAAATCCACTACTTGAATGAAAGTTTACAACCTAGGTTGCCTCCTGTCACACCATTCAGATACTAACCCTTTCACTCTACCTATCGGACCTATAATAGTGATCTTGGACCAGCAAGCTTATGCACTAAACATATAGTCACAAAGCTTAACAACTATGAAGAGATTATGCAACCTATGTGAATATATGGAAATATTCTAGATGTAAAAATGCTAGGTCAACACATTTAAGATTATCTAAGGATTAATAATGTCAATAAATGCAAATCCTAGATATCAATTCTCTAAATGCAAGTGCAAGTAGATTTAGCTAAAAGGGTAAAATAGTCTTAAGCCCTAACTATGATAAAACACAAATCTCAACCAACAATAAACAACCCAAACATGTTATAAACGCAATTAAACACAAAGACATGCATTTAATGACCAACAAATGTTATTCCTAGGTAAACATGGCATATGAACGAAAACAAGAAATTCTATGGCATGTAGAGATTACCTAGTCAAGAAAAAACATGAAGACCTACTTGATGATGCTAGATGATCTTAGAATGAAGTTTGGCTGAGTAAAAATAGGTTCTTTGAACTCTCTCTCACTAGGAGTCAATTTGTATCACTTAGGGCTTTCAATTTCAAAGATCTAGGTCTCAATGGGAAATAAGGTGATGTATTTATAGGGTCCAAATCAAACTACGTCGTTTTGGGAAAGAAAAAAAATGATTTCTGGGTGTCAAAAGTGACCTTAGGGCGACCTGGATGATAGGTTGCTTTGCTCTTGGGTTTGGATGCCAAAATACACTTGAAAAAATGATTTGGAAGTTAGGTCACCCTGAGGTCGCTCTGAGGTCACCCTGGAGTCGCTATGCTCTCAGGAAAAACGTGACAACACAACAACTCCATATTCGAGCCACCCAAATTATGACCAAATAACATCGAAACCTTTCGTATAATAAACCGTTGGAAAGGTATGAAAGTCTAATTTCTACTCCACTATATAAAACATGATTTGGATATTTGAAGAAAAAATTATGGTTAAATGAGTGACCAAAGGTCAGATTTGGACATTAACAAGAATGCCCAAAGTCATGGAATAAAACCATGTGACCAAAGACCAAACTAAAATAAGAATGGGACCTTCTCAAATGGTCACTTAATGTGAAAATACAAGCACACTATTATACAAGTGCGGACATAATATAAAACCACACTTAAATCTAGAAGTGAAGTGTGAAAATTCCCTAGAAAGTGTGTGTTTATAACCTAGATGGGGGGGTGAATAGGTTTTAATCAAGTCAATTACCAATTTTTCTTGATTAGTCAATATTCAAAATTCACCCAATAAAACAAACATACAACATCAAGTGTAAAGTGTGGAAATATAAACAACACAAGATATATACGTGGAAACCCTCCAAATGGGAAAAACCACGGGCTGTTAAGTGCGCCACACTCGATCGCAGAAATCCACTATATGAGTAAAAAGTTACACCATCAAGTGATACTCGGACTCTCACTCTCGACAACCTCAGGCTATGGCCACTACCACTCACCACTCTTGGTTCAATCCCTAGTGATATCCTCTAATCCACTACTCTTGGCGTGAGCACCTCCTACTCTACCCCTCGGGCCTTTTGCAGTGGATCCCAAACCAATTGCTTGCCAACCTACCCTTGGTTGCAAGGCTTTTCTTGCTTGTGTAACTTCACACTGAAGCCACAAGACTTTGACTCAATGAAGAGTATATGGTCTAAGTGTATATAAGATACTATGCTCAAATGCAATTATGTGTAAGACCAAACACAAAATGCTTAACTGGATGTAGATAATGCAATTAAACATCCTAGTTATCAAACAATGCCTACATGCCCATACCAAGGACTCAATTAGATGTGTAGATAAAATCTAACAACCTAATTGTCAATAAAAGTCCAACCAACACAGTTGTCACAACAAATAATCAAGGGCAATTTTGCAATCAAGAAATGCAATCAATGATGCATACACATAAATGTTCATAAACTAGACTAGATGCACAAAGTCAACCTAATCATCAATTATGTATACATGAACATTCATGGATTAGCTATTTAGGCATAAATGACCTAATAATGCATATTATCACAATACAAACCCAAACATGTCATAATTTCAATAAATATGCAATTTTTATGAAGAAATGCTAATTTAAGCAATAAATGACATGTCTTGGTAAGCTAGAATAATAATGAACAACAATGGTGGTTCTACTTACCAATCAATGAAAACTCATGCTTGGAATAATGCTTGAATGCAAGATGAAGATAAGTTTGGGTTTGGGGTTTGGAGAGTCAAATAACAAAGATTAAAGCTTTCTCTCTCTAATGGAGGTTCTCTCTCTCTAAAGATGGGTTCTTTGAGCTCTAAGAAGGCAAGGAAGAAGAAGAGAACATATATAAAGAAGCCCTACACAAAACGGCATCGTTTTTAGACTTGTGAAGCAAAATCCCGCACGACCGATGTGCATACCGATGGCTAGGCAAGTGCCTATGTAGCTTTCCAGGCAGCAGTGAACGGCTGGACATTACCGCTGCCTAGGTCGCTGCCTAGGCATGGCACCAACAGCGGTCTAGGCCGCAGTACACTCCAGACAGCACAACAGCACAACAGCACGATCTTCGAGCGACCCAAAATATGACCAAACGACATCCAAATCTTTCGTATAATATACATTTGGAAAGGTATGGAAGTTTAATTTCTACTCCAATTTACAAAACATGATTTGGATATCTGTAGAAAATGTTATGGTCATTTTAGTGACCAAAGGTCAGAAATGGACAACAACAGAGATGCCCTATTTTTATGGTCACTTTGGAGATTTTAAAACCAATCCAAGCGATCATGAAATATTACGAATAATATACTGTTGGAAAGGTATGGGTGTCTAGTTTGTATAGAAATTTTCAAAACATATTTTGAATCAATTTATAAGAAGATATGGTCATAAGACCATACAAATGTCAGTTTTGAAAAACATTTAAATCATTGAAATACACTCTTTTGAAACTAGACACCTTACTCCATATAACCAAATCAAGAGAAGAATGAGACCTTCTCATATGGTCACTTAACGCGCTAAAACAAGCACACCATCGTGCAAGCGCGAACACAATACAATACCACACTTAAATATATAAATGAAGTGCAAGTGTGATTGTGCATAAATGCACACATATAAACAATATCAACACAAATGCAAGATCAACAAAGCATGCATGAAGTGTGTGTGTGTGTGCACCTAAACTCTTCAAGAGACAAATTCAAGTGAATATACCTTTTGCTCTTGAAGTCATGGAGATGCTTGGAAGCTTGTCCAATGAGGACCTAAGCTACCCATTACACAATCATACCCAATGTGGTGTGGTTTGTCATGAAAAAAGCCAATCATAAAATTAAGGTCCTTACAAAGTGCAAGTATAATTGTGAAGGAATGCACACATGAGCAATAAGAAACAATGCAAGAATGAGAAAAGTGTGTGTGTGTGTGTGTGTGTGTGTGTGTGTGACTAAATCTCTTTAAAGAGTTAAACAAAGTGCTAAGGATATACCTTGAAGTGTTCTTGAGTTTGACATTCCCATATGAGCTTGATCATGAACAAGGTTGGCCTAATTTACCCTTACATATTTAAACCCCAATTGTGGTTTGTTAATCGAAATAAGCCATTTAACAATTGACGAACTTATAATCTCCCCCTTTAGTTATTTTGAGACAAAACCACCACTCACAAATTATCCTCACAAGAATAAAAAAATAAAGACAAGAGGTCAACAAAAAGTTTTTCTACATTACAATGAGAAACCTTGATACTAGATCTTCAATTCTTCAAGCTCATGTAGAATAACCATCCCTACAAAACAATGAGAACTACACTTTCCAAGACAAGTGTATGTGAGGTGATCAAGAGATAATAAAAGATAAAAATAAAGAAAAATTGCATAAAAGAAAGCAAACAACAATGCAAATGCAAATGCTCCCCGTAAATGGGTTACTCCTCTTCAACAAGTTAGTCTCCCCTCATATGCAACTCTCAACTCCCCATAAATCCACATTATTCCCCCTTTTTATCACAAGATAGACAAGGGGGTAAACCCTAACTGAGTCACATTAGAAAAGAGAGTTATTAGCAACAAAGATTAGTGCATAGTCATATAAATCAACTTTATGCAACTTAATTAAGTGAGAGAGAAGAGCAAGGAGATTTGATTTTTTAAGAAAATGTATGAGATAATTGCCTTGGATGGAAGATATGCAACATTAACTTTCAAAAGCATGGTATTTGGCAAAGCAAATATCAAAAGAGTTTCCAAAAGAAGCAAAACCAATTTATACCCTTTTGTCAAAAATGAACAAGATATAACATATCAATGTTTTCAATTCTTAATAACCAACCAAGACATGGATATAAAATCCTTATTGAATGAATGTGTGAAATACTTATTGGTTGTTGTCTTGTTCAACCATTAAGAAAAGAGACAAGACTAAATTTGGATGAGACATCCTTATTTATAGAATGGACACAAGATCCTTATTAAGTTTAGCCTTGTCAGAAGCTTTAACACACAATTTTGCACACATAAACCATGCATAATATTTAAGCATGTCAACATCAAGTTCTCATAACATGGAAATAAATTATAGGTTAATCAAATGTAATCCCAAATCAATTTTCCTAGTCCAAAACTACATGTTTAAACATAAATGAAACACAGATTGCAAGCAAGGCAAAGGCACACTTATTAAATAAAAAGGCCACACACACACACACACACACACACACACACACACACACATATATATATATATATATATATATATATATATAACCATGATTCTTAGGCAATTAATTAAAGAGCATAAAGTTGATCAATTTTCTACTTATTTCAACAATGCAAGGTTGCTCTCTTTGCTTAAGCTCCCCATATGGGGTCAATCCAAGCCAAGTCAAAATGGGATATGCGTCCCTATAGATCTACCAAGTCCATTGGACCTAGTTGAGCTTATGGGTGAAACCTTAGCATAATGGCATATGGGTTCATCATTTCTAATCCACTTAGGTGGCATATTGTCATTACTAGTGGTCAAGGTCATCATATTTCTTATAGGATCATTGACTCTAGATTTCTTAGGCACATGCATATTGACTCTAGCCCTATTTCTCTCAATCATGCTCTTAGTTCTACACCTGTTAATATACTTGAGGTAATTTGGTCTAATTTGATCACCCACACCACAAAAATGACATGTAGGAATAAAGAAAGGGGTCATAACATTCCTTTGTGAAAACAAAAGAGCTTTCCCACGTCTTTGAGTTTGCCATTGGTATTGTATCGGTTCTCTTCTCCTTTTTTATTGAGTTAGAGAAGATTGCTTCATTTGTTAATGGTATTTGGGTTCAAGAAAGCTTACTTAATGTGCTCTCATTGGTTGAGATTGACTCCTTTGTTTAACCTTGACTTGGACATTTTTAGAGCACTCCCATAGTTCAATTTTCTTTCGAGGATGAAGTGGAGGAAAGGGCTCATTGAAGTCCATGCTATTGACAAATACTGTCTTGCTTGAGTTAAGGTCTTTTTGACATCTTCAAACCTAGACCTCTCTTGTCACCTAGCTTCTTGCCAACTCCCAACATATGGTCAAGCTTCTTCGTACTCAAAATTGTAAGTTCCTCAGTTTTTGATTGGCTCTTTTCATTGCAACCATATTTGGGGATTAATATGTAAGGGTAGTTTAAGCCATCTTTGTTCAAGAACGAGCTCAAGCTTCAAAAGGTAAATCACTTGTTTAACCTTGTTTGAAGAGTTTTTAGTGCACATACACACTCTCATGCATGTTTTTGATCATCTTACGTGAATGCTTAATTGCCTTAATTGTGTGTCTTTATGATATAACTCTTGCTTGGACGTTTGATCCATTTAGTTTACCCTTAGAAGAGGTTTTTTCTCTTAACCGCGGTTGGGTCCACTCCCTATGCATTGCCTCCGCTGTGGTAAGCACAACGGTGTTCTCCAAGCGTTGCATGTTGTTGCTACCGCAGCCTGTGCTTGTTGCATGCACAGCGGTCTCCCAAGCAAAGATTCCCAGGTGTTGTACCACTCTCTATACTGTAGTCTGAACACTTATTTGTACCGCGGTCCAGCCAGCGGTCATAACATAATTTAGTTGCCCTTCGTCCAAAATGATGTCGTTTCGTGTAGGGTACAATACATATATGTTCTTTTCTCTTCTCTTTGTTTAAAGAAGTAAAAACCAGCCATTATGGTGTAACCTAGCTTTTCTAGAGAGAGAGAGAGAGACTCCTAAGAACACTCTTTTACTCAGCCAAACCTTCATCCATGAACATATAGCATTATTCTTTATCTTTCAAGCATGGGTCTTAATATGTTTCATGACTAGGTAATCTCCACATGTCCTAGATTCCATTATTTCATTATTATGACATGTATGCCTAGGTTTTCGCTTTTATTGCAAATCAAATGCATG
This sequence comes from Dipteronia dyeriana, assembly GCA_032871835.1. NCBI lineage: Eukaryota > Viridiplantae > Streptophyta > Magnoliopsida > Sapindales > Sapindaceae > Dipteronia > Dipteronia dyeriana. The sequence goes on along the minus strand of CM065299.1, from coordinate 98,572,537 downwards.
CTCTTGTGTTTAAAAGCTTTTATGACATGCTTTTGATGTTGGTTGTTTGTTGAGAATATTGTTTTGTGATAGCTAGCAATTAGGACGATTTTACTCTTCTAGCTAAATCTTTATGCTTTGCATTTAGATATTGTTTATGTCTAATTGATTGCACTTGTTAATTGCATTGATTGCTCCTTGCCATGTTCATGACAACTTTTGTTGATTGACTTTTATATGATAACTAGGTTTTAGTCTCCCATAGCTATATCTAGATATGTCTTGCATTTGCATTTAGACATTGATATCTAAGAATTGCATTTATTGATATCCATTGATTCCTAGATAAGCATTTAGTGTAACCTATCACTATTTACATGTTTGATTATTTTATCATATTCACTTAGGTTGTTTTGACTCTTCATTCAGGTTAAGTCTTGTGACTAAGTGGTTAGTGCACAAGAAAATAGATCAAGAATCACTATTAAGGCTCTTCTGGGTAGAGTGAAATGGTTAGTAACCGTGTATGGTGTGACAGGAGGTTAACCTAGGTTGTAAACTTTCATTCAATAGTAGATTTGAGGATCGAGTGCGGTGCACTGAACAACCCATGGTTTTTCCCATTTGGAGGGTTTCCACATATATATTGCATGTTGTTATTGCTTTATGTTTATTGTCATTTACTTGAACACTTGGTAGAATAGGGTAGATTTGGTAATATTGATTAATTCGAAAAATCGGTAATTGATTCGATAAAAACCTATTCACCCCCCTTTACGTTTATAGACACACATTCTAAAGGGAATTTTCGAAAGCCATCTTAGCAATCAACTCTCTAGCCTCTCTAAGCTTTTCCTTTAAGTTTTTTTCCAACTCTCTTCCACTTTTCACTTTCTCACTTAAGTTAATCATCTCGCTTGACAGCTTATGATTCTCTTTTTTGAGTCTTTGAATCTCTTTCTTCATCTTCAATTTTGAACTTTGAAAGTACTCTATGAACCCTTCAAGATCTATATTTTCTACATTTCCACTTGTGAATGAGAAGAATAACTTTCATCACTGGAGTAATCACCAGTGTCATTTTTTGCCATATTAACAACATCCATATAAGTAGCTTCATTAATCAAACTTCTAGCTTTCTTCTCATCTACTCCCTCTTCAAGGTTATAATTTATGGCCTTAGTATCTTTATCTACATCTTCCATAAAGGAGGCTCCAAAATCCATGTAGTTAAGAACAATCTCTTTATCACTTGAAGATTCTTTTTCACTTTCACTATCACTTGATGAGGTGACCACCGAATTTCCTTTCATCCTTTTCTTCAAATAGCACACTTAGTGGCCATGTGACCAAACCCACTACACTCAAAGCATTGAATTCCCTTCTTGGAATCCATCTTGTGAGATTTCTCCACTTTCTTGAAAGGGTTCTTATACTTCATTTCCTTTCCTTTGGATATAAAATTCCCTTAAAAGTATATGTCTATAAACCTATGTTTTAATCAATATAATTACCAATTTTTTTTTAAGAAGTAAATATTGAAAACAACCCAAATCTAGTCAAAACAACAATCAAGTGTAAAATGCGGAAAATAATTAACACTTGATTTTTACGTGGAAACCTTCAACAAGGAAAAACCACGGGCTGATATGTGTGCCACACACACGATCCTCAAATCCACTATTAGAGCATAGCCAATGAAAATTCTATCATCACTCTTAGCATCAAACTTGCCAAGCTGATCTCGGTCATTGAGAATGTAGCATTTGCTTCCAAATGAATGGAAGTAACTAACATTTGGCTTCCTACCCCTCCATAATTCATAGAGGTTTGCCTAGTATCGGGCCTTAAAAACACTCTATTTCATATGTAGCAAGCTGTATTCATGACCTCGCTCTAAAGATTCCTAGGAACATTGTTGCTACGCAACATCACATGAGCCATCTATTGGAGGACCTTATTCATCCTCTTTGTTGAGGTGTTCGAGGAGCTGAAAACTCATAAGAAATACCAACACTAGTACAATAATTTTCAAAACTAGCATTCTCAAATTCTTTGCCATGATCACTCCTAATTCTTTTAATGCTTTTAATGTGAGAATTCTTTTCATTTTGAATTTTAGTGCAAAGCATTTTAAATATTTCAAAAGTTTCAAAATTTTCTATAAGAAAATAAGTCCATGAAAATCTAGAAAAATGATCAACACAAAAAAAAAATTATCTCCTACCACCAAGACTCTCGGTCTACATGAGACCTATAAGATCCATGTGAAGAATGGTTCTTTGGTGGTAAGATACTTAACTTTTTTATGCACACTCTTAGTTTGCTTCCTTTTGTTGACACGGTCCACACACTCTCTCAATTCTATTCTCAAACATAGGAAGACCTCTCACAACATTCAACCTCTCAAGAACTTTCAAATCTTTGAAATTCATATGACCTAACCTTTGATGCCATAATTCAACTTGATCACAACTAGACAAATTATAATAGATGTCATTGGAATCTAGACAATAATAATTGTCACTTGATCTCTTACCTTTCAATAAAACTTGTCTATCTTCTATTAGAATAGAGCAATCAACTTTACCCAACATAACCGAAAGCCCTTCATCACTCAAATGTGATATGCTAATGAGATTAGCTTGCAAGCCATCTACATAAAGAGCATTGGGCATAGAGAGCAAACCGGGGATAGATATGTTTCCTTTTCCTAAAACCTTCTTCCGTGAATCATCACCAAAGGTGACAAATCCACCATCCTCCATAACAAGAGTCTCAAAGAAACTCTTGTTTCCGGTCATGTGCCTAGAACACCCACAAGGCCACTTGGGTCACATGGCAAACATACTCATTTCTTCTAGTCCACTTAGTAGCAATATTGTCATTTCTAGGAGCCTTGGGTTCATTGGCTCTAAATTTCCTAGGTGCATGCATTTTGGCTCTTCTAAGCATATTTTTCTGAATCATACTTTCAATACGACACAAATTAATATACTTAAAAAAAATTGGCCTAATATGACCCTCAACACCACAATAATGACAAATAGAAGTGAAGTAAGAATTCATACCATAACATTGTGCAAAGATGGAAGACTTTCTTCTCCTTTGAGTTGATTTTTAGTGTTGAGCCAACTCTCTTCTTTGTGATTGAGCCAAAATTGCATCCCTTCTTCATTGAGCATGAAAGGTCATTTGTTGAGATTGGGGGATCATTTGAGGTTGATGCCTTGTCTGATGTGTTCTAGCTTGTTGTGATTGAGTTTCGACTTGAACTTTTGTTGGAGACTCGACTTTAACTTGTCTTGAAGATTCTCCAACTTCGACCATTTTTTATGGTTATTGTGGGCCTTGAATTTTTTTTAACTCTTCACTCTCAACAACCCTGTCTTCTACATATTCTAAGCCTCTCTTATCACTAGGGCTCATCCCACTTGGTAACATTTTATCGAGCTTCTTGATTCTGGAGGTCATCTTGGCAATCAACTCTTTTGCCTCCCTAAGCTCCTCTTTCAAGCTTTCTTCCAATTCTTTTCCAATCTTTACTTTCTCACTTAAGTGACTCACCTTGGAAGTCAACTTAAGATTCTCCTTTTTTAAATTTTGAATCTCCTTCTTCTTCAATCTAGAACACTCAAAGAACTTCATGAAGTCCACATAATCCATTTCCTCAACAATTTCGAACCTTAAGTTGGATAAGATGCTCTCATCACTAGAGGCATCTACTTCTTCTTTGTCACTTATAACTTCCTTGCCATTGTGAGATGATGTGAATGCTATGAAGTTTGCGACTCAATCTTCATCATCCGAAGAATTTTCTTCCTCTTCTAGGTCTTCACTATCACTCTAAGTTGCTGCCATCCCTTTTCCTTTCTTCTTTTTCTTCACATTTGCACATTCCAGAGCAATGTGACCAAAACCACTACATTCATAGCATTGAATCCCCTTTTTATAGTCATTTTCTTGTGACTTCTCCATTTTTTTGAAAGGACTCTTCTTCTTTACTTATTTTCCCTTAGATCCAAATCCTTTCTTCTCAAACTTCATTTAACTTCTTAAACCTTTTTACCATGAGGGCCATCTCCTCATCTGAGTCATCCTCCTCCATCTCTTCTACCTTGGAGGTCTTCAATGCAATGATCTTTTGCTTCTTTGGAGGTGTTGGTGTAGAAGTCCACCTAGATTCATAAGCTATAAGTCTTCCGATCACTTCACTAGGCTTCATATTCTTGTAGTCACATTTCTCCTCAAGTGCTGTTATCTTAGACTCAAATCTTTTAGGAAGTGACCTCATAATCTTTTGCTTGTTTCTTCTATCTAAGTATGGATCACCTAGTTGATGGCATTGATTTACAATATCCATTAACTTCACTTGAAAGTTATTGAAACACTCTTCCTCCTCCATTCTAATCATCTCATATTATGTTTGAAGAACTTAAAGCTTGGAGTCCTTGACTACTTTAGTACCTTCATGAGTAGTTTGAAGACCTAAGCCTTTTTTGCATTCCTGGTGGTTTGGATCAACATTTACTGATTATCGTCCATTGCGCAAAGGATGGCATGCATGGCCTTGTTGTTCCACTTAGATGCCTCAAATTCTTGTGAACTCCATTGAGATTTGGGTTTTAGAACTTCATCTCCCTCTTCAGTTGTCATTGTTGAAGGAGTGTACCTATCTTCAATAGCCATCCAAGCACGGTCATCTATTTGGCAAAGATAGGATTCCATCTTGCCCTTCCAAAAAGCATAATTCACCCCATTGAGCAAGGGGGGTCTTATGCTTGAGGCTCCCTCATGACTACCACCGTTTACACTCATAGTGTTTAAGGGTAATAAATGAATGAGATGAAAATATAATGTAACACAAAAAATGCACAAAGCAAGAACACATAGAGCACGGATCACCTAAGTATATCTAGGCACCTGCTCTTATACCAATTGAAATTCCCTAGAAAGTGTGTGTCTATAAACCTAGAGGAGGGGAATAGGTTTTAATCCAATTGATTACCAATTTCGTGAATTAATCAATGTTATCAAATCTACCCCATTCTACCAAGCGTTCAAATAAATGACAATAAACATAAAGTAATAACAACACGTAATATATACGTGGAAACCCTCCAAATAGGAAAAACCACGGACTGTTCAGTGCGCCACACTCGATCCATAAAATCCACTATAGAATGAAAGTTTACAATCTAGGTTGACCTCCCATCATACCCTCCAGTTACTAACCCTTTCACTCTACCCATAAGGCCTTAATAGTGATTTTGGATCACCAACCACTTAGCTACAAGCTTAATTATCAATGAAGAGACAATGGCAACCTAAGTGAATATAAAACAATATTCTAAGTGCAGAATGCTAGGTCAAGACATTCATGCTTATCTAGGATAGATAACGATAAGAGAAGCAAAACCTAGATATCAATGTTCTAAATGTAAAGGCAAGAAGAATTAGCTAGAAGGGTAAAATCATCCTAAATTCTAGCTATCACTAATCAATACTCTCAACCAACAACCAATACCATAATCATGTCATAAAAGCTATTTAACATACAAGCATGCATTTAATTTGCAATAAGGACTAAAACCTAGGTATACATGTCATATAAATGAAACTATAAAGTCTAGAGCATATAGAAATTACCTAGTCAAGAAGATGATGATGCTTCATGCTTAGATAATCCTAGAATGGAGCTAGATGACCATGAGATGAAGTTGGTTTGAGTAAAAATGAGTGTTCGGGAGTCTTTCTCTCACTAGAAAAGATAGGTTTCTCAAAGATGGCTTCTTGGACTCTCTCAAAACAAAAAGAAGAGAAGAGAATATATATATATATATATATATATATATATATATATATATATATATATATATATATATGGTTCCCTACACAAAATGTCATCATTTTGGACAAAAGGCAACCAACTCCCGTCAGGACTGCTGGCTGGACCGCGGTACAGGTAAGTGTCCAGATCACGGCATAGAGAGCGGCGCATCCCCTAGACAACACCGCTCTGTAGACCGTTGTGCATGAAAATTCATAGACCACGATCTGGACAGCATAAGACGCTTGGGAAACTTTGCTTTGGAGACTGTTATGCATCCAAATAGCACAGGCCACTGTAGCAGCAACGTGCAACCTCTGGAGAACACCGATGTACAGACCGCGGTGGAGGTAATGCACAGGGAGCGGTCAAAACCACGATATAGAGGAAAATTCCTCTTTTAAGGCACACAAGATGCATCAAACACCCAAACAAGATTTAAATCATAAAAAGCACACCAAGAGGCAAATAAGCAAGCATGTAAGATGATCAAAACATGCATGAGAGTGTGTGTGCACTAATACCTCTTTAATGAAGTTAATCATGTGATTTTACCTTTGAAGCTTGAGCTTGGTCATGAACAATGATGGCCTAAACTACCTTTACATATTAATCCTCAAATGTGGTTGTAAACGAAATAAGCCAATCAAAAATCGAGGAACTTACATTATTTCTGATAGGAATGCACTACTTCAATTTAAAAGTGATAATAGAATTTAGACAAACGATCTGATGTTGCACTAAACAAATGACACATCATAATTAATCCAATCAAATCCCTTAACTTTCATCCAATCCTATCATGTGCACCAAACGGCATAAATTAATTAATGTCAAATAAAATATGACCTGTGCAACTCGAACGTATGTTGAACAATTAAAGATTCATCTTAACGTTGAGTGAACAAGTCAGGCCATAAAGGGAGATACTACAAAACCGAGGTAAAAAAGACCTTGAGGCGACCTTACCAAGTCGCCTCAAGGTCGTTATTGCCCCTGAAATTTCCCAACACGAGATGAAAGCTACCCTAAGACGACCACATGTGCATAAAGTTAAGCGATCTCTAGGTCACTATTTCCCTAACCATTTAGTGAAACAACACCGTTTTTTGTCAAAAGCGACCTTAACAAAGCGACATCCAAATCGCCTGGAAGTCGCTCCTACACAAAAATTGGGATACAAACCCTAGGTCGTCGAAAGCAGTTTCAAACACAAACTTTATCACCAAAAACTTTATTTATTGGTAGGAACAAACTTTTTTGAAAATTTGGCATGTTTTGAGTAGCATGCATGATAAGAGTAACAGAAGGATTTATCGATAAAAATCATATGGCCAAAAAAAAAAGTCATATGGGGCATTTAAATTTTAGAAGCTAGCAAATCTTGTCTAATCAAAATTTGATACGTAGAATTCCGTAGGCGGCTTTTTTTATTCTTTTGGCAGCTAAAATCATTAGCCTCGTAGCAAAAGTACACAATCTGTTCATGGGAGAACTAATAGTCAGGTAGTTTGCACAAGAATAATAACTTATGACCGTGAAAAAAAATGACCAAATAGGCTCAATTTTTCTTTGCATTAGAATCGCCTAAACATACTTAAATTTCAGTAGGTAGAACACACTAGCGATTAGCGAAATGATATAGGTAAAGCAAACAATGCAATTTGAAATTCGATACGTAGAGACAAATGCACTAGCTAGAACACCTCTCAACTCATTCATAACAACATCAAAAATTCATTTTCAACCCAATCAAAGGGGGAGGCTGCCATTTAAAATTTTCTTGAGACTCATCCAACAGTTTCTTTGCAAGTTGAAGAACACAAGTATAATATTTTAAATCACTTAATAATACAATTGCACAGTCTTTAGACCATATCAGGGTGGGAAGCACAACCTAAATATTCTAAACAACATAATAAATCAACAAAATTGAAACGTAAATTATATAAAGAGTTGAAATCAAAACTGGTCATCTCAGAGAAGTAGAAACTACAATAGAGAAGCCTGCCTTTTAATACAAACACATTTCTTAGCTAATTATTTTACTTCAATAGAGAAGTACAAACTACAAAGTAGTAGTGGTGAACAACATTTGAAGCAGCCCTTTTAGTTTTAAGCATGCAAATAAATCATTTAAATATAATTCTAAGAAACAAATCCATTGAGGCTGAAGGGCCCGTTCTGTAAGCGTTTTTCAGTTGTTTTTTTCCGAAATTTATAAAAGAAGATGAAAACAGTGTTTTTATTTCAATTTCAAATTCTGAAAACGTATTTGGTAGCATATACTGAAAACTGTATTTTGAAAATGAAAACGGAAAAAACGTGTCTGGTAGGTTAACCAAAAACTATCAAAAATTGAACTATCAAAAATTGAAATATTAATTTTGGCATTTTGTTTAATATTATTACAACTATAAACAAATTGGTTACATAATTAACCAATATAATTTTTATATTGTAATTTTTAAATTAAACAAAAGTAACACAACAAAAATTAAGCCAAAAAAACATATCAGAAACTGAATTAATCAAAACTAAACTATTAAATTAAAAATAAATAATTACAATATATATATATATATATATATATATATATATATATATATTATAATAAAAATATAACTGTATATATAATATTATATAATATATTATTTTAATATAAATTATAATATTTTTTATATTATATTATATTATATATATATATTACATTATATCCTATATTTGATATAATAATGTTATATATATATATATATAGTAAACTATATTATAATATTACATATATATATATGATAATAATATACATAAAATATATTATTTTATAATATATAATATTATAATATATAAATAATAATTATATTGTGTATATATATATATTATTGCATGAATGTTTTTGTTCTATTTAGAAATAAATTATTCTGAAGTATATATATATATATATATATATATAATAGGGGCCCTTTGGTCATTTAAAAATCTTATACCTTCTTATCCTAACCATATCAAACGCATAATAGTACAATTAATAGTGAAAAAATTAATATAAAAAAGTGAAAAATAAAATGAAAAACAAAAACAAAAAATAAGTATTTTGTGTTTTTCAAATCTTTCACTTTTAACATTTTTTTGAATTTTATTTTAAAAATAAAATGAAAAACGGTTAACGAACTCGTTTTCGAAATCATTTTTGAAAAATAAAATCGAAAACGGACTGAAAAATAGCTGCATGATGGGGACTAAATTTTAATATGAAATTGCAACAGTATAATGAATAATTTATCTTCTTTACTGGAACTGATATCTCAAATAATTTATTTTCAGGCCAACTTTATTTTTGTTGGCTTGAAAATGGAAAACTATAATGACTTGCAGAATTTGGAAGTGAAAATTGTGAGATGTCACTTTTTTTACTGTCTTTTGTAATGATATCACCGGTTTAATAACTTAAGTTTAAAAGGCACCTATTTCGGTGAACTACTGAAGTTGCCCCTAAACTTTTATTTGTAAAAGGCAAGTTTCTGAACTCATCTATATCTCCCCAAAAAAAATTTCTCGTTCCAGAATCTGCACAATAAGGTAACTATTATTTATGATCTCGTGTATTATCTTTTCTGTTTTCATGCATTTCCGATTTTTTGCATGCATTTCTATGTTGTAAGAACATATATGAACATTTAATAGATCCGAGTATTTTTCATGTGTGACCGAGAATATTTAAAAAAGAATCGAGCATATTTGTTACTAGATAAAGGTTTTATAAATTTTGAAAAAAGCTCAATTATGTGGAAAAAATGCTCGATTATTTCGAAAAAATGCTCGATAATTTGAAGAATATTTTTGATCTATTGAAAAAGTTATCAATCCCTTGAAAAAGTTCTCGATCCTTTGAAAAACTTTTCAATCCCTTGAAAATGTTCTCGATCCGTTGAAAAAGCTATTGATCCCTTGAAAAAGTTCTCGATCCCTTGAAAAAGTTCTCGATCCCTTGAAAAAGTTCTCGAGCCCTTGAAAAAGGTCTCGATCCCATAAAAAAGTTCTTGATCCCTTAAAAAAGTTCCGATCCCTTGAAAATGTTCTCGATCTCTTGAAAAAGGTCTCGATCCATTTGGAAAAAGCTCTATCCCTTACAATAAGTTCTCGATCCGTTTCCAAAAAGCTTGATCCCTTTGATAATGTTCTCGATCCCTTACACTTAATAAATATTTTTAATTCTTAATAATTGTAAATTTAATTTAATTTTTTAATTTGTTAATAATAGTTTGTGATAATGATTTTCACAGAACAATGGATCGGATGAGAATAGTCATATCTTACAACGGTCGATGGGAGCAATTACCTGACGGAAGTTAAAGGTTTTTCAGTTCCGATAACCAAGGAATGTATGTGTCAAAGAATATGACTTACGAAAAGCTGGTGTCGATCGTGCAAAACCGTTGTGAAGTACGATGTGAACAAATACATTGTTGATCTACAATCTATATCAATCGATCCTGGGACAATATGTCGCAAATTTATAAGAAACGACGATGATGTTTTGTTTATGCTAGGGGAAGATAGGGTGATCCCTTAAGTATTTGTTAGTCTAATTGAGAGGGCAACAACAAATGTGATAACTGAAGATACCCCTTGACGTGGAAACACCCAACAATTTCGATCGTCAGGCGGAAGCAACCAATTGTTCACAAAAAGAAGTGGGAACGAAGAGTAGCAAAACATGTGTGGTGTCCTACCAGAAGTAGCCAACCACGGTTATATAGCTGGACCTCAATTGGATGAGTTCGTTGGTTGTCAAATTGAAATGAATGTTGGGCAGTACAACCACCAATACAATAAGATGTACAATGACATGAATGATGAGCAGAACAATGAACCAAATTTTGGGCCAATTCATGAAGCGGCTAATGAGGCAAATTTACATCCGGTAAATAATGTAGCGGACAATGAGAAAGATGAAGAACCTGTCCAAATAGAAAGACGTGAAAGACGTGTACACATATGTTGTTCTTGTGAAGCAGATATAGTTGGGACCTCTGAGGTTCGGCCTAATGTAACTGAAGCTGATTTTTGTTAGGATTATACTCGATAGCAAGAGTATAATAATGTATTTGACAATCTTTTCATAATAATAAAGTGATTTCTAGTTGAACAAATCTTATAAACATTTATAGTTTAACTATTATAGTTGTCAAAAGTAAATAATCATAAGGTCAAAAGACTATGAGAAAAGAAGAATTGTTCATACATCTAGATATGTATGAGGTAGACACAATTCTTTAGTTAGTCTTGAATAATATTCACAACTTAAGATAAAAGGTTAAGCGCAAAGTTGTAGATTCTTTTGCTAGCATTTGAGTAGGATCAAATGTGTTATGATGAGTCTAAAATCATCAAAGTATGGTGTCTTTGGGCAAAAGAATCTAGTGCACTTGGTGCATTTGAATTAGATCTTAATGAAATACTTTATCTAGAACCGTCAATAGATAAAAGATTTTTTATTTGAAGACAATCGGAGAGTCTATCTCAATCCTGAGATAAATGATGGACTTATGGTTGCAAGTGTTATCATTTGAGCTATCAATGAGTACGATTATATAGCATAGTCTATCCTCGATAGTTTGGTGGTATTCATTTGTTAATCGATAGAGGACTTCATTTATAGATATGGACATCGTGGTTCCATTTATTAAATAAGAGTAGAATATCATCATATGGATGTTTTGTGGTATTGGATATCAAATCTTAAAGTTAAGTTTTCAATAGTGTCTATTGAAACATGGCTTCTGGACAAGTCAAAATATCCAAGTTCAAAATGTGGTCATATGAGTAAATATGGTAACTTGGAGAGCTATAGGCGGTCTATGAGCTCTTAGCGATTACTGGTATTCTTCACGAGAACACATTTTCTCCAATAAGGTTGTCTAGGGTATGAATGAGTAACATCAACTTATTCTATCTTTATTTAAGAGTTCAATTTTAGTTCTTTAGTGGAATGAACTAAAATTAAATAGATTGGACCTAAGTGAATCATTTATTGATTGTGATTGGGTTGTGTCTATTGGAGCTTAAATTTAGAAAGCCCGCCAAGATCCCCAGTCCACATGGACTTGCATGAATCACTTGATATATTCTACCGGACCAATTTAGGGGTGCATCTAGAATTGTATTAAGGCATGTGAACTTGTTTTTTTTTTTTTGTAAGAATAGGTCTAGTTCACATGTGGACTTTTTTAAGGTCTAATGGATTTAATAAAATAAAGAAAAATAATATATGTCCCATATATATGGTATGGGCGGCAAGGCTATTTAGAATGGCTTAAATATATTATTTTTATTTTATTATTTAATTAAATAGAAATTAATTAATTTGTTGATTAATTAATTATTTAATTAAAAGTAAAAAAAAAATCCTAGTAGGAGATGGTCTCCTAAAACTATACTATTGTTGGTAGTATAGTTAATGTTAAAGACTATATTTGATAAGTAGATTAAATAAAATGAATTATTTGTCTAATCAAATTAGGAAGTTTTTAATATGGTTACAAATACACTATTGAGTTAGATTAGGAGTCTTTGTGTAGGAAAGAATTCTTTTTTGAAAAGGATTCTTAACCACCAAGTAAATCTACCTAAGGATATGATTCTTGTCCATCAAGTAAATCCTTCTTAAGAAAGAATAAATTCTCCTAATCTACATCAAAGAGAATTTCGGCTAGCCCATGTGTATATAGGAGAGGTTAGATTTTCTTTTAGAAAGGATTCTTAACTACCAAATAAATCCACCTAAGGAAAGGATTCTTGCCAACCAAGTAAATCCTTCTTAGGAGAGGATTTATGATCCTATATATATGTGTATAAGAAATTCGGCCAGCCCTAAGGCAATTGATAGAGAATTTCGGCCAGTCCTATTTTTCTAAGGGAAGAATTCGGCAATCATAGGAATTTTGAGCGAGAAAAATCTGATTTTACTCTAGACAAAATTCGATCAACTCTAAGCAATAGTGTGTGAATTCGGCCAAGAAGAGAAAAAATGAGAATGTTTTTGTTTTCGATAGTACACTAGTATCATTTACATCAAAAGGGTTTTGTGTATAACATCGAATCAAAGTTCACGCGAGTTTCAATCAATTTGATTGATAATTCACAAGTGATCGGACGTTCTTGGATTTTTCTCTTGGAGGATTATTGTGACTAACAAGGAACAAGATTTTTTTTGTTTCCATCCTCAGGTATAAAAGATATAGAAAGGGAGCACACACTCTTAGGTGATTCATGCTCGTGATTAGATTAGAAGATCTTGCGGAATCAATTCGGTGCTTGTTCAATCGTCACGAGAAAAAGGTACGATACTTTTTATATACATCAATTAATCTAGGGTTAAGGTTCTAGTTAATCAAAGGGAATTATTTTTTATATTCGCAAACCCTAATTCTTATTTTCTCACGCTTCCGTTGTGTTTTGAACCGTTTTGAACCGTTTTGAACCGTTTTTCCCTACAATTCGGACAATGCCGTAATGTGGGTAATTCCAAGAGCAGAATCGTACTCTTTTGGTATAGGTGGAATCAGGAACTTGGTAGAACATGAACCTACAAGCATGATTTATAAAGGGCAATTTTTTCCTAGTAAAAAGGTTAAATTCCCTAGAAAGTGTGTGTCTATAAACCTAGAGGAGGGGGGGTGAATAGGTTTTTAATCAGATTGATTACCAATTTTATGAATTAATCAATATTATCCAATCTACCCCATTCTACCCGATTGATTACCAATTTCTTGAATTAATCAATATTATCAAATCTACCCCATTCTACCAAGTGTTCAAATAAATAACAATAAACAAAAAGCAATAACAACATGTAATATATACGTGGAAACCCTCCAAATGGAAAAAACCATGGGTTGTTCAGTGCGCCACACTCGATCCTTAAAATCCACTATTGAATGAAAGTTTACAACCTAGGTTGACCTCCCGTCATATTCTCAAGTTACTAACCCTTTCACTCTACCTAGAAGGCCTTAATAGTGATTTTGGATCATCAACCTTGTGCACTAACCACTTAGCCACAATCCTAATCCCAAAAGACGTATTGTGTATTGGTGGTAGCGCTGGTCGAGTAGTGCACCACCAGCACACAACCTATTTTTGTGTTGGGCGCCAGAGGAGTAGCGTAGGGCAGTGGCGCACTACCAATGACAAACCACTGGATGAGTTACGCTGGTGTGGTGAGCATGACAACCAGCATGATACCAATGACAAACCACTAGAAAAGTTACGCTGGTGTGGTACGCATGACGACCAGCGCGCCACCAATGAAAAACCATTGGAAACATGTGTTGGTGCTAGCACCGCTTGAGTGGCGCACTGCTAGCTTCTTTCACACTCATATATAAATTTTGCAAGAGAAAGAGGAGGTAAAAGGATTGCATCCTAATGCCTAACATGACATGGCAATTTAGTTACAAAATACAATCAATTATACAAGCAATAGAGAACAACAATATCACACCATGAGACAATTAAGCACAAATGCAAAGTGATCAAAAAAATGGATGAAAGTGAGTGTGTGCACTAAATCTCTTCAAATGAAGTCAAGCAAAAGAAATACCTTTGGAGCTTGAACCTGATCATGAGCAAGGCCGGTCTAAGCTACCCTTACATAATTATCCCCAAATATGGTTTGTCAATCGAAGTAAGCCAATCAAAAAACCAACAAACTTACAAAAGGATTTGAATAGATTGGTTGGGCATTTTGCAATGCGGCACAACTTCGAGTGGAAGGTGAAAAAGTCGAACAAGACAACGTTACATCTGGTTTGTTTGATGGACAACTGTACGTGGAAGTTAAGAGCGGTGAGGAGAAATGAAATGACATACTTCCAAGTAAGAAGTTTTGTAAACGAACATACTTGTCCGTTAAAGGAGATTCACTGCATCGACAAGTTAGTGCAGTCATAATTGGAGATGTGGCTGCACCTAAATTGCAACAACAGGATGGTCGACTAATGCTTCCTAAGGACATAATCGCCAACATGAAAACAATGTATGACATTCAAATAATGTACAGTAAGGCATATCAAGCTCTCGATTATACGTTGTCACTGACCTATGGATCGCATGAGGAAATCTTCCAACTACTGCCATCATTCAATTACGTGTTGGAAGAAAAAAATCCTGGAACAATCAGACTTACAGTGCGATGAAGATGGTAAATTCCTCTACTTTTTCATGTCGTTGGGTGCCACACTTAGAGGTTTCTGGAGGTTTCTGCGTACAGTTATTTTCGTTCATGGTACCCATTTAAAGGGAAGATTCAGGGGTACAATGTTTGTTACAACTGCACATGATGGGAATGAACATGTTTGTCCCATTACTTTTGGCTACGGTGACTCAGAGAACAACCTATCATGGGAGTGGTTTTTGGATTGCTTGAAAGTTTCCCTTGGCCATAAAGATGATTTGGTATTCATTTCTGATTGTCATGCAAGTATTAAAGCAGGGATTTCTAAAGTGTTCCCTTATGCCACCCATACCATATATTGCTGGCACTTTTCTAAAAATATTAAAAAGCGATATCACAGAAAGGATGTTGCCGCAATAATGGACAAAACAGCCCGAGCGTACATCGAGTTAGAATATAACCAGCACATGGAAGAGTTACGAAACTTGCACTCAATGTATATGTTTACGTAATTGATACCGGTCCACACAAGTGGTCCCGTGTACACTGCCCCAACAGGAGGTACAGGGTGATGACAACAAATGCTGTAGAATGCATAAACTCATGCCTAAAATTTGCATGGTAACTACCTATGTTGACTCTAGCAGAGTTCATTAGGAATATTCTACAACGTTGGTTTCACAATCGTCACAGCGCTGCACAGTCCATGCGTCATCAATTGACCGACGCAGCACATCTTATGATCCTAAAACGTGTGGAGAAGTGCAATTTTATGACTATAAATCCTGTTGACTGGAACATATTCTCTATAAAGCGGTTTGGAAAACAGTAGACCGTTGACTTAGCCCAAAAGACCTGCACATGCAATAAAATCCAAATGGACCAACTTCTATGTTCTCATGCGCTCGCTGCCGTAAGGTACATCATACATTTTAGTATATGGTTAATACTACTGCAACGTGAATCTCATTGTATTCATTGTTTTTACACAGACCAAAACATGGATTTCATATCCCTGTGTGCGGATTTCTACAAGAGACAAACACTTATTGACTCGTACTCGATTCCTATTATACCCGTTGGACATCTTTCCACTTGGGTTGTGCCATCTGACATCGCTGAGAGGGTAGCTTTGAATCCAATCTCAGAGACAAGCAAACGGCTCGAAGGCGGGTACATCATCTCCAGATAGGGCAACTACACAAAACTATAGAAGATGTGGACAACCATGGCATAATTCCAGGAGATGTTCTAACCCAGGTTTGATTAATGAAGGATCGAGCATAGTTGTTCCTAAGGAATACAGACACAAGTGTAGAATCTGTCATTCAGTTGGCTACAACAGACCAGAAACTCCACCATGGAATGATTTTAGGCGTTGTGATGATAACATTGTGAAATTTTGTTCGTATGACTTGTTCAATAACTGAATTTCAATTTTAATTAAATAGGATTTCCAATTAGTGTTACACTAGTGATTTATGATAGTTGAAAAGGAAACAAAAATTAAAATAGAATTTTATTTCAATGTAAACATTTTTATACAAAAAAAATGGTACATATACAGAAGAATTACTACATAAAACTAAACGGCCCGGGAGTTTGAAAAAATCTCAACTGCCATCTTCTCCCGAATGATCTCCAAATCGTCTTCTGACTAATCAAAAGCTTTCCTGTCCGCCAGAATGTACTTGATCAATCTCAATGTGTGGGGACCATAGTTACCCCTACAGTTGGACACATTAACATGCATTAATAAAACAATAATCTTTTAATAACTCAAACTCAAAGTAAATGAAAACAAAATGTCTTACGATTTCTTCTGCTGGGAGACACGGGTTGCAGACACCACATTGACTGAGAAGGGCATATTCTTCTTGGGGAACGTCTCATGGTCAGGCGAACGCGCAGTATGAAAATCGGTCTGATGTAACAACGTGGGCAAAAACAAACACAAGGGGGCTACCTGCTGCTTCCAGATATTCACTGTGACATCCTGTCTCCAGGGGTCAACA
The DNA here is from genome assembly GCA_032871835.1 of Dipteronia dyeriana. NCBI lineage: Eukaryota > Viridiplantae > Streptophyta > Magnoliopsida > Sapindales > Sapindaceae > Dipteronia > Dipteronia dyeriana. Next base: position 98,555,538 of record CM065299.1, on the reverse strand, counting down.
ATGAACATCGTCCCGTGAGTGAGGTCGACAGTCACCAATAGCCAATGTTGGTGCCAAATGTTGCATAGCATCAGGACCTGTAAACGTAAAAAGAAGGTGTTAGGATGTACAAATCCATTTATAACAAAAAATTACAAAACAAGTAACACTTACCATGTCAACCTCGAGCCACGGACGGCTTCCAATTGGGGCACCACCACGCACCATCGTAAGGTCCTCATTGGTCCACCAGGACCCCTGCACATTCCACCGTGCCATGGTGATCTTCCTGTGAGCATCACGAGGCATCATTCTCCTGTATTGGACCTCCAAATAAGATTGTATAAACATTTCATCGATAAAAATTTAGTAATGTTTTACAAGCTAACTTAAAAGCATACGTAATCACGACTTTTGAGGAATACTTACAAAAAATTACGTATCCAATATGTTGATCATCTGGTTGTACGCAATCAGGAATGCTTGCAGACGCTTCCAAAAAATATGGAGGTACGCATCCATTTCCTGGGAGTATATACATATAATAAAGTATTATGAGTGTATCATATCTAAAACAAACAATATATAGAAAATGACTGGTTCATCGTACCTCATCCTCAAACTCCAAGAAGTTGGTCTACATCCGATAGAACCATGCAGCATCAACTGGCTCCAGCACGTCCACATTACGTCTGTATTAATTTCCCATTAGCAACACAAATATTTAATTGAATAGAAGAAACCATGCCACCTTAATAGAAAAAAAATTACTTACCTTTCCCTGTTTATGTTCTTCTTGAAGGCTCAGTAAGCCTTCAACTGGTCACCATCCACCAGTCCATGAGGATCAAAAATGTGGTCTGAAGGTTGAAGTATTACCTTAGCCTTTTTCAGTGGTAGGGATATGTGTACGAGTTGAGCAACTGCCAACCGCGCTTCAGTATGCGTATCTCCAATCGAACTCCCCCCGCTAGGGTGTGGTACGATGAGGAGGTATGTCCCCCTTGAGGCTGGATGGATGTAGGGGGTGGAGGGGGCAGTTGTCGATCGATCGATGGAGGCAGTTGAGGGGGAGGTGGAGGGGGAGGCTGCTGCTCCACTGATGAGGGAGGTGGAGGGGGAGGCTGCTGCTCGATCGATGGGGGAGGTGGAGGGGGAGGCGGAGGGGGAGGCTGCTGCTCGACCGATGGGGAAGATGGAGGAGGAGGCTACTGCTCGACCGATAGGGGAGGTGGAGTGGGAGTTTGTTGCTCGATCAGAGGGGCTGACTGTCGCTCGACCAATGAACTTGCTGATGTAGGTGTAACAAGCCGTGTATCTCCGGTAAACTGGTGAACCTCACTCTCCGGAACTGCCCCTCAAGTATGTGGATCCTCCCTACGAACGTCAGTGATATCTGTCCCCCTGGTATATCCACTTGTCCTATATCCGGGAGTAAAGTCAGGATCAGGACCATGTGGACCATCCCGGTACGTATGTGTGATGATGCCTAGAAGCCTCTCGATCAATGCGAGCAACTCCTGATGTTGCTCATATAGATCCTCCTCGCTCTTCGGATCGTATCTAGCAACTCCCAGTGCTGCAGTTGTCTATCATCCTCACTCTTTTAGAGGGCTTCACGTAACTCATTGAAATGATGTTCCCATGCGGCCTGAATTCATGTCAACCTTGTTGTACTAAAACACTTTACAGGTTGCGTTAATAAAAACGAAACTATCATCCCAACTTACCTCCACATCACATCCAATGCCTGCATAGGAATCCCCTCTAGATGCACCAAATCTAGGGTTGGTAAACTGAACCCTTCTATGGCTCACTCGCCGAGGAGACGTCTCAGATCCGTCAGTGTCCATGGCAATAAAACTCGAGCATGATGGGTCAGAAGCCTTAGTATCACTGTGCCTCCCTCCCCTACCCTCTTCCTCTGAACAATCTCCATGGCTTCCACCAGCAGTAGTCTGATCAGGGACAGAAGGAAGATGAACCCTATCCTTCTCTAGATACAGGTTCCCCCATCCCCCCCATCGTTTAGGCCTGCGAAGTACAATGCTTCCTCATCAGCTATTGTGAGCACGATTTCCTCCCTCGTAAACATCTGAAAACTTAGTTAAAAGAATGTCATTGTAAACATAGTAACTAATATAATGATTAACAAATTAAATACATACCCTAACATTGAAAATCTTGGCCATCTTTTTCCCTCTAGGTTATTTTGTCAACTCCCACTTCAACATACGAGGAGAAAGTTCAGTAACCCTTCTGGCGCCAAAATCGATGCCTAGCTGGGGGATCACCTCGAAAGAAAATATCTGCATCAAAGATAAGTACAGTTAGAATCCAAAAAATTTAGGCAACGAAATATAAAGTCCATTTTGTAATTCAAAGTTCTTACTAAGAGGGCATGCGACAGACCGTAAATGTTGATGTACAACATCGCCCTATCACTGCTGGCCTCTCTCCTCACGTCATCGGGGTGACGCATGCTTGAATGACAAAATAGAATGCCTATATACGTGGGAACCCTATGGGAAAGCATCGAAGGCAGTGAGGTCTCCACCAACCGAAACTGCCAAATTAGAATCTTGAATCTCTCGTCCACCCCCATCAATATCCAGTTCAACATGTATATGAGGCACAACTTCACAGCATCGTACGCCTCTTGTAACTCTCCGAGGGTAAGAACAACCCTTAACTCCTCCAACGATACCTCATCGGCTCTAGGAAATTACCGCTGATGTATGCCATTCTCCACTGCAACATACAGACCAGTGTCTGGTACAACTCCAAAACGTAATCTGGTGATGAGGCAAATTCCACCTTTGAAAACCTCACCACATGGTTCTGTAACAGAAACCGCAACTCATTTGTTGGCCCGTCATGGTCCAACTCCTGCAACAATAGCTGATGGATAACATGACCAGAAAAATTCATCTCCCGGTGCATCGACATGAAATACCTGAAACGACGCCATGAAACGACGCCAATCCTCAACAACAAAATCTTCTAGGACCAGGTTCAATGCATTGTCTATACAGGCGAGGGCTTCAAAATGGTCATGTCGAGTCAATTTTCCCTTGAACCAATCTCCCTCTAGAGTTTTAAAGAAATCCTTTAACCTGCTCCTCAACTGCAATGTCATAGAAACAATACATAAGTAAATTGGGAAAAACTCGGTTCTATGAAATATATTCTCAATCCTTTGATAATATTCTCGATCGTTTGAAAATAATCTTGATCGTTTGAAAAATATTCTCGATCTTTTGAAAAATAATCGCGATTGATCGTTCAAAAAATATTCTCGATCTTTGGAAAATAATCTCGATCGTTTGGAAAATATTCTCGATCTTCTGAAAAATTTTCTCAATCGTTTGAAAACTAATCTCGATCGTTTGAAAAATATTCTAGATCTTTGGAAAAATATTCTCGATCGTTTGAAAAATATTCTCTATCTTTTAAAAATAATCTCGATCATTTGGAAAATAATGTCGATCGTCTGAAAATTATTCTCGATCGTTTGAAAAATAATCTTGATCGTTTTAAAAATATTCTCGATCTTTTGAAAAATAATCTCGATCGTTTGAAAAATATTCTCGTTTTGAAAAATATTCTCGATCTTTTGAAAATAATCTCGATCGTTTGAAAATATTCTCGATCTTCTGAAAACTATTCTCGATCGTTAGAAAAATAATCTCGATCGTTTGAAAATATTCTCGATCTTTTGAAAAATAATCTCGATCTTTTGAAAATATTCTCGATCTTTTAAAAATAATCTCGATCGCTTTGAAAAATATTCTTGATCTTTTGAAAATAATCTCGACCGTTTGAAAAATATGTTCGATTCTTTAAAAAATATTCTCAATTCTTACTTAAAAATCCTCGATTTCGCTAAAAAAATTCTCGGCTTCAAAATTTCTCAAAATTACAATTCATCGATACCCAAACTTTCAACTTCCTCATCACATATTCAACCTAATTTCAAACCCTAACCTAAACCACAACCATTCTCAGATATTGTTTTCAACCCTAATCTACGAATTCAATCAACAAAATACAAGTCTAACATGCATTGGCAAGCTATCAGCTATAAAATCCAGAAAAAAAAATGAACAGAATTACCTCTGTCAATCGTAACAAATCTGGTGTATTCTCGTTCACGTTCTGGTCACTTCGTCGTCGATTATGTTGCCGTCGGTCTCTTTCTCACTCTAGTTTTTTTCACACTAACAAAACAACAACTTTCTATCTTTTTCAATAGTACGGGGTATTTTTATCCGATCACACTAAATGGTGATATTTGCACAACACCCCCCACCCACCCACCCACCCACCCACCCAAATGGTGCCAATAATTTATCGACCCCGTTGTAAAAGAGATTTCTCAGTGCTTGCATTTGATTAGTTTCAACGAGGTAAGCGACAAAAGAACTGCCTTCAGTCGATAATAGAAGGTGATTTGGAAATTCTACATTGAGTACTCACACCAAACCAATTTCAAATAACACCTGGTACCTTATCTGGATTCATTCTAATACATAAATGTGGTCAACTTATTTTCATCAAATTTTATTGATGGCACAAAGTGGGTTTTTCTTGCATTGAATCATCTGGTTAACAAAATAATCCACACAGAAACTTCATTTTGACGTGGTATTTGGGTTTCTTAACAACTATGGAGCGATTCACCAATCTAATATATATATGGGAATTGCCCAGAATTCAATTGGGTTCTAATTCAATTATCTAATAGGTGACTTCAGTTTGAACTTGAAACACAATGATAGAACATCACTTAATTGTCAAAAGACTAATGGGCATTGTTGACGTCGATTTCTGGATTGTATCGGAAAAGCCAATAAGGATTGGATTTTGGCTATTAATTCAAAGAGAAAAAGATTCAGAGAGAGTAACAAAGACAAAATTTTTACATGGTAAAACTCCGATGACCGGAGAAACGTCCACGGGTGGTTGAAGGATCAACCAAGCCAAAATCCACTATGAAAATATAATGTTTACAAGCTCTCGATCTCTCTTTCTTCTCTCTATATTTTTTTGTTTCTTGTTGTGTATACTAAATTGCCTATATCTTTTCTGGACGAGATTATGGGTCTATTTATATGCTTATAGAACTATAACCTGCCTTATACAAGTAATACAGGATCTTTGTATTTAATTGTGATTCGGTTACTTGCTTGAGGTTGATTTGTCTTCTTTCCTGTTTCGGAGTCTCTTAAGGAAATCGAGTGAGATTCTAGTAGTGCAGTTCAATTTAGACTTGTTTCCTTATAAGAATGTAGTTTTCGTAAAGAAATCAAGTTATTTCCTGATTGGGGACTCTTCTAACTTAATATTCCATTTTATTTGGGATTACTTCCGGATGGATATCTTCGCGTATTTAATGACTTAATCCGTGTGAAATAAGCACCAAGTTCTTACTCGAGTCATATTTATTCCCGAGTAAGAGTAATACATGATGGTCCCGAGTAGCGCCGTTTGAGCCCAAGTGGAAGCGTTGTTTAACCAGTCCTGAGTGTTGTTAACTGATCCCGAGTAGGTTTCATTCAATATATGCTTACTCGGGCTTTCTTCTCTTAAATGATGCCTCGTAGGATATTTCCCGAGTGCCCATTTAGGCGTCCACCTGGCTATTTTCTTCTTCCTGTCAATGACGTGTATGCTTGGTAAAATTTACATACGACAATACCCCCTTAAAATATTTTTGCCGAGTAAATTTCATTTCGGGCAAGAGTATTTTAATCATCTTAATTTTCACTCGTCAGAATAGTCGTCTTGTCATAATGGTGTGTCTTAATGGTTACCTTGTAGTTTCAATTCGCTTCATCACGCGAGATCTTAAATGATGGCGACGTTTTGGAGTTCTGACGGTCGAGGGCTACTTCCTGTTTTGACACGCGTCCCTCATCTCTTCGTTTTTCAATATCATTAATGAGAAATGATTTTTACGTCTCCCCAAGCGCCGCCTACGTCGTTGAGTTTCGTCATAAGTTTTTTCCCGCCTTGAAATCCTAGGGTTTCGTGTCGTCTCTTCTTTAAATTCTTTGCTAAGAGACATCGTTGGTTTATTCTCAACAATTTTCAGCAGAAATTTCTTTAAGCTTCTGATTTCTTTATCCAGAAGTTCACGATTCTCCGTTTGAAGATCTAACATCATTCTCAATTCAAGATTTGTTTCAATAGGGCCATCTTCCCGTCATCGTCTCTTTAAAATCGCTTTTGATGCATTAGAACGTAGGGATCTCAAGTTAGTTTCTTGCATTAAACGACTACTTGGGGATATCCCAATAGATGAGCCTCCATTTTTAGAGGTTGATGTTTCTGGGCTTCACCCTGACGTCACTTTCAGCCCTGTATCAAGTTCTTCATCTAGTTCTGATTCTGATATTTCTGATCACAGGGTATCTTTTCAAAGGATGGGTAAACATTAAAGCAGAAGTGAGGTACGCAAGCACGGCTCGAGCAGCGTTCAGATCATGGAATAGACTGTTAACGCGGGTGACGTTGAAGAAGTATACAGGGCATCTCATCTTTCATTTTCTGATACTTGCCCGAGTGCCTTTGATACTGAGCCGAATGTGGTCGGGCCAGCTGAGATAGAAAAATACCGCTTCCGATTCGACTTGCCCGACTCAGTCACTTTGGTTTCTGCAGGGGATAGAGCCGTATGGAATCCTCCTGAGGGTATGATCACGATTTACGGATCGATGCTATGCTGCAGTGTCACACTTCCCTTTCAGCCTTTTATTGCCTGGTTTTTGGCTGAAGCAGGGATAGCCCCAGCTCAATTGGCCCCGAATAGTTACAAAGTCTTGATGTGCATGTGGCACATGTCCAGTCGAATGAACCTTTCGCCGCCTTCCCTGAATGAAATCAGGCATTTCTTTACGCTGAGGCAGGTTAGCAAAATGGGGACCTATTTTCTTGCATCTACTCCATCGGATGGTTGGGTACCCAAAGAAGCAAAGATGAATCGGGAGGTCGATGCTTCTGATGACAAAAAAAAGGGTTTTGTATGAGGATTCCCTACATCCAACAAGTTCTGAAAGAACAGTTGGTTTTTTGCTGGAGGGGCTTTCGGGTTCAACGTCACTGTTGGATCTGGGGATTCCCGAATGGTGTTGAGTGTTCCCTATTTCTTCTGTTCCCCCGAAGTGTGGAACAAGAAAATAATTGATTATAGTGATTCTGAGTTGAAGAGGCTGACTCGGGCAGCTGTTCGTACTCTGGAGAAGAGGAGCAAGAGCTACCTTTTTAAAGAGGAGGATTTGATAAAGCTCGGCTTCTTCAGACAGATTTCGGGTCATCGCAGGCGATGTACACGGTGCCCTTTCTGTTGTATTTTTCTGCTTTTCATTTTCTTTTCTAACATGAATTTCTTTATTTTTTTGTAGTGTTCGATACGGACGTCGTCAGCGATCTTCAGGCTCGCCAAGTGAAGTTGATTCTGCAGACGAGTAGAAAATAAGCTTCCCGTCAAGGCGATGAGGGTATAGTTCCACCCGAGCTTGATGAGAAAACCGACATTGCTGAGGAACAAATTCCCGAGTGCATTGATCGGGTTGCTCAGCCTTCTACTCAGGATTTTACTGGTCCAAGTGGCCAGAGTGAGCCAGCTAACACCCAACTGCCTGATAATAGGGAGAGGCAATGTGAAGGCCCCGGTGAAGAGCCTGTTGGACGGTTTGAAGCCGGTGACGGTGGTAACGTCTTGACGGATCAAGTGCCTGAAGGTGCTGAATTTTTTGAGTCTTTTCGAGACGATCCGCAGGAAGAACCTGTCGCTGATCTTAACTTCCACAGTTCTTGGGGTGAGAAGCGAAAGGCAGTTAGTTCACCGTCTCGTCCTCTCAAAGTTCCTCGGGTAGTCTCATTTATCGACTTTGGTGATGAAGATGTTACGGATGAGATTACCCCGAGTAGTGGTGCCGGAGCATCAGATGCGGCCGCTTCAGAACCGAGTAGGGCTTCTTCTACCCCCGAGGTTGGAGATATGGGGGCTGAACCTTCGGGGGTTCCTTCAAATCTTTCTCCCCGAGATATGCTACGGAGATATCCTTCGGTCGGGCTTTTATTGGGGAGGACCACTGGAGCGGTTTTAGAGATGGTTCACTGTCCGAACGTCTCCAAAACATTTTCAACGGCGCATCTTATATAAGTTAAATATGACTCCTTTATTGTTTTTCTTCTGCCAGATTTCTAAGTATATTCTTTTACAGATGGTGGCCAAATTTGTTGAGCTTATTCAGACGCAGCAACATCAAGCCGATCGGATAAGACGTCTAGAGGCTCAGCTGAAGGTGAGTGAGGAGGGCCGTGCTCGAGCCTAGAAAGCTTACCAGCAGGAGGTCGATTATGTACAGATATTTGCTGACCATTATCTGGCGAAGCAGGTTGAAGTCGAGGAGAAGGCATCTTTGGCAGAGGAGAAGGTTGCATCACTTCAAAACCTTCTATCTTCCGCTGAAGAATCCATGCTCAAGGCCGAGCAGGAGGCGGAGCAGGTGAAGTCGGCGTATGACCAAAAAATCGAAGATCTGGAGCGCCAAGTGTTGACAGTTGAATCCCTATCCCGAGAGGTTGGAACTTGAAGTCCAAAGGATGGATCGTTTTAAAAGATCCCCTGCTTACGATGCCCTACTTCTTTGGGAATTTCAACCTGGCCTGGTTTCGACCGGCGAGTTCTTCAAAGTTAAGAATAGAGCAACTGAGAAGGCCCGAGATAATTGGGAGCTGTCAATCAAACATCACGTGGACCGGTCCTTGGAATCTCTTCGGATTCAGATGAAGGAATGGAGAGCCTACTGCCGTAGTCAAGGCAAAGAGCCTTATCCCATGCATTTAGAGATTCCGTCCGAGCATTCTCTCTTGACCTTTTATGCAAGTCAAGAGTCGGTTGAGGGTGTAGTCCCGGATGTCGGGCCAGTAACGGGTGAAGATTACAGCCAATGGAGGGATGATACTGTCAACGATATTACTTGGCCGTCTAATGAGAGTCTGTTTCGTGAGTACGAGATGGTGCCAGATCCGAGTATTGGTAAAGGCTCGAAATCCTCGCAACCTTAATTTTGTAGAATTGTAGAAAATTCTGATTCTTTATTTTTTACTTGTAAATAACCATTCTTTAAACTATAACCATTCTTTTAGGAGCAATAAAATTCAATTTTATTCTGAGTTGAATGGTCTTGGTCTATTTTTTGCTGATTATTGCAAAGTGTTGTATTGGCTGGTATTCGGGTAACTAAACCGAGTATCTTATTAAACCGGTTGTTACTCGAAAAACTTCAATTGCCAAGTATCTTATTAAACTGGCTTCTTCGATGTTTGGATAACTTAGCCGAGTATCTTATTAAACCGGTTGTTACCCGAATGACTTCAATTGCCAAGTATCTTATTAAACTTTCTTCTTCGAGGTTCGGGTAACTTAACCGAGTGTCTTATTAAACCGATAGTTACGCGAATGACTTCAATTGCCAAGTATCTTATTAAACTGGCTTTTTCGATGTTCGAGTAACTTAACCGAGTATCTTATTAAACCGGTTGTTACCCGAATGACTTCAATTGCCAAGTATCTTATTAAACATGCTCTTTATTATTAACCGAGTCATCTTGAAACAGGCAAGTTTTCACTTGTGTTTCATACCCGGTTGCTACCCGAACATTACATCAAGGCTAACCATGATCATACGTTCGAGTCCTTATGCAATACCAAGGACGTCTCCCCAGTTTTTATGTGCAAGGGTTTGCCGAATCGTTGAGCTCTTTTTAAAAAAAAATTGTATCAACACAGCTATGCATTTCACCGAAATTTCTCCCTATAGCGTCCCGAGCATTTTTTCAAAGTCGGGTGCATCGGGTTTGCCTTTTTACGAAGGTCAATTTGACCCTGCTCGGCTGGCATGCTCCTACGAGCTTCTCCGACCATTCGGGATTTGATGGTCCCGAGAATTCTATTTACATGTTCTTATTATCATGCTCTTCTTCCATATGTTCTTATTATCATATGCTTTCTTTTGGAAATCCCGAGCTAGATGCTTTCCTTTCGAAAATTCCAAGTAATTTTATTTATTACTGTAAAAAATCAACAAAGATTTAAATTACAGTTTAATAATTATCCTGACTAATATTGTCCTGACTAGAAAAAGAATAAAATATTTAATATAAATATATATATTTTAAGGATAGAAAATCTTTAGATATTTAGCGTTGCATGGTCGGGGTAAAAGCCCTCTGTTGGGTCGTGCAATCCAATATGCTCCATGGCAAGCTATTCCCTCGACCTTGTATGGGCCTTCCCATTTATCTGTCAGGGAACCTGCAGATTTTTTTTTCATGTTTAGTGATACCCCCCTGAGTACTAGGTCTCCAAGCTGGAATTTCCTGATCTGAACACGAGAATTGTAGTGGCGAGCCACTCTTTGTTGATATGCTGTATTTCTTATTCAGGACTTCTCCCTTTTTTCTTTTAGCTCATCCAAATTTTGTAGTAGCATATCGATATTCTGATCTTCATTGTATAGCCTGACCCGGAGGGACGCATACGATGTTTCTATAGGGATGACAACTTTTGTTCAGAATGCTAAGGTGAACAGAGTTTCTCCTGTTGAAGTCCTTGCTATCGTCCGGTATGCCCATAATAGTTCCGGAAGCTTTTCAACCCAGCTTCCTTTTTTGGCATCCAACTTTGCTTTAATAGTATGCTTGATAATTTTATTTACTGCTTCTACCTGCCCGTTTTTTTGAGGATGAGCTGGCGTTGCATAGTAGTTAGCAATCTTATATTTCTCGCACAACTGTCTAAATTTTTGGTTATCAAACTGGGTGCCATTATCGGTGATTATAGTGTCCGAAACTCCAAACCTATAAAGTATGTTCTTCTTCACAAAATTTGTGGTGTTGGCTCTGTGATATGTGCCAGCGCTTCAGCTTCTGCCCATTTTGTGAAATAATCGACAGCTACTATGGCATGCTTCGCTCCACCCCCTGTCCCAGCTGGCATTGGGCCGATCAGGTCTAGGCCCCACATGGCGAATGGCCATGGGGCAGTGAGGTTTCTGAGCTTTTCTGGGGGCTGTCGGATATCGTTAGCAACCCTTTGACAGGTATTGCAACTTTTCGACCATTGCTGTGCATCTGAGAAAAGCGTAGGCCAGTAATAGCCTTGCCTGAGCACCTTATGCGCTAGACTCATGCCCCCAGTGTGGTTTCCGCAAACTCCTCTGTGGATCTCTTGAAGTATTCGATAAGCATCTTTTTCTGGTACACATCTCTGGAGAGCTCGGGAAAACCCCCTTCTGTATAGTTCTTCTCCGATCACGGTATACCTAGCTGATCGATACCTGATGCACTTTGCTAGTACCGGATCTTCCGGGAGAACGCCTTCTTCTAGGAACCTACTCAGCTGGACCATCCAACCGTCTTGCGGTGTTCGGACTTCTAAAACTTCCAAATGCTCAAGTTAAGTTGTACTCGGTTTAAGGAGGTGTGCTACGGGAATGGTCTTTGGTCTGATTGAGGCTGTTGCTGACACTAATTTAGACAATGCATCAGCCTTTTCATTTTCTTCCCTGGGGATCTGAGTGATCTTGTATTCTTTAAATTTTTGGAGGAGCTGTTTCGCGATGTCACGGTAGGTAATCATACATTCATCTTTGGCCTGGTACTCGTCCATAACCTGATTGACAACTACCTGTGAATCGCTGAATATCTCAACTTCATCTGCCCTGAGAGCTATGCAAACTCTGAGTCCAGCTAACAATGCCTCGTACTCGGCTTGATTATTGGTTGCTTTAAAATCAAATCTCATGGCACATTCAACATCATCTCCTTCTGGGGTGCGAACTACAATCCCTGCCTCGCTGCCATGAGTGTATGAAGAACCATCAACATACAGTTTCCGTGGGAAACTTTTATCCAACAGTCTTTTGGCTTCCAGGTTTGGTTCTGTGAACTCAGTTATGAAGTCTGCCACCGATTGTGCTTTGAGGGAGGTTCTGGGGACATAATGAATATCGAATTCACTTAGCTCAATTGCCCATTTGGTAAGTCTTCCTGATATCTCTGGCTTTTGTAAGATTTATCTTAATGGGCAATTGGTGAGAACCTGGATTGTATGGGCCTGAAAGTATGGTCTCAGCTTTTTTGCTGCTGAGACCAATGCTAAAGCCATCTTTTCTGCCTGTGAGTACTTGGTCTCAGCCGGTAAGAGTGCCTTGCTGGTATAATACACTGGTTTCTGCACTCTCTCTTCTGTTCTGACTAAGACTAAACTTGCTGCAAGCTCGGTTATTGACAGATACAACTGAAGTATTTCCCCTTTGGTGGTTTTGAGAGAACTGGTGCCTGTCCCAGATACTCTTTTATTTTTAAGAATGCCTGCTCGCACTCTTTATTCCACTCGAGCCCTTTCCCTTTTTTGATTATCTTGAAAAAGGGTACGCACCTGCCTGTAACTCTCGAGATGAATCTTCCCAAGAAAGCTAAACATCCTGTTAAGCGCTGTACTTCTTTCAGCGTTTTGGGTGAGGTCATTTTTTGCAAGGCCTGGATCTTCTCGGGATTAACTTCGATTCCTCTTTGGTGTACTTGAAAACCCAAGAATCTTTCCGAAGGGACTCCGAATAAACATTTGTTGGGGTTTAGTTTCATCTGGTATCTTCTTAGGACATCAAATGTCTCTCAGAGGTCTTGGGCATGCTCTTCCGCCGAGACACTTTTGGTCAACATGTCATCAATGTACACTTCCATATTCCTCCCTATTTACTGAGTGAAGATTTTGATTACCAACCTTTGGTACGTGGCACCTGCATTTTTTAAACCGAAGGGCATTACTGTGTAGCAATATAAACCCTAATCCGTTGTGAAAGCTATTTTTTCTTCATCAGCTTTGTTCATCCGGATCTGATTGTATCCCGAGTAAGCATCCATGAAGCTGAGCAATTCGTGACCTGCTGTGGCATCCACCAGCTTGTCTATCCTTGGAAGTGGGAAGCTATCCTTTGGGCATGCCTTGTTCAGATGCGTGAAATCTACGCACATCCTCCATTGTCTATTTTTCTTTTGGACAATGACTACGTTGGCAACCCACTGAGGGTAGCTGACTTCTCCGATTGATCCAGTTGCCAGTAACTTTTCTATCTTTTGTTTGATTGCTCGATTTCTTTTAGGATTGAACGATATTCTCTTTTGTATTACTAGTTTTGCGTTCGGGTCAACTGCGAGATAGTGGGATATCACTCGGGCATCTATCCCGACCATATCTTCGTGACTCTAAGCGAACACATCTTTGTACTCTCTAAGCAGACTGGTTAGGTCTTGCTTGACTTTTCCATCCAAGTTAGCCCCGATCTTGATTTTCTTATTTGGTTCGTCCTCTTCAAGTACCACTTCAACCGATTCTGTTTTGGATTCATTCGAATCCTCCCTTGAATCCAGTTCGAATGACAAGGGTTCTTTACACTGATTTGGTTGTATTATGGTGCACACTTGTTCAACATCATGATTATCCTTGTATACTGACAGGTTTGCTCTTCGGGCCATCTCTTGGGATCCCTTGACTATTCCCACCCCTTGTTCTGTTGGGAACTTGATCATTAATGCATAAGTGGTCGTCACGGTTCTTATTTTATTCAGGAATGGCCGACCCAATAATGCATTATACGGAGAGTTGTCCAAGTCAACTACCACGAAGTCGAGCAAAACAGTCCTTTGGCATGGTGTTGTTCCAATCTTCACAGGTAGTTTTACCGTCCCGAGTGACCTGACCTCTATTCCTCAAAACCCTCTTAATGGAGTATGGAAAGGCTGTAAATCTTTTCAGTCTAGTCTTAGTTGGTCGTATACGGCCACGCTTAGGATGTCTGCTGAACTCCCATTATCTATTAGAATTCTCCGGACTTCCCTATGGCCAATCCAGACACTTATAACCAAAGCGTCATTAGGTCGAACATCGACTCCATGGGAATCTGCCTCCGTAAAAACTATAGGGTCCCATCCTTCCTTAACCCTTTTCGGGTCAGGCTCAACCGAGTTTAGGTCAAAGTTATTCCTTTCTTCTATTGCTTCTCTGATTTCCTGAGTTCACTCTCGGTTGCTTTTCCCAGTAGAGGGTCCTCCAAAAATCGTATGTATTACTTGATCGACTTTGGGACTAGTCTTATGATTTCGTCCAGAATAATCAATTTTAACTTCCTTCTTAGCTTCTGATTTCTCATCTTTTTTTAAGATTATATCCCGTAGATGCCCTTCCCGAATGAGAGTCTCTATGTAATCTTTGAGCTGGTAACACTTTGAAGTCTCTTGCCCGATTTCCTTGTGAAATCTGCAATACTTGGTTGTATCTCTCCGGGCGAACTGGGATTATCGTCGTGGTTCTTGCACCATATTCTTCTCTTCTAAGATGGCTAAAATTTCCTCTTGTTTTTTTCCGCAGAGGGGTGTAACTGGTGTATCTGCCTCGGTATTTCTCTGTGGACCGTTCGGCATTGGGCCCATTACCCTCATCCTTGTTTTTCTCCTTGCCGCTTCCTTTTTGGCTTTCCCTTTTGATTCTGCCTCTTGGATTTGGTATTCTTCTATTCGGGCTTTCCTCCATGCATATAGCTTCCTCCTGTAGCTAACTCCTCCTCCTCATCAGCCAGAGCGTATCCTCCTGCCATATCCATCATGTCGGCATACCTAGTCAGCCGTGCTCTTCTCAAATCGAAGGATAGTCGTCTATTCTACAAGTTATTGGTGAAGGCAGCAATAATTGCTTCATCATTAGCACTGTCAATTTCTGATACTGCTTGGCTGAACCGGCCCAAGTACTTTTTTAATGACTCGTCCTTCCCCTGCTTTATTTGAGAGAGGTAGGCCACCGACTTTTTCCTGTGAACATTGCTCAAAAATTGCCTTGAGAAGCTCCTGCTCAGTTCGCTGAAATTTCCGATGCTCGCTGGGGGTAGTCTTCCGAACCATCTTGACCCTGTGTCCCCCAGTGTTTGCGAAAGTTGAGACATAATAGGGGGTCGCTGCGGGCATATTGAGCCATGGCGCTTTTATAGCGTCTAACGTGCTCCTATGAATCTGTATCCTTTTTTAATTGCTCTACATGTGGCATCCTGAATCTTTCTAGGAAAGGGGTCCGCAAAATTTCCTTGGTAAATGGGCTGTCTGAGTCGTCGTCGGATAGATCGTTGTAGCCATAACGTCTGACCAGCGCTTCCATCTGACGTCTGTTATTCTCGACTTCTCGAGTTAGGCTCTGGATCGTGACATCTCTGTCCCCCACCGGGCTTCCTCGACTGTTGAACCGTTGGATAACTGTCATTCTTTCCTCAGACTCTTCACTCTGATGTCGGACCTCTCGTGTGACTCCATGGTGACGTTTGCGATGGTGTTGATCACTGTCTTCTGATGATGACCGACCTCTGCACCGGTCGTATTTACGATGTCTGGCACACACTGTTTGATTGTGATCCAACCTTTGGTGATGTTGTTCCTCTTCAAGTGTTTCCTGTCCAACCGGGTTGATTGGGGAATAGTTCCTTCTGGTTTCTGGTATAGTTATTCCTGGCCCAACCACCACCGAACGGAGCCTTACGGGTGGAGGATTGAGAGTATGTGCTCCTACAGCCAGTAGATCAATCCCTTCCCTTGCTACGTCTGTCACCAATTGTTGCAGGGCCTCTTGGAAACGCAGTGTAAGATCTCTGCTTGTTGGCGGAACTTGCTGGATCCCTGCCAAGTGTGCAGGCTGGTTTTATATGTTTGCTGCAGGATCTTGTGACGTGTTGCCAACATGGAAATCGCCTGGTGATTTTTGACCATTCCCTGAACTACTTATGCTTCCTGCCATTGCTTTTAACAAGTTCGGAGGTTCGACCCTCCTTCTAGCGTCAATGGTTGACGTCGATTTCTGAATTGTATCAGAAAAGCCAACAAGGATTGGATTTCGGCTATTAATTCAAAGAGAAAGAGATTCAGAGAGAGTAACGAAGACAAAAGTTTTATGTGGTAAAACTCCGATGACCGGAGAAACGTCCACGGGTGGTTGAAGGATCAACCAAGCCAAAATCCACTATGAAAATATAATGTTTACAAGCTCTCGATCTCTCTTTCTTCTCTCTGTATTTTTCTGTTGCTTGTTGTGTATACTATATTGCTTATATCTTTTCTGGACGAGATTATGGGTCTATCTATATGCTTATAGAACCCTAATCTTCCTTGTACAAGTAATACAGGATCTTTGTATTTAATTGTGATTCGGTTACTTGCTTGAGGTTGATTTGTCTTCTTTCCTGTTTCTGAGTCTCTTATGGAAATCGAGTGAGATTCTAGTAGTGCAGATCAATTTAGACTTGTTTCCTTATAAGAATGTAGTTTTCGTAAAGAAATCAAGTTATTTCTTGATTGGGGACTCTTCTAACTTAATGTTCCCTTTTATTTGGGATTCCTTCCTGATGGATATCTTCGCGTATTTAATGACTTAATCCGTGTGAAATAAACACCAAGTTCTTACTCGAGTCGTATTTATTCCCGAGTAAGAGTAATACCTAATGGTCCCGAGTAGCGCCGTTTGAGCCCGAGTGGAAGCGTTGCTTAACCAGTCCCGAATGTTGTTAACTGATCCCGAGTAGGTTTCATTCAATATATGCTTACTCGGGCTTTCTTCTCTTTAATGATGTCTCGTAAGATATTTCCTGAGTGCCCATTTGGGCGTCCACCTGGCTATGTTCTCCTTCCTGTCAATGACGTGTATGCTTGGTAAAATTTACATACGATAGGCATAACTTACACAAGCAATACACAAAATATATAGATAATGAATAAAATCACAATAATAGTTAGATAATGAAATGTTTTGATACTTTGGGAGAAATATTAATCTAGGATTCAATAAAATCAGATCACCTCATACGTGCAACAATAGAAGCAATTGAAACATGCAGACAAACTATGTAAATATCTATGATATCCAACGATGAATGCATAAATTAGAATAAAAATATAAAAATATAAAAAGGAAAATTATTGGACCAGAGAAAATGTAGATAGAGTTAAAGCTTCAAGCATAAACAAGTTGTATTTGAGTATTGAAGTTCATATGAAAATACAAAAGTATAACACTAGAAAAAATTCCGAGACCATTGAGTAAATATGTGTCTCCATACTTCCATAGTTCCATCCATCTAGAAAGACAGAATCCGCTTCTAGGGAAGTTATGTCGATCCAGTCAAACGCAGTATATGCTGCCATCACAAAAATGTAGTGGAAAATAAAATTAGAACAGAACTCATGTTCTTATTGTTTTAAACAGTGATACCAATTATATACGCGACATGAGAACTCCCACCGTTTAGACAGAAAGGTTAATTCTATCATGCATAAAATTCACCTAAGTATCACTAACAAGTGATGAGCATATAACATAAAACAACCAGCTATTTTCAGTTGTAGACAACTATGAAAATACAAACACCGAAAACAAGGCTCATGGCACAAAACAACCTGCTATTTTTGGTTGTAGACAATTATTTTCAGCATGTGAACCCAACAACAAAGAAATTACCATACCTTCACATTAATAAGGGATTCCGGTAACTTCTTTGGATCTGCACAACCATCCCGGAAGGTCGGAAGTGCTCTACAATTGCAATATTATGAAGAATCTGTTATAAAAATCCGTAGATAGATAGCTTGAAAGATAAACCAAAATGGAGGAAGACATACCAAACACCACTAACGGTAAAGTTTTGAAAAAATTATTCAACTTTGTGGCAAAAAAAATAACTATGATTTTACTCTAGAAATAATTAGAAAATTTAAAAAAATGATTGAATCAGAACCAAACTCTAATTGTCACTTACGTCAAGCACAAATTAAATTTAAAAAATTTAAAGAACAAAATCAATCCAACATCATATCTGATCCCAAAATATCTCTCATAACTCTCAATTAGAATATCCTGGTAGCATTATAACAAGATCTTAAGTCTTCTACAATGTAAAATAATAACATGAATATATATTAAGGCAATGCAGGAAACATGAAACTAAAAATATCACATACTTTATCCACAGACCCTCTAAAAGGTGACTTTTTTCTCACACTTAAATATCAAACAACAAAAATATCAAGCTTCATCATCAAATTCGAAACACAAAACTGAACCACAAAAGAAAATACAAAATATTACCTCCAACAATCTTTTACATTTTAGAAGCTATCACTACTAATAACATCAATATACAAAATCAAAGCATCCCAGCACATATGAAACTACCCAAAAAAAAACACTAACTTTATACATATACCCTTTAAAAGAGATACAAATTTTGCACCTCCAAATATCAAACAACAAAATTTCAAGCTTCATCATCAAACCCTAAACACAAAATCAAACCACACAAGAAATGTAAGTACCTCTCCGGTAAACTTTTACATTTAAAGCATCAATTACTACTAATAAAATCAATATACAAACTTAAATCATCCCATAACACAAATAAAGAGATCGTTTTAAACATCACTAATAATAAAACCTTTTTATAATTTTTAAGCACCTTGACTAAAAAGGTTTCAATTTTTTTCATTTTTCCCTAAAATAATTATGTACACAACACATAACCAAGGAAAGACTAAAGAACTAAACTAATAATGAAACTAACAATTTCAATTTGCACACACATCTCAAGCTTGTTGCAGAAATCTTTCTTTAGCAAAATGTCTATAGATGATTATGGCTCAGTTTGGTATTGTTGTGTTGTGGGAGAAGTGTTTTTGAAATTGCTGTGGATGGAATTACTTTTGGAATTGCTGTGGAAAGAATCAGCTGAGTGTTTGGTAAACTGATTTTCAAAAGTACTGTGAGAACTAAAAGTAATTTCAATGTGTTTGGTAAACTGAAATAAAAAGTGTTGCGAGTGTGTAAAATTACTAAAAGGACATAGACATCTAAATGGTATTAATGTGCTATACTTTATATTTTTCTTGTTTATTTGTGTTTAGTGTTATATAATTATAGTACTTTATTGAATTAATTAGCCCCATTTTTTATTCTACTTTATTTAATTAATTAACCTTATTTATTTATTTATTTATTTATTTATTTTATTCTACTTTATTTTTTTATTTCATTTTTATTCTACTTTATTGAATTAATTATCCCAAATTTTTTTATACAGTTATGGCAACATTTTTTTTTACAGAAATATAAGTCAAATTTTTTTTGTTAAATTTCGTTAAAGGCAATGACAAAGTTGAAAAGTTAGTAAAATTTCATTTAATATCACTGTAGCACTTTTTCTAAAAGCAGAAGCCAAAATCCAAAAGCATGTATTTGTAGCTTCTCAAAAACTCAGTTGAGAGAAGCTAAAAGTGACCAAAAGCACTTTCCCGCGATTTTACCAAACACCATATCTTAGGTCCAGAATCACTTTTGATCTCAAAAGCAGCTGGGGAAGCAATGCCAAACTAAGCATATGTTATTCTATCACCAATTATAATATAAGTTAAACAGTTGATAGTGGCATGCTATACTATTCTAAAAAAATGAAAGGTTGACAGTTGATTGACTTGTACAATTAATGAGCATCTTTAACTGTGATATAAGTATTTCTAGCTAGCAAAGTTTAAAAATGAACACATTCAGCATTTAACAAAATATATAGTTAAATTGATTACATTTTCTTAAAACAACAGATATACAGTAATTTATGACCTACATAACTTTCTTTTGTAATGTAGAAATCTCTGTGTTTATACAATGCTTTAGTCATACACAAAAATACTTACCACATCCTCTGGGTCTTCAGGATTTATACTAAGCTTTACTGGTAAACTTCGTGATTGGAAGTCAATTGCAATAGCTTATTTAATCTTCCATTTGATAGCTTTTTTGGTATCTTCGGCTACCATTTCAGCTTCCAACAAAGCATTAAATTTGAGAGGCCTTACATTGGTAGGATCCACCTAGGATTAGTGATCATCAGTGACATGAATCATGAGAAGTAATAAGGTTATTTAACAATTATTTAAATTTGTTCAGGAGTAACTGAAAATGCAAATACTATTCTAGACTTGTGAATTACCACCAATGTGGACACACACAAAAAAAAAGATATTGAAATCAAAACTTTAAAAGCAACCTAGATGGATGGAATACTGTTATGGTTGTGAAGGATGTATTCAAAAATGGAAGATACACACACACACATAAACAAGGTAAAGAAAGAAAAGATAAATTTACCTCTTCCTTGTTCCCCCAGTTATCATAAGAGACATTATATCCATTTGGTGTAACAACCTAAATAGTCGCATCATACCTGAACATTCAACTAATCAAACACATAAAAATGAATAACTAGGTAAAGCAAATGAAAATAAATAAAAAATAGAAATTGAGAGAAAATTGGATATCTTTTTATACAAACCATTCCCCATATTTGCTATAGGCAGCTTGAACTTTTGTGCCCACCGTAAACTTCTCATGATCATCAGATATGCTTCCTGATTCCAGGTAGAGAAAAAAAAAAGACATTTGTACAAGATTAGCCAAAATGCATTTGTCCAGTTAAACATAAATTACTAATGTCATACAAAAGATCTGAAACCATCGAAGTGGTTTCATAAAATAATTAGGGTCATAGCAAACAAAAAGAGAAAAAGTGAAATATGTAAAAGAAAAATTCTTTCAATTGCAATGGCTTACAGCCATCGTAGGAGCATTATAAGTTTCTGAGACAGGCATCTTTAAATGTTAAACTGCCATTACAACAAGATGACACACAAGAAGTTTGTAATATGGATAGAATTACTTATACATGAAATACCATGTGACAAATTTAAATACATATAAACATGTGTTGACGTCGTTTTCTGGATTATGCCAGAAAAGCCAACAAGGACTGGATTTTGACTATTGATTCGAAGAGAAAGAGATGCAGAGAGAGTAACAAAGACAAGTTTTACGTGGTAAAACTTCGATGGTCGGAGAAACATCCACGGGTGGTTGAAAGATCAACCAAGCCAAAATCCACTAAGAGAATAAGATGTTTTTACAAGCTCTCGATCTCCCTTTTTCTCTCTGTATTATTTGTGATTACTGTATGCTATATTGCCTATCTTTTTTCGAACCAGATTATGGGTCTATTTATATGCTTATAGAACCCTAATCTGCTTTGTACAAGTAATACAAGATATTTGTATTTAATTGTGATTTGGTTGCTTGCTTGAGGTTGATTTGTCTTCTTTCCTGTTTCGGAGTCTCTTATGAAAATTGAGTGGGATTCTAGTAGTGTAGTTCAATTTGACTTGTTTCCTTATAAGAATGTAGTCTTCGAAAAGAAATCAAGTTGTTTCCTGATTGGGGGACTCTTCTAACTTAAAGGTCCATTATTTGGGATTCCTTCATGACGGATATCTTTGCGTATTTAACGACTTAACCCGTATGATAAGTTCTTATTCGAGTTGTATTTACTCCCGAGTAAGAATAATACCAGATGGTCCCGAGTAGTGCCGTATGAGCCCGAGTGGAAGCGTTGTTTAAACAGTCCCGAGTGTTGTTAACTGATCCCGAGTAGGTCTTTATTCAGTATATGCTTACTCGGGCTTGCTCCTCTTTAATGATACCTTGTAGGATATTTCCCGGATGTCCATCTAAGCATACACCTGGCTATTTTTTCCTTCCTGTCAATGACGTGTATGCTTTGTAAAATTTACATACAACAACATGCATATAATTGTTGGAACTAAAACACATATAATCCATGAATGTTTATAATTAAAGTACAATAATAAACCTCAAATTCCCTAGAAAGTGCGTGTCTATAAACCTAGAGGGGGGTGAATAGGTTTTAATCCGATTGATTACCAATTTCTTTAATTAATCAATATTATCAAATTTACCCCATTCTACCAAGTGTTCAAATAAATGACAATAAACATAAAGCAATAACAACACGCAATATATACGTGGAAGCCCTCCAAATGGGAAAAACCATGGGTTGTTCAGTGTGCCACACTCGATCCTCAAAATTCAATACTGAATGAAAGTTTACAATCTAGGTTGACCTCATGTCATACCCTTCAGTTACTAACCTTTTCACTTTACCCAGAAGGCCTTAATAGTGATTTTGGATGACCAACCTTATGCACTAACCACTTAGCCACAAGCTTAATAAACAATGAAGAGATAATGGCAACCTAAGTGAATATAAAAGAATATTCTATATGCAAAAATGCTAGGTCAAAACATTCATGTCTATCTAAGATTAATAATGACAAGAAAAGCAAATCCTATATATCAATGTTCTAAATGCAAATGCAAGAAGAATTAGCTAGAAGGGTAAAATTGTCCTAAATTCTAGCTATCACTAATCAATACACTCAACCAACAACCAATATCACAAGCATGTCATAAAAGCTATTGAGCACACAAGCATGCATTTAATTTGCAATAAAAGCTAGAACCTAGGTATATATGTCATAGTAATAAAACTAAAAAGTCTAGAGCATGTAGAGAATACCTAGTCATGAAAAAAAAAAGACCCATGCTTGTGTAGGGAAAAAACCACGCGCAGGGGAAGCGTGAGAAAATTAGAAAATTAGGGTTTGCGTATATAAAAAAAAAGTTTCCTTTTTAATAACAAAAACCTTAACCCTTGATTAATTGATGTATATAAAAGTATCGTACCTTTTTTTCGTGACGATTGAACTAGCGTCGAATTGAATCCGTAAGATCTTCCAATCCAATCACGAACGTGAATCACCTTGGAGTGTGGGCTCCCTTTCTTTAAATTGTATACCTGAGGATGGAAACAAACAAAATCTTTTTCTTTATTAGTTACAAATATCCTCCAAGAGAAAAATTAAGAACGTTCGACCACTTGTGAATTATCAATCAATTTGATTGAAACTCGCGTGAACCTTGATTATATGTTGTACACAAAACCCTTTTGATGTAAAGGATACTAGTGTACTATCGAAAACAAAAACATTTTTTTTTCTCTTTTCTCCTTTGCCAAATTCCACACCCTATGTCTTAAAGTTGATTGAATTTTGTCTAGAGTAAAATACCAAATTTTCTCTCTCAAAATTCTCTCTTGCCAAGCAAAATTCTTTCTTAGAAAACTCTTAGGTTGGCCAAAATATTCACTCTAAAAATCATAGGGCTGGCTGAAACTCACAAGGATATATATATATAGGATCACAAATACTTTCCTAAGAAGGACCACAAATCCTTTCCTAAAAAGGATCACAAATCATTTCCTAAGAAGGATTTACTTGGTTGGCATGAATCCTTTCCTTAGGTGTATTTAATTGGTAGTTAAGATTCCTTTTCTAAAAGGAATTTTATCCTCTTATATATATTTATGAGCTGGCCGAAATTCATATGAATATAATTAGGCGATTTAATTCTTTTTCTAAGAAGGATTACTTGGTAGTTAAGAATCCTTTCCTTATGTAGATTTACTTGGTGGTTAAGAATCCTTTTCAAAAAGGAATTCTATCTTAACACCAAGACTCCTAATCCAACTCAATAGTGTATTTGTAACCATATTAAAGACTTCCTAATTTGATTAGATAAATAATTCATTTTAGTTATCTACTTATCAAATATAGTCTTTAACATTAACTATACTACCAACAACAGTATAGTTTTAGGAGACCATCTCCTACTAGGAAAAGATTTTGACTTTTAATTAAATAATTAATTAATCAACAAATTAATTTATTTCCATTTAATTAAATAATAAAATAAAAATAATATATTTAAGCTATTCTTAATAGCCTTGCCGCCCATACCATATATAAGGGTCATATATTATTTTTCTTATTTTATTAAATCCATTGGACCTTAATAAAAAGTCCACATGTGAACTAGACCTATTCTTACAAAAAGAAACAAGTTCTCATGCCTTATTAAAATTCTAGATGGACCCCTAAATTGGCCCGATAGAATATATCAAGTGATCCATACAAGTTCGTGTGGATTGGGGATCTTGATGGGCTATCTAAATTTAAGCTCCAATAGACACAACCCAATCACAATCAACAAATGATTCACTTAGGTCCGATCTATTTAAATTTAGTTCATTCCACTAACAAAAACTAAAATTGAACTGTTAAATAAAGATAGAATAAGTTGATGTTTACTCACTTATACCCTAGACAACCTTATTGGAGAAAGTGTATCCTCGTGAAGAATACCAGTAATCGCCAAGAGCTCATGGAGCTCATAGATTGCATAGAGCTCTCCAAGTTATCATATTTACTCATATGACCACATTTTGAATATGGATATTTTGACTTGTCCAGAAGTCATGTTTCAATAGACACTATTGAAAAGTTAACGTTAAGATTTAATATCCAATACCTCAAAACATCCATAAGATGGTATTCTACTCTCATTCAATAAATGGAGTCACGATGTTCATACATATTCCTCTATCGATTAACAAATGAATACCACTAAACTATCGAGGAGAGACTATGCTATATAATCGTACTCATTGATAGCTCAAATGATAACACTTGCAACCATAAGTCCATCATTTATCTCAGGATTGAGATAAACTCTCCGATTGTCTTCAAATGAAAAACTTTTATCTATTGACAGTTCTAGATAAAGTATTTCATTGTGATCCTATTCAATACACCCAGTGCACTAGATTCTTTTGCCCAAAGACACCACACTTTGATGATTTTAGACTCATCATAACACATTTGATCCCACTCAAATGCTAGCAAAAGAATCTACAACTTTGACAAGATAAAGGCGTCCAACCTTTTATCATAAGTTGTGAATATTATTCAAAACTAACTAAAGAATTGTGTCTACCTCATACATATCTAGATGTACGAACAATTCTTCTTTTCTCATAGTCTTCTGACTTTATGATTATTTACTTTTGACAATTATAATTATTAAACTATAAATGCTATAAGATTTGTTAAACTAGAAATCAATTTATTAATATGAAAAGATTGTTAATTACAATATTACACTCTTGCTATCGAGCATAATCCTAACAATCTCCCACTTGCTCTATAGCAAATGTGTCATATCTCTCATCCCCGTGTTCTCTAGATGCCCATCTAAACTCTTTTGTGGGAGAGCCTTTGTAAAGGGATCCGCTAGATTTTCTGTTGACCTGATCTTGGTAATCGTCACGTCACCCCTATGCACAATTTCCCTTAGAATGTGATACTTTCTTTCAATGTGTTTCCCTCTCTTATGACTTCTTGGTTCTTTCGAATTAGCCACTGCTCCACTATTGTCAAAATAGATAGTGATCTGCTTATTCGCATCAGGAACCACTTCCAAGTCAATTAAGAATTGGCGGAGCTAGACAGCCTCTTTAACAGTCTCGCATGCGGCTACATACTCAGCTTCCATGGTGGAATCGGCAATACAAGATTGCTTGATACTCCTCCATATAACTGCCCCTCCTCCAATAGTAAACACAGATCCTGATGTTGATCTCCTGGAGTCAGAATCTGATTGAAAATCAGAATCTGTATACCCAATGGGAATTAAATCCCCTTCAGAGTATACAAGCATATAATCTCTCATTCTCCTAAGATACTTGAAAATATGCTTGACTGTCGTCTAGTGATCAGGACCAGGCTTCGATTGAAATCTGCTAACTATGCCCACAGCAAAACAAATATCTGGTCTAGTACAGAGCATTGCATACATGGGACTTCCAATTGTCGATGCATATGGAACCCTACTCATGAATTGCTCTTCATGCTCATTCTTAGGAACTTGTTCCTTAGAAAGTTTGATTCCATGTCTGAAAGGTAACATACCTTTCTTGGAATCTTGCATGGAAAACCTAGACAAGATTTTATCTATGTATGAAGCTTGGGATAATGCAATCGTTCTATTCTTTCTATCCCTTATGACTTGGATGCAAAGAATATAACTTTCTTTCCTAAGTCCTTCATATCAAATTGTTTTGCTAACCATTCTTTTATTAATGTCAATACACTTACATCGTTTCCGATGAGTAGTATATCATCAACGTAAAGAACTAGAAAAACCAACTTGTCGCCTTTAATCCTTTTGTATACACAAGGTTCATCAAGGTTTTGAATAAATCCAAAACTTTTCACGGCTTGATCGAACCTTATGTTCCAAGATCTGGATGCTTGCTTGAAGCCATATTTGGATCTTTACAACTTGTATACCCTTTCCTCTTGGCCTTTTTTCAATGAATTCTTCTGGTTGTATCATGTAGATGCTATTATCAAGACTTCCATTAAAGAAAGCTGTCTTGACGTCCATTTGCCAAATCTATAGGTCTAGAGATGCCGCAATGGATAAGAGTATCATAATGGATTTAAGCATGGCCAAAAGAGATAAGGTTTCTTCATAATTGATACCTTCCTTCTGTGTATAACCTTTTGCTACCAATCTAGCTTTAAAGGTTTCCACATTTCCATCCATTCATGTTTTCCTCTTGTATACCCACTTGCACCTGATGGGTTTTATCTCTTTAGGCAAGTCTACAAGAGACCAGACTTTGTTTTTGAACATAGATTCAATTTCGGATTGCATTGCCTTTTGTCAATGGCAACAATCAACATCTTCCATTGCTTCCTTATACGTATAGGGATCATCGTCGTCCGGAAGATTCTCTATAGATTCTCCTAGACCGATGTATCTCTCGTGTTGTCTAACAACCCTCCCACTACAACAAGGTATGGTAGATTATTGATCTTGTATTGGTACGGAACTTACAATTGGGCTTGGTTGTGAAACTACTTGTGGAATTGTATCTCCTAAAAGTTCATTCAGAACAATTTTACTTTTAGACTTAAAATTATTCATATAGTCCTTTTCTAGAAATTTAGCATTTTATCGAAACAAATACTTTAAGATCGGAAGGACTATAAAAATATTATCATTTTGTTTCTTTTGGATAACCTACAAATAGGCATGTTTCTGAACGGGACTCCATCTTTTCTGTCATTCCTTTTAACACGTGCGCAGGACTTCCAAATATCTTTAAGTGTTGTAAACTAGGCTTTCGCCCGGTCCACAACTCATGCGGTGTTTTAGGAACCGACTTAGATGATACATCGTTTGGAATGTACATTGCAGTTTGTAAAGCATATCCCTAAAAAGAATTAGGAAGCGTTGAATAACTCAACATGGACCTAACCATATCCAAAAGAGTTCTATTTCTCCTTTCTGCCACCCCATTTTGTTGAGATGTGCCTGGTGCAGAAAACTGAGAAATTATTCTATTATCAATAAGATATTGCTGAAACTCACTAGATAGATATTCTCCACCACGATCGGACCTCAAGATTTTTATGCGTTTCTCAAGTTGATTTTTTACTTCAGCTTTAAATGCTTTGAATATATCAAAAGCATCCGACTTATGTCTCATGAGATACACATAACCAAATCTTGAGTGATCATCCGTGAAAGTGATGAAGTACTCATATCCACCTCTAGCTTGAATGCTCATAGGTCCACACACATCAGTGTGTATCAATCCTACACATTCGATGGCTCTTGTGCCTTTAGTCGTAAATGACCTTTTGGTCATTTTACTTTCCAAACAAGATTCACAAGTTGGTAGATCATCAACCTTTAAGTCACTTAGAGGTCCGTCACTTACCAATCTTTTAATCCTATTAAGGTTAATATGATTTAAGCGCAAATGCCATAGGTAGGTTTTATCTTTTGATAATTTTATTCTTTTATGACTAGGTTCCGTTGATTCCGTGTCCAATAAGTGAGAGATATTTCCACGCAAATAGAATAAACTGTTTTCCAATGTACCTTTGCAAATAATTTTATCATTCTTTCTAATAATAAAAACTTTATTAAAAGTAACCGAATAACCAAATTTATTTAAACAAGAAACTGAAATTAAATTCCTCTTGAATTGTGGTACAAAATAAACGTTTATTAAAACTAAATGTCTATAAGAATCTAAATTATTCTAATATCTCCCACTACACTAGTAGACACCAACGCTCCATTTCCTAAATGCAAGTTGAATTCATTCTTATTCAGTCTATTCCTTGAATGCGTCTGTATAGCGTCACTCCGTCGCTGTTCAAATGATTGTCTGAGTTTCAACGAGACTTTCTCTCTCTACTTCACAACTCTGTCACTGTAAAATGAATGAAAGAAATCTGATGTCGAACAACTATTGGGGGTATCTTTGTCCGTTCATCTTAATTGGTACCTTTTAAGCGTAAATTATTAAAGTAGTGACAGTGTTGAAATGCCACCACCAAAAAGTGTTATTTATTTTTTGAACCCTTTAAGATTTTAAATAAATAGTTCCAGTAAAGGTAAAACTCATTTAAAAGAATTAGGTAACAAATATGTAAGTAAAAACTAAGTCGGAAAATGAGTTTACAAATATGTATATAAATGTATATAATAAAATATTTCAGTACATAACAATATGATAAATAAATTTGGCTTCTAAGAAAACATTTGTGCAATTACATACTATGCAAATAAGAAAATCAACTTACCTCTGATGATAGCAAATTTAAGGTTTCACTAACGATATTGAGAAGTTACGAGAGGAACCTAAACATATAGAATTTATGATCGCTCAATATAAAACAAGCAAAAAAAAACCTAACTAAACTTCTTTATGAAAGCATTTTTATTCATTTTCATGAGAAATTAAAAAAAAACAGATGTTAATGCTAAAACGTTAGTGATTCGAAAATCTTAAGGCCTCAAAAATTGCAAAGATTAGTCAATAAATTCAAAAAATCAGATTACTAACTCCCCTCAAAATATCAGAATTTTATCAAACACTTATGAATTTATATAATTTTCTATACACACAATGGTCAATCCTGACAGCATAAATTTTGATTCTCTAATCTGCCTTCGTATCAAATTTTAATCACCCTACAGACCATTCCAAAACTTTATTTATAGATTAATACACTAGTAATTTAACTTATACCATTAATCAGAATTTTGCCTATCTTCGTTTGAAAATTAAAATTATTACAACACCAAGAGCTCATGATTATCAACCTAAACATTATTGCTTAAACATCAAATATACTGAAATAATTAAAGTATTTAAATATCACTAAAATTCATAAAAAAAAATATCCTGATTCAATTATGTCTCTAAAACCATATTACCAAAAATTAGACCTAAATACATCCCCAAGTTTAATTTAAAATTACTCCGAAACAATAAGATCGGTTTGACGATTAAGAAAATCTACATATATAACCGATTTATAAATAAAATCTCTCTAAGATAAAAACCACCAAAATTTCCGCAAATTATAGCATAAGTTGATATATAAATCTACTATTCCTAAAACAAAATTTAGAATCAACAGTGACCTACAAATATAATAAAAATAAATGACACCATAACGTCTTCTTCACCAATATTAAAACAAATCGAAATTGCAACCTACACTAATACTTAAATTTGATCTCCTTAATGAGCTCTAAACGTCAAGCAATTTGTTATAGATCTTCACGTATGTATCTATTTCATTTACTCCAAAATCCATGCTATAAACATCTCTATTCAAAAACTGATTTGAACAATCGTTAGAGTCCCAATATTTGTTAATAAGATATTTTGATATTAAAAATAATGAGTTTGAAAATGACTAATGTTGTAAATAAAATTTTTAAAAAGAAAATAAGTATAAAAAATCATAAATTTATAATATTATGACTGATTCCATAAGACATTATTTTGCTATGATCTTTTGGTAAGGAAACAAGTGTAGAATAGTGATAATTTTTTTGTATGAAATCATTACCTTTAGTTGATATTACTGTGTAAATATATATATACATATATGAATAATTATAAAAATAATGAATATATACAATTCCACGATTTTGTTAAAATATTCAAATCCCTTTAAATATAGAAATTGACTTATTTCAAATCACTCTAAATGTGAAAATTGATTTATTTCAAATCTCATGGAATTGATTTATAATAGTCCACAAACAGCGATGTGAAATCCAAGTTTCACTCCCTGTAAAAATAATGAAAACGATGAGATTCACGTTTCAGTAATATTAACTGTACACTAAAACTTGTAATGTACCTTACGACAACGAGTGCGTGAGAACATGAAAAAATATCCATTTGAAATTTGTTGCATGTGCAGGTCTTTTGGGCTAAGTCAACAACAGTCTACTGTTTTTCAAACCGCTTCACCGAGAATACGTTCCAGTCCACTGGATTTACGGTTATATAATAACACTTCTCCACATGTTTTAGGATCAGAAGATGTGTTACGTCAGTCAACTGATGACGCATGTATTGTACAGCTTTATGGCGATCATGAAACCCATGTTGTAGCATATTCATAATGAACTCTGCCAGAGTCAACAGATGGTTGCCGTACAAATTTTATGTATGAGTTTATGCATTCTCCATCATTTGTTATCTTCACCCTGTATCTTCTATCAGGGCACTGTACACGGGACTACTTGTGTGGACCGGCAGCATTGACATAATCATATGCATTATGGTGCAAGTTTCGTAACTATTCCATGTACCGGTTAGATTTCAACTCAGTGTACGTTCGGGCTGTTTTGTTCATTATTGCGGCAACATCCTTTCTGTGATATCGCTTCTTAAAATTTTTTAAAAAGTGCAAGCAACATATGTTATAGGTGGCATAAGGGAACACTTAATCGCGACGAGTTTAGCCAAATGGTTACTCGTCTTTGACTTTTCGTTCTTGGCAAAATATTGCTCAATTTATTCTAGGAACTTCTTTGCGCTCTTGCTCTCAGTAATAGAGCCCCAAAACGCTTCTGGAATGGTGTGTTTCATGGTCATCAAACACATTCGGTTAGACCGATCTCATTTTTCAATTTTGACCTCATTCAGGTCCTCCGGAGTAGCAGTGGGTCAATCCAACCGAAGTGCAAGATCCAAATCCATACAACTGAGGACAATTTCCATGGTTTCTTTCCAGACTTTGAAGTTCGTCCCGCTTAACATTAGGATGTAGCTGACTTGGGCAAAAACATTCGTAGCATCAACAACAGGAACTGTATAGAGAACAAAATAAACAAGCATACTCACATTAAGAAACATGTCATAAAATAAAACAAGACATGAACAAATAATCTAAATTGAGGATCCATCTTAAAATACGTAGGACAACATTAATTCCCAGTCTTTGGACAGACAAATTAACTGTAAGTGGTACTCTTAGTGTAATGACTAATATGGACAATCAGTTATGTCAAACAACAGCCTTTCTTTAGATCAACTGTTGTTCACATGAAAAAATCTTTATAATCGTCACGTATTTATCATTGAAGGCACATTGTTATTTGGTCAAACCGTGTCTTCCTTTGGCCAAGCACAGTTCGCATAAATAATTCCGTACAAACATCTATATATTTTCAATCAAATTTATCTTCACAACAGAGATTATTTTGGCAATATGTTGTTTCAATCAATTTAATTGAAAATACTATATTGGATAGGTAAAATAATAAATAAATAAATACATTTTAAATGAAAAGAAAAATCTTAATCACAGAATTTTTATTATTATTAAAACTATAAAACAGCCCTTGATTTTATAAAATTATAGAAAAGTCTCTCAAGTTTAAGAAATTTTAAATCGGCCACTATATTTTATCAAAATAAAAATTGCCCCAATAATTTCAATAATTAAAATTTTGCCTAAATTTTTTAAAAATTACAAATTGACCTTATAACTTTTCAGTAATTATAAATCCGCCTCAAATTTAAGAAAAAAACAAAACATGTTCAAATCCATCAAAAAATTTCAGAATTTCACACAAAATTAAACCATAAATATTCTATTGAAGAAAAAAATTCAAACACCATACGAATAGAATATTCACAAATCCTAAAAATCTAACAACCATGACCGCTCTAATACCACCTGTTAGAATTATATCACATCGAAAACTATAAATAAATTCTATATGCAAACATTCTAGAACAGAATTCAAAAAAAAAACTTGGATATACATCATGCCAGATTATTAAAGATTTATGGATTTGTGAGATACCTGGATCCATTATGAACGATCGCATACCGTTGTGAAAATATTACGATAATCGATAACTAACTGATGAGCACGAACAAGTGGTTTGTGATCTTCCTCAACCAAATCGCCTTAGTTCATCAATGGGATCGTCATGTCTCTTCTAGATGGGGAGAAGGGCAACTGTGTTATCACTTGGCATATTAGGGACCATAACCGAAGGGGTTTTTATATATTGTTTAATTAGGGTTCCCATATGATCAACAACTTTATAAAGAATATCCTGAATTACATGAACTTTTTTCCTTTTCTTTGTTTTGAAAGATCAATTACAGGAACTTGAAAACAGATTATTAAATGTATATACGTTGTTTTGAGATGTAATTATTTTGCTTTGGATTTCAAAGGACTATATTATCCTTCAGAAAACTGAAGTAGTAATTTTGGTGAAGAAAAAGAGACGTTTATGCATCCTCATTCTATCTATACATGGGCTGAAAGTTGGAAAAACTGTCAATTAGAGTTGACAGTTAAAATAGGTCAATAAACTTAGTTTTTCTTGATTTGTATACAAAGTCTTATAATAATTTTTTTTAAATTTTATTTTTTGTGTATTTCAAATCTTATGTTACATTTATTCGAAAAGTATTGATGAATTTTTTTATGATATTGACGAATCTTGACCATTTCACAACATCTTCAGTATCATAAAAACTTTAATCAAGACTCCACAAAACGTTCCACTCATGGAAATGAAAATGACTAATTGATATGGTTAATATTCAAACAGTTATAGGCCATAAATCATTCGGCTATCATTTTAAATAAAACAATTTATTATGAATGGAATTTTTATTTTTTATTTTTAAAAGGGAAATTGCATTTTTTTTTCTTTAATTTCACAATTAACTTTGGACCTAAATGCAAATTTAAGTCGCGAAAGCCCAATTAAAATCAACCCAAACTTGATAAAATAAAGCCCAAAACTAACCCTTTTCATCTTAAAGCCCAGCCATTTTGAAAGGAAATAAGCATAACAAAGACGAAGCCGTTGAAGAAGTATATATGTATATAAATTCACATGTGCGTCAGACGTGGACCATTAGATTTATATACTTTGATTTAAAGTGTGTGTACTTATCAAACTTATCTGTAATCCGTGGTCAACATACAGTGCGCAATGATAGGAAAACCAATATATATATATATATATATATATATATATATGTTTTTCTTTGTTCTGCAGATGAATATTTTGACAAGTTAGTTTCAGTTTTGATCTTCTTATATTTGCCGTAGATGTCATTTTGATATATGTTATAAGTTGTTGCAATGGCTAGACTTAGTTTTAAGATTTTGAAATCTCACTTATTTCAAACATATATATATATATATATAAGTTTTTCTTTGTTCTGCAGATGAATATTTTGACAAGTTAGTTTCAGTTTTGATCTTCTTATATTTGCCGTAGATGTCATTTTGATATATGTTATAAGTTGTTGCAATGGCTAGACTTAGTTTTAAGATTTTGAAATCTCACTTATTTCAAACATGTAATTAAACATGGAAGATATGTTGATCAAACTCATGTTAGGTTATTTTATGCCCTTGTAAATAACAACAATTACCAGAAAAGTGATGTCATTTTCGAATTCACAACTTAGAGGTCTAGGTTTTGTAGCTAGTAGCGTAACAATCAATATTACAAATTTAAACCCATTTCCCCTTAGGTCAGTCCATTTTTAGGAAGAAAAACAATTCAATATTTAGCACCCACATAAACAAACTTTTGCTCTGGGAGTGCCTTTTTATGTGTTTCAATAAGTTCCTTTTGTAGCTATCAATCATATACATCGTCTTCTGGTAAGTATAAAAGTCGAGAGTCAATATACGATCATTTTCTGATGCTGTTTCTTTTCAAGTCAATCCAATTTTAGAAAGAAAGAAAAAACAATGTAATAAAGTCAAGAGACCGGAGAATTTTAATGTTATGACTGCTTTATGTAGAATGTGTTTTAGAGTACTCAGGATGGAAACGAGGTCATGTCCTGTGGAGAGTTTTATGAAGAGTATCCATTGTTATGTAGAATTGGCGTAGGAAATTACTAAACATGTTTTGATATCGAATTATTTATTTATTTGGATACTAGTGTTTTTGACAATTGCTATAAAGCATTTTAGGCATTTTATTCTCGTATCAAAGAATTATATATTTAAAAAGATTCTTTCTCATGAAAGTGAATAGTTAAGAGATGTAAAAAGCTCATATGGACATAGTTCAGCAAGTAGATGGA
This sequence comes from Dipteronia dyeriana, assembly GCA_032871835.1. NCBI lineage: Eukaryota > Viridiplantae > Streptophyta > Magnoliopsida > Sapindales > Sapindaceae > Dipteronia > Dipteronia dyeriana. Next base: position 98,521,245 of record CM065299.1, on the reverse strand, counting down.
CGAGCTTGAGATTTGAATAAATGATTCTAAGGGGTCGTTTGTTTTTTTGTTTGAATACCAAACAGTACTGAATTTTTCTAATGACTGAATAGGGATTGAAATCTGAACCTGAATGACATGTTTATTTTTTTTTCTCATATCTGAATGTATTGTCAACACGTTTGTCTTTTAAAAGTAAAATTGTCTGAATATAAGTAATTTTACATTTATACCTATGTTAAACAATTATACATATAATATGGAACAAAAACAATCCAAAAATAATAATTATATTTGAACACATATGATCATGATCTTCATATTTGATTATAAACAAATTTCATTTTTCTTTTTTCAAAAAATAAAAAAGACATCAGAAAAACTCGTACAAAACACTCTAATATATATATATATATTCACCATAATATCATAATAAAGTATCGATATTAAACACCAATATGAACAGTGATTAGAGTTCTTTTTTATTTATGTTCTTTTTTATTTTTAAAGCTATTTAAAATAAGCAATATATTAAAATAAAGATTTTTATACCATATGTAATTTTGATGAAATTGAAAATATGTTATATATGAAGGAATAGTATCGGAAGAAAATGTTTTAGATTGCATTTAATACAATTCAGTGATTTGCAATTAAGTTAAAAGTCAAGATTTTTTATTTTTTATTTTAAGTTGTTTTTTAGGATTTTTAAGTTGTTTGACCACTTAAAAAAACAAGCAAAACAACTTAATAATTATGATTCAGACCCATTAAGTTTTAAGTGGAAAAAAAAAACGACCCCTAAGTCAGCCGCTTGACTTCTACTAATAGTAAAAAAGCTTCAAAAAAAATACATAGTCTACATAGATAGATAGATAATACTAAAAAATGTAAAAATATTTACTAGATTTTGTCAAATAATACCAAAAACATTTTATAAATACGTATGCATGATTCACGGGTCATGATTCATGACTGCCGGTAGATAAAATCGTGATTCCTGAATTGCTAAGGAAATAATTATTTTTTGGAATATTCAAAATTTAGAATTGAAAAAAGATAATCCTGAATTGTCAAGGAAATAATTATTTTTTGGAATATTCAAAATTTAGAATTGATTTTTTTTTTTTGCTTAACCTAGAAATTCAGGAGATAAAATTACATCCAATTCAAATACCAAAAATACAATTTTAATAAAATTTCACATAAACCCTAGCTCATAATTATTTTTTATTAAATAAAAAAACCTTGAACCTTGTGGCCATGGCAATTGCTTATTTACTGAAAGCAAATCCACTGTTATTGTCAAAGCCGAAGGTTGAAAACTTTCATGGCAATCTTCGCTGTATCGAATCCATTAAATTTACAAGAAGTTCCAGAGTCTCTAGCGTCAAAGTTGAAAGCTCTATGTGTTAGTTTCGATTCCTAAATATCATAAATTTTCCAAACACAAATCTCCAATTATAAGGCGAAAAATCATCATGTTGAACTATTAAGTTTAATTGGTAAGAAAACATACATGGATCCATATTTACAAGGCAGTAAACTGTGATGTCTTTGATCGTGTCAAACTACACTTGTTGACTCTCGCAATAGCATGAGATCGGAATAATAGTATAATGACAATGTAAGGATCGTTCCCATAGGGATAAAGGTTATGATTACTGTAATTCAAAGGCCTGCAAACTATTTGAACAATCTAAAAACATGAGTTTCCAAGAGTTGTAATAAAGTAAATTAACTCAAACACAAACTATATTATCTAACACAACGCTTATAGAAATGTAAGGAAAAACATGTTAGAACTCGAATCTGTTGCACCCTTCCCAATAGCGCACTTGACTCTTATAACTCCTAATTCGTGCGTGTAAATGTTATAGGTTCGTATTCCCTAAACAAATCTCTAACCTCTCTTGATGTATTTAAAGATGGTATCTATATATACCCGAAATCTCTCTCAAGCAATCCTGACAATATATATAGACCTATTAAGCATTTTGAATACAAATTGAACCCTATATGCTAGCCTAGTGGTTCTAGCACTTTCCAGTCAAGCATAGTGAATATTTATCTAAGCATTGTCAAATACTCCTCCTCTCGGTACTTAGCATCTAACCTGATATAAACCTCACCAATAGCACTCGAAAAACATGTTAGAACTCGAATCCGCTTCAACCTTCCCAATAGCACACTTGACTCTTATGACTCCTAATTCGTGCTTGTAAATGCTATAGGTTCGTATTCCCTAAATAAATCTCTAACCTTTCTCGATGTATTTAGCGAATGGTATCTATATATACCCAAAATCTCTCTCAAGCAATCCGGACAATATATATAGACTCATTAAGCATTTGGAATACAAATTGAACCCTATACGCTAGCCTAGTGGTTCTAGCACTTTCCAGTCAAGCATAGTGAATATTTATCTAAGCATTGTCAAATGCGTCTCCTCTCGGTACTTAGCATCTAACCTGATATAAACCTCACTAAGAACAGTGAGATCTGAAACCAATATATGGTAGCAATGATCGTTTCTAATTCAAGTTTTTAAACAAAGAAAATATATATAAAAAAAAAGACCGCGACCCGTTATCTATATAGATATAAGAACCAACGGTATCAAAAATGTTATAGATGCCACACTTAAGAAAAAGAAAGAAGGTGAGTAATAAGTCAAGGTTTGAACGTCACAATGTAGAACATTGATAAATTCATAGTTCAATGAAGAACCAAGAGAAAACTTTCTCTCAAATTATATTTCAATTCAAGTCTAGTCCGTCGAAAATTACATCAATTGGTCCATTTTATACTGAAATATCTAAGTCCTAAAAAGAGAATAAATATTCGGCAATCAATGCCTTGCAGTCAGGAAAATAAATGCAAACAAATTTAAGAAACAACTAAAGACTAAAAACAAGCAACTAGTTGATTTGTCCCTTATTTGGAAAGTTGAATTTAGGAAACAAATCAACTCTTTATTTGAGAAATAAATAAAATATGGAATATGTTGAAATAGGAAACATGCTGAATTGGATTCTCCTCCAACCATACGTCGTCCAAAATATAGGAAATATGTTGAAATTCGGACTCCTTAGCTCAAGCCTTCATGCAACAAGATAGATGGACGAATTTGGGCCTGTTGTGATCTGTTACGGAGGACTGAATCTCCATAACATCTGTAGGGATCATCTTGGGCTTTCCGAAAAAATATTATAATAGACGATCCGACCTTATATGCCCTTTGTAAAGGTCTATGAAGTTCAGCCTAAATTTGGTCTTCATGTGGGCCGAATTTGGACTTTAGTAACTCAGAATCAGCCCATCATTAAATGCTCTTTTGATCCTCTTGCCTCCTTGTAATTGGCCCAAATGGAATATGTTATGGATCCTTTGGTGATGTTTCTTGGTTCTCATCATTCCCCCTTTCTTCAAAAGGATTCGTCTTCAAATTTTCACCATAATGTTGTTGATAGCCCGCAACACGAAATATGGTTCCTCTTTTTCATCTTTGTTTGATGAATCACCATTGGAAGAAATATTTTCTCTTATTTTGGTATAACCATCATGAGTTACACGCCTATGATGAGGCACCTCGTATGGAAAAACTTTTTCAAAATCCTGCAAAAGTGAAATAACAACACTAGGCAAAGAATGGTTAATTTCATTAGTACTAACACAGACCTCTTTGTACAAAAGTACAATCATTGACTGATTTGAAAACAAAGTCTTTTTGATCTCACTCTCTCTTGCATAAAAACTCACTTGTTTTCTCTCTTTTTTTCTCATCAACTTCTTTTCTTTTTCACCTTTTATTTATTTTTTTACTATTTCGGACTCTCTTTCCTTTATCTCTCTTTCTTTTGAACTCTCACTCTTACTTTTTGCATCTCTCTCTTTTTTTAACCTCACTTGATCTTCATATACTTGTCTTGGGGCTAAAGGTACAAGCGTACAAGAGTGGTTGACTTTTTATTTAGTACAAAGGAGTATATATTGGTATACACATCATACGTCACATGCCTATCAAACTGCCATGGTCTCTCCAAAAGGATATGGCTCGCATTCATTGGTACCACGTCACAAAGGACTTCATCTTTGTTTTTTTCAATTGAAGACAACACCAACACCTGTTTAGTCACCTTGATTTCCCCACTATCATATTGTAGCTTATAAGGTTTTAGGTGCTTCAAAGTGGCCAAATTCAGTTTCTTCGCAAAACTAGTGCTAGCCACATTAGTAAAACTCCCCTCATCAATGATCATGCTACATACCTTATCATTAACATTGCAGCGGGTGTGAAAAATGTTGTCACGTTGTACATCATCATCATCATTGGCTTGAGCACTAAGAACTCTTCTTGCCACAGAAAGCTCTCCATACCTATCTCCTCTATTCCCATACCTAACTTCTCTACCTCCCATTCCATGCCTAAATCTGCCAGCACCCACATTAGACATGCGATCATCCTCCAGGTCATTCCCATAATCATCTTTAAAGTTATCCCTATGTGGGTTCCTTTCTCTTCTTTCTACATTAGAAGCCCTGAATGTCTGCTCTTTTTGCGAACTAGACTCCACATTTTCTATCCGATCATGCACCTCACCAAACTTAATCTTCATTTGCTCCAAAAAATTTTTGTATCGCTTTATATAAAAAATTGAGATATATCGTTTATGGTGCATCGTCGGATAAGTCTTTACTCTTATCATGGGACATATTTTAATCCTGCAAAATAAAGAAAGCAAGTAAGCTGCTCAAAACACTCTCTCACGTGTTTTCCCTCAAAGATGGTGGCACTCACACTCGTGTTTCACTCAATCTTTTGACTTTAACCCTCTGATGAGCTCACACTCTCTTACCTTTTTTCACTCTTTCAGTTCTTTTTTTTTTTTTTACTTAGATAGACACTCACAAGAAGGTCAAGAAATAAGATATAACAAAAAAAAATAGGACAAGAATAACAAAGACGAGATTCTGCTGTTAGATTTTTTTTTCGAATATCAACGCACGGAATCAAGAAAAGCAATAGAAAAAAATTGAAATAAGTTCAACTACACGACCTAAAAAAAATGTATTCATTTTTTTTTCGGGATCTTTTTTTTTTTTTGATCTCCCTTTTTTTTATAATGAATCTAATCAAAAAAAAAAAATTAAGATCAAACTGAATATTAGAAGAAGAACAACAAGGATAGATTAAACCAGATTTTAGAAGCTAAGCACTAACCAACTGATATGAACCTCACCAAGAACAGTGAGACCCGGAACCAATATATAGTAGCAATGATCGTTTCTAATTCAAGTTTTTAAACATATAAAATAAAAAGAAGAACCGCGACCCGTTATCTATATGGAAATAAGAACCAATGGTATCAATAAGGTTGTAGACGCCACACTAAAGAAAAAGAAAGAAGGTGAGTGATAAATCAAGGTTTGAACGCCACAATGTAGAACCTTGATAAGTTCATAATTCAATGAAGAACCAAGAGAAAACGTTCTATCAAATTATATTTCAATTCAGGTCTAGTTCACCGAAAATTACATGAATTGGTCCCTTTAATATTAAAATATCTAAGTCCTAAAAAGGGAATAAATATTCGACAATTAATGCTTTACAATCAGGAAAGTAAATGCAAACAAATTAGGAAACAACTAAAAACTAAAAACTAAAAACTAGTTGATTTGTCCCTTATTTGGAAAGTTGAATTTGTGAAACAAATCAACCATTTATTTTAGAAAACAAATCAACTCTTTATTTGAGAAATAAATAAAATATGAAATATGCTGAAATAGGAAACATGCTGAAATTGGATTCTCCTCCAACCATATGTCGCCTAAAATATAGGAAATGTGTTGAAATTCGAACTCCTCAACTCAAGTCTTCACGCAACAAGATAGATGGACGAATTTGGGTCTGTTATGATATGTTACGGAGGACGGAGTCTTCATACATTTGTAGGGATCATCTTAAGCTTTCCGGAAACATATTATAATAGATGATCCGACCATATATGCCCTCTATAGAGCATGTGCGCCGAATTTGGACTTTAGCAACTCAGAATCAGCCAATCATTAAATGCTTCTTTGATCCTCTTGCCTCCTTGCAATTGGCCCAAATGGAATATGTAATGGATCCTTTGGTGATGCTTCTTGGTTCTCATCATAACCATTGATCAATTACAAAGTGATCAATTAAGCAAATGCCTTAAGCATTCAAAACATTTGTATAGCTTCACAAGCACAAATAGAGCAATCAAAGAGACAATCACAAATAAATCAAGGGTTAAGCATCATCTTGTTCTAACATAAGATTATTTAGCTCATACTATACAAAAAGGCCATGGATGAGCTAACATAAATACACATCATGAACAATACAAAGAAACAAAAGAAAAGAAAAGTTAAAGATATAAAACTAAGTTGTAGACTCTATCTCTTGAAGCTTGAGCTTCAATAGCTTCCTTGGATCAACCAGACCTAGGTCTAGCCGCTCCAAACCTTAAAGAACTCAGTCTAAAATGAAGAAAGAACCTCAAAAAATGTGTAGAAGAGAAGCTGATCTGGTGAGTTGATGATTTTCAGATCTCGTTTCTCTCACATCTATCTCTTTCTTTTATAGAGTTTTAAGAAACTCCCCACTTGTGTAGGAGGGTCCCAAAGACATCCTTTTAGATTTTAGGAACATCCCCTCACCATACCCAATCAGAGATAAGAGAGGGGGCCCTATAATGAAATACCTACTCTGTTCGTGAAATAGAGTATTCATGATCTACCTTGAAGTGCGGTTTGAAGTGTGGTTCGCTTCAACATGGCGTACAACACGTCAGTATGATTTGAGCTACTACCAAGAGATGCAGTTCGAGATGCGATACGCCTATTCTTCTGATGCGGTACGCGTATCGCATGTGAAGGATCTTACACCTACTGGCCTGAAATGCGGTACGAGGTACGGTTCGCTTTGACACGGTGTACCATACTTTTACTTGAGTGCATCTGTTGTCCGCCAACGCGGTACGAGATACAATTCGAGATTCCTTCTAGTGTGGTACGCGTACTGCACTTCTCACTCCTCATCAAGCTATAATCCTCTTTTCCACCCCGAAAACTCCTGGTTCCGTACAAGGACAACTCCTAAATAGAGGGGACCTGTTTAAGCAATTAAGAACATCAAAATATGGAGTTTGCAAAAAAAACGAGAGCAAAACTATACAAAATAATGGGTACGTAAAGCATAAAAATGAGCTTATCAGTCTTCCACAGCCAAATCCTCTCTTATTTGTTCCAAAACTGCTCACCGAAATCTCTAGAATGGGATAAAAGAGGAGAGCAATATATACATATATATAGGGTTTGACTTTGGGACCACACCCACTACATCTTTATATATTAATTAAATTGGAATCCCATTAATCCTAATCCAATTAGTATTCAGTTTCTATACATTTCAACCCATATCTAAAGATATTTTAAGTCCAATTAAGTTTGACAACCCAAACATGTTGTTATTTAGTATGTAAGCCCATAAATTAGTGATCAACCAAATCCTAACAATCTCCCACTTGGGCTACATATGATTCCTGAAACAATTATTACATACAGTCTTAAGTGCGCACCAAAAGCTATCTACTCCAAAATATATCTTCAGTTACAATATGGTCCATCTACAATATTAGCATGATATCAAAGCGACCTTCGTTACACAATTTCGTAACTAGACCCATCAATGGTCATCATACCAATACATTCAATGACATCGATCGAGTATGGATGCATTGTATGGAAATTACATGTAATGTGATCTTAAATATGCCTATTTCCAACTGGCCCAGCTTTATTCTTAAGTGAGATTAAATACGAATAACGTTCAGAGATTATAAATGAACCATATACTTTATTCTACATAAAATAAACACATAATATGTATGTAACGTAAAACATCACAATGTAAACTCCCACTAAACATGCACATTGTCAATTAAAACAACACCCATATGAGCAGTGTGCTCATGGAAGACCTTGGGAGGTAAACCTTTAGTAAACGGATCCGCAATCATGAAGTTTGTCCCAATATGTTCAATAGCCACCTCATGACTCTGAACTCTTTCTTTAATAACGAGAAACTTGATGTCTATGTGCTTTGACTTCGTGGAGCTTCTGTTGTTGTTGGAATAAAGCATAACCGAATTATTGTCACAATATATCTTTAACGGTCTTTCAATACAATTTATTATTCGCACCTATTGATAAAATTTTGCAACTATGTCCCATGATTAGATGCCTCATAACAGGTTATAAACTCAGCTGCCAAAGTGGATGAAGCTATGAATGTCTGTTTGGCACTCTTCCAAAAAATGGATCATTCTGCTAATAGGTAAATATAGCCCGATGTGGATCTTTTATTGTCTTGGCATCCGGTAAAATTAGAATCAGAATATCCAATGATCTCTAAATGATTTGATCTCCAATAAGTGAGCATGTGATCTTTTGTTCTCTATAAATAACGCATAACCCGTTTGGCTGATTTCCAATAATCCATCCCTAGGTTATTAAGATGTCTGCCTAACATTCCCACTATGAACGCTATGTCCAAACGCGTGCATACTTGAACATACATAAGACTTCCTACAGCCGACTCATAAGGAATCGTTTGCATTCCTTTTCGTTCTAACTCATTCTTAGAATGAGAGCGATATCGATGTATCTGTATTCCCAATACAAAACGGCGTCCCCAAGATCTTTCATCTTAAAATTCTTGGTCGGAAATCTCTTGGTTTCGTACAATAGGCTATATCGTTACTAACAATCAGTATATCATCGACATATAACACCAGGAATACGTGCTTACTCCCACTGAACTTATGATATACATAATCATCAACCTTATCTACCTCAAACCCATACGAGATAATGACTTGATGAAATTTGTGATACCATTGACAGAAAGCTTGTTTGAGACCATAGATGGATTTCTTCAGTTTACAGACCATCTTCTTAGGGTCACCGGTTACAAAGTTTCAGACTGCATCATATATATTATTTCATCAATATCACAATTGAGAAACACAGTTTTTACATCCATCTGATGTAGCTCTAAATCAAAGTGAACCACAAGTGCCATGATGATGCTGATAGTCTTTCGTTGAAATCGGAGAGAAATTCTTTTTATAGCCAATTCCTTCCTTCTGAGTAAAACCTTTGGCAACTAGACGAGCCTTATATCTCTCGACATTGCCTTTTAAATCCCTTTTGGTCTTAAATATCCATTTATAACCAATGGGTTTCATACCTTCAGGCAATTCGACAAGATCCCAAACGTCATTGTCTTTCATGGATTTCATCTCATCATTCATGGCATCAATCCACTTTTGAGAATTACAACTTTGTTTGGCTTGATGAAAGTTGATTGGATCATCTTCCATCACTCCTATGTCTCCCCCATGTTCTTGGAGAAAAACAACATAGTCATCCAGAATTGCACTTCTTCTTTCTCTAGTGGATCTTCTTAATGGCATATTCTCTTGAGGTTGTTGAGTTTGTACTTCAGGCATAATTCCTTCATTTTGCACAGAGAGCTATTCTATATTGTCTTGACATTCCGGATTTTCATTTTGAACAATGTCAGGAGTGGAAACCTGATCATTATCAATAGCAATAAGAAGAGAAATAATTTTTTCTTCAAAAACAATGTTGCTAACCTTATCTCCCCTCCCCCCCCCCCCCCCCCCCCCTTCAGAAACTCAACTTTCTCAAGGAAACTTGCAGTTCCTGTCTCAAAAAATATCCTAGCAGTGGGATCGTAAAACTTCAAGCCCCATGACCGTTCAAAGTACCCAACAAAGTAGCAGCTCGCAGTTCTCAAGTCCAGTTTTTTTCATTTGGCTTGTAAGGTCTTGCCTCAACTGGACAACCTCAAATGTGTAGATGTCTAATCCTAGGCTTCTTGCTTGTCCATAGTTTATAAAGGGGTCTGCTTTGTTGGGAACCCTATTGAAGATATATACTGTAGCTTTTAGAGCTTCTCCCAGAGGGATTCTGATAAAGATGAATGATTAATCATACTTCTTACCATGTCTTTAAGCGTTCTGTTTCGTCTCTCAGCAACACCATTCATGTTGGGTTTCCCAACATTGTATATTGCGGAACGATATTGTATTCCTGACATTGTTCGAAATTCAAATCCTGAATGTCAAGATAATGTAGAAGAGCTCTATGTGTAAAATAAAGAAATTATGCCTGAAGTGCAAACTCAACAACCTCAAGAGAATATGTCCTTGAGAAGATCCACTAGAGAAAGGAGAAGTGCAATTCCGGATGACTATGTTTTTTTTTTCTCTAAGAACATAAGGGTGACATAGGAGTGATAAAAGATGATCCGATCAACTTTCATCAACCAAACAAATTTCTAATTCTCAAAAGTGGATTGATGCCATGAATGATGAGATGAAATCCATGAAAGACAATGACGTTTGGGATCTAGTTGAATTGCCTGAAGGTTTGAAACCTATAGGTTACAAATGGATATTTAAGACCAATAGGGATTTAAAAGGCAATATCGAGAGATATAATGCTCATCTAGTTGCCAAGGGTTTCACTCAGAAGGAAGGCATTGGCTATAAAAAGACTTTTTCTCCGGTTTCAACGAAAGACTCATTCAGGATCATCATGGTACTTGTGGCTCACTTTGATTTAGAGCTACATTAGATGAATGTAAAAACTGCGTTTCTCAATGATGATATTGATGAAATAATATATATGATGCAGCCAGAAAACCTTGTAACCAGTGACCTAAAGAAGATGGTCTGTAAACTGAAGAAATCCATCTATGGTCTCAAACAAGCTTTCCATCAATGGTATCATAAATTTCGTCAAGTCATTATCTCGTATGGGTTTAAGGTAGATAAGGTTGTTGATTGTGTATATCATAAGTTCAGTGGGAGTAAGCATGTATTCTTGGTGTTGTATGTCGATGACACACTGCTTGCTAGTAACAATATAGCCTATTGTACGAAACCAAGAGATTTCCGACCAAGAATATTAAGATAAAAGATCTTGGGGACGCCACTTTTATATTGAGAATACAGATACATTGATATCGCTCTCGAGGCATCATTTGGTTATCGCAAAAAAGCTATAACGAAAGAATTCTTGATAGATTCAGCATTAAAGGTTGTGCACCAGGTGATACCCCAATTATTAAGGGAGACAAGTTCAGTCTCAGCCAATGCTCTAAGAATGAGTTGGAATGAAAAGGAATGCAAACGATTCCGTATGAGTCGGCTGTAGGAAGTCTTATGTATGTTCAAGTATGCACGCGTCCGGACATAGCGTTCATAGTGGGAAGGTGAGGCAGATATCTTAGTAACCTAGGGATAGATCATTGGAAAGCAGCCAAACGGGTATACGTTATTTACAGAGAACAAAAGATCACATTCTTAGAAGACAATAAAAGATCCAAGCCAATAAAAGATCCACATCGGGCTATATTTACCTGTTAGCTGAATAAGCCATTTTTTGGAAGAGTGCCAAACAGACACTCATAGCTTCATCCACTTTGGCAGCTGAGTTTATAGCCTGTTATGAGGCATCTAATCATGGGACATAGTTCAAAATTTTGTCAATGGGCTGCGAATAATATATTGTATTGAAAGACCGTTAAAGATATATTGTGACAATAATTCGGTTATGCTTTATTCCAACAACAACAGAAGCTCCACGAAATCAAAGCACATAGACATCAAGTTTCTCGTTATTAAAGAAAGAGTTCAAAGTCATGATGTGGTTATTGAACATATTGGGACAAACTTCATGATTGCGAATCCGTTTACTAAAGGTTTACCTCCCAATGTCTTCCATGATCACACTGCTCATATGAGTGTTGTTTTAATTGAGTGCATGTTTAGTGGGAGTTTACATTGTAATGTTTTACGTTACATACATATTATGTGTTTATTTTCTGCAGAATAAAGTATATGGTTCATTTATAATCTCTTAATGTTATTCGTATTTAATATCACTTAAGAATAAAGCTGGGCCAATTGAAATAGGCATATTTAAGATCACATTACATGTAATTTCCATGCAATGCATCCATACTCGATCGATGTCATTGAATGTATTGGTATGATGACCATTGATGGGTCTAGTTACGAAATTGTGTAACGAAGGTCGCTTTGATATCAAGCTAATATTGTAGATGGACCATATTGTAACTAAAGATATATTTCGGAGTAGATAGCTTTTGGTGTGCACTTAAGACTGTATGTAATAATTGTTTCAGGAATCATATGTAGCTCAAGTGGGAGATTGTTAGGATTTTGTTGATCACTAATTTATAGGCTTACATACTGAATAACAACAAGTTTGGGTTGTCAAACTTAATTGGACTCCAAAATATCTTTAGATATGGGTTGAAATGTATAGAAACCGAATACTAATTGGATTGGGATTATTGGGATTCCAATTTAATTAATATATAAACATGTAGTGGGTGTTGTCCCCAAGTCAGATCTTATATATATATATATATATATTGCTCTCATCTTTTATCCCATTCCAGAGATTTCGGTGAGCGATTTTGGAACAAATAATAGAGGATTTGGCTATGGAAGACATCACCGTTTACTGCCTTTTAAACTTGGATCCATGTATGGTTTCTTACCAATTAAACTTATTAGTTCAACATGATGATTTTTGGCCTTTTAATTGGAGATTTGTTTTTGGAAAATTTCTGATGTTTAGGAATCCAAACTTACAAATGGTATCAGAGCAAGCAGTATGTATGTTTGATTAATATATACAGATTGTTTCCTTTTCTATTGAAATAGATGTATAATGTTTCAAAATAAATTGATTGAAATTATATGTTGCCAAAGTAAACTCTATAATGTAAATTTATTTATTTTGGAATATAAAGATGTGCATATCAACTATTTATACGAATAATGACTGGCCCAAAGGAAGTTTGTTGTTTGGCCAAATATTAGGCATGCTTGTAGTTATAAATATGTGAGAATTATTAGGCTTTCCATGTGAGCAATGAGTCGGTCCAAAGAAAGGCTTATTGCTTGACATGATTAATTGTCAATATTTGATTACTGCATGGAGAGTACCATTTACTGTTGATATTTCTATCTAAAGACTAAATGTCAATGTTGTGATAGGTATCTTGTTATAGGGCTCACCATTGTGTGAATTGTTTGATCATGTCATGTATGAATTTATTGATTGATTATATATATAATTTTTGTTTTGGGTTGTGACATGATCATTGATTATGAGCTTGAAATTTTGTCTTGTTCTCAATTCAGTTACCGCTTCTGCTTCAACTATATCTGCCAATATCAACTCCATTCATATGCTTAATGGCACAAACTTCAAGAATTGGAAAGAGAACGTTATGATTGCTCTCGGTTGTATGGATCTTGACCTTGCGCTTCGGGAAGAACGACATGCACCTCTCAATGAGAATAGTTTTACTAATGACAAAATGAACATGGAGAGGTGGGACCATTCTAATCGCATCAGTTTATGATCATGAAACGTTCCATTCCGGAATCTTTTGGGGGTTCTATGTCTGAAGAGAAAAATAAGTTTCTTAAGGAAATAGAACAACGTTTCACAAAGAACGAAAAGGCTGAAACAAGTACCCTTTTGGCTAACCTTGTTTCAATAAAGTACAAAGGAAATGGGAATAAAAAGGAGTATATCATGGAAATATCTAATCTCGCTTCAAAACTAAAGGCAACATCATGGAAATGTCTAATCTCGCTTCAAAACTAAAGGCACTAAAGTTAGAGTTATCTGAGGACTTGCTCGTGCATTTGGTTCTTATCTCACTTCCTACACAATACAGTCTATTTAAAGTGAGTTACAACTTCTAAAAGGACAAATGGACTCTTAATGAACTCATATCTCACTGTGTGCAAGAGGAAGAGAGGATTAAGCGAGAAAGAACTGAAAGTGCTCATTTAGCAATTGGTTCTAAGAATAAAAAGGGAAAAAAAGGAAAAGAAGTTGTAGCTGGGACATCACAATATAAGGTTCAAAAAAAGCAAGATGAGGTGTTTGTCTGTTACTTTTGCAAGAAAATTGGACACATGAAGAAAGATTGTCCCAAGTACGCCAACTGGCATGTCAAGAAAGGTATGCTTCTCGCTTTGGTTTGTTCTGAAGTTAATTTAGCTTTTGTGTACCCAGACACACTTGGTGGATAGATTATGGTGCTACTACTCACATAAGTGTGTCTATACAATGTTGCATGTGAGCCGCCAGCTAAGTGATGTCGAAAGATTCATCTATGTGGGCGTCGGTAAGACAATTACAGTAGAGACCATAGGAACTTTTAGGTTGTTGTTAAAGACTGGATTTGAGTTTGGAAGAGACTTATGTAGTACCGTCTTTTAGACGGAGTTTGGTTTCAGTTTCTATTTTGGACAAATGTGTTTATTTTTGTTCTTTTTAAAATAATAAATTTAATCTCTTTCAAGATTCAAATCTTATTGGTACTGGTTCTTTATCTTTGCATGATAACCTATATTTGTTCAACACAATTGCCTCATTTAATGAAACCTTGCATACAAGTTCACGTGGTACAAAATGAAAATTAACTGACAGGGATTCTGCCACACCATGGCACAAGTGCTTAGTCCATATCTCTAAATAGAGAATTCAAAAAATTATGTCTGACGGGATTCTTGATCCCCTTGATTTGATAGACTTCCAGGTCTGCATTAAGTGTATGAAGGGTAAACAAACAAACATTAGAAAATTATGTGCCAACAGATGTTCTAACGTCTTAGAATTGATTCATACTGATATTTACGGACCATTCCCTACAGCTTCTTGGAATGGTCAGCAATATTTTATTACGTTCATAGACAACTATTCAAGGAATAGGTATCTATATCTGATTCATGAGAAGTCTCAATCCCTGGATGTATTTAAGGCCTTCAAAGTTGAAGTTGGAAATCAACTTGGCAGGAAAATTAAGGCTGTCAGATATGATCGTGGTGGTGAATACTATGGTAGATACGACGGATCTGGTGAACAACGTCCAAGACCCTTCATGAAATTCTAGAGAAATGCAGTATCGTCTCGTAATACATAATGCCGGGCAAACCCAACATGAATGGTGTTGCTGAGAGATGAAACATAACGCTTAAAGACATGGTAAGAAGTATGATTAATCATTCGTCTTTACCAGAATCCCTCTGAGGAGAAGCTCTAAAGACTGCAACATATATCCTCAACAAAGTTCCCACCAAAGCAGTGGCTAAAACCCCTTATGAACTATGGACATGCAAAAAACCTAGGATTAGGCATTTACACATTTGGGGTTGTCCAGCTAAGGCAAGGTCTTACAAACCAAATGAAAAGAAACTAGACTCGAGAGCTGTGAGCTGCTACTTTGTTAGGTACTCTAAACAGTCAAAAAGCTTTAAGTTTTACGATCCCACTACTATGACATTTTTTTAGACAGGAACTGCAAGTTTCCTTGAGGAAATTGAGTTTGTAGGGGGAGATAAGGTTAGAGACATTGTTTTTGAAGAAGAATTTGTTTCTCTTCGGATATAGAACCCCTAAAAGTTTTCGAAATGGAATGTTTCATAATCATAAGACTGATGCGATTAGAACGGTCCCACCTCTCCATGTTCATTTTGTAATTAGTAAAACTATTCTCATTAGGAGGTGCAGACTATTCTTCCCGAAGCGTAAGGTCAAGATCCATGCAACCGAGAACAATCATAACGTTCTCTTTCCAATTCTTGAAGTTTGTGCCACTAAGCACATGAATGAAGTTGATATTGGTAGATATAGTTGAAGCAGAAACGGTAACTGAATTGACAACAAGACAAAATTACAAGCTCACAATCAATGATCATGTCACAACCCAGAACAAAAATTATATATATAATCAATCAATAAATTCATACATGACATGATCAAACAATTCACACAATGGCGAGCCCTATAACAAGAAACCTATCACAATATTAACATTTTGTCTTTGGACAAAAATATCAACAGTAAGTGGTACTCTCCATGTAGTAATCAAATATCGACAATTAATCCTGTCAAACAATAAACCTTTATTTAGACCGACTCATTGCTCACATGGAAATCCTAATAATTCTCACATATTTATCACCACAAACATACCTAATATTTGGCCCCATACAACAACCTTCCTTTGGGCCGGTCATTATTCGTATAAATAGTTGACATGCACATCTTTATATTTCAAAATAAATAAATTTACATTATAGAGATTACTTTGGCAACATATAATTTCAATTAATTTATTTTGAAACATTATACATCTATTTCCATAGAAAAGGAAACAATCTATGTATATAATCAAACATACATATTGCTCACAACCCTTTAAAATAAAAAAATAAAAAATAAAAAATAAAATAAAAGGTAAACAACGAATACTGCAGTACACCCAATTGCATGAAGATTCAAGAATTACAACCACATAATTCTTTATTCAAAAATAAACAATGAATACTTCAGTAAACCAACCCAATTGCAATCAAACGGACATTCGACAAACAAAGATATTCACAATTTCAATCACATGCATGTCCACCAAATAAACACAATCTCTGTGTCGTCAAAGTAGTGAAGCAAAATGGATATTCATTAATATCAATTTCAGAGGTAATCATCAAATTCAGAGGAGCTTTTAGGAAATAATTACTCAACAATAACACGAGTGCTCTGATACCATTTGTAAGTTTTGATTCCTAAATATCAAAAAAATTCCAAACACAAATATCCAATAAAAGGCCAAAAATCATCATGTTGAACTATTAAGTTTAATCGGTAAGAAAACAAACATGGATCCATGTTTACAAGGCAGTAAACGGTGATGTCTTCCACAGTCAAATCCTCTCTTATTTGTATCAAAATTGCTTACTGAAATCTTTGGAATAGGATAACAGATGAGAGCAATATATATATAGGATTTGACTTCGGACTACGCCCACTACATCTTTAATATTAATTAAATTGGAATCCCATTAATCCCAATACAATTAGTATTGGGTTTCTATACATTTCAACCCATACCCAAAGACATTTTAGAGTTCAATTAAGTTTGACAGCCCAAACATGTTGTTATTCAGTATGTAAGCCTATAAATTGGAGATCAACCAAATCCTAACCCTGTGAACTCTACTTCTGCTTCATCTAGCAAAAACACTACCGTTGTCCCTTTCAACTTTGATGAACATTCCAAAACTATTTCAAGTTCAAAAGGGATCAGTATTACTTTTGAAAAAACCGCGATTATCAACGGTATTTTAAAAGCCCTCAGATGGTTTAAATTTCCGGTGGTAGTGATTTTTCTCTTGTTGATGAATATCAGGGACGAAACCAGAAAAATTTTCTGGGTGGACTGTGAATAATTTCATATAGATAAATAATCGAATCTCAACAATATGAGAGAATTTTTATTAGTTAAAATAAATAAGTATACATAGTGAGGGGACATAATGAGTATTACCCTCAAATATATATTCTAACAAAGAAAAATCATACGAAAATAAAAAGGAAATATGCACGCAATGTAAATACAATAATATCCTACTTAAATTTTGATTTAAGAGGCTTCAAAGAGGTTAAAATAAATAAATAAAAAAACAGTTTTCTCATAGATCCAAAAGCTATGAAAACAAATAAAATTGAAATTATTGGAGACTTGAGATTAATATATATGGTAAATCTACTATTTTTGGTTTGCTATTAAGGGGTTTTTTCAATTTGAATTTTGAATCAGTAATGGGTTAATATTTCTTAATTTGATTTTTCACTTAGTTAAGGAAATATAATGGGTTTTAAGTTATTGAAGCGTTATTGAGATAAAGAAAAAAATAGTAAGTTAAATCAGAATCAGAATTGGACTGGGATATACTTAGAATTAAATGAGACATTTTTTAAATTATTTAAAAACCTTCTCTTTTTTTTTCCAAAATAGTGGGGTGGGCTGTAAGCCTTGTTTCCGCCCCTGTTGATATGATGATGTGCGGTTGTGATTCGGCTTGGCCTCGTACTGGTGGTGTAATGGGCAGAGATTCGTTTTCATCGTCGTCTTCATCATCACCAACTTGTTCAGGTGGGGTAATGGGTGGATATTCGTTTTCTTCATCATCATCCCATGATTCGTATTCATCGTCACCACCACCACCACCATCACCATCATTATCATCTCAACTCTTTATTCGTCACCGTCACCATTATCAACATCGTGCCATTATACATATAATGTGGTGAGGCCTAGATCGTATGCTAATCCTGAAGAATGCATATATGACATACTAGTTACGTCATTATTAGCATTTATTGTTAAATTTATTGCGCTGTATGATATGGCTACGAAGGATGCTATCACTGGATCAGGAGAGAGTGAGAGACTAATAATACAAGAATTATCAAGCTCCAGGTACAGATTTCATGATATATATATATACATAATACAAGAGTGGTTTTTACTTTTTAGTGTTTTAATCAATTTATTCTCACAATTGCTTGCGTTTCTCTTGAATAATATATAGGTTTGGTTGCAATTCCACAAAACAATAAAAGACGTACTTAACACAATGGCAAGAACGGCTGATACATACACTTCTTCTGGTTTCATCCATATATTGCAGAGTAATTATAATGCTTTTCAATATGCTTTTGCTTTTGTAGATTATTGCAATTTCACTATAAAAATTGATGTCAAAAGCTACTGTTTGTGTCAACTAGTATAATTTACTATACTATATAAAGTTATTAATATCTTATACGAGAATCCTACACGTGATTTTATACGGATTAATTATATAACATAGTGTAATGTTTTATAATTATCATGCAACGTATATGAAGGAATTAAAGTCATTTTTCAAGATTGGCAAAAAATCTTGGTTGCATGATATGCATTAATGATATGAAGACTTTTGGAGTTGTTGGATGGTAGTTGACAATGTTCTAATAGGTGCTAAGCGCTAGTCGTACGGTGGACCAACGTCAGTCGTACGGTGGACTAGCGCTTAGCGCCTAGGGCACCTAGACACCATCTAGGTGCCGTCTAGGTGGCAAGCTTTTTCTTTTTTTCTTTTTACCCCCTTTTGAACAAATCACAATTTGATTAAATCTAACAAAGTGAATAAAGATCCACATAAAATCGTTAAAATCGCTAAGAAAATGATAATTTTATAGATCTAACAAACCAAATCAATGATAAAAACAATAAAATTTAGTCTGATATAGGTTTCTTGGGATGGCTGCATATATTCAGCGAAAGTAATAACAAAAATGAGTATGATGACAGTTTGTTACTGAATATATATACGTACCCAAAATAGATTTCCTCACTTTGACCTTATACTCATTTTTGCTTTTCTAAATAAAACCACAATCGTATAAGCCTGCTGAAATTATTTTACATATTAGGTCAAAATGATTTTAAATTTATGTTAAAATTAAATACACTTATTATAAAACTTGTTAAGTCTAATACAATATTCCATAATAAAAAGAAAAAAGAAAAAAATAATAAGTTAAAAGTGTTTGTCTAGTTTTTATTAGTCCAGCTGAAACTCTTTATGGTGGTTTCAATTGGAATGCATGTTTGAGAAATGAGAATATTAAGTTTACTAACCAAAACACTGAAAACAGTGTCGTTTTATAAAAAAACGCATAAGCCTATTAATTGGCTTCACAAGTCGGGCTAGGCGAGTTAGATGCCCGACTAGGCGTCCGATCGCCTAGGAAGGCCGATTAAAGCAAAATTGCGACAGCCGAACCCACCTAAAGGCGCCCGCCTAGGCCGAATACTAGAACACTGGTAGTTGATTCTCTCAACTAGATGTATTAATGGCATGGGTGGGTTATTTGTCTATAAATATAAGCACATGTGTCTCCACTCTTCTCATCCCAAGCTGACAAGTTCTTCTCTTCTTTTTCCCTAAATTGTTCTTTCCTTTTATTTGAGAGAAATGTTGTAGTTCTCTCCTAAAATACTAGAGAGAGATTGTAATCGTTTTTTGTCTAATAAAATCCTTATGGTCTTTGTTCGTGGATGTTTCCCTCACATTGAGGGTTTTACCACGTAAATCTTGTGTCCATTATTTTATCTCATATTTTATTCTCAATTCGAATTTAAGTTGGGAATTGAAACACGCTAGTTTCATAACAGTGGTATCAGAGCATCTAGTTGTATTCCAAGCTGCTAAGTTGTCAAATTCACTAGGAAAATCTTAGTATACTCTATGGTTGCAGCATTGACTGATCTTCCACATCATAAAAGAATTGTTCTTGAGTTTACTGACTAAGAGCTTCCGGTAGTATTCGTGGTTGCTGGAAATAAGTGTGGTGGTGTGGAAAATGCATGAGGAAAGGTTATAGATAATGAAAGACTTGGTACTTAAGAGGTCTATCGTGACCCAGCTCTCTTACCTGGCAACCTACCTAGTGTATTGTTCACAACAACGGTCACTATTCCAGTATATAGTACTATTCACGTATACGGTACTGTTCACGGGCACTATTTATCAAATGTCTTGTGTGAATTTCATAAAGATGAGAGCGAAATTCGAATTCGAGAAATTCAACGGAAGTACTTTCACATTGTGGAAAATGAAGATAAAGGCAATCTTGATAAAGGATAACTGATTGGCAACAATTAGTGAAAGGCCAATGGAGATCACTGATGATGGCGAGTGGAACAAGATTGATAGGCAATGCAGTTGCCAATCTACGTCTAGCACAAGTCGTTGAAGTATTATCAAGTGTGGCGGAGAAGAAAACAACAAAAGAGATATGGGATACTCTGATAAAGTTATACGAGGCCAAATCACTACACCACAAGATCTTCTTGAAAATGATACTTTACACTCTTCGAATGACGAAATCCTCATCGGTAACAGACAATTGCAACATCCTAAATACATTATTTTCTCAGCTCACCCGTGTTGGGCCATAAAATCGATGAAAATGAACTTGTTGAACTTCTACTTCAAAGTCTACCTGACTCATATGATCAACTTGTTATCAATCTAACCAACAATATCATTTCAGACTATCTACTCTTCTTACTTCGTGGTTGCTGTTTTAGAAAAAGAAAGTTGACGTAAGAATAGGGAAGACAAGTTGGCAAACTCATAGCAAGCAGAGGCTTTATTAATGACAAGAGGGAGATCAATGGAACGTGGCCTCAGAGGGAGTCACAATAATGGTAGATAAAAATCAAGAAGTAAGAAGAATATCAAGTGCTACAGTTGAGGTAAGAAATGGCATGTCAAAAGTGAGTGTTGGCTAAACAAAAAGAATAGAGGCAACAAAGCTCATGAGCTATCAAATTCTCAGGGATGTGTAACAAGTACTTCAAACGATGGCGAATTTCTATACAGCGAGGCAACAACTGTTGTTAAAGGTAGAAAGCAGTTTGCTGACGTCTGGCTTTTAGACTCAGCGGTAACCTGGCACATGACCTCTCGAAAAGAATGGTTTCAAAAATATGAACCTATATTATGAGGATCTGTATTTATGGGTAATGACCATGCCTTTGAAATAACTGGTATTGGTACTATCAAAGTAAAGGTGCATGATGGTACCGTTCACACTATTCAGGAAGTACAAAATCTGAAAGGCCTAAAGAAGAATCTGTTGTCTTTGGGATAATTAGATGATCTCGGATGCAAATCCCATATAGAAAATGAGATTATAAAGATTGTTAGAGGCATGCTTGTAGTTATGAGGGCAAAGAAGATCACTGTAAATTTATACATGCTTAATGGAGAAACATTATAGGACACTAATGCATGTGTTGCATATTCCAATGATGGAGAAGAGTCAACGATGATCTTAGAACGAGGTTGAAATATTCTCTTCGACCGGAATCTGCTTCCTGGGCTCAAATCGGTAAATCTACCGCTCTGTAAGCATTGTGTTACAAGTAAGCAGCATAGATTGAAGTTTAGCAAATCAACTGATAGGGTTTATTATGTTGTTTGAGAATCACCAGATATATCCCAAGGAGGAGCAAAGTACTTTGCGATTTTTATTGATGATTACTCCAGAAAATGTTGGGTGCACCCAATCAAGAGAAAGTCAGATGTGTTTTCAGTGTTTAAAGCCTTTAAATCACGAGTGGAACTTGAATCCGAGAAGAAGATCAAGTGTTTGAGGACAAATAATGGAACAGAGTATAAAGATGGCAAGTTTGTTGCACTTTGTAAGCAATAAGGTATTGATAAGCAATTCATAGTCACATACACTCATCAGCAAAATGGAGTGGCAGAACGGATGAACAAAACTCTAGCAGAAAAAATTAGAGCTATGTTGAGAACTGGAGGTCTACCAAAGTCGTTTTGGGCAAAAACAGCCAAGACCGCCTGTTATGTGATAAATCGGTCTCCATAAGCTGCAATTGAGTTAAAAACTCCAATGGAGATGTGGACCGGTAAGCCAGTTGACTACTCTAATCTACATTCGTTTGGATGTCTTGTGTATGTGATGTACAATGCCCAAGAAAGAGCAAAGTTGAATCTGAAATCTAAGAGATGTATATTCTCAAGGTATGCTGACGGAGTAAAGGGGTATCGCCTATAGGATTCCATTCCCCATAAGGTTAAAGTTAGCAGAGAAGTTATCTTTGTAGAAGATCAATTACAAAGAGAAATAGATGATAGCACTTCAAAAGAAAATTCAAAGACTACCGAAGTTCGATGGAAGATGATACAGAACAAGAAGATTTTGATCCTTTTGAAGCAGCACCGGAGCACGAGGTGCAAGAATCAGTCAAGTCCGAGGTTCTAGAAGTTTGACGGTCAACTCGTGATAGAAGACCTCTAGCTTGGCACTCGGAGTATGTTACAGAGAGCAACACAGCAAACTGTCTTCTAACAAAGGACGGAGAGCCATTGTCTGTCCATGAAAAGCTACAAATAGCTCAGATGCAACTCTATGGATGATACCAATGCAAGAAGAAATTGAAGCTTTACACAAGAATAAAACATGGGAGCTTGTTCCACTACCACATGGAAGAAAAGCCACCGGAAACA
Organism: Dipteronia dyeriana; assembly: GCA_032871835.1. Taxonomy (NCBI): domain Eukaryota; kingdom Viridiplantae; phylum Streptophyta; class Magnoliopsida; order Sapindales; family Sapindaceae; genus Dipteronia; species Dipteronia dyeriana. Next base: position 98,498,212 of record CM065299.1, on the reverse strand, counting down.
AATGGGTCTACAAGATCAAACTGAATAACAATGACCAAGAGAAGCAATATCGTGCAAGGTTGTTGGTGAAAGGATATGCTCAGAAAGAAGGTATTGACTTCAATGAGATATTTCCCTGGTGGTTCGACTTACAACAGTCAGAATAGTTCTAACTGTGTGTGCTACGCTTGACCTACATCTAGAGTAGTTGGATATGAAAACTGCATTTCTTCATATAGAACTTGAAGATGAAATTTATATGCTTCAACCAAAAGGTTTTGCCAAATGAGGCAAGGAGAACTTGGTTTGCAGGTTAACCAAATCTCTGTATGGTTTCAAACAGGCATCGAGGTGTTTGTACAAGAGATTCGATTCCTTCATTATAAGTCTTAGATACAACAGACTCAGTTCAGACCATTGTACTTACTACAATAGGTTTAAAGATGATGATGACTTCATTATCTTATTGTTATATGTGGATGGCATGTTGGTAGCAGGCCTCAACAAAGATCGAGTCCGAGAATTAAAGGCACAATTGGCTAGGAAGTTTGATATGAAGGATTTAGGACCAACAAACAAGATTCTAGGGATGCAAATTTACCGAGATAGAAATAACAAGAAGTTTTGGCTCTCTCAGAATAAATACTTGAGGAAAATTTTACGACGCTTCAACATGCAAGATTGTAAGCCAATTTCTACCCCACTTCCTGTGAATTTCAAATTATCCTCAAGTATGAGTCCTAGCAATGAAGCGAAGATGATGGAAATGTCTCAAGTGCCATATGCATCAGTAGTGGGAAATTTGATGTTCGCTATGATATGTACAAGACCAAACATTGCACAAGCAGTGGGCACAATTAGCCTATACATGGCAAATCTTGGTATAGAGCATTGGAATGCTATGAAAAAGATTCTAAAATACATCAATAGAACCTTAGATGTTGTATTATGTTATGGAGGATCAAAATTTATGATCAGGGGCTATGTGGATTCGGATTTTAGTGGAAATCGTGATAAAAAAAATCTACTACTGGCTATGTGTTTACAATTGCATGAGGAGCTGTGAGCTGGATTTTCAAGTTACAAACAGTTGTGACTCTATCTACAACTAAGACAAAGTACATGGCAACTACACAATCTTGTAAGGAAGCAGTTTGGATTAAAAGGCTCATGGAGAAACTCAGGCACAAACAAAAGAAGATCATTTTGTTTTGTGACAATCAAAGTGCCCTGCACATCGTAAGGAATTCAGCTGTCCATTCTAGAACCAAGCACATAGAAGTACAATATCACTTTGTTCAGAATGTAGTGGAAGAAGACGTTAGTGTAGATATGTAAAAGATACACACCAAGAGAATCTAGCAGATGTAATGACCAAGCCTATCAATACTGACAAGTTCATGTAATGTAGATCCTCTTATGGTCTAGCAGAAACGTATGTAGCAAGAATTAGAGCAAGAATTAGAAGGATAATTAGATCATGAAAAAGATGGCTTCAAATGGAAGAATAAAGGAATTAAAGTCATTTTTCAAGATTGGCAACACATCTTGGTTGATATGCATTAATAATATGAAGACTTTTGGAGTAGACGGATGGTAGTTGATTTTCTCTCAACTAGACTTTTGGAGTTGTTGTATGTGTGGGTTTTGCAACACTGATTGGGATACACAGATTTTGTCTAACTTAAAAGAAATTATAGATTTGATTTTTTATTTATATGAATTAATGTTTTGTTTATCGTATTGTCTTCAGTGTTGCAAAAGTCCCCGACTAGGGCCGCCTAGTCGCTGGTTGGAGCTCAACCGCCGCGATTTCAATGAAGTCGGCTAGAATAGGCGGAAAGAGTGCAATCGCCGCCTAGTCGGAGCAAGTCGGCAAGCCGGCGTTTAGGCGGTCAGGTCGGTCAAACCGATGTTGACCGATTTCTTCCATAAACGTCATCGTTTTGTGGGGTTTCATTTAAAAAAAAAATTGATAATGTAAACACAACAAAGAAGAAGGGAACCTCATTCGTAAATCACAAATCGCAAAACACAAAAACCAAATGCAACCAGTTCAGCTCCGTCGTCTAGCTCGTCGCATCCAGTTCTGCCGTTCGTCGCCATCGCCGACGGCTTCCAATGCTTCTTCTTCACTTCTGGTCTTCTTCAATTTGTGAGGTGGGTTACAGAATGTCAATTTTTTGATTTTAGGGTTTGAATTGAATTTTAATAAAGTAAAACGCACTTGTGGTCTGGTTTAAATGGATCAAATCATGGCAGTTTTTGGGACTTTTATTTTGGGAGGATTTGAAAAAATGGGTTCTCTTCTGTTGTTGGCTAAATTTCAAGAAAAATTGTAGGGTTGTGTTTTGATGCTTTGGTTTCTGGGTTTAAAAAAAAAAATGCTCTAGTTTTCGATCTGGTTTTGTGGTGTTTGGATTGGAACTGGCTTCGGATGGCTTACATCTGTAGATACGCAGAGATGACGCAGAACAATGAACATTTTTTATTTATTTTTTTATGGATTGACTAGTGAGGAGGAGACGAGGAGTACAAAGAAGAGCATGATAATAAAATATATTACTTATTTTATTTTATTTTTTTAATATTTGAAGAAAATGACAACAAAATGGTTTTATGGTAAAATAATATTAAATGTAAAAAAATTAAAAAAATATTAAAAAAAATATTCCGGTCAGCAGCTGGTTTGCTATCCGTTGTCCGGTGACTGATTTCCGACCATCTTTCTGGTCTCCGACTAGTCCCCGATTAATCTCTCTAGGTGTTAGACGGTGGATCACTGCCCGATTAGCGCCTAGCAACTTTTACAACACGGATTATCTTGCAATTTGTTCAGTTTTTTTTTTTTTTTTTTTGCTGATTTCTGTTATGTTAATTATCAATCGTTTCCTTCTTCTTCTTTTTCTTTTTAAAACAATATCTTAATTAATTTGGCCTGATCTATTTGGTGTGCATGTTTAACTATAAATTTACTAATTTTTATCTATCTCAGATGTTATGACGAAAATTTATTTGAAAATTTTAATCAAAACTTCCATGATATTAACTTGTCTTGACCATTTCACAATATTTTGATCAAGACATCACAAACTGCTCCACACATGAAAAAGAAAATGACCAGTGTGGTTAAGATATATTTAAAAAGTTATAGGCCAAAATCATTTCGTTGTCCTTGTCAATAAAACAAAATTATTATAGTATCATCGATGCTAATATGTATTTTTAAGTTTCTAAATAACGACACATAAACACTTCTCTTTTACAAAAAAAAATAGAGAAATATATATTTTTATCTCTGATATAATTATTTAAAATGGAATATGTATCTATTTGATAACCAATCACCATTAGGGGTGTTTAGTTTAGGTTGAAACTCAATATCAAACCAAACAAGTATGGATAGGATTTGCTCTATTTCAACTCAAACCACACCTATATGATTTTTCAACCGATTCAAATCAAACGAAAAAAGATCGGGTTGGTTTGGATAAGTTTATCTGTTTAGATTTGAATTCAATTTTTTTTTTTTGTATTATATTATAAAAACATATATCATAAAATATTAATTATATAAATATGTATAAAGGAATTAAAGTACAAAAAAGTCAAACGAGTAATTATAATTATTTTATTATTATTATTATTATTATTATTATTATTATTATTATATATATATTCATATTTATATACCTTGATTAAAGACATGTTTAAAAGTATATATACTTTTAAAACCTAATATATCAATCAATTAGAAGAATTATAATCAAACAAATAATTAAACTATAATAATGAATAGAAAACGTATGTGAATTTTACAATTTAATTTTACTTTCTAAAATATATTGGTTTGGTTTGGATTGGTGAATTATTTCACTCAACCCCAAACTGAACCACCTGGACAAACCGAACCACCCATTTTTTATATTTGTAATCGAACCAACCCAAACTTTATGGGTTGGGTTAATCAGTTTGGTTTGGTTTGGTTTGACGGTTTTTTGTACACCCCTAATCATCATATATAAAACATTTGTCAAACTCTCTCTCATCTTTTATTTTACAATAAAATTTGTTCAAATCATCGGTGGAAATAGTTAGAAATCCTAATAGGCATTTATAGGCATTTATAGGAAGGTTACTAAAAAACCCATCTCCATATTCTATAAGAAAAAAATTGTTGTCACATCACCTTCATATCACCTTCGTATTGAACTTAGATAATTGTATTAGAGATATTTTTTCTATCTCATTATTTATCTATCTTATGTGGCAGTCTATTTTCTCCAAATGCATAATAGCATTGGAAATTGTCTTATGAATAGAATTTTTGTTAAAAAAAAAAGAAGAAGGGAAAATTGCATATTTTCTTTAATTTCAGGTAATTACCTTTGGGCCTTGATGAAAATTTCAGTGGTGAAGGCCCAATGAAAATCAAGCCAAACTTGATAAAATAAAGACCTAAACCAGCCTTATTCAGCTTAAAGCCCACGAACCCATCTTTAAAGGAAATAATAATTAACAAAGACAAAGGCACAAAGCGGTTGAAGGAAAAAAAAAGGCATAACAGAAGAAGGTAAATAAGTGACTGAAACTGTTGTTTAGTCTCTATAGATACACTTAGGCATTGCTTTTTTATTCTTTGTTCCGCAGAGGGAGATTCCGTTGACGAGTTCTTAGTTTCAGTTTTGATCTTTTTGTATTTTCTGTAGATTTCATTTTGATATATGTTCTGTTTTTCTAAGTTGTTGCAATGGCCATGGTCGTAGGTTTTCGATTTTGAAATCTCGTTTATTTCAATCATGTAATTCATACTTGAACATGGAAGATATGCTGATCAAGTATTACTATAATTAAAGAAATATAACTAAGAGATGTAATTAAAAATATTCTTTCTTATGAAAATTAAGAGATGTAAAAATATTTATAAAGATTTTGTCAAAGAATATCAAAAACATTTTATAAATGCACAAGCATTATGACTAACCTCACGAGTCATGACTGCCAGTGCCGGCTCAACAATATTGAAAATCCTACAAACACTTTGAATGTGGCTTTATTTTAAATCATTTTTTTCAGAAATAAAATTACTAAAGTTTTTTTTTTCTTCCTTTGTGTGATACAAAAACATTAGTTATAGAACCTGGAAAATACCAAAGTGGAAAAAATGATCTTCTTAAACAAGTCGCCTTTAAAAGAACTCAAAATATTAAGGTTTTGATTTTGAAAAAGTTATTGAAACAACTTAAAGCTAAGTTAGGGAGAAAACTGAGTTATAGATAGTGAATACAAAATTAGTAGAAAATAAAATAAATGAATAAAATAGATGTAAGACAAAAGTTTTAACCTAATGGTGTGTTTTTTAAACAAAATGACGTTCAAAAACATGTGTTCTAAAAGTATTAGTATCATTAAATAAATATTTTTTTCTTGATTATTATGTTATTCAGAACCGTTTAAAAGTAAAAAAAAAATATTAAAAGCCCTTTTGAAAAAAGGAAATAAAGAAATTCTAAATAAAAAGTTTTCCAAAAAAAAATATAAAGAGTTATTTTGGAATTAGAAATCAATTAAATATTAAATAAATAATAATATATTCTAAGAGAAAAAAAACGATACATATAGTAAATTGTTATATAAAAGATGTTAATATATATTTAAAAGGAATATTTATCCTTAACTTTAAGAGAAATTTATATTTTTATTGCTATTTATTAAGAGGCCTTTTAATTTAATATTAACTACAAGTACAAATTTAAAAATATAATAAAAATGAGATCCTAAAATTTTGGAAAAATTTAAAAGTCCCTAAACAACTGCCTAGTTTACCAAGAGTTTCGGCTCTGATGACTGCCAGTAGATGTAATCCTGAATTGTCAAGGAAATAATTTTTTTTTTTGAATATTCAAAATTTAGAATTGAAAAAAAAAAAAAAAAAAGAACTTTGCTTAACCTACAAATTTCGGGAAATAAATTGACATCCAATTCAAATACCAAAAATATCATTTTGATAAAATGGCATTACCATAAACTGCCGAAATTATTTTACTTTTATTTTCACCGTATCACCCATTTTTTATATATTTTTTTCTTATTATTATTATTATTATATTTTAAAAAAACCTTGAATCTGTGTGGCCATGGCAATTGCTTATTTACTAAAAGCAAATCCATTGTTATTGTCAAAGCCTAGAGTAGAGAACTTACATGGCAATCTTCGCTCCATCGAATCTATTAAATTTACCAAAAGTTCCAGATTCTCTAGCGTCAAAGTTGAAAGCTCTGTGAACTCTACTTCTGTTTCAACTAGCAAAAACACTACCGATTTCGATGAACATTGCAAAGCTATTCCAAGTTCAAAAGGGAGTAGTAGTAGTAGTACTTTTGAAAAAACTGCGATTATCAACAGTATTTTAAAAGCCTTGAAATGGTTTAAAATTCCCGCGGTAGTGATTTTTCTGTTGCTTATGATGATGTGCAGTCGTGATTCGGCTTGGTCACGTACCGGTGGTGTAATGGGAGGAGATTCGTTTTCATCATCGTTATCATCAACTCGTTCGGGTGGAGTAATGGGTGGAGATTCGTTTTCTTCATCATCATCATCCGATGATGATCATGCGTATTCTTCATCGTCATGGTCAACGCCTTATTCGTCAGATGATGATCATTCGTATTCTTCATCGTCATGGTCAACGCCTTATTCGTCACCATCATCATCGTACCATTATACATCTAATGTTGTGATGCCTAATAATGAACCGGGTCGATATATGTCACATAAATCGTCTGCTAATCTTGAGGAAGTTGATATTGCGAAATTTTATGGCTTAATTATTATAACAGTCTTAATATTTACTTTGTGGATTTATCTAGCTTTTCCGTTAACTGAGCCGTCTGTAGCTGTTACTCGATCAGTAAAGGCTCCTGGGCCACGGCGTGATGCTATTACTCGATCGGTTAGGGTTCATGTGCCACGGCGCGATGCTGTTACTAGATCAGTAAAGGTTCCTGTGCCACAGCGTGATGCTATTACTCGATCAATAAAGGTTCCTGTGCCACAGAGTGATGCCATTACTCGATAAGGAGAGGCTCATACTAGAATTATCAAAATCCAGGTTCAGATTTCGTTTCATTGATTAACGTGAGTGGTTTTTAGTGTATTAATCAATTTATTCTCACAATTGCTTGCGTTTCTCTTGAATACCATATAGGTTGGGTTGCAATTCCATGAAACAATAAAAGACGCACTTAACACAATTGCCACAACGGTTGATACATCCACTTCATCTGGTTTCATCCATATATTGCAAAGTAATTATAATGCTTTTCAATATGCTTTTGCTTTCGTAGATTATTGCAATTTCAATATAAAAATTGAGGTCAAAAGCTACCATATATTTCAAGCTACCGTTTGTATCAATTAATATGATCGATCTACTATAGTACTATATAAAGTTACAATCATATCCAGAAATCCTGCATGTTTTTTCGCACAGGATCAATTACACAACATTGTGTAATGTTATATAATTATCATACAATGTAATGAATTCCTGATAATTTTTGATACTATGTTTTTGTTAATGATTTTAGGGACAGCGAAAACTCTTTCTGACGGTGACATGTATTTCATGTCTGTACATTCATCTGTAAGTCAACCATTTTCTGTTTAACATTATACTAATTTTTCCCAATTTCTTTTTCATTTTAGTGTTGGAAATTATGATTATTAGATCACTAGTTACTGTATTATTCATACTAGCACGATTATTGTACAGGTGCAAGTGTGCAACAACATAAAAGATGCAAAGAAATTCTTCAAGAAACTTTCAGACGAAGAACGTGAGAAATTTGATAAAGAAACTCTTATTAATTTAAACGATACAAAATATAAAAGCGGGGACGACACAAATAGCCCCTCAACGATTAATAATGTTAATGTAGCAGAAACATATATGGTTGTAAGTCCAATTCTAAATAGCTATCACAAAATGCAACTTATATATAGTATCTTGAAACACAACTAGATTCTAAGCAATTTTTTCATGTGACAAATTTATTTATTCAGGTTTCGATTTTGGTGGCTGCTAAAGGCAAAGGACCACTTAATTTTCCTAGCTCCATTCGCTCAGCGAATCATTTAAATAGGGCCTTAGAAGCTCTTGAATCTATTTCAAAGTCTGCCGAAATACAGGTGTACATATTTGTTTATTAATAGTTTTTCAATTTTAATTTATAGATTATGTTAATTTTATTTTATGGTTAGTTGATGTTATTGGTTAAATTATGCAAATGCAGGCTGTCAACGTATTCTGGACTCCTCAGGATGAGAACGAGGTCATGTCACGAGAGCAACTTCATAACGAATATCCAAAATTACGTGACCTTGAAAATGATTATTAAATGTATATACATTTTTAGATGTAATTATTTTGCTTTGGATTTCAAAGAACTATGTGTTTACTTTAGAAAATTGGAATAGTAATACCCTTTTTTTCCTGATGTTGTTACAGATTTTGTCTAACTTAAAGGCCATTAGGGATTTGAATTTATATTTATAGTTTTATAGGAATTTATATTTCAGTCTTGTAATTTGCTTTCATTATTTTTGATGTTTTCAGTTATGTTATTAATTATATATATATTTAAAATTATAAATATCCTTTATTAAAAAGAAGATTATCATTATGTATTCTCGGGATAGTTATTAGTTATTGTGTGTGTATGTTCTTATAAATTTTCATCTTTTATTCTATAAATTTATTATTGTTTATCCATTACCGATCTTATGAAGAAAATTTATTTGAAAAATATTGATGAAAAACTTTCATGATATTGATGAGTTTGGATCATTTCACATCTTCAAAATCATAAAAGCTTCCACCAAGATATCACAAACTTCCACACCTAAAAATGAAAATGACCAGCAATCCAGAAAAAATTGGTGTTCGAAGTTAAGGCCAAAAATCATGTCGCTGTCCTATAAAGAATACAAACTATTTTGAATTCAATTAAAAAAAAAAAGGGATATTGCATATCTTCTTTAATCTCAGGCAATTAACTTTGGGCCTTGATAAAACCAAGCCCAAAACCAACCCTTTTGAGCTTAAAGCCCACGAGCCCATCTTGAAAGGAAATAAGAATTAACAAAGACAAAGCCGTTGAAGAAAATAGGAAAAAAAAAAAACCCGGAAGAAAAGAAGAGGAAAAGAGAAGAAGGTAAACAAGTGACTGAAACTGTTGTTTAATCTTTATAGATATAAATTTTTCTGTCTAGAGATCTTAAATTTATGTTTCTTTTAATAAATTTTACAATATTCGATTTCTACTGCAACTTAGGCATTGTTTTATTTTGAATTTCGTTAATCTTAGGCATTGTTTTTTTATTCTTTGTTCTGCAGATGGAGATTCCGTTGACGAGTTCTTAGTTTCAGTTTTGATCTTTTTGTATTTGCTGTAGATTTCATTTTGATATATGTTCTAAGTTGTTGCAATGGCTGGTCGTAGGTTTTCGATTTTGAAATCTCGCTTATTTCAGTCATGTAATTCATACTTGAAACTTGGAAGATATGCAGATCAAACTCATGTAAAACTATCCTATGCTCTTGTAAATAGCAACAATTACCAGAAAAGTGAAGTGCAATCCGCTGTAAATTTTTCGAATACACATCTTATAGATCTAGGTTCTGTTGCTAGTAGTGTAAAATCTCAATCTTACAAATTTAAACCCCTTTCAACATTTGCACCCACATCAACAAACTTTGGCTCTAGGAGTAGTGCTATTTCATTTGTTTCAATAAGTCCCTTTTGTAGCTATAGATCATATTCATCGTCTTCTGGTAGTAAAGTGGAGAAACCTGAGAATTTTGATGTTACGACTGCTTCTAGTAGGAATGAAGTGGATGTTGGTGACAGTGGTGCTGTTGGAAGTGATTGGGCTGATAGACTTAAGGATGGTTGGCAGAGTGCAGTAGATGCGATAACTTATACTGGGCAAAAGGCTCAAGAGGCCTCTGATATACTAACCCCTTATATTCAGCACTCTCTTGACACACATCCGTATCTTAGAAATGTGGTTGTTCCCATTAGTTGTTACTTGACATGTACTATCTTGGCTTGGGTGGTGATGCCGAGAATTTTGAAGAGATTTCACAAGTATTCTATGCAAGGTCCAGCTTCTGTACTCCCTGGAAGTCTATCCATGATGCAAGTTCCTTATGAGAAAAGTTTCTGGGGGGCTTTGGAGGATCCAGTGAGATATCTGATTACCTTATTGGCATTTGTGCAAATGTTAGTTGTTCCAAGTTCAAAAATTCCTTTTTAGATGTATTTTAATTGTTATTTTGTGATGTTTTTCATAGTGTGACAAATGCATGTTGATGTTTGACTTTCAGCGGCACCATGGTAGCACCAACCACTATAGCATCACAGTACCTTTCACAGGCATGGAGGGGTGCTATTATCCTTTCTTTTTTGTGGTTCTTGCATCGGTGGAAAACAAATGTGTTCTCTCGTGCTTTGACTTCTCAAAGTTTTGTCGGGCTTGATAAAGAAAAGATGTTAACTCTAGACAAAGTTTCATCTGTTGGTCTGTTTGCTGTGGGAGCAATGGCTTTAGCAGAAGCGTGTGGTGTGGCTGTGCATTCTATTTTAACTGTTGGTGGCATAGGAGGTAAGCATTTGCTGCTTATTTTGAATCTCCATCTATTTAATTGACAGTTGTTCTATAAAATATAATCTTGCTATTGCTTGCAATGTTTTTTCATCTGTTCTAACAGTAAGGGTTCCAAATTGCTTATTTAGTCTGTATGCATCAAAGGTTAAATCCTTTTATCGTCAATGTTAGTGGTTAACCATGCGTGACATTAGACATAAGGTTCACTATGCCTAATGTCATCTAATCTTCTTTAACAACTTTTATGTGTGTTTTCATTCTGATATTCCTTTGGTGACCATATTCTCTTTGAGTTAGTGAGCTGAAGTTCAGCTCTGTTGGAATTCTTTATTCTGCAAACCAGTAAATGTGGATATATCTTTATTATAATTGTTAATTTATCTTACATTTTAATTGATAATATTTTCTTTCTGGGACCTGTAGTTCCTTCTATTAGATTTTTTATTTCGTGGTTTTATAAAGACACATGTTTTATTAATTACAGTCTGCATCATGAATCATAATCACTGATACCACAATAGGGTTGATTGAGGTCCAGCCACGCTCGTCTAGTTCCAATTCTGTAGTGTGAAAACCTTCAGTTGTGCCTTAATCATGTATAACTAGTCAGTGCCGTTTTGCTTGTGTAATAATATTTCATTTTGCATATCCAAGGAAAATGTTTGAGAGTTCTTAATGTACTATTGACACTATTTCTTGATCGGTGCTTCCTTGCAAAAATGTGAAGGATTGATTTACAACACCTTTCTTACCTTTACAATGGATATAAATGGAGCTTGTATAATTTTTTGGAGTATATATATAACACTTGACTCATCTTTTATTATATTTTTCTGTAGGAGTGGCTACTGCTTTTGCTGCTAAAGACATTCTTGGGAATGTGCTTAGTGGATTGTCTGTGCAGTTCACGAAGCCTTTTTCATTAGGAGATACTATAAAAGTAAGTGGATGTAATACCCAGCCTACTCAAGTATTATAATCCGAATCCCATTTCCCATTTTTATAACTGAAGGATAGCAAGTTATTGATGTATCGATTTTGATTCATTTCTATTCCATTTGCAACAAAGTTTCTCAAACATAAATTTATTATGTTTATTAATTTAAAATGCCATGAGGAAAAGAGTTTAATTATCTGTCTCCTGGTGTGATGCTGCTTAAGATAATATTTAACTTCATTTTGTGATTGAACTTTGATAAAATTGTGCAATAGATTAATACAATACGCTGATGCTTTTTATTGTGTTTGTCTCAAATAAATCAAGTCATTTCTATTGAACCTTTATATGGCTACATATTGTGATATGATTTATGCTTTTAATTTCCAGTTTTCCTCTACCTGAACATCACTATTTTGACTGATCTTTTATTTCTTATCATCTCATAGATCAATATTTTCTTTTGAGATGGCTCTCTATATTGCAAAATTGTTGCAGCATAATTGTCATACTGTCCAAATAAGTGCTCTGAATTATCACTGTGAATAAAATAAATGCATAGAAATTATGCTTTGTTTTTACTCACTGCTGTTTTTTTTTTTTTACTTTTTTCTGCAGGCTGGATCAATAGAAGGTCAAGTGGTGGAAATAGGACTTACTACTACATCTTTATTGAATGCTGAGAAATTTCCAGTCTCAGTTCCAAATTCTATGTTTTCTAGTCAGGTGGGCTGACTTTTCCCTCCTCTTTCTTCATGCAGGCGTGTTTTTCCCATCTTGTTTGATATCTGGTGGTCTTGTCTTCTGTTCATCATTACATTATCACCAACTTGCATATTGGCTCACATCATACTTTGACCATCACTCAGAGTCTCAGACCAATATTTGGCACTGATAACATGATCTAAGTGAAGCCATGTTATTTGGTGGAGATTGACCACATGTTACTTAAATCTGATTATTTTATTTGGACACATCTAAGTGATACTCATGAACCTGTGTTTTGGACCGATACCTACAAATATACAGACTAAGTTCTGATATGTTCAAATTTTGTTGATAGTATTTGGATCTTGAAATGCATGTATATCCATATTGAGTATGTTTCAACATCAAGGCTGATAAATCTGATTATTATTATTATTTTTCATCTTAAGTGATTTAGACATCTATTTAGCCGGGAATACAAATGAAATTGCTCATAGACCTTGAAGTGATCACATTGACACACACACACACAACAACAACAACAACAACAACAACAACAACAATCAGTGCCCTAATAATCATTAATTCTCTTGATCATGTTTATAGATTCTGTTCATTCATTCGGTGTGCTTATCAGCTATCACTATCAGTATTTTTGGATTTTACGGATCTTAATATCGGACGTATGAAATTTGTAGGTAATTGTGAATAAGTCACGTGCTCAATGGCGTTCCATGGCTACCAAAATTCCCATTGAAATCAATGATTGTGACAGTATTCCCAAGATATCAGAAGACATTAAGAGCTTTCTAAGGTCAAACTCCAAAGTTTTCTTGGGCAAGGAGGCTCCTTACTGTTATTTGTCTCGGATAGAAAGTTCTTTTGCAGAATTGACTCTCGGATGCAATCTCAAAAACATGGTTAAGTGCTGTTGACCTGCCACAACTTTCATTTACTGAACATAATAAATCAATTACAATATTGAAATACAACATGGAATTGCTATTGTGCTAGATTTAATAGTTTACGGATTATAATTGACAGAAGCTATGAATATGAAAAATTGCAATCATTACATCTTAGATTTCCCAAAATGTGGCTGGATTTATGTTCAAGTTCCTCATAAAAAAATTTAACCGCAATGTTGGTCCATTTGTTGCTATATGTAAACTGGAAATTTGAATGCATTGTTTATTGATCTTTTTATGGTTAATTGATCGAAGAATTGTAAACTTTGTTCATTTCTGATTCTTCACCTGAGCCATGTTTTGAATTTCCTAGTGCTTGGACCCATAAGCTTATATAGTCTACTATGTTTTAACATGTAAATTTTGTATTATCTTTTAAACATTGAAAATTTGTGTTTTCAGGGCAAAGATGAGTTATACTCCACACAACAAGATATACTTTTGCAATCAGTTCGGATTATCAAGGAGCATGGTGGTTCGTTAGGCAGCACATACGGCGAAGGTAGCGACTCTTTTTCTTCTTGTCCAAAAAGATCTGTCTAAAGTTTTTGATTGGAGGAGCCACTATTGATATGCAAATTATGCATAGATGTTTCGAGTTCAAACATTCAGCTTTTCAGCGGATGTTGTAAAGAATAAGAATACGTGCATTTTGGTATGTGACTTTGGATATTGAATAGATCATATCTTTATAAAACTGACTGTGCAACACCCCTGCTAAATGAACTGCCTTCAATATAAACCGGTAATTAAAAAAGGTTGATCATGGATGGAGTCGCAGTAGATTATCGATTGACAAGAGGAAATCAAGAAATTGATCTCTGATTAAGAGTGATTGAAATCTTCCATATTGCGATTGTCTATAATTGTGTTCTTGATCAGGAAATTCTCACTAACGTCTCAGTAATTTAGGAAATCTTTTGATGTGAGAATTTATCAAATTTGGATTAATTAGGGTTCTGTTTATTTGACAATATTATAGCCAATTCAACCAATATCTGGTGTTTGTTAGTTGGTCCAATTCAACCAACCAATTGAGATATGGTAGGATGCCAATTAATGAAGGTTTATGTCCATGTTGGAGAACTATTTTGGGTAAAAACAATATATTTATTAAATGGATAATACATACAATTTCAAGACTCGGAATCTCATATTGATTCTCAACAATATCGACCGAACTTTCCAGGTCTCCAGCTCAGTCAGATAATACATTGGGGAATGGGGACTTGTCGGAGAATGGAGAAGTTGTTTTTCAATTCATACATGCCTCTATCGGTCAAACCTATCAGCTATGTTGACCGAAGATAATCTGCATGACCATTTAATAAACAATCAATAATGTATTAGTACATAGTTGTAACATGTCACCCACCCACATATCTCATTGAGTTTCGGAACTTGTAAGAACGTGGGGGTCAAATATCAATATCGATAATTCAAAGTAAATCCATGAATAGAAAGATGTGAAACCAATGAGGACAAAAATGATGTCAGGAGTTCATTGTTTTCGTGTACTTTCATCATAGAAGACTGAAGACTTAATTTTGTTTGATGTGCAATAAAATTCTACCTACACGCATCTCTAAAATTAATGTTTAAATTCCAATACTTTTGATTTTCTCGTGGGGATAGCATGGCCGCACGAAAATGAAGGAATCCCAAACACAACTTGATATCATCTGATCATCTTAGCAGGCAATGCACAGTGAATTTAGTTAAATTTTATTGACACAGAAGCAATGGGGTGGTGCCTTGGTGCCTGGTTCAATAACTATTCCATTCTTTTGAAAGCAACAGCTGAGAAGTGAGAAGACATAATAATATCAAATTTAACATCTCTATAGTATTAGTACACATATATTATTACAATGATGCAAATTGTACTAGTTTTGTTGTTGAATGTGTTGAACTGTGATTTATTCTAATATGAAAACTCATACAGATTGAAACTCGATCATAGCATCACTTTTCTTTTTTGACAACATTAAGTTTTAGGTAATCAACAAATCTTTCGAAGTAATGCTGATGCAGCTTCCTATCCTTGAAAACCACAGCGGCTTCTCTAGATCGGACCCTTAGCTTCTCACCTTCCTCGGACACCATAGCTAGTCTCAAAGCGTTAGCTATGTCATCTCTAGTAAATGAGCCATCTTCTCTTCTTTCTACTTCCACGGCCAAACCCTTGTCAACCAGAATCCTAGCATTCAAGGGTTGATCAATAATTAATGGTAACACAACAAGACAGTGCCCAAACTGCAAAGTCTCTATCACAGACCCCCAACCAGAGTGAAACAATGATCCTCCAATCGATGGATGTCCCAAAATCATCAACTGCGGAGCCCATCCAATACTCACAACTCCTCTTCCGTTAGTTCTGTCAAGAAAACCAGAAGGCAGAGCATCGACATCATCAGCTGCCCAATCTGGTTTTCTAAGTGCCAACAAGAATGTACATCCTGATAGTTCAAGTCCATGTGCCATCTCAGAAACTTGATCTTTAGTCAGCTTACATTCACTTCCAAACCCAGCAAACACAACTGATCTAGGCTTTTGCTCATCAAGCCATTGAAATATCCTGATCCATGACTCGTCAGTAATCTGTTCTCTTCTTATATGGTTTTCTGGTGCTAGTAAACCTACAGGAATCACTGGTTTTCCGATTAATTTTTCTAATAGATTCAAATACTCACCTTCATATTCAGGGCAACTACGTACAGCCACAGCTTGGCAAGCATTGAAAGTTTTGGCAACCCTTTCAACATCTGACATCCCAGAAGCGTTGCATTTGAAGAAGCCATTGTACACGCCAACTGCTTCAAAACTTCGGTAAGCTAAAGAAGATGGAAAATCAACCCACTCTGGCACTAAAGTCAAGCTATCCGGAGATGTTATACTCTGTTTTCTTTTACGATCACCAACTAAATGTACCGGCGGAAAAAAAAAAGTATAAGTTGCAGCAGAAAAGACTGAGAAATTCATAAGAGGGACATGATATTCTTGTGCTATATTATCCATCCAAGGACTCAAAGCATCAATGATGATCCAATCCGGGATTCGTTCGGCGATGAACTGCTTCAAGGGTTGTTGAAGGAGATCATAAGCAATCTTCAGGTACTGAATTTTGTCGAATGGGATGTCGACTGTGGCCTCGGCGCCTTCTGGTAGAAGGTCATGATTATTATGTAAGGTTGGTAATGGAAGCTCTACCAAGTTGATGAGAGTTGATAAATTTGATGGAGGTTTAGGGAGTCTTTGGATGTTTTTAGGTGTTGAAACAAAAGAGACTTCAACACCAGATTTGGCTAAGGCTATGGAGAGTTGAAAGAAAGGCATCATGTGACCAAAGGCTGACCATGGAAACATCACTACATGCATTACTTCTTTTGCCATTTTCTATTGCAATTTTACAAGTGATGATCAGCCGATTACCTAGGAACCTATACATAGATACATTTGGACATTTGGGAATACAAACATAATAAAAATCTAAGATTCGAAATCTCATATTGATAGGGATGACAACAGGAGAGATATTAGAGCGGGGTAATGGTCCTCCCGGACCCCACCTTATTTATTGGTATCGGTCCCCCCACCTCGTATTTTTTCAAAACTTATCTCAACCCCATAATAGTTGGAACAGGACAAGGTATGTTTTCCCTATTCCATTCCATTTATCTCATCTAACCCTTTTATCAAAATTGTTTATTAAATAATAAATAATATATAAAGTAATTCTAAAAAACTATCCAAAATCATCTTGTAAACATAAAAAATAAACAAAAGTCTCACAACTAAACAAGTAACTCCAATCATTTTTTAACATAAATATTGAAACAAAAAAAACTAAAAAAAGAAAAAGATTATATTTTAAATGGGATGGGGATTATAAAACGCATCATCGAGGGGACAAAGGATGGGCATTGCAAAATTATAAAACTCATAACCATTACGGATTTTACTATCGATCATCATCTCCACACCATTACTGCAAGTCCCCAAACGGTTTAAGGATGGACATTGGGGAAATAGGGAAGGATTTCGGTCCCCTCATCCCCATTTTCCCAACTTCTTTTCCTATCCCCTCATTTTTCCATTTGGGGAAAATGTTGATGGGGGAGTTAGGGGGAGGTATCCTCATTTCCATCTCCATTTCTCTGTTTCCTTCTGTTTTCCAACCCAAATTTTTTCCTTGATTTCCCCATTTCCTCCATTTGATAATGTTTAACTAAAAATTACTTATTTTTATATTATAATAATAATAAAAAAACCAATACATAGTAAGTTATATTATGCAATACAAATACAAATAAATCAAGTATTTATAGTTAGGGTTTCAATTAGGAAAGTAAGAAATGGAGGAATGAGGAAAAAAGGAAAAATAGTATATATATATATATATATAGGATTTTGGAGGAAATGGTGATGGGGTCTCTCCTATCCTCATCCCCATTTAAATAAAATTGTGAGAGATACAGTTATATATATAAAAAAGGCTTGGAGGTAAATGGTGATGGGGCCTCCCCTACTCCCATCCTCATTTCACTAAAATTTTGACAGAAATAGGGATGGGGTCATCCGCTTATTTAATTTAGAGATGAAATACATCCATATTCCCCCTCATTCCCCAATTTGGGTTTTTTTTTAACCTCCAAATGGGAATTGGGAAGCGGGGATCTGAAAAAAAAAAGACAATCCCTATGGGGGCTGTAACAGGTTGTTTTTTCCGTCCATACACATTATTTACCAATATTATATAGTAATTTTTTATCTAAAAATAGAAAGAAATGAAAAGGTTTGTGAATTGTGAACGATTTGTTTCCTTTTCAAGTTTATATATGTAAAGGGATATTCTGATGTTCATTATATATTGATCAGTCTGTATCGTTACATGTGCTTGTATGTGATCACATAAAAACATAACCACATATGAGTTACTTATGATTATATTGTAACCCAAAAAAAAAAACCGTGATCATAATGGGTGCACTAATACAGGAAAGTAACAGGGATATATATATAATGAGTTACTTATGATTATATTGTAAATCAATGTAATTGTACCAAAAAAAAAACCGTGATCATAATGGGTGCACTAATACGATCATAATGGGTGCACTAATACGGTGTATACTGATATATAACTTATAACAATGTATACTGATATATAAATGCGTTGCATGTGAACCATTGATTATGGAGAAGTTTTGACAAATACATACACTTTGAGTCAAAGTATATAAATCTAATGGTCCACATCTAACGCACTGACGAATTTATATCGATGCTCACTGCCTCACTGTCTTGAAAATTTATGTATATATAGAACATCTACAATGACTCGAACTTGAAATATTACGACTATTATCACGTTTATCATCAAACTACATTGAATGGTGATCGTTTCCTTTTAAAATTTTAACAATTAGAAATTAAGTCTCAATATATTTATATGAAGGTTCAAATTAGTGAGGGTGATGTTAGAATATTTGGATGAAATAACTCATTCAATCTGTTAATGTCTCAAGTTCGAGTCGATGTATGCGCTATAAAAAAAAATGAATTTATCGATGAAGAAGTTGTTTCTCATACATGCCATTTTTTTTTAAAGATACACATGCCACAATTAGTCATATCCTTATGCGCAAACTTACATGTATACGAAAGAAAAGAAGATATATACACCTATAAGAATTCCTTCGAAACAAAAAATTGATATTTTTTTATATAGGTGTTTTAGCTATATATATATATATATATATATTTCTTTTCTCCTTAGTGCATATTGATGTAAAATATATCGGTATTGACAAGTGCGTGCAGACTGAATCAAAACAATTGAATATAATGGTTCATATCAAATCACTGATATATATTTATCAATACGTATTGAGAAGAAAATATATATATATATATATATATAGAGAGAGAGAGAGAGTTCCAATAACTAAAATTTGGTACATTAATAAGAGGATTGGATTAAGGCTCAACATCCGAAAGCATCTCAGATAGCATTTCAAAGCATTCCAATGCAATGCTATTTGGGTATGCTAATGCTATAATTTGGCATTAAGTGAAAAAAGTATGCTCTAATACAATAATAAATGTTGTGCCAAATTTGATATATGTTATTCTTTATGTCAAATGTAGCATAAAAAATAGTATATTTCAAATTTGACACAACAATAAATGTTGTTTTTTTAATTATAAAAATATCATTGTATAACTATATCGAATGCATTAATTGTTGACTTTTATAATTTTAAATAATAAAAAATATCTATAAATTGAATGTATTAATTATATTTGTTGTTTTCTATACTTTTAAATAAATAAAAATAAAAAATAAAAATAGCATTTCAAATAGAATTATGTATTGGTGGGCTTCAGAAGGAAGGTGGGCTTAATAAGCCTTCTCATGATTATGTTGTGGAAGCTGATCTTTCCCACTTGACGGGCCTTAAGGGGCCCACTGAAAATCAGGAACTTCTGATGTTAGAAGGCTCAATTGGTGGGGCTGATCCTTTTGAGGTCTCGTTGGGTCACGGTTTAGATTATGAATATGGTGAAATTATAAGCCCAAAAAATATGTCTAGTTGTGAGAATGTGGAACTTTATGGAAATGGCAGTGATGGCATGGAGCTATCTAATTTAGCTCTTGTTTCAGTTGATGTTCTGAAAAGTAAATCACCAGAGAGACTTTCGATGAGAATTAGAAGCTCTAACGATCTGATCAAAAAGGTTGTGGATGGAAAGAGTCCGGTTCGAAAAGATAGGTCCATGGTTAGAGGTTTAACCGTGGTTTCTTCTGGTATTTTAAAGAAAAATATGAGGAGGTGTGACGCGTTTTTGACGAGGAGTCACAACATGACTCTAAGGAGTTTCTCTAATTTGAAGATTCAAAATGCATAAATAAATTCCAAGGAAGTTTGGAACTTGGAGGAAGAAGTCGCAAAGGTTCTGGAGAAAGGTCTGGCCATCGGCCTCAAATTCAATGAGAGAAGGAAAGAGCTGCTTGAGATTATTGCTAGGAGGAAGAAGGTGGACGATAATAGGTTTCGTGACTTGGTGAGAAGTTTGGTGCAAAATCACAAGGATATTGTCTTGCTTGCTAATTAGTTTCTAGGGGTGGCAGACTTACTCTGTTTTGCTTGTTTTTGTTTCATTGTTCTGTGTGGATGGTTTGGTTTCTTTTGTGTTTGGTGTGTTTGTTTGGTTCTTTTGGTTTTTTTTTTTCTGGCATTGTATGGGTTGTGCACTGTCTCTTGTGGTTTATCTTTAGTCCTTTCTTGGACCAGGTTCTTATCCTTGTTTGCCTTTTGTATTATTTCTCCTTGGCCGTTTTGTGCCTCTACTAAATAAAACCGTTGTTCAAAAAAAATATATATACATGTGATGCCTCGATATCTACTTTTATAACGAAAGATAACTAATCTCATAACCTGAAAAGAAAACTCCTCATAGATATTTGTAAAATACATAGTGGGATTTGAACCTATTACCACTTATGTGGAAGGGATATGCACTATAGTTTTGCTAAAAGTTGATGTGTGAAAATTCCCTTAAAAGTGTGTATGTCTATAAACCTAAAGGGGATGAATATGTTTTAACACAATTGATTACCAACTTTTTGAATTAATCAATTCTAATAAATTCACCCCATTAACAAACATTGAAAACAAGTAAAAATTGTGGAAATGAAAAATGACACGATTTTTACGTGGAAACCCTTAACAAGGGAAAAACCACGGTTAACCACTTAGCCACTCTCGATCCTCAAATCTACTATTATAATGATGTTTACAACCTAAGTTGACCACCTAGTCACACTTCAAGGTTATTAACCCACCACTACTACCCAACGGGCTTTAATAGTGATTCTTGATCAACAAACTTGTGCACTAAACACTTAGTCACAAAGCTTAATCTCAATGAAGAGTCAAAACAATCTAAGTGAAAATGATAAAATATTTAAACATGCAAATTGTGCTAGGCTACACTAAATGCTTATCTAAGAATTCAAAGATGTCAATAAATGCAGTTCCTAGATATCAATGTCTAAATGCAAGTGCAAGAAGAATTAATTAGATATAGCTATGAAAGTCTAATATCTAGTTATCAAACAAAAGTCAATCAACAAAAGTTGTCATGAAACATGGCAAAGAACAATCATTGTAATTAACAAATGCAATCAATTAGACCTAAACAATATCTAAAAGCAAAGCATAGAGATTTAGCTAAAAGGGTAAAATCTTCCTAAATGTTAGCTATCACTAATCAATGTTCTCAACCAACAACCAACATCACAAGCATGTTATAAAAGCTATTAAACACAAGAACATGCATTTAATTTGCAATAAAAACTAAAACCTAGGCATACATGACATAGTAATGAAACAATGAAGTTTAGGGCATGTAAAGTTTACCTAGTCAAAGAAAACAAGAAGACCCATGCTTGGATGATGCAAAAATGATGCTAGATGATCATGAATGAAGGATTGGTTGAGTGAAGGTAAGTTCTTGGAGCTTCTCTTACTAAGAAATCTTTTCTCACACTAAAATAGGGTTTTGAAGCTCTAAAAAACGAGTGAGGAAGAAGATGATATATTTATATGAAGCCCAAAATGAAACTACATTGTTTTAACAAAACTGCCCAAAGGTTGCATTGTATGCTGGTGTGGTGCACATGACGACCAGCGCGACAGTCAACTGGAGAGGTTGCGTTGGTGTTGGCACTGGTGTGGGCGCTGCTCGAGTGGCACACTACCCACTTCCTTAACACTTATGTACAAATTGTGCAAGAGTAGAGAGGTGAAGAGAATGCATCCTAATGCTTAACATGACATAGCATTTTAATCACAAGATGCAATCAACTTCAGTAAGCAAGAAAAGATAGAAATCAAGCACACATGAATTCACTTAAGCGTTAATGCAAGGTGATCAAAACATGTATACGAGTGAGTGTGTGCTCTAAATCTCTTCAATGAAAATTAAACAAGTGATATACCTTTAAAGCTTGAAATTGATCACGAGCAAGTCGGCTAAACTACCTTTACATTATAATCCTCAAAAATGTGGTTTGTCAACCGAAATAATCAATCAAAAGCCGAAGAACTTACAATATGTACAACAAAAAGTTAATCATATCCATTATTCAATAAAACCAAAACATAACAAGATACTTGTAAGATGAAATTGATAACATAATTAAAATCTCTGAAATCCGTGACATACTTCAAGGTCTCAAGGAATCGATCGAAAAGTCATTTAATTATAAATAAAAAACATTTCTTATAACTATTAATTCTCACATAGGAAATGAAAAACAAGGACTAAACTTAAACAATTTTCTTTCTCTTTACCATAGAAGATTCTTACTTTTCTTTTTTGACAACATTCAATTTCAGGTAATTAACAAGTCCATCGAAGTAATTTTCATGCAGCTTCCTATCTTTGAAAATCACAGCGGCTTCTCTAGCTCGGACCCTTAGCTTCTCACCATCCTCGGACACCATAGCTAGTTTCAAAGCCTTAGCTATGTCATCTCTGGTAAAAGACCCATCTTCTCTTCTTTGTACTTCCACAGCCAGACCCTTTTCAACCAGAATCCTAGCATTCAAAGGTTGATCAATAATTAATGGTAACACAACAAGAAGTGCCCAAACTGCAAAGTCTCAATCACAGATCCCCAACCAGAGTGAAACAATGATCCTCCAATTGATTGATGTCCCAGAATTTCCAATTGTGGTGCCCATCCAATACTCACAACCCCTCTGCCATGAGTCCTCTCAACAAAACCAGAAGGCAGAGTATCCACATCATCATCAGCCCAGTCAGGTTTTCTAAGTGCCCACAAGAATGACAAGCCTGATAGTTCAAGTCCATGTGCCATCTCATAAACTTGATCTTTAGTCAGCTTACATTCACTTCCAAACCCAACAAACACAACTGATATTGGCTTTTGCGCATCAAGCCATTGAAGTATCTTGATCCATGACTCGTCAGTAATCTGTTCTCTTCTTTTATGGTTTTCTGGTGGGAGTAAACCTACAGGAATCACAGGTTTTCCAAATATTTTTCAAGTAAATTCAAGTACTCACCTTCATATTCAGGACAACTACGTACAGCAACAGCTTTGCTTCCATGGATAGCATACGCAACTCTGTCAACATCTTTCATCCCAGAAGCATTGCTTTCATAGAATCCAGCATACACGTTCTTCGCTTCAAAACTCCTGAAAGCCAACGAAGATTGAAAATCAACCCACTCCGGCACTGAAGTCAGACTCTCTGGTGACGACCTCAGTTTCTCTTTGTCATAACCAACCAAAAACTCTGGCCCAAAAAAAGCATATGTAGTAGCAGAAAATACAGAGAAATGCACGACAGAGACACTATGTTGTTGTGCAATCTTGCCAACCCAAGTACTAATCATATCAGTGACGATCCAGTCTGGAGATTGACTGGCAACAAATTGCTCAAAAGGTAGTTTCAAGAGATCATATGCAATCTGTAGGTACTGAATCTTGTCAAAAGGAATGTCCACAGTGGCCTCGGCGCCGTCCGGCAAGAGTTGATTATTATCCAAGGTTGGTAATTGAAGCTCCACAAAGTTGATGAGGGTTGATAAATTTGAAGGAGGTTTAGGGAGTCTTTGGATGTTTTTGGGTGTTGAAACAAAGGAGACTTTAAAACCAGATTTGGCTAAGGCTATGGAGAGTTGATAGAATGGCATCATATGACCAAAAGCTGACCATGGAAGCATCACGACATGAAATACTTGTTTTTCCATTTTCGATTAATATCAGAAAGAAAAGCTTAGCAAACTATATAATACATGAATTAGATTTGCCAAGCCTTTATATGGGTAATTGAATTAACAACAACCTTTAAACGATTTATCCAAAAAAAAAAAAAAACAACAATTTCTTAAATGTTCTGTGACATGATTGACACTCCTGAAAAATAACAGAGTTATTTAAGAATAAGAAAGAAGAAGAAAACAAACCTCAGAGAGGAGAGATCTGGAAATATTTTGACGCTTTTGAAGAGGGACTAGGATCCTCTACTATCTTTTTCTCTACTGAACTATGCTAATCTTTATAATATCATTTTCCATGTGGCTGTTCAACAAAATCTACGGTTAAGATTTATTTTATTTTGTTTTTGTCTCATCTAGTACTAAAACAGTGTCGGTAAGGTAAAGTCAAGTAAAAAAAAAAAAAAAAAAAACCCTCTCTTCTCTCAAATAATCAAATCGATGAACAATATTGGATTTTTTGTTTTGGCTCTCATCTTAACAACAATGTCTCCTCTTTCACTTTACTTTGCATCTCTCCAAAATACTGTGCATTTCTCTCCAAAAACACACCGTCTTCGTATGCTTCGGCTTCTTTTACGAAACTGTGTCTCCAATAACATGCACACCCTCTGTTTGCCTATCACTTTTCAAATGGTTAGATAGAAGCTTACAAGCCATTTTCATTTTTTCAATTGAATTCATGAAAACCCAACTTCGTCCAAAATACCGTAAACCCAAAATCATTCGGAACCTAGAAAACCCAAAACTTTGAATTCGGATGTTGTTTTTCAATTTCGATCTAAATTTTAAGTGTTGTTGGGTAAAGAATCTTGTACTACATAAAGGGATATTTGTTGTCAAATAATTATCAAGATGAATGAATAAGGCTACCATTCATGTGATTCTGATGGCCTGTTTTCCAATTTTTTTTTTAAATCCTTTCTTCGAAATCGTGGGAGAAGCGAGTCAAGCGAGTCAAGCGAGTCATACCACGGTTCTGATTCGGTTCGATTCCGATTCCGGTTCCGGTTTCGAACCGTCAGTTTCGGTTTCGGTTTGGTTCCGACGGTTCGTCCGGTTCGGGTATTTTTTTTTATTAAAAAAAATATTAACAGAACATAACACATGTAATAATGTGAAATTGTAAATGAATTTTATTGAGTAAGCAGAAATTAAAATAAAAGACCGAATACATAAATTAAAATAAAAGTATAAAACTAAAAAATTAAAATTGATCTTGTACTTAATTTGTACAATAATTAAGTTGTCTACGTATCCTCTTGAGGTTTAAAGAAATCAAAAATCATGTAGTTCTTTTACATTTTATTGCTTTTTACATCTGTAAGTATGTAACTAATCGCTACCTTTCGTTCCTATGGTGTTGTCATCATCGAAGAAATGGTACAGTGTTCTTTGTTCAATTTCTTATTGTCTGCATTCTGTCTTTGTCCAATCATCAACACAGATTTGGACTTGAATTGATTCTAGACTCAAAAGCGACCGGCTTGAGTCCAAAATATTTCCATCAGCACTAAACTCATGTTCCACAACCACTGTAGAAACCGGTGTTATAAGAATCTGTTTGGCTATTATAGACAAGATTGGGAAGTGTTTTTAATGTTCCATCCACCAATGTAGAATATCAATTTGATCCACATCACCACCGTCTTTTATAAACTCAAAATCGGTATTGTGATAAGTTTCAATCTCAGAATATGAGACCGAACTCGATAAAGAAGAAGAAGAACCTCGTAATCTTTTGATCTTTTGGGATAACAGTGCAAACCATGCCCCCAACACTCTAGAAGATCGAGTTTGGAAGACATTTTCAGTTTGTGGAACACTAATGTTCAATTATGGACCATAAATTCTACGATATTCATCATATAACTAATAAAATAATGTCTTAATTATAGAACAAAAAGTATTAATATCTACTTCTATACCTAAACATTCATAAATAAAGAGTTTGATAATCTATCAAATTTTCTATTTTACAACGTAGGTCAAAACACAATGCAAGTAGGTAAATAGTTGGAAATTCCCTATAATAGGCCAACCATTTTTTTTCCATAGCTTTAATGCATGTTTCTAATTGTATATCAGATGAACAATCAGCAAATGTACCAGTAATTTTAAAACTCTCAATAATAAATAATTGAGTGGTTGGATAATAAATACCAGACAAATTGTTAGTAACACTGTTAAAAACTTTTAACAAATTACAATTTTTTATACAAACATCCCAATTGTGTGGATAAAGATTGATTTGACTAATATTATATTATATAAAAGAAACTCATAATCATAACTTTCACAAAGCAATTTATAAGTAGAGTTCCAACGTGTTGGAACATCACGAGAAAATTTAATAGGACGCCTACCTGCCTGTTTACAAAATCTTACTCATGCTTTCATTTTTTTGATAAAATTGGACTGGCCTAGAGGGAAAAAGCATCATATTATATGCTGAAATTTCCATCAATAATATAAAAAGAATAAAATGAAGAGTAACAAACACCAG
Source organism: Dipteronia dyeriana (assembly GCA_032871835.1). Taxonomy (NCBI): domain Eukaryota; kingdom Viridiplantae; phylum Streptophyta; class Magnoliopsida; order Sapindales; family Sapindaceae; genus Dipteronia; species Dipteronia dyeriana. The sequence goes on along the minus strand of CM065299.1, from coordinate 98,471,624 downwards.
AAAAACACAAAAACCAAGGGAAACAATCCTAACAAAAATATTGGCACGCGGGCCATAAAAACAAAAAAACATCAAGAAAAACAAAAAGACTCTCTACCCAAGCAATCATTGTCAACCAATAAAGAGTAGAAAGACGGGGAGTTTGCCCACCACGAATCGATCTCTAACCCCAAAGCATGCTTAGAAAGAGCGTCTACAACCTGATTCCCCTCCCTAAAGATATGAGAAACCTGAAACTCCATTTTTGATATCTGATAGATACAGTGTTGCCAAGCCTGCCGAATCCGCTAAGGAACCTGTTCAGATCGATAGGAGAGCAGCTGAACCACATAAGAAGAATCACTCTTAAGCCAGATCTGATGCCACCCATTCTGCCAAGCAAAATTAATAGCTATCGAAGCTGCAAGAAGTTCCGCCTCAAATGCAAACACATGATCAAGAGGAACAGCAAAACAACCCTTTACAAAAGCTCTAAAATTATGAAAAATACCCCCACAACCCCCAGCACCTGGAGAACTCAAGGCGGCACCATCAATATTAACTTTGGTCCAACCAGGAGCCGGAGGTGACCAAATCACACTCCTGATAACATGGGCCCTAGCCTGAATGCCACAAAGATCAAACCGATGAAGAATCAAAAGATCATCTATACAGTTACGCATACACCCAATCTCTAACCGATTAGCGTCAGACACCGCACGCCAAACAAAAGACAAAGCAGATCCGAAATACATAGTCTTACTCTCAAAAATCCACTGGTTACGGGCAAGCCACACACTCCAAACCACATCATGAATAGTTGACTTCCATAAAACACGCATTTGATCGCTAAACGAAACTGACATGGCCTGTGAAAAGAACGAACTCCACGTATCGATAGAAATACGTCGCTGAAAAGCTGAGAAAATCGCCTCCCAAAGAGCAACTGCTAAAGGGCATCAAATGAAAAGATGATCAGACGACTCACTGCTAACCTCACAAACATTGCATCGGGAAGCTAAGTGAAACCTAGCCCAACATAAGCGATCCTCTATAGGAAGCCGATTCAATAAAAGACGCCATGTCAAAGCTGACTGGGAGGGAGGGATAAAACGACACCAAACATCTCTCCACCAAGGGACTTACGGAGAATCACGAATCATACAGGAATAAGCCGACTTGCAAGAAACCTGCCCATCCCGAGAATGAGCCCACAACAAAGAATCTATAACTGGAGAGATAGCAACGTTATCGATCCGAGAACATAGATCTAGAAAACAGACTCGTAAACTATCGTCAAGAACCCACTTACCCTCATAAATAAAATCAGAAACCCTTGCTTTAAGAAGGGTAGCCAAGTAATCAAGAATTCCCAGAAGCTCAAGAATGGGAACCCCTAACCAATTATCGTGCCAAAAATCTCGCTGAGAATTCTCTCCAATGAGCCAAATGCCCTCTTTGAGAAGATCTGAATAGTGAGAGTGGAAAGAAGACCAAATCAACGAAGTGACATACCCCCCATGAGATATCATATCATTAAGATGTTTCCACAAATAAGAGAGGACATCCTTGATGGGTTTAATAAAAGTTTGAAGAATTTTCAAACCTTTTTGAACGCATAAATTTAAAACATGGAAAACACATCTTTCATGAGAAAATTTACTATTAATAAGGCTTTCATAATTCAATTAAAGCATAAATAGTTGTAGTATTGGCAGAAGCATTATCAAAACTAATTGAAAAAAATTTGCTTTCAATTTTGTACTCCTAAAAAATCATTTTCATATTTTTATAATATATTATCATCAGTATGTGCATCATCAAAAACTCTAAATGCAAGAATTCTTTTTTGTATTATCCATGATTTGTCCATATAATAACAAGTTACACTCAAGTATGAATGTGATCGTCAATGGTCAGTCCATATGTCGGCACATAGGAAAACACGACCTTTATAGTTCTCAAAATCTTTTTTCAAAATCTTTTTTCAAAATCGTTTTTTCTTTTTTTATAAATATCATACATTGTACGTATGAGAGTGATTATAGGAACACAACATGCAACATGATTTAATGCTTTATGACAATATTTAAGAAAACCAACATTTTCATCAAAACTAAAAGGTAAATGTTCTACACTTCTATAGCATTACCATTCTAGCTAAGTCTTCTTTATTAGCTTAATCACTATATTTAAATAATTGAGTGTTATAGGTAACAAACCTGGAAATTTGAGATTGTGTACTCGCCCTGGTATGTTCTACTAGATGATGCTTCATAATATGCTTCCTATATGTGCCGTATCCTCCAGATTTAGTCCACTTAAATGCTTTAGAGCAGTAATTGGACACCGCCCAACACGTTCCAACCTCTTTCGTAACTTTCTTCATATGGAGAACGAAGATATCAGATTTGTACTTCTTTTCCTTCTCTAAGACCTGTTCAATACGTGGGCCTTCAAATTCTGGAAATGGAGAGAAATCAGGCATATTTTCTTATTTTCTTATTGTCTTGTCATATTGCTGGGGATAGGGCCGATGGGCCTACTAGGCTAAGACTGGCTAGCATTGGGTTCAGAAATTGTTAAAGGGGGATTTGGATTAGTTGGATAGTTTAGGGATTCAATGTATGCTTATCGTTGCAGGAACTCATAGTAAGCGGTGTCATCAAAACCGATATTATCCGACTGGACCAGAACCGGCTCGGACATACAACCCTTACCGATCCTGGAAACAGAACCCCTTGGTGAAGCTGGAGAGTCTCCTGCTCCACTTCCACTTTCACTTTCACTTTCACTTACCATTTAAAAAATTGATTTGTAAAAAAACTCTTCAAAAAAATTAAAATAAACGGGTGGAAATAAATTTGAAAAATTTCTAGGAAATAAATTTGAAAAATTTCTATGAAATAAATTTTAAAAATTTATTGGCAATGATTGAATTGATTTTTTTTAAAAAAAATTGCAATACAATAAATATAAACTAATTGAGAGATAATTGAAAAGAATTAGGAGAATTGAGAGAGAATTGAGAGAGAATTGGCGTGAAAAGAAATGAATTGGGGGAGGGTGGTATATTTATAGAAAAACAAATGAAAAATGAAAAAAAAAAAAAGCAGCCGTTGGCCCCAACTTTGCTTTTAAAAAAATCAAAATTTGAAAAAAAAAGAAGAAGAAGAAGGAAATTGGTCTGGAACCAATGGTTTCAGAACTGAAACCGAACCGCCGGTTTCATACCGTTTTTTTTTATAAACCGAAACCGAACCTTAAGGCCCATGGTTCCGGTTCCGGTTCCGGTTCCGGTTCCGGTTCCGGTTCCGGTTCCGGTTACAGCTACGGTTCATTTTATACGGTTACGGTCCGGTTCATGACTAAGTCAAGCGACTTAAAAAAAACGGAATTTTACACCGTAAAAAAAAGAGGGACATGGATGCGACAAAAATTAAAATGAAATAAATCTTGACCTTAGATTTTGTTAATCTGTCACATGGATGCTGATCCTCTAAAGATCAACATAGTTCAACAGAGAAAAAATCAACAGAAGTCTAACTAATTTACGGTCACGGTGGAATTTAATATTGGATATTATTTGATTCGGTTTATTAGGTTAATGCTAAGACCACACACACACACACAAGGAAAAAAAAAAGTTCCATGTGAGACAAGAGTTGATGTGAATGAGTATTATTTATGAGTAGCTTTCAACTACAGGATCCCATATTTTAAGAATTTTTGAGTTTCTAGACTTATTTTTTTAATTTTTGAGATTTTTTAGATAATTTTCAAGGCATTTCAAATAGTATCCGAGACTTTAGGGTAATTTTTGAGACTTTTTTAAAGATTTCGAGAATTTAGACTTTCTAAATAAAAATGAAAAATTTTAAATTTTTTTACTGTCGTCTTTTTCATTGGAACTTCATATCCATTGATGGAAAGGATTTTGACAAAAAAAATCTCACAATGGTATAAACGTAATAAAAGAAGAAGATGATGGTATTATTGTCCTTTGGTGCCATTTATTAACTTATTGAAACGGTGAAATTCTCAAAATTCAATATACGAAATTAAAGACATATAGGCCCCGCAACAGAGGAAAGAGAAGGGAATTTATTGTATATGGGCCCGTTTATTTATTTATTTGATATTCATTTTGGTCGATCCAGCGATCGATATAGAATCTCGAAAGATTTTTAAAATCCGGGATCCTATAGTTGAAAGCTACTCATTATTTATTAGGCTAATTGTCACATATTCCCCTCAGACTATACCTAAAATCGTATGTTGCCTCTTGAATTTTTTGTTTAGGCACTAAATCCTCTAAACTATCAGAAATTGGTAAAAGTGGATGAAAACCTAACGTCATCCACTATTCTGTTATGGCAAATTACACTAAACACCCTTATTATATACATAATTGTATCAAATCAGAAAAAAATATAATAATATGACATAAACACCCCTCTTACCAAAATTTTAAAAATCACATTATAAAAATAAAAATTTAAAATTTAAAATTTAAAGACTGATTAAATAATAACAAAATTCTGAAATTTTTGATAAAAAAATTAAATAAATAGATAAATGAAAAAATTAAATTTATTTAACAATTATTTAAATTATCTTTTTTTATTTAAATATCTCTAAATATAAAACTCAGATCAATATATAAATTATTTAATATGAATTATCGTTTAAGCTATCGTTTTTATTTAAATATCCCTAAATTTCACTTGTTCATTTACAATAACATGAGTATTTAAATAAAAAAGATAATTTAAATGATAATTCCCCATAAATAATTTAAATATCCATTGTTATAAAAGTTTTGGGGTTTAATAGTTTAAAAAAAAGTATAAGGTGTAAGTTGTAAGGATATTTAGGGATATTTAAATAAAAAAAATAATTTAAATGATAATGGCTAAAAAAAGTATAGGGCATTTAAAGTATTATTATTATTATCATCATTATTATTATTATATTAGTATTATTATATTATTTTAATTTTTTTATTATTATCATCATTATTATTATCATTTCATTTTTTTTTTTGACATTATCAATACCCTTGTTATTGTAATTGAATAAGTGATATTTAGGGATGTTTAAATAAAAAATATAATATAAATGATAATGGTGAAAAAAAAGTAAATGGTATTTAAATTCTTATCATTATTATTATTTTTAATTTTATTATCAGTATTATTTAATTTTTTATTTTTGTTTTTTCCATTATTAATAACCTTGTGATTGTAAAAGAACAAGTAATATTTAAAGATATTTAAATAAAAAATAATTTAAATGATAATTCATATTAAATAATTTATAGATTCATCTTGGTTTTATATTTAGGGATTTAAAAAAAAAAGATAATTTAAATGGTAATGGCTAGAAAAAGTATAGGGTATTTAAAGTATTATTATTATTTTTTTTATTATTATTATTATTATCATTTCATTTTTTATTTTTGTTTTTGATATTATTAATACCCTTGTTATTGTAATTGAACAAGTGATATTTAGGGACATTTAAATAAAAATGATAATGGCGAAAAAATATATAGGATATTTAAATTATTATCATTACCATCATTATTATTTATTTTATTATTATTATTATTATTATTATTAAATTTTTTATTTTTATTTTTTACATTATTAATAACCTTGTTATCGTGAACAAGTAATATTAAGAGGTACTTAAATAAAAAAAATATAGTTTAAATGATATTTCTAATTAAATAATTTATATTTTCATCTAGACTTTATATTTAAGGATATTTAAATATATATATATATATATATATATAGAGAGAGAGAGAGAGAGATATATATATATATAAAGATAATTTAATTTTTTTTAAAATAAATTTAATTTTTTCATTTCTCTATTTATTTAATTTTCTTTATCAAAAAGTTCAGAATCTTATTATTATTTAACCAATCTTTCAATTTTAAATTTTAAGTTTTTATTTTTAAAATATGATTTTTTATAATAAAAAAAATTGGTAAGAGGTGTATTTATATCATTTTCTTATTTATTTTTTCTAATTTGATACAATTATGTACATAATATGGGTGTTTAGTGTAATTTACTATGACATAACAGTTGATAACGTTAGGTTTTCATCCACGTTTACTATTTTTTGATAGTTCAGGGGGTTTAGTGGTTAAAAATAATTCATGGGACAATATGTGAATTCGGGTATAGTTTTGAGAATATGTGATAATTAGTCTATTTCTTATATGGTATTGACTTTAATCTACTTTGACAATAGCACCACTCTAAAGAAAATTAATTAAAAAGGTAAAAATATCAGGATCATCCATGTTACTTAATAAAATAACAATTTTATTTTAAAAAATAATTAATTAAATAAAATAGTAATACTATACAACTAAAAAATTAACTCAAAAATCAAAGTTAATGATATGATAAATGTATATTTTTTTATAAAACGAGATTGATCCGATGGTAAACCTCCTACATCTATAGTATAAACTTACGTGTTTAAGTAATTTTTTTTCCCAAAATTAGATAACAGTGTAATACTTCAAATATATATATATATATATACAAATTACTTAACACATTATTTTGGTCGACCAATACACGTCAAGCAATGTGGTGGTCGCCGAACACCAAGATTTATTTGTACACGTACGTAGATCAAACAATTATTTCCCAGCCACCGCTGAGGAGATATATTCATCCACCCAATTGCAATCAGCAGTAAGAGAGTGTCGTACATACAGTATTGCAAATGACATAAAATCATGTTGTGTAAATTTATATAAACAAAAGACAAGATTAGGTTGGTCTGATGGTGAACTTCTGATACATGCACCACGAGATTACAGGTTTGAGTAATCTTCTCCCAAAAAAAGCCCCGAATTACATTGTATTAATTTTAAAAAAAAATTGAATATATATATTAAAAAAGTAAATTTATATATACAGATGATATGTGAGATATTTTTATTGAATGGATCTACAATTTTTATATTCCATATATCTATGACATATGTTAGAGGTTCAAAGACAAGATCCATATATATAACACGAAGATTTTATACAAGCTTGGGAATTCTTGCAAAATTGTCCAAAAAGTTAAATATTTATTTAAAAATATAGTGTTGACGTCGATTTCTGGATGTTTGAGAAAAGTCAACAATGTTGAATTTTAGCTGTGACTTCAAAGAGAAAGAGAAGGAGAAGGAGAATGAGAAAGTAATCAGATGCAAGTTTTACGTGATAAAACTCCGATGACCGGAGAAATGTCCACGGGTGGCTGAATAATCAATCTAGCCAAAATGCACTATTGAAAAGATTTACAACTCTCAATATCTCTTTTTCTCTTTGTATTTTCTTATATGTTTTCCGTATCTTTTTTGTAACGAGATTATGGGTCTATTTATATGTTCATAGAACCATAATCTTCTATGTACAAGTAACAAAAGATCTTTGTATTTAATTATGATTGGTTACTTGTTTGAAGTAGTCTGTCTTCTTTCCTACTTCGGAAACTTGTATAGAGACCGAATGGGACTCTAGTGATATAGTCCAATTAGGACTTATTTCCTTATAAAGACGTAGTCTTTTTGAAGAAATAAAATTGTTGCTTGATTTGGAACCCTTTCTGTTTGGTATTCTATTCCTCTTGGAATTCTTCTTTGATATGGATTTCTTCACGTATTTTAACGACTCTTGACTCGTGAGTTACGCGCTAGGCTTCTTTATTCGGTTTTCTTCATGTTTGTCTCGAGTAGAACATGATATTAGTTGGTCCCGAATGACGTCATCTGATCCCGAGTAGAACATGTCATCAGCTAAACTGACCCCGAGTAGTATATGACAGCAGTTGACCCCGAGTTGGTTTTGTTCAATACTTGTTTACTCGGGCTTCTCTTCTTTGGTGATGTCTTGTAGGATACTTTCTGAATGCTTATTCGGATGTCCACCTAGCAATTCTATCATCTTTGTCAACGATGTGTACGTCTAATAAAATTTATATACTACAATACCCCCTTAAAATATTTTTGCCCAACAAGTTTCGTTCCGGGCAAAAGTATTTTAATCAATTCTTTAATTTCTTCGTTTCTTTAATGTCAGGGTAAATGTCTTGTCATAATGGCGTGTCTTAATGGTGACCATGTAAATTCAGTTTGCCTCCTCATGCGAGATCTCAATGATTGCGACGTTTTGGAGTTCTGACGGCCTTGGCCAGTTCTTCTCTTAACATGTGTCCTCTACCGCTTCTTTTCTCGATACCATTTATGATAAACGACCTATGCGTCTCCTAGTGCGCCACCTACGCCATCAAATCTGTCATTGATTTTTCCCGCCTTGAGATCCTAGGGTTTCGTGTTGTTACCCCTTTAAATTCTCCATTGAAAGGAGTTGCATTGGTTCATTCTCAGACTCAAACCAGAAATTTTCCAACCCAGATTTCTTTACGCAGAAAAATCCCTATTCTTTGTTGAAGATTTTTCATCAGGTTTCTTTATTTAAGGTTAGTTTTAATGAATCCGATTTCCCGTCATCGTCTTTTTACTATAGCTCTCGAAGCGCTTGATCGTGGGGATTTTCAACTGGTATCTCACGCTCAAAGATTATTGAGGGAAATCCCCCTAGATGAACCTCTTTTTTTAGAAGTCGACATATCTGGGCTTTACCCTGACGTCCATTTTAGTTCTGTATCCAAATCTGATTCTGATTCATCTAGTTTTGAATATGTCGTTTCTATTCACAGGGTACCACTTCGATCAAGGATGGGAAAGCATCAAAGTAAAAGCGAAGTCCACAAGCACAACTAGAGCAGCGTCCGGATCAGGGAGCAAATTATTAATTAGACGGACGTCGAAGAGGAGTTCAGAGAATCTCTTCTCTCTTTTTCTATTGATCGCCCGAGTGGGTTTGACACTGAACCGAATGTGGTCAGGGGTAGATGAGATCGGGAAATATCGTGCCTGATTCGACTTGAATAATACAGTTACTTTGATTCATACCGGTGATAGAGCTGTGTGGAACCCTCCCCCGGGCATGGTGGCAATCTATGGGTCCATGCTTTGTTGTGGTGTTACTCTTCCTCTTTAGCCCCTCATTGCCTGGTTTCTGGCTGAAGCAGGGATCGCTCATCTCAATTGGCCCCGAATAGCTACAAGATCTTGATATGTATGTGGCACATGTGGAGCCGAATGAACCTAGTCGCCGCCTTCCCCGAGTGAAATCAGGCAATTCTACACGCTAAGGAAGTCTGGTAAGACAGAGACTTATTTCCTCATGTCTAACCCGCCAGATTGTTGGGTTCCCGAGTGGACAAAAGTGAATCGGAGAGTTGACACCTCTGATGACCTCAAAAAGAGGGGCTTTGTATGGGAATTTCCTTCGTCCAACAAGTACTGGAAGAACAGTTGGTTTTTCAGCTGGGGAAACTCGGAGAGTGTTGAAAGTTCCCCGTTTTTTCTGTTCCCCCAAGGTATGGAACAAGAAAAAACTTTAATCTAGCGATACTGAGCTGACCAGACTTGCTCGGGCAGCAGTTCGCACTCTAGAGAAAATGAGCAGGACCTATCTTTTCAATGAGAAGAAGATGATAGAACTTGGCTTATTTAGCTAGATTTTAGGCTACCGCAGACGATGTAAGTGATCTTTATACCCTTTTTTTCTTTTTCTTTTTTCTTTTTTCTTTTTTGCTTTTTATATTCTGACATGATTCCCTTTTTTCTCTTAAGTGTATGACTCGGACATCGTCTGTGATATTCAAGTTCGTCAGGTGAAGTCAATCCTTCAAGCTAGCCAAAAAGAAGCTTTCCGTCAGAGCGAAGAGGGCATTGCCCCACCTGAGTCAGATGAGGACCCTAATGAGGTTGGTGAGCAGATTTCTAGAAGTGTACCCGTGGAAGTCATCCGGTCAACCGTAGGGGAGTCTAGTGGTTCGAGTGGCCATACTCAGGAGTTACCTGAAGACGGAGGGAGGCAGAGTGATGTTCTTGGTGAGGGGCCTGGTGGATCGAGCTCCCCGGTTGTGGTCCCTACAGAGTGGACGGATACCAGTGTTGGGGGTAAAACCTCTGAGGGATAAATAAATGTAGATCCCGACCTTTTTGAATCCTTCCGAGATGATGTTTAGGAAGATTCGTCAGCTGATCTCGGTCTTCATCGCTCTCGGACTGAGAAAATGAAGGTGGTCGATTCTCTAGCTCGTTCTCATAAAGTTCCTCGGGTGGTTTCATTCATCGACTCCAGTGATGAAGACATCGGGGCTGAGATTCCCCGAGCGTTGATGTTGAAGCATCGACTGAAGCGGAGACTTCTAACCCGAACAAGGGTTCCTTTCCCCCTGAGGTCCAAGATCTAGGGGATAAATTTTTGGGAGGTCCTTCCTATCCTTCTCCCTAGGATATGCTTAGGGCGATGTCGTCCGGTCGGGCTTTCATTGGGGATGATCATTTGAGCCACCTCAGGGACGCTTTTTTGATGAGTCATCTTCAGAATATTTTTAACGGCGCATGTTATGTAAGTTATTCCCAACTCTTCAATCGTCTTGCTTGTTTTCTAGATTTTTAAATAAACTCCTTTGTAGATGGTGGTCGAGTTTGCTGAGCTGATTTAGATGCAACAGCATCAAACCGATCGAATAAGGCATCTTGAGGCTTAGCTGAAAGAAAGTGAGGACAGACGTGCTCGTTCGAATCGGCTTATCAAATGGAAGTTGGGTCTGCCCAAGTGTTTGCTGACCACTGTTTGGCGAAGCAAGTGGCGGCCGAGGAAAGAGCATCTTCGGTAGAGGAGAAGGCTACGTCACTACAAAACTTGTTGTCTTCATCCCAGGAATCAATGCTTAAAGCCGAATAGGAGGCGGAGCAGTCCAAGTTGGTGAATGAAAAGAAGATTGAAGAATTGGAGCTCAAGCTTTGACAGTTGAGTCCCTATCCAAAGAGGTCAGGCTGGAGCTCGAAGTCCAAGGGGTCGATCGTTTTAAAAGATCCCCTGCTTACGATGCCCTTCTCCTTCGGGAATTTCAGCGAGGGCTTGTTTCAGCTGGTGATTTTTTTAAGGTCAAGAATCAGGCAACTGAAAAAGCCTGAACCAACTGGAAGCTGTCGATCAAGAATCATGTGGATCGGTCTCTAGAATCTCTTCAGAATCAAATAAAGGAGTGGAGAGCTTATTGCCGTAGTCAAGGCAAAGAGCCTCATCCCATGCATTTTGAGGTTCCATCAGAGCACTCCCTCTCGACCTTTTATGCCAGTCAGGAGTCGAGCGTAGAAGGTTCGTGCCTGATGTCAGACCGATCTTGGGAGAAGATTACAGTAAATGGATGGATGATTCGGTCGATATGATTGCTTGGCCTTCTAATGAAAGTCTGCTCCGAGAATACAAAATGGTGCCCTACCCGAGCATCGGCAAGAGTTCTAAATCCTCCTAACACCTTGATTTATTTTGTAGAAATTTCATTTCTGTAACAATTCTTTGTAACGATTCTGTAACGATTCTGTAACAATTCTTTGTAAATATTATCAATGAAATTCCGAGTTAACTGTAATTCTGAAAACTGAATGGTTTGATCCGATTCATTGCTCAAGGAATTTCACCGAGATTTTCCTTTAACTTGATTCTATTGTTGTCGAGTATCCTATTAAACTGGCTATTGCAACTTATGCCAAGTATCTTATTAAACTGGCTATCACAATCTTTTGAGCCGAGTATCTTATTAAACGGGTTGTTGTAATCTTTATGACAAGTATCTTATTAAACTGACTGTTTTTGTCTGAGTAGCTTCACCGAGTATCTTAATAAACTTGGTTTCGTTACCTGAATAACTTTTGGTGCCAAGTATCTTATTAAACTGGCTAATTCTGATGTTCGGGTAACTTCACCGAGTATCTTATTAAACTTGTTTCGTTACCCGAATAATTTTTAACGCCGAGTATCTTATTAAACTGGCTAATATTATTAACCGAGTCATCTTAAAACAGGCAAGTTAGATTTATACTTGTGTTTCATACTCGGTTGCTACCCAAACATTACATCAAGGCTCACCATGATCATATGTTCGAGTCCTTGCATATTACCGAGGTCGTCTCCCCAGTTTTTCTGTGCAAGGGTTTGCCGAATCGTTAAGCTTTTCGAACTGCTTAACACAGCTACGCATTTCACCGAAATTTTTTTAGATAGCGTCCCGAGCTTTTCCTGAATCTGGTGCATCAGAATGATCCCGAGTATTCTATTTGCATGTTCTTATTATCATGCTCGTCTTTCATATGTTCTTATTATCATATGCTTTATTTTTCAAAAATCTCGAGTTTGATTTTTATTTATAACTGCAAAACCAATAAAAATTTAAATTCTAAAAACTAAAATTGACAACTAAAGGAAACAAAAAATAATTTTAAGGATAAAAAATCTTCAGATATTGGGCATTGCATGGTCGGGGTAAGACCCCTCCATTGGGTCGTGCAATCCAATATGCTCCATGGCCAGCTATTCCTTTAATTTTGTACGGCCCTTCCCAGTTATCAGCCAGGGAACCTGCAGCTTTATTTTTTGTATTCAATGACACCTTCCTGAGTACCAAGTCTCCTAGTTGGGATTTCCTGACCCGAATATGAGAGTTGTAGTGGTGAGCTACTCTTTGCTGATATGCCATATTTCATATTCGGACTTATCTCTTTTCTCTTCTAGCTCATCTAGACTTTGTAACAGCATATCAACATTCTGATCTTCATCATATAGTCTGAACCGGGGTGATGCATATGACGTTTCTATGGGGATAACAGCTTCTGTTCCAAACGCTAAAGTGAATGGAGTCTCTCCTGTTGAGGTTCTTGTTGTCGTCCGATATGCCCATAATACTTCGAAAAGCTTTTCAACCCAACTTCCTTTCTTGGCATCGAGCTTTGCTTTGAGTGTATGCTTGATGATTTTATTTACTGCTTCAGCTTACCCGTTTGTTTGAGGATGGGCAGGTGTGGCATAGTAATTGGCAATTTGATACTCCTTACACAACTGTCTAAATTTCAGGTTATCGAATTGGGTGCCGTTATTAGTGATGATAGTGTCTGGGACTCCAAACCTGTAGAGTATATTCTTTTTCATGAAATTTATGGTATTTGCTTCTGTGATATGTACTAATGCTTCAGCTTCTGCCTACTTCGTGAAATAGTCAACGGCTACTATGGCATACTTCGCTCTACCCCCTGTCCCAGCTAGCATTGGGTCAATTAAATCCAAACCCCACATGGCAAATGGCTATGGGGATGTGAGGTTTCTAAGTTGTTCAGGGGGTTGTCGGATATCATTAGCAATCCTTTAGCAAGTATTGAAACTCTCCGAACATCGTTGTGCATCTGAGAATAAAGTAGGCCAGTAAAAACCTTGCCTGAGTACCTTGTGTGCTAAACTTTTACCCCCAGTATGGTTTCTGTAAACTCCTCCGTAGGTTTCCTATAATATCGACATGTATCCTCCTCTGATACACATCTTTGGAGTGTTCAGGAAAACCCTCTTCTGTATAGTTCTCCTTCAACCAACATGTACCTTGCTGATCGATACCTGATACGTTTTGCTTGTATGGGCTCTTCTGGGAGCAAGCCTTCTTCCAGGAACCTTCTCAGCTAATTCATCCAACCGTCTGACGATGTTTGCATTTCTAAAATTTTAAAGTGTTTTGGTTCAGCTGTGCTCGGTTTGAGGAGATGTGCGACCGGAATTGTTTTTGGCCTGATTGGGTTGTTGATGACGCTAGTTTGGACAAAGCGTCTGCCTTTTCATTTTCCTCCATGGGATCTGGGCAATCCTATATTCTTTGAGTTTCTGGAGGAGCTATTTTGTAATGTCTTGGTAAGCTATCATGCCTTCATCCCTGGTTTGGTATTCGTCCAGGACCTGGTTGACAACTACATGTGAATTGCTAAATATCTCGACTTCATCTGCCTCGAGAGCTATACAGACTCTGAGTCTAGCTAGTAGCGCCTCGTACTCAGCTTGATTATTGGTTTCTTTGAGGTCAAACCTCATGGCACATTCGACATCATCTCCTTCTAGAGTGCATACTACGATCCCTGTCCCGTTGCTGTGAGTGTTTAAATAGCCATCAACATACAATTTCCATGGGAAGTTTTTACCCAACATCTTTTTTGCTTCCAGGTTTGGTTCTGTGAACTCTGCTATAAAATTTGTCACTGCTTGCCCTTTGAGAGATGTCATGGGGACATAATGGATATCGAATTCACTTAGCTCGATTGCCCATTTGGTTAGTCTTTCTGAAATCTCTGGCTTCTGTAAAATTTGCTCAATGGGCAGTCGGTGAGAACCTGGATTGCATGAGCCTGAAAGTATGGCATTAGCTTCCTTGCCGCTAAAACCAATGCTAGGGCCATTTTTTCTGCCTGTGAACATCTGGTCTCGGCTGGTAAAAGTGTCTTGCTGGTATAATACACTAGCTTCTGTACTCTATCTTCTGTTCTGACCAGGACTGAGCTTGCTGCTAGTTCTGTAATTGATAAGTATAAATAGAGTAGCTCTCCTATTTGTGGTTTCAAAAGGGTGGGACCCTGCCCTAGGTACTCTTTGATTTTTAAGAATGCCTGCTCTTCCATTCGAGTCCTTTTCCTTTTCTAATTACTTTGAAAAAGGGTGCGCATCTATCTGTGGCCTTTGAGATGAATCTACCCAAGAAGCTAAACATCCTGTTAATCGTTGTACTTCTTTTAGTGTCCTTGGTGAGGTCATTCTCTGCAGGGCTTGGATCTTTTCAGGATTGACTTTGATTCCCTTTGGTTAACTTGGAAACCTAGGAACCTTCCTGAAGGAACTCCGAATAAACACTTGTTCGGATTCAGCTTCATTTGGTATTTTCTCAAAACATTAAATGTCTCTCGCAGGTCTGAGGTATGCTTGTCTGTCGAGACACTCTTGGTCAGCATGTCATCAATGTATACTTCCATGTTTCTTTCTATTTGTCATGCGAAGATTCTGTTGACCAGCCTTTGATATGTTGCTCCTGTATTTTTTAATCCGAAGGGCATTACTGTGTAACAATACAAGCCCTGATCGGTTGTGAACGCTGTTTTTTTTTCGTCAGCCTTGTTCATCCGGATTTGGTTATATCCCGAGTAGGCATCCATGAAACTGAACAATTCGTGGCCTGATGTAGCGTTCACCAGTTGGTCTATCCCTGGAAATGGAAAACTGTCTTTTGGGCATGCTTTGTTCAAATCTGTGAAATCCACGTACATTCTCCATTGTCCATTTTTCTTTTGGACGATGACTACATTAGCTACCCATTGAGGGTAGTTGATCTCTCTAATCGACCCTATAGCGAGTAGCTTCTCCACTTCCTAGTTTGATTGCCTGACTTCTCTCGAGATTGAATGACATTCTCTTCTGTATCACTGGTTTTGCATTCAGGTCTACTGCGAGATGATGAGATATTATTCGGGCATCTATCCCGACCATATCTTCATGACTCTAGGCAAACACATCCTTATATTCTTTGAGCAGGTTAGTGAGGCTTTGTTTGACTTTTCCTTCCAAATTGACCCCTGATCTTGATCTTCTTGTCTGGTTCATCTTCTTTCAACATAATTTCTTCGACCGGTTCATTTTTGGACTCCTTCGACTCTTCCCTTGGATCAAACTTGAATGACAGTGACTCTTTGTTCTGACTCAGTTGCGTTATAGTGCATACTTGTTCACCATCATTTTTGTCTTTGTATACTGACAGGTTAGCTCTTTAGGTCATCTCTTAGGACCCCTTGACTACACCGCCCCCTACTCGGTCGGGAATTTGATCATCAATGCATAAGTGGCTGTTACGACCTTAGTTTTATTCAAGAATGGCCGACCCAACAATACATTATACGGCCAATTGTCTAAGTCTACCACCACGAAATCGAGCATTACTGTTCTCTGACAATGTGCCGCTTCAATCTTTACGGGTAGCTTTACCGTCCCGAGTGACCTGACCTCAATTCCTCTGAATCCTCTGAGTGGGGTATGAAAGGCTGTAGATCCTTTCAGTCCAACCTGAGTTGACTGTAGACGGCTACATTGAGAATGTCTGTCAGACTTCCATTATCTATCAGGATTCTTCTGACTTCTCGGTGACCAATCTGGGCACTTATGACCAGGGCATCATTTGGCCGAACATCAACCCCATGTGAGTCAGCTTATGTTAAAATTATTTGGGTCTCATCCTTCATTCACACTTTTCGAGTCTGGTTCGACTGAGTTCATGTCAAAGTTCTATCTTACCTCCACTTCATCTCTGATTTCCTGAGTTCGCTCTCGGTTACTTCTCCCAGTGGACGGTCCTCCAAAGATTGTTTGTATTACTTCATTGGCCTTAGGGCTGGCACTTTGATTTCGACCGGAGCTGTGATCGACCCTTGTCTCTTTCTTTGGTTCTGACCTCTCATCCCTTTTCAAGATTACATCCTGAAGGTGTCCTTCCCGAATGAGGGTTTCTATGTAATCTCTGAGCTAGTAACACTTGGAAGTCTCATGACCGGTTTTCTTATGAAATCTACAGTATTTGGTTGTATCTCACCGAGCAAACTGAGACTGTCGGTGTGGCTCTTTTACTAGATTTTTCTCTTCCAGTATGACCAGGATTTCCTCTGCTTTTTTCGAAGAGGGGTGTAGTTGGCGTACCTACCTCAAAATTTCTCCATGGTCTGTTCGGTATTACGCCCGTTTCCCCCGTCCTTACTTTTTTCTTTGCTGTTTCCTTTCTGTTTTCCCTTTTGGTTATGTACCTTGGACTCGGCATCCTTTTAGGGTTTTTCTCCATGCATGTAGTGTCCTCCCGTAGCTAATTCTCCTTCTTAGGCTAGTGCATATCCTCCCGCTATGTCCATCAAATCTGAGTATCTGGTTAGACGGGCTCTTCTTAGGTCAAAAGATAGTCGTCCATTCTGTGGATTATTGATAAATGCAGAAATTATTGCTTCGTCGTTCGTAATGTCAATTTCTGATACCGCTTGGCCGAATCTCCCCAGGTATTTCTTCAATGACTCATCTTTTTCTTGTTTTATCTGAGAAAGGTAAGCCACTGATATTTTTCTGTGAGCGTTGCTCAACAATTATCTTGAGAAACTCCTACTTAGTTCACTGAAGCTTCTGATACTTGATGGGGACAATCTCCTGAACAATCTTGAGCCCGTGTCTCCTAGAGTCTGTGGAAAGTTAAGGCATAATAAGGGATCGTTGTGGGCATACTGAGCCATAACACTTTTATACCGCCGGACGTGTTCTTTAGGATCCGTATCCTTCTTGAACTGCTCCACGTGCGGCATCCTGAATCTTTCTGGAAATGAGGTCTGCAGGATGTCCCAAGTGAATGGACTGTCATAATCTTCGTCAGATAAGTCGTTGTACCCATAACGTCTGACCAGTACGTCCATCTGACGCCTATTGTTTTCAAATCCTCGAGTTAGGCTCTGAACTACGATATCTCTATCTCCCACCGGACTTCCATGATGGTTAAACCGATGGGTGATTGTCATTCCTCTCTCTGGCTCTTCACTTGGATACCGAGTTTCACGGGTTGATTCTTACAGGCGTATAGTTCCGTGATGGCGCTTGCGATGGTGATGATCGCTATCTTCTGATAACGACTGATCCCTATATCGGTCATGCTTGATGTGTCTTGCATCGGCTATCTGATCATGGTTCTACCTCTGGCGTGGTTGTTCCTCTTCGGGTGTTTCATGTCCAGCCTGATTAATTGAAACGGAGTTCCTTCCAGCTTCCGGTGCATTTAGTTCTGGCCCCACTACAATCGAACGAAGCCTTGTAGGTATGAGGTTAGGAGGTTGTGCTTCTTCTACAACCAGTAGATCAACTCCTTCCTTTGCTGCGTCTGCCACCAGCTATCGCAGCGCCTCACGGAAGTGTCGTGTTAGGTCTTCACTGGTCGAAGGGATCTGTTGAATCCCTGCCAGGGATATTGGTTGGTTCTCAGTGGTTACGGCGAGATCTCGTGAACTACTGCCAATATGGACATTATATGGAGATTTTTGGACATCCCTAGGACTGTTTCTGCTTCCCAACATTACTTTTAATTAAATCGAAGGTTCAGGCCCTTCTTCTAGCGCCAATTGTTGACGTCGATTTCTAGATGTTTGAGAAAAGTCAACAAGGTTGGATTTTAGTTGTCACTTCAAAGAGAAAGAGAAGGAGAAAGTAATCGGACTCAAGTTTTAAGTGGTAAAACTCCGATGATCAGAGAAACGTCCACGGGTGGCTGAATAATCAACTTAGCCAAAATCCACTATTGAAAAGATTTACAACTCTCGATCTCTCTTTTTCTCTCTGTATTTTCTTTTATGTTTTCTGTATCTTTTTTGTGACGAGATTATGGGTCTATTTATATGTTCATAGAACCTTAATCTTCTATGTACAAGTAATAAAAGATCTTTGTATTTAATTATGATTGGTTACTTGTTTGAAGTAATCTGTCTTTTTTCCTATTTCAGAGACTTGTATAGAGACCGAATGGGACTCTAATGATATAGTCCAGTTAGGACTTATTTCCTTATAAAGGCGTAGTTTTTTTAAAGAAATAAAATTGTTGCTTAATTTGGAACCCTTTCTGTTTGGTATTCTATTCTTCTTGGAATTCTTCTTTGATATGGATATCTTCACGTATTTTAACGACTCTTAACCCCGAGTAGGTTTTGTTCAATACTTGTTTACTCGGGCTTCTCTTCTTTGGTGATGTCTTGCAGGATACTTTCTGAATGCTTATTCGGATGTCCACCTTGCAATTATATCCTCTTTGTCAACAACATGTACGTCTAATAAAATTTATATACGACATATATAAAAATGTGCTTAATTTTAATTTTTTTTAAGGATGTTTAATTTTTCTAACTAATAATTGTTAGAGGTTCAAAGAGATCGAAGATCTCTACACGAAGATTTTACACAAGCTTGGGAAAAAGCAAAGTCGTTTTATTTTAAATTCTTACAAAATCATTAAAACAATTAAGCCTTTTATATAGCTAATTGTGTAATACACAAGCACTAAATCTTTTCTCTCTTACTCTTATTTCTTGACAACGTTAAGTTTAAGATACTCTACAAATTTACCAAAGTAATTTTCATGCAGCTTCCTATCCTTGAAAATCATAGTGGCTTCTCTAGCTCGAACCCTTAGTTGTTAGAAAAATTTTAACATGTGGGGTCACATATGTTAATATTAAATGTGTTTTTGTTATCTTTTGGTTAAGCCTAAATTAAAGTGATCTATTTAAGATTAAAGTTTGAAGGTTTAAAGGTATAATTGTCATAGAATTAATATGTAGATACCAAGTGCTATTTCTAATTTGATGAGGGGACAAATTATAAATAGTAAAACATATCAGATTATTATATATAGGGTTATGGTCCCCGAATTACACAATCACTTTTGGTTTTTCTGGATCCTCATCACCGGAGAAGAGAGAACACTTTTGTGTCCCAAGAATTGTGATAATTTGGAAGATCTCAACCCATAATATGTATTTAGGGTTTGATTAATCATGATATAGAAACATGTTTATGTTAAGATTCAGATTAATTATATGTCTATGCATGTTAATTTGTGTTAATCAAATTCTTACAAGTGGTATCAAAGTCACTCATGATCGATTCTTGAGAATTTAAGGAATTTTTGGAGATTTGTTGTGTTGTTCAACCATTGTTATATGATATATGTTGTTTTATACATCGGTTCTTAGTATCAGATATATTGTTTGATATATGTTATCTGATGTATTGATAGAGAACAACAATATTTGGTATTATTTGTTTGTCTTTTAGTGATATGTTGTGATCTCTTATCATGTTTTCATCTAAATAAAGAAAAAAAGAAATATTCTGTATTGTTGGTTCTTTATTTAGGTTTTGATCTTTTGTTTGATTTTTTCATTTAAGTTAAAAAAAATAGTCGATGGGTTTTATCAACCCAGATCGCACCAGACCCTTGACCTAACCAAGGTTGATGGGTTTTCCAGTGGGTTTTTACCCCAAACCCGTGTCTTTCCGGCAAGACATTGTGCGAATCACTGTGAGGAGGAGGATCGCCTGTCGTCGACCACGATCTGGTCCAGATCGGGCGATCCATGTCTCGTCCAGCCGTCGGTCTCTCCATCAGTTTAGGATCGGTCATTGGCTTTATCGATCGCCAATCTATGTTTGCAAGTCGTCGTCTACTGCTTTGCCGTGCGTCGTTGCCTCCAGTCGATGATGTGGTGGCTTTGCGATGATGAACAGTGAGAACCAGGTCAATAAAAGTCGGTTTTTATGTTGGGGCCACTTTTGAAGAATTTGATATTCTTGATAGACTTATTTTCAATTATTTTGGGTCATTATGTGATTTTGATAAAGTTTCAAGGCCAATTTGTAATTACCAAAAATTAATAGGCATGTTTGTAATTATAACAAGTTTTGGGGTGGATTTATAATTACTGAAAAGTTATGGAGTCATTTTGTAATTTTAAAAACCTTTGGGTCAAATTTTAATTCTCAAAACTTGAGGGGCCTTTCTATAATTTTGTAAAATCATAGGTAGTTTTGTAATTTTGATAAATATATATATATATATATTTATTTATTTATTTTAAGGATCAACTCAAATTCAAATATTTTTATATATCTTTTATGGTTAAATAAGGTGGTTCATCATTCTAAATGGGCTAATTAAAACAAGATGTCGCTAAAATCACCTCTTTTGTGTAGATTGTTTACGAGAGATGTTGGATGTTTGTGTGTATATGTAAATTCATACGGGTATTAGCCGGCTCAAAGGAAGTTTAATACTTGGCCGAATTGTACGCACACATGTGATGGTAGACATGTAATGATTATAAGGTTTTACATGTGAGATTTATTATTTGATATGAATTATTGTCAATGTTTGATCACTACAACAAGAGTATCACTTATAATTAATATTACTGTGTAAAGAATTGATATTAATGTTGTGCTATGTATCTTGAGATGGAACTTACAATTATTTGAATTTGTTGATTATTGTATTTGGTTATTAATGTGAGCATGTTTGTGTGTTTGTTTGTTCTCTTTAAAGCTAGCGTTTCTACTACATCTGCTAATATCAACTATATATCTATGTTTAATGGGGCCAACTTTAAGGATTGAAAGAGAAGATACCTATTGTTCTCGGCTGCAAAGATCTAGACTTTGCGCATTGGATTGAGTAATGCGCTTCTCTTATGTATGCAAGTTCTCTTGATGACAGGAAGAACTTTAAGATGTGGGATCGCTCAAATCGCATGAGTTTTATGATCACCAAGCACGGCATTCCAAAGGCATTTAGGGGTGCAGTATCTGAAAAGATAACCAAAGCCAAAGAGTTCCTTGTCGAAATTGAAAAGCGTTTTACGAAAAACGATAAAGCAGAAACAAGCATGCATTTGCAAAGCTTGATTTCTTTGAAGTACAAAGGCATGGGAAACATAAGGGAGTACATTATGGAAATGTCTCGTATTGCTTATAAGCTTAAGGCACTGAAGCTCGAGCTGTCTGACGACTTGCTCATGTATTTGGTATTAATATCACCTTCCTGCACAAAACAACCAGTTTAAGGTTAGTTACAACTGTCAAAAGAAGAAATTGACTCATAATGAGCTCATTTCTTACTGTGTGCAAGAGGAAGTGAGATTGAAGCAAGACAGAACTGAAAATGCTCATTTGGTAGCACCTCTAAGGACAAGGGCAAAAAGAGAAAGAATAATGAAGCTGCTAAGGTTCAGCTCAAAAGAAACAACAGCTTATATTCTGAACCGAGTGCTAACTAAAGTAGTTGTAAAAATACTTTATGAGCTTTGGACAGACAAAGCCAAGTCTAAAGCATTTTCACTTTTGGGGATGTCCAGTTGAGGCAAGGTCTTACAGAACATATGAAAAGAAATTAGACTCCAAAACTATGAGCAGCTACTTCATTGGTTATTGAGCAATCTAGTGGCTATTGTTGGAACCCCGTTCATCGGTTACGCAGTGGTACTATGTTTTAAAAGTTTTATACATATCATAATCTGTAACTGGGACCAGTGAACTTTGAATCGTAATTATTTTTCGGAATTAATACATACAATATGTATACACAGGAAATTATAATCAATAAAATCAGAAGAACATACCAACGTTTGGAGTCTCCTTCATTTTACGTTATGCTCCTGTCTGAACCAATCTTACCAATGTTTGGAAACTCCTTCACTTTACAATGTGCTCCTATGTGAACCACTCGATCTTCATCGCTATCTCCCGGAACTGGTAACTGCGTGTGGGCGCATCACGATCTCAGGAACTTAAATGAAGGATGTAGAAAGAATTGAAGAAACTCTTTCTTCTATGTGTTTCAAAAACACACAAAACATAAAACAAGATATATATCAATATATATATCTATCTATTTCGCTGCACATGAAGCAAGATATATGTATATGTTTTCTTTTTTTTTCTTTGACTTTATCTTTTAAAAAAAAAACACGCCTGCACCCTTTTTTTTGTTTTCAATATATATATATACAACTTTTACTGTGTGTTTGCACTTGTATATTATATCTCTCCTTTTATATATATATATATTCTCTTTTATATATCTATATATCCTTATTTGTATCATATACAAACACTTATATACGTGTACACACCAATTTGCATCCAATGCAATCTCTTGTGTTATAACTGATATATATCTTTTAATTATCATTTTTAAATATATCTAATATATTAAAAGTGATAATAAATATTTTAAATTTAAACTTAAATTCAAATACTTAGATAAATGATTTAGTAAAATAAAATAATCCTATTATTTTATCTTTACCTAAATCCATATATCAACTAACACCCTTAAATTAATAGTTAATTAATAATTCATAATTATCAATATAATTAAATAATCTAATTATTTAATTAATTTAACTATTAACATTCATTAATTAAATAATCTCATTATTCAATTAATTTCCGAATAAAAACAATTAATTGGACAATCCAATTAATTAACCATGACCCTTGTTACCTAAATCGATTAGGCTAGCAAGGGGACCTAATGGACCCACAGTATTTTGAGCTCCAATAATCCTCGGAATCATTAATTAAACTCTTTAATTAATATTTCTTGATTATTAACTCCGGTGTTATTCCACTAAAAACCCGAAGATGCACTCTCTCAACTGTATACGCTTTTACACAGACCGATACAACTCGGTGTCCATCGATATAGCTATTACATATGGTGTGATCCTCCATAATAGTTCATAATTAGAGATGGGTCATAATGTCCGTTATACCCCTCTAATTACATATATCCTGTAAGTACCATTGATTCTCTAATGGACAATAAATCCTACATCCTCACGGAATTAGGAGAGCGCTCATATTGTCCAAGCCCCGAATCAACCCTTAAGGGAACTACCATCTACTTCTCACAATAAGGAGTGGATTCCACTATTGTGTACAAACCTTCCCAACCACAAGCCAAACCGTAATCTCAACATACGGAGTATATTGATCAGGAAATACATCTGACATCACCCATGGTATATCAAAGACCACGATCTAACCTGAAGGAGTCGATAAGACACTTAGGATTAAGATCACCCATTTATAGCCATCATTAGTTGATATATATGAATCTCATCGGTAAACGGATCTTTGTGTGAGATTCATATAGATCATAGCTCAGTCCTATATGATCACATCATACAAGGTGCCTTCATTCCCATTTCTCATATGAATGATTCAGGATAGAATCACTGTACATTACGGAATGGACCGCAGCTATAGATTAACCACAAATAAAGTACCCAGCTTTATTTGCTATCTATGGACTCTTTAGATTGCACGTCTCTTACTGTATCCATCTATATATGACACTTATATACACAGTTTGAGATTACATCCGACAATCTTGGATGTTAAATAAATGTACAAGTTATATAATAAACAGCACAACAAGAATGAATTGAACTTTTCCTTTTATTTATTTCATAAATCCATTTACAAATTACATCTTTATGGTATAAACCCCAACAGCTATAACTTTTATGATCCCACACTTAGGTTAATTTTTTAGACGGGAACTATAACATTTTTTAAGGATGTTGAGTTTGAGTGGAGAATATATGGTTAGAGACATTGTCTTTGAGGAGGAATCGGTTGCGATTCCCATTATCACTTTTGACAATGTGCAGGTTTCTATACCAGTTATTAATCATGAAGCGAATCCAGATTCTCAACCAGACAATGTTGAACAACCTCCCATTCAAGATGAAGTAATTGTTCCTAAGGAACAAACTCAACAACCTCAAGAACCTGTGTCATTAAGGCGATCCACTAGAGAAAGAAGAAATGCTATTCTGGACGATTTTTTCGTATTTCTCCAAGAACATGATGAAGACATTGGAATGATGAAAAATGATCCAATCAACTTCTATCAAGCCATGTAGGGTTCCAACTCTCAAAAGTTGATTGATGTCATGAATGAGGAGTATAAGTCTATGCAAGACAATAAGGTTTGGGAACTTGTCCCATTACCAGAAGGTGCAAAGCCCATTGGTTGTACATAGATATTTAAAATCAAAGGGATTCGAAAGGTGATGCGGAGAGATATAAGGCCCGTCTTGTAGCTAAAGGTTTTACCCAAAAGGAAGAGATTGACTTTAAAGAGACTTTCTCTCCGGTTTCAACAAAAGACTCTTTTAGGATAATCATGGCATTTGTTGTACATTTTGACCTTGAGCTTCATCATATGGATGTCAAGATGGCGTTTCTCTATGGTGACATTGACGAAAAAATTTATATAGTGCAACCAGAAAAATTTGAGTCGAGAGACCCAAAGAATATGGTTTGCAAATTTATAAAGTCCATATATGGACTCAAGCAAGCTTCCGTCAGTGGTACCACAAGTTTCATCAAGTGATTATCTCGCATGGTTTTGAGATAAACATTGTAAATAATTGTGTGTATCATAAAATCAGTAGGAGTAAGCACATATTCCTGGTTTTGTATATCGATGACATGCTGCTTGCCACAAATGATATAGGAATATCGCACGAAACCAAGAGATTTCCACCAAAGAATTTTAAGATGAAAGATCTTGATGACACATCCTTTGTATTAGGGATCCAGATACAACGAGATTGCTCTCGGTATTCTTGGATTATTACAAAGGAGCTATATCGATAAAGTGCTCAAAAGGTTTGACATGCAAGACAGCAAATCATGGGACACCCCTTTTGCTAAGGGAGATAAGTTCAGTCTCAGTCAGTGCCCTATAAATAACCTTGAAGTTAAGGAAATGCAAAAGATTCCCTATGAATCAGCCATAAGAAGTCTAATGTATGCTCATGTGTATACGCGTTCGGATATTGTGTACATTGTCGGTATGTTAGGCAAATAGTTAAGCAACCCTCGGATGGATCATTGGAAAGCAGCCAAGCGGGTTATGAGGTATTTGAAGAGAAAAAGAGATTACATGCTCACATATAGAAGATCGGATCAGTTTGAGATCATAGGGTATTCCGACTCTGATTATGTTGAATGCCAAGACAGCAGGAGATCCACATCAAGCTACATATACCTATTGGCTGGCGGAGCTATTTCTTGGAGGAGTGTCAAACAGACACTCATAGCTTCTCCTACCATGACAGCAGAATTTATAGCATGTTATGAGGCATCAAGCCATGGAATATGGATGCGGAATTTTGTCACTGGGCTGCGCATTCTAGAGGGCGTTGAAAGACCACTCAAGCTATATTGTGACAATAAGTCAGTGATGCTATATTCTAACAACAACAAGAGCTCATATAGATCAAAGCATATTGACATTAAGTTCCTAGTTGTGAATAAGTGAGCCCAGAGTAGACAGATATCCATATAGCATATTGGGACAAACTCCATGATAATGGAACCACATAAAAATGGATTACCACCCAAGGTCTTTCATGAGCACACTGTTCATATTGGTGTTATTTTGTGTGAGGATATCACATTATAGTTGGAGTTTGTGTCATTTTGTATTTTATTGCTTTATAGACATACTTATGCATTTAAGTGTTTGGCTATTTTTCAGATCAGAAATAAAGTATTCAGTTAACTACACTCTGTTACATTATGTTAAGTATTGATCTTACTAAAGAATAAAGTAGGACCAGTTGGAAATAGACATGTATATATCACATTGCATGTAATTCCATGCTACATATCTATGATTGATCTATGTCATTTGGTTATGTTGGTATACGTGACCATTGATGGGTTTAGTCACGCTAAATGTGACGAAAACCGCTTTGATCCTATGTCGACATAATCAATAGACGAGATAGTTCGGATATACTCTAAAATTGTGATCACATAATTTTTAGAGCTCAAAAAGTCATACACGTATGTAAAGTTACATATGTGGCCCAATGGGAGATTGTTGGAAAAATTCCAACGTGTGAGGCCACACATGTAAATATTAAATGTGTTGTGCTATCTTTTGGTTAAGCCTAAATTAAAGTGGTCGATTTAAGATTAAAGTTTTAAGGCTTAAGGGTATAATTGTCATGAAATTAATGTGTAGATACCAGAATGCTATTTCTAATTTGATGAATGACCAAATTAGAAATAGCAAAACATAGTAATCTGATTACTATATATATGGTTATGGTCCCCAAATTACACAATCATTTTTGGCTTTTCTGGATCCCCATCAATTGAGAAGAGAGAAAACTTTTGTGTCTCATGTATTGTGATAATTTGAAGATCTCAACTCGTCCACCAACCTCAGACAATAGATTCAGGTACGCTTCCGCTTTCTCTTATCTCACTTTTCTCTTGAATTAGTTGGTGGAGCTTCGAGTGATCGATGGGCATCTCTCAATCGAGTGGAGTAAGTTGACATGGGTTAGTAATATGTATTTAGGGTTTGATTAATCATGATATAGAAACATGTTTAGGTTGAGATTCGGATTAATTATATGTATATGCATGTTGATTTGTGTTAATCAAATTCTTAAATTAGCTTATCACCTTCCTCGGACACCATAGTCAGTCTCAAAGCCTTAGCAATGTCATCCCTACTAAATGACCCATCTTCTCTTCTCTCTATTTCCAAAGCCAATGTTATAGATGATGTGTTAGTAGACCAACTAGAGGGAATGAAGTTGCCAAAGACTAGTTTCAAGTTTACTTTGACATTTGTGATTTAGAGGCTAGGGTCAAAGATTTACCTTTTCCGGGATCGAGTGATAGCTATAAAACTATAAGTAGTAGCGGGAACGACGAGTGGTGAAGGCATCTGCTCTTCAAGCGACATGTCATCATTGACTATAGCAGAAGAGTACCATCGAAGATAATGAAGCCATATAGTAAAAGTCAACCAAACTGGTTTAGGAACCATACGTTCCATAATCTCGTAACCATCATCAGGATAGAAAGTCCGGAGACTATCCACATTTCTTTTTCATGAAAATATCCAGGCTTAACCCTATCTAAGATGAAGGCCCTCGCCGCACCTAGCTGCTCTGAAGTTAGAATCCCTAAATCAGGAAATGTTAACCAAAGAGCAACTGGCAAAGGGAATACTCCCGATAGAGCACGCATACAAAGAAAACTTTATGGTTCGCCTTTCGTTTTTGCCTTGGTTGATCGTTGGGTTGTTCTTTCATCTTGTTAGTTGCTTGGATGAGTTTCTTTTTGTTACTTGTTGTGACTGTGCGTTTGTTCTTTGGACCTCTTGTATCTTCGTTGCATAAAACTTGTCGTAAAAAAAATGTGGGGATCAAAGGAATTTAAACTTGTTACCTTTGACCTAGAGCAAACATATTGTATAAAATCTAGTGGCAGACCCATAAATTTTTACGAGATGGGACACTTACACGAAATAACAATTATATAAAAATATATGGAAAATTTAAGATCCTAATAAAATGAGTTTTTCTCTCTCTTCTCTCTCTCTCTCTCTCTCTATATATATATATATATATATATATATATAATGATAGTATAATGAAGTTTAGATAAAATAAAACAAATAGAATTCTTACTCAATATGAACTAAATAATCTTACATTGAAAAAGAAATTAAAAAATATAATATTAAATAAATGATGACAAGAAAAAAAACAATGGATATTTATAATCTATATTCTTAAAAAAATAAATTACAATATAATTTTATAATAAGAAATTTTGTTTTGTATTTATAATGAATTTACTTCAAATTTATATAAAAATAATTGATTAATAAATATACTAGATATATTATTGAATTTTTTATTTTGTAATTATTGGTAAATTATTGATTTATTGATTCTAAATAAATTAAAACTATAAAATCAAGAAAAATTAAAATTTAGAAATAAAAATTATTGGTTTTAGATAACGATTGAATTTGTCAAAGATTAGGTATTTCAAATTAAAACTATTAAAAATAAAAATAAAAAGTAGATAATTTAAAAAAATTAAAAAAAAAGAATTTTAAAATAATAAGAACATTAAATGAATGCAAACAGTGGCACTTAACTCCTACCAACATCAATCTTATAAGAGAAAAGCCAACTGCTAACAATTACTACATGATGTTGGTGTTATTTAATATAAATATATATTAACTAACGCGTTTTCGAAATCGTTTTTAAAAAATAAAAATGAAAATAGACTGAAAAACAGCTGCAGAACGGAACCTTAGGACCTGTCCTGTAAACGTTTTTCAGTTGCTGTTTTTCGAAAATAAAAATGAAAATGAAAACAGTATTTTTGGT
The DNA here is from genome assembly GCA_032871835.1 of Dipteronia dyeriana. NCBI lineage: Eukaryota > Viridiplantae > Streptophyta > Magnoliopsida > Sapindales > Sapindaceae > Dipteronia > Dipteronia dyeriana. Next base: position 98,442,885 of record CM065299.1, on the reverse strand, counting down.
TTCATTTTCGATTTCTGAAAACGTGTCTGGTAGCAAATACTGAAAGCTATATTTTGAAAATGAAAATGGAAAAAACGCGTCTGGTAAGTTAACCGAAAACTATCAAAAATTGAAATATCAATTTTAGTATTTTGTCTAATATTATTACAACTATAAACAAATTGATTAAATAATTAACCAATATAATTTTTGTATTGTAATTTTTAAATTAAACAAAAGTAACACATCAAAAATTAATTCAAAAAAACATATCAAAAAAATGAATTAATCAAAACTAAACTCTTAAATTATAAATAAATAATTATAATATATATATATTAATATATATATATATATATATATATATATATATACATATTACAATAATATATTAAATATTATTACATATATTATAATTTATATTATAATAATATTAAAAATTATTATATTTTTATAATATATTATAATATATAATATTTTATATAATATTTATATAATATATCATATATTATATATTCATATTTTATATTATAATATACATAAAAATATATTATATATAATATATATAATAATAATTATAATATATATATAAGAGGGGCACTTTGGTAATTTAAAAATCTTGTTCCGTCTTGTCCTAGTTATATCAAACGCATAACAGTACAATTAATAGTTTAAGATTTTTTTTAATATAAAAAAAATGAAAAACAAAATGTAAAACAAAAACGAAAAACAAGTATTTTGTGTTTTTCAAATCTTTCACTTTTAACATTGATTTTGTTTTTCGTTTTTTTTTTCAAAAATAAAATGAAAAATGGTTAACGAACGCGTTTTCGAAATCGTTTTTGAAAAATAAAGATGAAAACGGACTGAAAAATAGCTACAGAACGGGACCTTAGAAACCAGTAAAATCAATTTAAAAAAAATATAAAAATAAATAGGAAACCGAACCCAACTGGTCTACTGATAAAATCTCTTTGGATTCGGCAGCTAAGCATTATATTATTTTATATTATTATTTGTCATGATTGCTAGCTAAATGAAACAAATATTTAGATTTTTTTTAGAGAGAAAATCAAAAGTAACCACAACTATTATGAAAATTTTATTTTTAACCACATATGAAAATTTATTTGGTAATAGCCATTTTTTTTAAAAAAATCAGTGTATGTCCGTAAATTACAAAAATACCCCTGGATTTGATTTTTTTAAAATAACTGAAAGAAAACTTGAAATCATGACTAAAATCTAGAATCAAACTTGAAATCATTGCAAGGAACTTGAAACTTGAAACTTGAAACTTGAAACTTGAAACTTGAATTCTTGTTTAAAAAAATGAAATTTTGAAACTTGAAATCTTGCTTAAATTGAAATGTTGAAACTTGAAATCTTGACTAAATTGAAAGTTGAAACTTGAAATGTTCTGGGTTTTTAAGTTCTTCGTTTTCAAATTTTTAAACTTGAAACGTTGCCTAAATTGAAACGTTGAAACTTGAAATATTGACTAAATTGAAATGTTCAAACTTGAAATGTTCTGGGTTTCTAATATTTCATTTTCTTTCATTTTTTTCAGCAGATCTAATCGTCGGCGGAGGGGGAGCTCGACGGTGTTGCTGTGCGGTCGTGAAGCCTAGGCGACGGCACTCCGGCAAGCCGTCGACGACATGTGAGAGAGAAAGAAAAGGAGAGAGAAAGAAAAGGAGAGAGAAAGGAAAGGAGAGAGAAAGAAGAGAGAGAGCTGTGGGGAGAGAGAATAGAGGTTGGGTGAGAGAAAGATGACCGGCGACAGTTCGCAGGCCTTCGTAAGGATGACGGAGACGGTTCGTCGGCAAGAGAGAGAGAGAGATAGGAAAGGAGAGAGAGAAAGCGGGGAGAGAAAGGAAAGGAGAGAGAAAAAAAATGAGAGAGGAGAGAGAAAGTGATTGGGGATGATTTTTATATGGGGGTATTCAAGTAATTTCTCAAAAAAGTGGCTATTAACAAATAAATTTTCGTATGTGGTTAAAAACAAAATTTCCATAATATTTGTGGTTATTTTTGGCAATTTCCACTTTTTTTTATTAGGCAATTATTTTTATCCGGATAGTGTATGGTGGCCTGGTGGGCCATAATTTTTCATTTTGTTTTTGAAGTATAAATTTGAAATTTGGAGAAAGAGAATAACGGCGCGTATAACATTTTTCATTTGGTATTTTTTTTAAATAAAAATAAAAATAAAAATCAGAAAATTTAAAAATATACTGAAAGTTGTATTCTAAAAATAAAAATATAAAAACACGTCTAGTACGTTAATCGAAAAATATTAAAAATTATATAATTTTTTTATTATTTTTATATTATAATTTTTTAATTTAAATAATATATAGATCAGTAATTCATCTCAAATAATTATCCAATAACTTAAAAAACTTAATCTTAAAAAAAACTCATAATGACCTGATAAAATCTTTATGATAAATTATTATGATTTTAAATTTAAAATAACTGATACTCCAAGATTTTTATGTTAATATTTTTTTTTGTTAATAAACATTAAAACATTTCAAAATAAAAAAAGGAAAAATAATATAGGTGCCGATCAGCTCTTGGAGGAGCAGATCATCGACATTTAAGAAGAAAAGAAGATGAAGAGAAGAAGGAGAAGGTGAAGTGAAGCAGATCGGAGAAGGCGAAGAGAAGAAAAAGGAGAAGATGAGATGAAGAAGAATGAGAAGGTGACGAGAAGCAGATCGGAGAAGGTGAAGAGAAGAAAAAATGAAGAGAAGCATATCTGTGGAGATGAAGAGAATAAGAAGATGAGATGATGAAGAGAAGAAGAGATGAAGATGAGATGAAGAGAAGAAGAGATGACGAAGAGAAGATGAGATGAAGAAGAAGAATCTGGAAAAGAATGAAGGATTCGGAAAAAAAGGAATAAATTTATATATAATATCATCTTCTCTTTTTTTTTTCAATAATATATATATATATATATATATATATGAAAAATAAAATGAAAAAATTTAAAATTTATTTTTCAAATTTTTCACTTTTAATATTGGTTTTGTTTTCAATTTTGTTTTAATTTTTAAAAAATAAAATAAAAAAACGGTTAACAATGCTTATTCGAAATTGTTTTTGAAAAATAAAAACAAAAACACCCTTAAAAAAGGGTAGCAGGTAGGCCCTAAGATACCACCCTGATTCACAACCTTAATATATATATACATCGTTACGAGAGTTCATTCATTCTGACATTATCATTGATATGAGTTTTGTATATTATTTTTTTATATATATATATATATATATATATATATATATATATGTGTGTAAGGAGTCTATCATGGGTCAACTCAACATTTGTTGGGCATAAACAATTTTAGAGAATTTTTTTAATATATATATATGGGTGTAAGGAGCCTATCATGGGTCAACTCAACATTTGTTGGGCATAAACATTTTCAGAGAATAAGATCCTGTTTGGCACACTAGATTATGGACAATTTTAGTCTCAATCTAGTGTTTGGTGCGCTTTTGGAAGACATGACAACTAGTCCCAATAGCAAAATAATCCCACTAATATGAGATATAATAATTCCACATATCACCTTGTTTGTATTAGCCTAGGACTATTTGCACATGGCCCACCATTTTTATTTTTCTCGCTCGTTTACATCAACAACATTAGACCACCATCTCTCTCTCATTTACATCACCAAACACCACCACCCATCTCTTCATCATCACCACCACCGCCACCAAAACTTAGATTTTTTTTCTTCCATTATCATCTCCAAACATCATTCAACAAACCAACCTAGATCGAAACCAAACCCAGATCTTCAAGACCATTGTCGCCGCAGCCACCACCCAAAAACCCTATCGTCGTTGCCCAAATCAAAGCCAACCATCACCCAAAATCAAAGAACTCCATGCTCAAAATTGATGGTTGTGGGGATTTTGAATTGATTATTTTAGGTGGATTTACAGGTTGGATTACAATGAATGGAAAAGAGGAAATCAAAACTGATTTTGGTTTCAGTTTTTTATTTTGTAAGTGAAAGAGAGGGCGGTGGTGTGATCGAATGAGTGAGAGAGGTTGTGGTGAGGAGAGAGAGGATGGAAGAGAGAGACAGTGGTGAGATTGAATGAGAGAGAAATCGTGGTGAAGAGAGAGAACAATTAGATTTTTGTATAAATTAAAATATTATTATATTTTCATTTCAAATTAAAAATATTATTGTATTTAGTCCAATCCCATGTTTTACCAAACAAAATATGGAATTAATTTAGTCCAATCCTATGTTTCTCCAAACACAACATATTATTAATTATCCAGTCCAGTCCAGTCCAGTCCAATCTCATCTAATCTTAATCTCATCTTAATCCAATCCAATCTCATGTCCAATCTAATTCCGCATACCAGACGGGCCCTAAAAGTCTAATAAGAATCGCTCCATTCGAAATGATTTTTAATTTACAAAAGAAAATTAAAGAGCTTAAAAAAATGAAAAATTAAGTGTTAAAAATATATACTTGTGGCCTCTTCTCCACATCCCATCTGACTAGATAATGTTGTCAATAAAATTGCCATCTCAACCCATTATAGACAGATGCCGTTTTCCCATAGACTGAAAACTGAAGTGTAAAGGATGAGAAATATCGCTCTTTTTTTTAAAGGAAATTAAAGAGTTTTTTATTTAAAAAAAGATGAAAAAAATAAGGGTCTGTCCTGTAAGCGTTTTTCAGTTGCTATTTTTCGAAAATGAAAACAGTGTTTTTGGTTTCAGTTTCGAATTCTGAAAATACGCCTGGTAGCATATACTGAAAGCTGTATTTTGAAAATGAAAACAGAAAAAACACGACTGTTAGGTTAACTAAAAACTATCAAAAGTTGATTACATAATTAACCAATACAATTTTTATATTGTAAATTTTAAATCAAACAAAAGTAACACATCAAAAATCAATTCAAAAAAACATATCAAAAAATGAATTAATCAAAACTAAACTCTTAAATTATAAATAAATAATTACAATATATATATATATATATATATATTACTATATAATAAAAATATAACTGTATATATATTAATATATATATATACATACATATTATAATAATATATAAAATAATAATAATATATTATAATATATAAAATCAAATATTTACATTATATACTATATAAATATATAATATTTGATATTATATATATATATATATCTTATTAATATATATATATATATATATATATATATATTATAATATTATATTTTATTATTGTTGACGTGCGTTTTTGGCTGAATGAAAAGTCAATAGGAATTGGATTTCAGCTGTTTGCAAAGAGAAAGAGAAAGAGAAAGAGAAAGAGAAAGAGAAAGAGAAGGAGAAATGATCAGAGACGAATATTTTACGTGGTAAAACTCTGATGACCGGAGAAACGTCCACGGGTGGTTGAATGATAAACCTAGTCAAAATCCACTATGAATTCGGAATGTTACAAGCTCTTGGTCTCTCTTTCTTCTCTCTGTATTTTTCTATGATTTCTGTATATGCTCTCGTATATATCTTTTTTCTGACGAGATTATGGATCTATTTATATGTTTATAAAACCCTAATCTGTTTTGTACAAGTAATAAAATATCTTTGCATTTAATTGTGATTTGGTTTCTTGTTTGAAGTAGATTTGTCTTCTTTCCTGTTTCGGAGACTTGTATTGAGATCGAATGGGACTTTAGTTATGTAGTCCGATTAGGACTTATTTCCTTATAAGAGTATAGTCTTTTTGAGGAAATAGAGGTGTTCTCGGATAAGGAACCCTTTATGCTTGACATTCTCTTTCTTCTTTAGAGTCTTTCTTTGATAAGGATCCTTGCGTGACTTAACTTGTGAACTACTCACTAGGCTTCCTACTCGGTTGTCATGTTTATCCCGAGTAGGATATGATACGTGTTGGTCCCGAGTGACGTCTCCTGATCCCGAGTAGAAAATGTATTATGCTTGCCCCGAGTATGTTTAATTGATGCAGGTCTTGTTTTAATACATGTCTACTCGGGCCTCTTCTCTTCAATGATGACTTGTAGGACGTTTCCTGAGTGCCTATTTGGATATCCACCTGGCAATTTTATTCTTGTTGTCAATGACGTGTACGTCTGGTAAAATTCACATATGACAATACCCCCTTAAAATATTTTTGCTGAACAAGGTTTCTTCGGGCAAAAGTATTTTAATTAATTTTCAATATCCTTTCAGTTTCTGGGTTGACGTCTTGTCATGATGGCTTGTCTTAATGGTGACCCTGCAGATTCGATTCGTCCCCTCATGTGAGATCTTTAATGACGGTGACACTTTGAAGTTCTGACTGCTGAGGCTAGTTCTTGTTTTGACACGTGTACTTTACCTCTTTATTTTTCGAGGTTATTTAAGAGGAACAACCTATGCATCTTCCTATGCGTCGCCTACAGTCATCAAACCTTGTCATCGTTATTTCCCACCTTAAAAACCTAGGGCTTCGTGCCGTTTCCTCTTTAAATTCTTCGTCTTCGGTTATGCTGGTTCATTTGAAAAAAATTGCAGTAGAAAGAAACTTTTTTTTTTCAAACCCAGATTTCTCAGCAGAAAAAATTTATTGAACCCAGATTTTCTTACGCAGAAGGTCGCTACTTTTCTTTGAAGATCTTGCACCAGACTTTGTTCAAGGTTAGTTTTAATGGAGCCCTCTTCCCTTCATCGTCTTTTAAATGTAGCTCTTGACGCGTTAGAACACGGGGATTTCCAGTTAGTTTCTTGCATTAGAAGATTACTAGGGGAAATCCCTGCTGATGAGCCTCCATTTTTAGAAGTTGAATTTTCTGGGCTTCACCCTGACGTCACTTTTAGCCCTTTATCGAGTTCTTCATTTAGTTCTGATTCTGATATTTCTGACCACAGGGTAACTCGTCGAAGGATGGGAAAACATCAAAGTAAAAATGCAGTCCCAAACACAACTCGGGCGATATTCTGATCAGGGAACAGACTGTCAACGTGAACGAAGTTGAAGAGGCGTTCAGGGCATCTTGTCTGTCTTTCTCTACTGACCGCCCGAGTGGGTATGACACCGAACCGAATGTGGTCGGGGCTGATGAGATAGGAAAATATCGTTTCCGATTCGATCTCCCCAACTCGGTCACTCTGATTCCAGCGGGTGATAGAGCTGCGTGGAACCCTCCCCCGGGTATGGTGGTAATCTAAGGATCCATGCTCTGCTGCGGCGTCACTCTTCCCTTTTAGCCTTTTATTGTCTGGTTTCTAGCTGAAGCAGGGATCGCTCCGGCTCAACTGGCCCCGAATAGCTACAAAATTTTGATGTGCATGTGGAACATGTACAGCCGGATGAATTTTTCGCCGCCTTCCCCGAGTGAAATCAGGCACTTCTTCACGCTGAGGCAATCTGGTAAGACAGGAACTTACTTCCTTATGTCTAATCCGCCAGATGGCTGGGTCCTTGAGGGGACAAATATGAGTCGGGAGGCTGATATCTCTGATGACCCTAAAAATAGGGGTTTTATATGGGGATTCCCTACATCCAACAAGTTCTGGAATAACAGTTGGTTTTTTACCGGAAGGAGTCTCGGGCTCGAAGTTACTGTTTCGGATGGGGGTACTCGAACTGTGTTGAAAGTCCCCTGTTTCTTCTGTTCCCCCGAGATTTGGAATAAAAGGAAATCGAGTATAGTGATGCGGAGCTGACCAGACTTGCTCGGGTAGCGGTTCGCACTTTGGAGAAAATGAGCAAGACTTATCTCTTCATTGAGTCGAAGATGATTGAGTTCGGCTTCTTTGAAAAGATTTCGGGCCAACGTAGGCGATGTAAGCAATTTTCGTAACCTTTTCCTTTCATTATATATATATATGTATATGTATTCTGACGCGGTTCCTTTTTTCTTTTAGTATTTGATACGGACGTCGTCTCGATCTTCAGGCTCGCCAAGTGAAGTCGATTATTCAGGCGAGTCAGAGAGATGCTTCTCGTCAAGGCGATGAAGGCATTGCCCCACCTGAGTCTGATGAGGAGATTGATGCCGCTGAGGAGCATATTCGCGAGTACGTCCCTGAGGACGTTAAGCCGACCACTAGGAAGACTAGCGGTCTGAGTGGCCCGACCGATACTCAGCTGCTGTCGACGGGCAAAGACAAAGTGGAGGTCTCAGTGAGAAGCCTACCGAGCGAACAGACGTCAGAGACGGAGGTTATACCTCTATGAGCCAAGTGCCTGCAGGTTCCGACTTCTTCGAATCTTTCTGGGATGATGTCCAAAAGGACCCCGCAGCTGATCTCGGCTTCCACCGTTCTAGGAGTGAGAAGCGGAAGGCAGTTAGCTCATCGACTCGCCCTCTCAAAGTCCCTCGGGTGGTCTCATTCATCGACTCCAACGATGAAGATGTTACAGATGAGATTATCCCGAGTATTGGTGCTGGAGCATCGGTAGATGTGGTGGCTTCAGAACAGAACAAGGCTTCTCTTACCCCCAAGGTTGGAAATCTGGGGCCTGAACCCTCGGGGGTTCCTTCATGTCCTCCTCCGGCTTCAGAATCGAACAGGACTTCCCTTACCCCCGAGGTTAGAAATCTGAGGGTTGAACAGTCGAAGGTTCCTTCATATCCTTCTCCTCAGGATATGTTGCAGGAGATGTCCTCCGGTCGGACTTTTATCGGAGAAGACCGCTGGAGCAGCTTTCGGGATGGCTCCCTGACCGAACGTCTTCAAAACGTTTTCAATAGGGCATCTTATGTAAGCTACCTCCAATTTTTTTAATTTTTTGCTTGTTTGCCAGATTTCTAATTGTAGTTTTTTACAGATGGTGGCCGAATTTGCTGAGCTAGTTCAGATGCAACAACATCAAGCAGATCGAATAAGGAGTCTGGATACTCAGCTAAAGGAAATTGAGGATAGCCGTTCTCGGATCGAAGTGACTTATCAGTGGGAGGTCGGTTCTGCACAGGTTTTTACCGACCATTGTCTGGCGAAGCAGATGGAGGCTGAGGAAAGGGTTTCTTCGACGAAAGAGAGGGCAGTATCACTTCAGAACTTGTTGTCTTCTGCCCAATAATCAATGCTCAAGGCTGAACAAGAAGCAGAGCAATCCAAGTCGGCATATGAACAGAAGATCGAGGACTTGGAACGCCAAGCTCTGACAGTAGAATCCCTATCTAAGAAGGCCAGGCTGGAACTTGAGGTTCATGGGGTCGATCGTTTCAAAAGATCCCCTGCCTATGATGCCCTTTCTCCTTCGAGAGTTTCAGCGTGGGCTAGTTTCAGTCGGCGAGTTCTTTAAAGTTAAGAATAGGGCGACTGAGAAGGCCCGAGCCAACTGGGAGCTGTCGATCAAACATCATGTGGATCGGTCCTTGGAATCTCTTTGGACTCAAATGAAGAATGGAGAGCTTATTGCCGTAGCCGAGATAAAGAGCCTCATCCCATGCATTTGGAGATTCCATCTGAGCACTCATTGTCGACTTTTTATGCTACTCAGGAGTCGATCGTGGAAGGTGTGGTTCCTGACATCGGACCAATCCCAGAAGAAGATTACAGCCAGTGGATGGATGACTCAGTTGATACAATCAGTTGGCCTTCTAACGAGAGTCTGCTTCGTGAATGTGAGATGGTGCCGGACCTGAGTATTGGCAAGGGCTCGAAATCCTTGCAACCTTAATTTTTGTAGAATTTTAGAAATTCTTAGAAATTCTTTGATTCTTTAATGCTTTTGAAAAGAATTGTAAGAGAATTTGTAACCCTTCTCTAAAATCAATAAAATTCCAAGTTTTTCTAAATGATTGATTTGCTTTAATCACTTAACTTCTTGATTGTTGCTGAGTACTTCATTAAACTGGTATGTTCGGATAACTTAACCGAGTATCTTATTAAACCGGTTCTTACCCGGATAACTTTAATCGCCAAATATCTTATTAAACTGGCTCTTTGATGTTCGGGTAACTTAACCAAGTATCTTATTAAATCGGTAGTTACCCAAATAACTTTAATCGCCAAGTATCTTATTAAACTGGCTCTTCGATATTCGGGTAACTTAACCGAGTATCTTATTAAACCGGTAGTTACCCAAATAACTTTAATTGCCAAGTATCTTATTAAACTGGCTCTTTATTATTAACTGAGTCATCTTAAAACAGGCAAGTTTATACTTGTATTTCATACTTGGTTTCTACCCGAACATTAAATCAAGGCTCACCATGATCATACGTTCGAGTCCTTACACATTACCAAGGACGTCTCCCCAGTTTTTATGTGCAAGGGTTTACCGAATCGTTAGGCTTTTTGAATTGCTTAACACAGCTACGCATTTCACCGGAATTTTTCCCGATAGCGTCCCGAGTTGGTGCATCGGGTTTGCCTTTTTGCTAAGGTCATTTTGGCCTTGCTCGGCTGGCACGCTCCTTCGAGCTTCTCCGCCCATTCAACATTTATTAGTCTCGAGTATTCTATTTGCATGTTCTTATTATCATGCTTGTCTTCCATATGTTCTTATTATCATATGTTTATCTTCCATATGTTCTTATTATCATATGCTCTTTTGAAAATCCCGAATTTGATTTTTTATTCATAACTGTAAAATCAAATAAAGTTATAAATTCCAGCTAATATATATCCTAACTAAAATTGTCCTGACTAGAAAAAAGAACAAAAAACAATTTAAGGATAGAAAATTTTTAGATATTGGGCATTCTCTATTAGGTCGTGCAATCCAATATTCCCCATGGCCAGTTATTCCTTCGATTGTGTATGGGTCTTCCCATTTGTCAGCCAATGAACCTGCAGCTTTATTTTTTGTGTTCAATGACATCTTTCTGAGTACTAGGTCTCCTAACTGGAATTTTCTGACCCGAACGTGAGAGTTGTAGTGGCGAGCTACCCTTTGCTGATATGTCATATTTCGTATTCGGGATCTCTCCTTTTTTTCTTCTAGCTTATCTAGACTTTATAATAGCATATCAACATTCTGCTCTTCATCGTATAGCCTGATCCGGGGTGATGTATATGACGTTTCTGTAGGAATAACAGCTTCTGTTCCAAACGCTAAAGTGAATGGAGTTTCTCTGTTGAAGTTCTCGTTGTTGTCCGATACGCCCATAAAACTTCGGGAAGCTTTTCAACCCAGCTTCTTTTCTTGACATCTAGCTTTGTTTTGATTGTGAGCTTGATGACTTTGTTCACTGCTTCCACCTTCCCATTTGTCTGAGGGTGGGCAGGTGTGCCATAGTAATTGGCAATCTGGTACTATTTGCACAGCTGTCTGAATTTCAAGTTATCGAACTGGGTGCCGTTGTCTGTGATTATAGTGTTTGGGACTCCAAACCTATAAAGTATATTCTTTTTCACAAAATTTATGGTGTTTGCTTCTGTGATGTGCACTAATGCTTCAGCTTCTACCCACTTCGTGAAATAGTCAACGGATACTATTGCATACTTCGCTCCACCCCATGTCCCAGCTGGCATTGGACCGATTAGATCCAAGCCCCACATGGCAAATGGCCATGGGGACGTGAGGTTTTTGAGCTGCTCAGGGGGTTGTCGGATGTCATTAGCAATCCTTTAGCAAGTACTGCAACTTTCTGAACATTGTTGTGCATCTGAGAATAGAGTAGGCCAATAATAGCCTTGTCTGAGTACCTTGTGTGCCAAACTTTTACCCCTAGTGTGGTTTCCGCAAACTCCTCCATGGATTTCCTGTAATATCCGATATGCATCTTCCTTTGATACATATCTTTGGAGTGTTCGGGAATACCCTCTTCTGTATAGTTCTCTCCAATCAAGGTGTACCTAGTCGATATATACCAGATGCGTTTTTCTTGTAAGGGATCTTCTGGGAGTACGTCTTCTTCTAGGAATCTTTTTAGCTGAGTCATCCAACCGTCTAGCGGTGTTCGGATTTCTAAAATTTCCAAGTTTCTTGGTTCAGCCGTGCTTGGTTTAAGGAGATGTGCAACCGAAATAGTCTTTGTCCTGATTGTGGTTGTTGCTGACGCTAGCTTGGATAATGCGTCTGCCTTTTCATTCTCCTCCCTGGGGATCTGGGTAATCTTATATTTTTTAAATTTCTGGAGGAGCTGTTTCGTAATGTCACGATAGATTATCATGCCTTCATCCTTTGCTTGGTACTCGTACAGAATTTGGTTGATAACTACCTGTGAATCACTAAATATCTCAACCTCATCTGCCCCGAGAGCTATGCAGACTCTGAGTCTGGCTAGTAGCGCATCGTACTCGGCTTGATTGTTGGTTGCTTTAAAGTCGAATCTCATGGCACACTCGACATCGTCTCCTTCTGGAGTGCATACTATAATCCCTGCCCAGCTGCCATGAGCGTTTGAAGAGCCATCAACATACAATTTCCATATGAAGCTTTTACCAAACATCTTTCTTGCTTCTAGGTTCGGTTCTGTGAATTCTGCTATGAAATCTGCCACTGCTTGCCCTTTGAGAGATGTCCTGGGGATGTAGTGGATATCGAATTCACTTAGCTCGATTGCCTATTTGGTTAATCTCCATGAAATTTCAGGCTTCTGTAAAATCTGCTTCAATGGGCAATCTGTGAGAACCTGGATTGTATGAGCCTGAAAGTATGGCCTTAGCTTTCTTGCCGCTGAAACTAGTGCCATGGCAATCTTTTCTGCCTGTGAATATCTGGTCTTAGCCGGTAGAAGTTCCTTGCTGGTGTAGTACACTGGCTTTTGTACTCCATCTTCTGTTCTGACTAGAACTGAGCTTGCTGCCAGTTCTGTAATTGACAAGTACAGTTGGAGTGTCTCCCCTATCTGAGGTTTTGAGAGGATAGAAGCCTGCCTTAAGTACTCTTTAATTTTTAAGAATGCATGTTCGCACTCTTCATTCCATTCAAGTCCTTTCCCTTTTCTGATTATTTTGAAAAAGGGTGCACATCTGTCTGTGGCTTTTGAGATGAATATTCCTAAGGAAGCCAGACATCCTGTTAGACGATGTACTTCTTTGAGTGTCCTCGGTGAAGTCATTCTCTGCAAGGCCTGGATCTTCTCGGGGTTGACTTTGATTCTCTTTGATGGACTTGAAAACCCAGGAATCTTCCTAAAGGAACCCCGAATAAATACTTCTTCGGATTTAGCTTCATTTGGTATTTCCTCAAGACATCAACCTTTTCCCGCATATCTGAAGTATGCTTGTCTGCTGTGATGGTCTTGGTCAACATGTCATCAATGTATACTTCCATGTTCCTTTCTATTTACCGTGAAAAGATTTTGTTGACCAACCTTTGATAAGTTGCTCCTGCATGTTTCAATCCAAAGGGCATTACAGTATAGCAGTACAAACCCTGATCAATTGTGAATATTGTTTTTTCTTCGTCAGCCTTGTTCATCTTGATCTGGTTATACCCCGAGTAAGCATCTATAAAACTGAGTAACTCATGGCCTGATGTAGTGTCTACCAACTGATATATCCTCGGAAGTGGAAAGATATCTTTCGGGCATGCCTTGTTCAGATCTGTGAAATCTATGCACATCCTCCACTGTCCATTCTTCTTTTGGATGAGGACTACATTAGCCACCCATTGAGGGTAATTGACCTCTCTAATTGATCCTATAACTAGTAGTTTCTCTACTTCCTGTTTGATCGCCTGACTTCTTTCAAGATTGAATGATCTTCTCTTTTGTATCATCGGTTTTACATTCGAGTATACTGTGAGATGGTGGGATATTATTCGAGTATCTATTCCGACCATGTCTTCATGACTCCAAGCGAACACATCCCTGTATTCTTTAAGTAGATCAATGAGGCTTTGTTTGACACTTCCTTCCAGGTTGGCCCCGATCTTGACTTTTTTGTCTGGTCCATCTTCTTTTAGAGAGATTTCTTCAATCGATTCAGTTTTGGATTCATTCGGCTCTTCTCTTGGATCGAATTCGAACGATGAGGGCTTTTCGTTATGTCTCGGCTGTGTTATAGTGCAAACCTGTTCATTCTTGTCCTTGTATACTGACAGGTTAGCTCTTCGGGCCATCTCTGAGATCCTTTGACTACCCCAACCCCATGTTCGGTCGGGAATTTCATCATTAAGGCATAAGTGGTTGTTATGACCTTAGTTTTATTCAGGAATGGCCGTCCCAATAGTGCATTATATGGCCAATTCTCTAAGTCTACCACCACGAAGTCGAGCAGTACAGTTCTCTGGCAAGGTGCTACTCCAATCTTTATAGGTAGATTTACCGTCCAGAGTGACCTGACCTCAACTCCCCCGAATCCTCTGAGTGGGGTATGGAAGGGTTGTAGGTCTTTTCGGTCTAACCTGAGTTGATCGTAGACGGCTATATTGAGGATATCTGTTGAGCTTCCATTATCTATCAGGATTCTCCTGACTTCCGGGTGACCGATTCGAGCACTTATGACCAAGGCGTCATTTGGTCGAACATCGACGTCATGTGAGTCTGCTTCTATGAATGTTATTGGGTCTTATCCTTTCTTTACCCTCTTCGGATCTGGCTCGACCGAGTTTACATCAAAGTTATTTCTTGCTTCTACTGTTTCTCTGATTTCCTGAGTTCGTTCTCGGTTACTTCTTCCAGTGGATGGTCCTCCAAAGATCGTGTGTATTACTTCATTGGCCTCTGGACTGGCCTTTTGATTTTGACCAGAGCCATGATCGGTCCTGATCTCTTTCTTTGCTTCTGGTTTTTCATCCCTTCTTAAAATCACATCTTGTAGATGTCCTTCCCGAATGAGGGTTTCTATGAAATCTCTAAGCTGGTAACACTTGGAGGTCTCATGACCGGTTTCCTTATGGAACCGGCAGTATTTGGTTATGTCTCACCGAGCAAACTGAGATTGTCGGTGTGGCTCTTGTACCATATTCTTTGTTTCCAGAATTGCCAGGATTTCCTCTTGTTTTTACGAAGATGGATGTAATTGGTGTATCTACCTCAGTATTTCTCGGTGGTCTGTTCAGCATTACGCCCATTACCCCCGTCCTTGCTTTTTTCTTTACCATTTTCCTTCTGTTTTCCCTTCTGGTTCTGGCCCTTAGACTCGACATCCTTTTGTTCGGGTTTTCCTCCATGCATATAGCATCCTCCGGTGGCCAATTCTTTTTCCTCGGCTAGTGCTTATCCTCCCACCATATCCATCATGTCTGCATATCTAGTCAATCGGGCTCTCCTTAAATCAAAAGATAGTCGACCATTCTGCAAGTTGTTGATGAATGCAGCAATTATTGTTTCATCGTTTGCGCTGCCAATTTCTGACACTGCTTGGCCGAATCTTCTCAAGTATTTCTTCAGTGACTCATCCTTTCCTTGCTTTATTTGAGAAATGTGAGCTACTGACTTTTTCCTGTGAACATTACTCAGGAATTGCCTTGAAAAGCTTCTGCTCAGTTCATTGAAATTTCTGATACTTGCTGGGGGGTAATCTCCCGAACCACCTTGAACCCATATCTCCTAGAGTTTGTGAAAAGTTGAGACATAGTAAGGGATCACTATAGGCATACTGAGCCATGGCACTTTTATAGCGACTCACGTGCTCTTTTGGATATGTATCTTTGTTAAATTGCTCCACGTGTGGTATCCTGAACCTTTCTGGGAATGAGGTCCACAGAATTTCCTTAGTGAATGGATTGTCAGAATCGTCATCAGATAAATCATTATACCCATAACGTTTGACCAGTGCATCCATTTGACGCCTATTGTTCTCAACTTCTTAAGTTAGGCTCTGGATTATAACATCTTTGTCTCTCACCGGGCTATCCCGACGGTTGAACCGTTGGGTGACTGTCATTCTTTCTAGCTCTTCACTTTGATGCCGGGTTTCTCGTGTGACTCCGTGATGGCGTTTACGATGGTGCCGATCACTATCTTCTGATGACGACCGATCTCTGTACCGGTCATATTTACGGTGTCTAGCACGTACTGTCTGATCCTGGTTCTGCTTCTGGCGTGGTCGTTCCTCTTCAGATGTTTCACGTCCAGACTGATTGATTGGGATTGAGTTCCTTCCGGCTTCTGGTGTATTTATTTCTGGCCCTACTACAATCGAACGAAGCCTTGCTGGTGGAAGATTAAGAGTTTGTGCTTCTGTAGCCAGTAAATCAACTTTTTCCTTTGCTGTGTCTGCCACCAATTGCTGCAGCGCCTCTCAGAAGCGTAGTGTCAGATCTCTACTGGTTGGAGGAACATGTTGGATCCCTGTCAGGAGTGTGGGTTGGCTCTCCGTGTTTGTAGCAGGATCCCGTGAGGTATTGCCAATATGGAAGTTATCCGGAGATCTTTGGCCATTCCCGAAATTGCGTCTGCTTCCTGCCATGGCTGTTAATTAAATCGAAGGTTCAAACCCTTCTTCTAGCGTCAATTGTTGACGTGCATTTTTGGCTGAATGAAAAGTCAACAGGAATTGGATTTCAGCTGTTTGTAAAGAGAAAGTGAAGGAGAAATAATCGGACACAAATATTTTACGTGGTAAAACTCCGATGACCGAAGAAACGTCCACGGGTGATTGAATGATCAACCTAGCCAAAATTCACTATGAATTCTGAATGTTACAAGCTCTTGATCTCTCTTTCTTCTCTCTGTATTTTTCTATGATTTCTGTGTATGCTCTCGTCTATATCTTTTTTCGGACGAGATTATAGGTCTATTTATATGTTTATAGAGCCCTAATATGCTTTGTACAAGTAATAAAAGATCTTTGCATTTAATTGTGATTTGGTTTCTTGTTTGAAGTATATTTGTCTTCTTTCCTGTTTCGGAGACTTGTGTTAAGATCGAATGGGACTTTAGTAACGTAGTCCGATTATGGCTTATTTCCTTATAAGAGCGTAGTCTTTTTGAGGAAATAGAGGTGTTCTCGGATAAGGAACCCTTTATGCTTGACATTCTCTTTCTTCTTTAGAGTCTTTCTTTGATAATGATTCTTGCGTGACTTAACTTGTGAACTACTCGCTAGGCTTCCTACTCGGTTGTCATGTTTATCCCGAGTAGGATATGATGCGTGTTGGTACCGAGTGACGTCTCCTTATCCCAAGTAGAAAATACATTCTGTTTGCCCCGAGTATGTTTAATTGATGCAGGTTTTGTTTTAATACCTGTTTACTTGGGCCTCTTCTCTTCAATAATGTCTTGTAGGACATTTCCTAAGTGTCTACTTGGATGTCCACCTGACAATTTTATCATTTCTGTCAATGACGTGTACATCTGGTAAAATTCACATACGACAATTATTATATATAATAATATATAATATATTATTATATTTTTAAATATTATATATATATATATATTAAGATTTTAGTCCCTCTAATTTGTATTTATCTGGATTTGATCTACTATTTTTTTAAATTATTAATTTTAGTCCTTCCGTTAGAAATTCGGTTAGAATAGACAGACTGCCATTGTCAGAGGGTAAAATGACTAAAATACCCTTAATGAAAGATTCTAATAAAAGGCAATATGGTAATTTTATATTTAATTAAATAAAAATAAAAAATAAAAACAAATTAAAATAATAATAATTATAATCACCGAAATTTATAAAACATAATTTAAAAACAAAATAAATTAAAAAAATTAAAAAAATAAGATCAAAAATCAACAGAACTAAAATCATTAAACATTGCAGATCTTTGAACCATCTGCCCAAACCAAATGGAATGAATTTAAAGCCTCCAATTTCTTATCACTCAAACACAACAGATCCAAACACACCATCATCCAAACACACCATCGAACATCACTATCATCATCTACCACCACCATCATCAATCATCACTATCACCATCTACCATCACCACCATCAATCATCAGTATCACCCAAATCCAAACACACCATCCGCTGACACCACAACCACTTCATCTTCCTCGTCGTCGACCACCATGAGCCACCGACCCAAACAACATCCAATCACTAGATAAAACCCCATCACCACTCAAATCCCACTGTTCCCATTTTCGCGACGATGGAGATCGGCGAGATCGAAAGGGGTATGTTTCTTTGGTAGATCGAGAGAGGGATTCAAACGAGAGAACATAGATTTTTTTTTTATGATGATGACGAAATCGATGATGAAGGTGATGATGATGATGAATCGATGAATCGATGATGATAATGAATCGATGATGATCACCACTTTCTCTAATAAATCTGCATAAGTTGTCCGAGAAGAGACGAAGAATCGATGATCGAGAAGTGATGGTGGTGATGATGATGATATAGAGGGTTTAGAGAAAGAGAGACTGGGTTTGGTGAGAGAGACTGGGTTTGGCGATGCTATGGATTTCGATCTGGTATTGAAGTTGGTGATGGGGTGTCGATCTGGTGGTGGTGGTAGTTTTGAGGATGATGGTGATGGATTTGGTTGAACGGTGATGGTGGTTTGAATGGATTTGGTTGAACGGTGATGGTGGTTTGAATGGGTTTGGTTGAACGGTGGTGGTGGGTTGAATGGATTTGGTTGAGCGATGGTGGTGGAATGAATGATGAAAGATGATCGAATGGATTATGTTTTTTATTAATATTTTGATAATAATAATAATTATTTAATTTAAAAATATTTATTTGTTTTTTAAAATTAACTTAAAATTACTATTATACCCTTCTTCTATACCGGTTTCTAGAAGATTTTATCGAATTTCCCATAATGGCCCTTTGACTTAACGGAAGTCAACGAAAAACAAACGGAATTGGAAGGAAATGACTGGAACATGTATTTTCAAAGAACTATTGGACTGAATTAAATAATTTTAAAAACTAGTGGACTAAACCCAGATAAGCATAAACAATAGGGACTAAAATCATAATAACCCTATATATATAATAATAATTATAATGTATGTATGTGATATATATATATATTATTGCAAGAATGTTTTGAGTTCTAGTTGGAAATAAATTAGTTTTGAATATATATATATATATATGGGCACTTTGGTCATTTAAAAATCTTGTCCCGTCTTATCCTAGCCACATGAAACGCATAATATAACTAAATGAAAAAAAAATTATATATATAAAAAAGTGAAAAACAAAATGAAAAACGAAAAACAAGTATTTTGTGTTTTGTAAAGGGCCCGGTCTGTAAGTGTTTTTCAGTTGCTGTTTTTCAAAAATAAAAATGAAAATGAAAACAGTGTTTTTGGTTTCAGTTTCGAATTACGAAAACACGTCTGGTAGAATATACTGAAAGCTGTTTTTTGAAAATGAAAACGGAAAAAACGCGTCTGGTAGGTTAACCGAAAACCATCAAAAATTGATTACATAATTAACCAATATAATTTTTGTATAGTAATTTTTAAATTAAACAAAAATAACACATCATAATTTAATTCAAAAAAAAACATATCAAAAAATGAATTAATCAAAACTAAATTCTTAAATTATAAATAAATCATTACAATATATATGTATATATTACTATATAATAAAAATATAAATGTATATATTATATTAATATACATATTATAATAATATATAAAATATAATATATAATTTATATATAAAATAATATATTATATATTATAATATATATGTGTGTGTGTGTATATATATATATATATATATATATATATATATTATTGCATGAATGCTTTTAGTTCTAGTTGGAAATAAATTATTCTGGAATATATATATGGGCACTTTGGTCATTTAAAAATCGTATCCCGTCTTATCATAACCATTTGAAACGCATAATAATACAATTAATAGTTAATTGTATTTTGTATATATAAAAAAATGAAAAACAAAATGAAAAACGAAAACGAAAAACGAAAAACGAAAAACAAGTTTTTTGTGTTTTTCAAATCTTTCACTTTTAACACTGATTTTTTTTTTTTTAAATAAAATAAAAAACCGTTAACGAACGCGTTTTCGAAATCGTTTTTGAAAAATAAAAACGAAAACGAACTGAAAAACAGCTGCAGGACGGAGTCTAAATCTTTCACTTTTAACACTGATTTTGTTTTTCATTTTTTTTTTCGTTTTTTGAAAATAAAATGAAAAACGGTTAATGAACGCGTTTTTGAAAAATAAAAACGAAAACGGACTAAAAAACAGCTGCGGGACGGGGCATAAGTATTAAAAAAATATACATTCTCTTCTCCACGTCCCATATGACAAGATAATGATGTCGGCAAAATTGTCATCTTAACCCATCTTAGAATTAGATGTCATTTTCACATTGACCAAAAGCTGAAGTATAAATGGTGAGAAATATCACTCTTTTTTTTGTTTGAATTTTGAGAATATCACTAGTTTAATAATTTAAGTTTAAATGACAATAAATTAATTGATTTCCATAAAAAGTCTTTGTTTCTTCAACCACTGAAACCGAATTCTTTAGGGTTTTTTTTCTTTCAAAAACCTCCTGTGATGGAAGACCACACCAATTGAGGTCTTCCATCAATGGAGATGAAAGACCTCTGATGGAGGTTCTAAGAAAGAAGATGACCAAAAACAAAATAGAAAATTTCATTTTTATTCAAAAAGTCTTAGAAATTGTAAAAAGTTTCGAAAACTATCCTAAAATCTAGGAAATTACCAAAAAAAATCTTGGAAACTATCGAAAAAGTTTTGAAAACATTAAAATAAGTCTTAGAAACACCAAATAAAAAAAACACAATACTTATTTTTGTAAGTATGTTTTAAGGATATTTTTGTCAGATCCATACTTTATATGATGTTATTTAAACTTAAATTATTAAAACAATAATACTCTTAAATTACTCCTTGAAAAAATATCATTTAATTTTTGAATCCAAAACCGATTTGGTAAGGACCAGAAAAACTCAGCCAAATAAAGCAATTTTTCAGCCCGTAGAAAATGTATTAATTAACACCAACGCATCGCTTCTTGATAAACCAAATATAAAAAATTGAAGGTGTTATATCAATTCTAGCTCTGTGTTTCCTTCTTAAATCTTGTCATGAACAACTGAATATAAGAAACTCGTTCAATTAAGATTAATCGACATGTAACAACATATCATATGATACAAACGTCTAAACTATATATTATTACGATACAAATTGAAGTATATATTGAATGGATTTAGATCATGTATTGTATTATTGATCTTTGTACCGATCTAAAAAGGTTAGTAGGTTACCGATACGGGTTCAAAAAATAAATAACACTTTTTGGAGATGACTTTTCAATACTATAATTGTTTTAATAACTTATGTTTAAAAGACACTTATTATGGTGGACAGATAAAAATACTTTCAATAGTTGTTCCACATCAGATTTTTTTCATTTAGTTCACTGTGACAGAGTTGTGAAGTATAGAAAGAAAATCTCGTTGAAACCTAAGCAATTACTTGAACAGCAACGAAGTGACACTATACTGACGCATTGGGAGGTCAAGTACCAAAACACTGATGCACTTGTGTTTTTCAATTTAAAACCCAAATTGGGTTTCGGTATTTGGGTTTCAGTTTTGAATCTTCTATTGTTAAAGTTGTTGAGGGTTGGGATTTTCGAATAGGGAAGAGAATAAACAGTACTACAAAATATTTTCACAAATGTCTGAATAAGATGTTAAGAAAAGACTTAGGAATTGTTTTCAAAAGGCTTGGATTACATTTACAAAGGCTCGGGTTAGTACTTAAAAGGCTCAGAGATACAGAGTTGACAAACCTAATGTTTATACAAAAGACTCGGAAACACTTACAAAATGATCTAAATGTAATATAAAGGCTCGAAAACACTTACAAAAGGCTCGGACACTGATGTAAAAGGCTCGAACACTGCTTTATTGACAAACCTAACGACTAAGCAAAAGGCTCGGAAACAACTTCACAAAGACTTAGACAGTGTTTAGAAAGGGCTCAAACACAACTTCAAAATGGCTCGGACAGTGCTTAGAAAGGCTTGGAGATTCAAAATTCACACAACCGGCTTAAGGTTTACAAAAGACTCGTAGAACAAATGAAAAGGGTCGGATAAAGTTTTACAAAACTCAGAAATTGAGGTATAAAAAAGAAGTATTTAAGAGATATATTGTTAGAGAGAGAAAGAGTTATTGAATTGGGACTACTGAGTTGGGTGTTGGAAGTGTAGAGATGTTCGCTAAGATAGAAGTACAAACAGAATAAAAAATCGATTATCTAAGAGCAATTTTAGTAATTCACCGTAATATGTATCTTTTAAACATACCTTATTAAGGAAATCACTTGGGGCAAAATAAGTTTTAAAATGGTGACATTTTAGACCATTTCCACTTGCCAATAATACATTGTATTTAAAGATACTAGAGATGCATGAAACAAATAAAAGAAATAAATTTCACCCATAGATTATAAATGTCATTAGATTAATCGAGGTTAGCATAAACATCACCTTAGCAAAGAATCTAAGCTGGCTGGTAATTGAAGCTCTACAAAGTTGATTAGAGTTGCTAAATTTAGAGGAGGTTTAGGGAGTCTTCGGATGTTTTTTTGGAGGTTGAAATAAAGGAGACTTTAACTCCAGATTTGGCCAAAGCAATCGAGAGTAGATAAGAGGCATCATTTGGCCAAAGGTAGACCATGGAATAAGCATCGCTACGTGAAAGTGGTGGTCTCTTGTCATTTTCGATTATGTCTTGTCATCTAATCATAATATTAACAAAGACCTCCCCCCACCTCATCTTGATAAAAATGTTTTTATTTCATAAACATCTTATATTGGTTAACAGACAATGGTTTAAATAATTAAGTTTTGATGTTAAAAAGAATAAATATCCATATTTAAGTTCCAATTGTATGAATCGAATAATATACCCTCTGACTTTTATTAAATAAAAGCATTATTTGTCGGTTTATAAATGGTGTTCCTAAATAAAAGCATTTTTATTTAGATATTCAATAATATTTTAAAGTGAGGAGATGCTTTTAATATTAAACATTTCGATTATGTGTGTAGAAGCAGTGCAGCTGAAGAAAAAATCACTACTGAGATATATTGATTATGATGAAAATTGTTCATCTACTACGGGCAAGTAGATGCGCATTTACTATAGGCATTGGCCGTTGCAAAGTACGTTGTCTCCGATGGTGAGATGGAAAATAGCGTGTTTCGATAATGGACATTGTTTGTGTTAGATAATGGCATTTACTATGAATAAAATCCGTAGTAAATTTAGTAATTACTACGGACACAGCATGTTGTCAATGTGTTATTAACAGCAGGCATTGCTCGTGTTAAAAACTCTCACGTATTTTTTGATATATATATATATTATTTATAAACTTGGGGGAATCAAATTTTGTCCATCCAAAATTCCATCATCTTTTATGATTTTTTTAAATTTAAATTTAAATAATTATTGAATCCATATTTTCTCCACCCGAACTTTCTCTAATTCCATATTATGATTTTTGTTTTTTTTATACAAATCTTGTTTGGTACCTAAACAAAAAACAAATATCTAAAAAAAAATGAAAGATATAATCATTATTACAACCATAAAAATTCAACTAAAACCAAAAATGAAACAAAAAGTAAAAGTTACATAATTAAAACAAAATTATAAATATAAAAACTAAGAATTATGAATAAAATTAAAATAAGAGAATCATAATAGTAATTATATATAAAACAACTGAATTTACCTTATAAATAAAACTAACATGAAAAAACAAAATCTATTTTTAATTAAGCAAACCTCTTAAACATCAAACTATAAAAACCAAGCATTTTAAATCTTCAAAACCATATCATTCTCTTTAAAAAAAATGTAAAATAAAGTTCTAAGACATAAAGGTGAGGATGAACATAAACAAAAAAAAACGTAGAACTAATTACAACATAACTAAAAAGTTAAACACCATAAATATAGATTTGAAACAATTTATAGAGAAAATGTAGAGAAAGTGATGAAATGAGAGAGACAAAGGTATGGCCACTTAAGTTTTGTGAAGGAGTTTAAGTGATAATATTTAGGGAATGAGAAAGTATAAATAATAGAATTTTTGTTATTGTTGGGAGATGAAAATTTTCGAAATTACCTCCATTTACTTTTACTACGGGTCTTTATATGCATATTATAAAAATAATAAAAATAAAATAAGTAAATATAATCTATTTTTCACTTTTAGTGGGAAATGAAAATTTTAAATTATTTTCCTTCAACTATGTTTAACAATGAGCTATATCCGTAGTAAATAATCATTTTTTTATAAGAAGCTTTTAATGCCTAAAGTTAATATTTCTAATCTCTCACTCATATAATATGAAAACTTTATAGACTACGGACAAAGCCCGTAATGTGTATATTATCTACAACAAACATATTTATACTCGTAATAACCTGGTCATTATCCATCACGGGCAATAAAGGTCCGTTGTAAATGATTTCACAAGCCTAAATAAACTACGGGTTTTTGACGGCTCGTAGTGAATAATGGTTTTCCATCACAGGCATTCCAAGCCCGTAGTGAATGCCCGTAGTAGATATACATTTTTCTTGTAGCATGCAAAAACATCACCTTAGCAAAGAATCTAAGTTGGCTAGTAATTGAAGCTCTACAAAGTTGATTAGAGTTGCTAAATTTGGAGGAGAAGTCTTTGGATGTTTTTTTTTTAGGTTGAAATAAAGGAGACTTTAACTCCAGATTTGGCCAAAGCAATCTAGAGTTGATAAAAGGCATCATATGGCCAAAGGCAGACCATGGGATTAGCATCGCTACATGAAAGTGGTGGTCTCTTACTCTCTTGTCATTTTCGATTATGCCTTGTCATTTAATCTTATTATTTTAATCTTAATATTAACCAAAGACCACCCTTATCTCGTCTCGATAAAAATGCTTTTATTTCGAAAATATTTCATGTGGATTAACAAACAATGGTTTAAATGGTTTAAATGGTTGAGTTTTGATGTTAAGAAGTCTAAATGTCCGTATTTAAGTTTCAATTGTATGAATCAAACAATATACCCTCTGAATTTTATTAAATAAAAGCATTATTTGTCGGTTCATAAAGGGTGTTTCTAAAATAAAAACATTTTTTTTTAGATATTCAATAATAGGTTAAAAGTAAGAGGATGTTTTTAATATTTGATGTAGGACAAGTAGCTTTGGAGTTTGAAGAAGAGTTGGATAGAAAATTGACAAAAAATGAAATAGAACGGCTAAAAGAGCTGGTTTGAAAAAAAGGGAATAACTTTTAGCTCGGTTGTTCGATTGCCTGTTATAATATGTTTTCGAAAAGGGATTTTGGCGATCTACGTCGTGGCAACCTGGGTTCCCCGGTTGAGGTCGTTTGCACCCTCAAAATAGCTTATTAAGGCAGGTTGTCGGCATTTGAAGTTTTATTTTAGTTTTTTAGTTTTTTAGTTTTATCTTTTATTTGTTTAATGAATGTCCAATTTAGTATTTTTTTTGCTTTTAGTTATGGTTTTCAGAGGCTATTTAAACCTCTTGTTCTTTGTTTTGAGCAGCATAATAAAATTTTAATCGAATTTCGATTTCTTTTTTCTGGTGAATTCCAGTTTGTGTGTTCTTAGGGCTACGTTGGTAATCCCTTTTACTTCCGTTCTGCGTCAATATTAAACCTTTCGATTATGTGTGTAGAAGCAGTGCAGCTGAAGAAAAAAATCACTTCTAAGATATATTGATCATGATGATATATCAATATCAATATACACGAATGACGAACCGCACATGAAAATACAAATATTTAATCAACCTACAAAAATATTTATAGTGGGGAAACCAAATATTATTATATAAAATCTTTTTGCATGGATTCTACAGTTATGCATTATATTATATTATATTTATCATAATTGTTAGCTAGCAGGGTCGTTTCCAGATATTTTGGGATCCCATCTATTTAATGATGTTTACTAAGATGTGAAAAAATATGTTAATTGAGTCTGATGTGATGAAGAAAATACATGTTTCAGAGTGGACATTTTTAAATAGATTGGACACAGAGGAGTGAGACTCCAAACAGATTGGATCTTGCAGAGTGAGGTCTCAAAATAAGAAGAAGTTGATTTGGTCATTTGGGGGCCGCATCAAATGGCTGGGTTTGCTCCCCTTATGAGTCGGGCCCTGCTAGCTACATGAATGAAACAAACATTTGGACTTTTTTGCCTAACCAGGTAATGCATGGCCAGTGGCGGACCTAGAAAATTTTACAAGATGAGGCATTTACACGAACTAAAATTATATAAAAATATATGGAAAATTTAAGATCCTAATAAAATGAGTTTTTTCTTTATATATAACGATAGTATAATGAAGTTTAGATAAAATAAAACAAATAGAATAATACTTAATATGAACTAAATAATCTTACATTTAAAAAGAAAAAAAAAACAATGGAAATTTATAATCTTTATTCTTAAAAGAAAATTTGTTTTGTATTTATAATGAATATACTTCAAATTTATATAAAAATAATTGATTAATAAATATACTAGATATATTATTGAATTTTTTATTTTCTAATTGTTGGTAAATTATTGATTTATTAATTCTAAATAAATTAAAACTATAAAATCAAGAAAAATTAAAACTTAGAAATAAAAATTACTGATTTTATGGAATGATTGAATTTGTCGATATTTAGGTATGTCAAACTAAAACTATTTGAAATAAAAAATAATAATAATAACAGTAGATAATTTAAAATTAAAAAAATTAAAATAATAAGGACATTAAAGGAATGAAAACAGTTGGATTTGAACTCCTATTAACATCGATAATCATAAGAGAAAAACCAACAGCTAACTATTACTACACGGTGTTATTTAATATAAATACATATTAGAAATCAGTAGAATCAATTTAAATAAAAAAAAAATTGAGACAGGGTACAGACCCCACATGATCTAAAGGTGGGTCCAACCCTGTGAGCATGATGGGCCATAATTTTTATTTTCTTTTTGAATTCATTAAGGTTCCGTTATATGACTGTTTTTCAGTCTATTTTCGTTTTTATTTTTCAAAAACGATTTCGAAAATACATTCATTAACCGTTTTTCATTTTATTTTCGAAAAACAAAAAAAAATGCAAAACAAAACCAGTTTTAAAAGTGAAATATTTGAAAAAAAGACAAAATACTTGTTTTTTGTTTTTGTTTTTGTTTTTCACTTTTTATATATATAAAAAATCATTTTTTTTAATTATTAATTGTACTGTTATGCATTTGATATGTTTAGGACAAAACGGGATAAGATTTTCAAATGACCAAACTGCCCCTCTTATATATATATATATGTATATTCCAAAATAATTTATTTCCAACTAGAACTGAAAGTATTCATACAATAATATATATATATATAAAACATTATAATATTGTAAGACCCATAATTTAATTATAGTCTAAATGTTTCCATAGAAGTTTAAGTTTTAATAAATAAAAAAAACACTTATGTTTTATAAATTATACAGTTATTGGGGGTTAAAGTTTTAAAATATAGATAAGAATTTAAAAGGTATTTTTTATTTTTAAAATAACTCCTTATTTTTAAAAAAAAATATTATTGATAACAATAACAACATAAGATAGGGATTCTGATTTTAATTTAAGAATCATATTTGTTGTTAAACACTTTGATTTAAAATACTATCACTCTATATATACAGAAATCTAAAAAAATCTTTGAATGTAAAGTGAGAGGAAAGAAGGAAAAAAAAATCCCAATACTTTTAACAAGAACTTGTTTTCAAGAAAGAAGAAGAAAGACGTCTTCAAGGTGTGTTTTCCTTTTTTTGTTTTATGTGTTTTAGTTATTACTTACACGCTTAGAGGAAACATTTGGGTTTTTATTGTGTTATAATCATGGAAACCTATTATAGTAATTTCTAAGTTCTTATCTTCCGATACCAATGTATTTATAAGGATTGACCAGTGATTTTTACAAATTTTATTGTTAATTTATCTATTATATTTTTGTAATTTTTGTTTTGATATTTCGAACTAGACTACCTAAGGGTTCTAAATAAATTAGTTTTGTTTCGAAATATTAAGTAATGTAATTTATATGAATTTTTTAGTTTGAAAGAGTATTGCTGAAAATATCAGTTTTTATAATTTGGTCTGACTTCGAAAATACATTTTGTTATGTAAAAGTTGTTTAGAAATTCTGGAATTTAGCACAAATGTTTAAAAACATGTTAAAAGGGTTCAAAAATTTATTTCAATATTTTTAAGGTTTTATTTAAATTAGTTATGAATTTTCAAAAACGGATACTACAATCTGTCCAGTATTAGACAGATTATTGTAACCAAAAGTATAAATACTATAGAAATATGCATCCGAATGATTTTGCTTTGAAACTTTTATTTTCAAATCATATGTGTTATTTATGTTTTGGTAAAGATTTTAGGTCAATTTAAGGTTTTTATGATTTTTAAAAATTCAAATGGCGAGTAGTGTTCAGAACTGTCTATCATCAGACAGCCCTGAATACTATGAAACTTAAAATATTTTAAGGTACTTACTGATATTATTAAATTCTGAAATGTTTTATATCACTAGATATGTTTATTTAAAGTTCTTTTACAAAAGTTTAGAATCTTTCATTGTGTTCATAATAAATTAAAAATTATACATTGAATACTATACGGTTTTCAAATCAGCACTGATTAGTTATAGTACTAGGATTTCGGTTTGTGAAGCGATAAATCAGACCTTTTTCCAGTCCTAAATATGAATTAGATTCTGATATTTGTATGATTATATGGTTTTAGGTTAAGGATTGGGTTATTGCTCTAATTTGATTTGCTAAGAGGTAAGTATACTAGACCCATTTTCAAAATGGAATCACAATGTTATATGAATATGAATGTTTTTAAAATGTATATGAATGTTGAAAAAATGTGTTTGTGAATGATTTGAAATGTGTTCAAAATGCTCTGAAATGTAATAAGTATGCAATTTCAAATGTTAATATATGGTACCATATAATGTGTTTTCGCTAGGCTACTTTGTTTATTATCGCTAGTAGGCAACTATGTGAATTTGTGTAGAGCCATATGTGATATGTGATTTGTTATATGTGTGGTATATGGGAAGTGTCTCTAGAGTACTCTAAGGACTAAAGAGTCTTCACATTAGTGTGTCGACGTATTAGTGCATGTGGGAGGACTCATCGATGATCACGACGAGGGTCTGGCTCTTACCTTCAGGCATGAGTGTTTTTTTTTTTTTAAATCCTCACTTGCACTTCCTCTGTATACGTTAGTTGCCGACGGATGACTTTGGCTCCTCTCTGTGATATGTAAAAAGTCCTACTATGCAATAATTGATAAAGGGAACCTAGCAAAATTCGATAAGTATATGATTTGAATGGTTTATGACCTGAGTTTGAAATTTATGACACTTCTTATTTTTGTGTTATTTTCATATAAGTATAAAACATGTTTAGTATACTTACTGAGTTTACAAACTCACTTAGTTCATTGTGATTCTAGAATCCTGGGGTTGTATTTTGCACGTAGCATGGATTGGTATCTCGGAGGAGTTCAATTCTTGGTTCCCTAGGTGATAGGAGTTTATATAGTTTCATAATAAGAAAAAAAAATTATGAACTTTGAGAGGTTTTTTTTATTATTTCGATTTTATTTTGAAGGTTTTCTTAGATATTTAATAATAAGTAAGATCATGTCTTGGCTTTTGGGTTGGGCGTGACATATATATTAATATAATATATACAATTATATTTTTATTATAATATATATATATATATATATATATTGTAATTATTTATTTATAATTTAAGAGTTTAGGTTTGATTAATTCATTTTTTATATGTTTTTTTGAATTAATTTTCGATGTGTTACTTTTGTTTAATTTAAAAATTATAATACAAAAAATATATTGGTTAATTATGTAATCAATTTGTTTATAGTTGTAATAATATTAAACAAAATGTCAAAATTGATATTTCAATTTTTGATAGTTTTTGGTTAACCCACCAGACGTGTTTTTTCTGTTTTCATTTTCAAAATACAACTTTCAGTATATACTACCAGACGTTTTTTCAGAAGTCAAAACTGAAACAAAAAAATATTGTTTTCATTTTCATTTTTATTTTCGAAAAACAATAACTGAAAAACACTTACAGGACGGACCCTAAACGTCGCCATAACCTTTTCTCCTCTCTTTTTTTCTTCCTTTTTTTTTTGTTGAAGAAAATCTAATACGAATCCCTTCAATTACTCGGAATGATTTTGGGAAAAGAAAATTAAGAGTTTAAAAAATATACGGACGGTCTCTTTAACATCAAATGTGACTAGATTATGATGTTGGCAAAACTGTCATCGGACTGAAGATAATAATAATAAATAAATAAAAACTCGTTCAATTAAAGATTACTTACCAATTGATATGTAACAATATGTGATACGAACATCTTAACTATGATTATAGTACAAATTAAAGCATATAATGAACATTTGAACATGGTGAGTCTAATTTACTATATAGAAAATAAAGAGCTGAGTCCATTATTCAAAAAAATAACATGTAAGGAATTGGAAAATATTCAAATTGCTGAAAACTCAGAAATATTCAAACGGTTGAAACTTTAAACTAGTGATGAATGGTAATATTGGCGCCTCACTACACTTATTTTGTGTGCACATTTCACTCCATATGATTTATTTATTTATTTATTACAATTTAAAAATATAATTTTGAATATATTTACTTTTGTTGAGAAAAAATAATGCACAAACACAAATCCAAATACAAATAAATAATATGAAAGCAATAAGATGAAAAAGACGACACTACAATTTTTACGTGGTTCAACAATTTATCTATATCCACGAGGTGCACTGCACTCAATCTACTATTTTTCAGAGTTGATTACAATCTCTTTATCTCGCTTTCAGTCTCTCTATAACTGTTCTTCCTCTAATAGTTTTTTTCACATACTACACGTTCTTAATCAGAGTACACGTAATGATAGTATTTATATGGGAGTATTCGGATTGATCAAATCTGAAATGGAATTTATTTCCTTTCTCACTTATTTATCTGTTTAAGAAATCATTTTTCTCATAAAATTTAGTCCGGTCGCTGTTAAGTCTTCACTGCGTATAACCACTGGAGATAATCCGCTGTCATAATTCGCTGGCCTCTTCATTACAAACAGGCGGTGTGCATCAAATTTTCGCTGTCCCTTTTACGCTTCAACATCACAGCGTGAAGGGGGTGAAGAAATTATTTGAAGCAAATCAATTTTGTTTCCTTTTTGTCTTGATCCATGATTTGCTTTTCCAATAAAAACAATTTTGACTTTTCTTTTCCGTTATTTTTTTTCACTAAAAGATAAAAAACCAATTTAACTTTTATTCTTGATTTTGTAAGTCTTCACACTTCCCCAACATTTAGCGGAGCATCTTCAACCTTAACAACCATCTCTAAAATAGTATAAGATTTCTCTCTAAACGCTGCTCCGCGTCAGAAGTAGAACAATTCGGTGAAAATATACTATTTTATTGGTTGATATTTTTTTTTTGTTTTGTTCCTCAATTTTATAGATTTTATATTTATAGCAACTTTCTTTAATACTTTTACGATTTGATCCCTCATCTTATATAATTGTTTAATTACAGTTTTATCCTATTAAATAAAATTTATCACTATTATATCTTTATAATTATCTAATGCTTTGGGTTAATATATATTTGTTTTAATTTAATTAGTTTTTATATTAATATTTACAATAAACTAAAATACAATATATATTACAAAAATTACTAAATGTCATTAATAATAAAAATCTCTAAATTTAAAACAAAACAAATCAAGCAACAAAAATATTATCGTCATTTTAGTTAATTAAATTTAATTTTGGAAGTTATTAAATGTAATATTAAATACAATATTTTAGTTAAATCGGAAAATATTAAATGCAATATTTTAGTTAATTCAAAAAATATTAAATGCAATATTTTAGTTAATTCAAAAAATATTAATGAATTTGTGAACTTATCGTAATATTAAGTTAATTGAGGGGTGAAATGTTAATTGTTGATAATCAATGAAAAAGAGAATATTTATGGAAAAAAAAAATTAGAGTAAAATTTACTGTAATAGGTTGAAGATGGTGAATGAAAGTTGTATTTTACTCTAAAATTACAACAAAATAGTGTCAAAGGTTGGAGATGGCCTAAAAAGACTCATTTATAGCTAAAAAATATGAGCACACAAGTACTACATACAATGTTTCATATGAAAACCAATATGAATCTCTTGGAATATCAATACAAGAAAAAAAAAAAGAATTTAAAACACAATCATTTTGAGCATCAAAACGATAAGAAGTTGCAATAAATATGAGGTACTTTTGACAATTGTTTGAGGATAAATTTGTAAATAGCAGACAAATTCGCACATGGAAAGTGATACTAATTACACAATGACTAAATGAAACATTTTTATGCTATCTAGTCTTTAGCACGAATGATTCTTACTAATTTCCTTTTTTGACAACGTTAAGTCTTAGGTAATCAACAAATCTATCAAAGTAATGTTGATGCAGCTTCCTATCCTCGAAAATCACAGCGGCTTCTCTAGCTCGAACCTTTAGCTTCTCACCATCCTCGGACACCATAGCTAGTCTCAAAGCGTTAGCTATGTCATCCCTAGTAAATGACCCATCTTCTCTTCTTTCCACTTCCACGGCCAAACCTTTGTCCACCAGAATCCTAGCATTCAAAGGTTGATCAATAATTAATGGTAACACAACAAGACAGTGCCCAAACTGCAAAGTCTCTATAACAGACCCCCAACCAGAGTGAAACAATGATCCTCCAATCGATGGATGTCCTAGAATTTCCAATTGTGGAGCCCATCCAATACTCACAACCCCTCTTCCATGAGTCCTCTGGCCAAAACCAGAAGGCAGAGCATCCACATCATCAGCTATTATGTCAATCCTGATAATTCAAGCCCATATGCCATCTCATAGATTTGATCTCTAGTCAGCTTACACTCACTCCCAAACCCTACAAAAACAACCGATCTTGGCTTTTGCTCATCAAGCCATTGAAATATCTTGATCCATGACTCGTCAGTAATCTGATCTCTTCCCTTTTGGTTTTGATCAGGTGGGAGCAAACCCACAGGAATCACAGGTTTTGTTGTAATCTTTTCAAGTAAATTCAAGTACTGTGATTCATATTCTGGGCAACTACGTACAGCCACAGCTTTGCATGCTTTGATAATTTTATGTAACCTTTCAGCATCTGTTATTCCAGAAGCATTGGATCCATAGAATCCATGAAACACGCCAGTTGCTTCAAAACTTCGGTAAGCTAAAGAAGATGGGAAGTCAACGTACTCCGGCACAAAAGTCAAACTCTCCGGGGATGGCCTACCTCTTTCTCTAGCTTCACTAAAAGTGAATTCTGGATGTCCAAAGAAATCCATCGCAGCAGCATTAAAAACAGAGAAGAACAAAAGGGGTACCTGATATTGTTGTGCAATCTCAGCCGTCCAATGACTTGTAACATCAACGAAGATCCAATCTGGGGATTGGTCAGCAACAAATTGCTTGAAAGGGTTTTGAAGGAGATCATATGCAATCTTCAGGTACTGAATCTGATCAAATGTTATATCCACAGTGGCCTCTGCACCTGCCCGCAAGTGTTGAATATTATTGTCCAAAGCTGGTAATTGAAACTCCACAAAGTTGATGAGAGTTGATAAATTTGGAGGTGGTTTAGGGAGTCTTTGGATATTTTTTGAGGTTGAAATAAAGGACACTTTAACTCCAGATTTGGCTAAGGCAATCGAGAGTTGATAAAAAGGCATCATATGGCCAAAAGCTGACCATGGAAGCATAGCTACGTGAATCTGGTGGTCTCTTGCCATTTTTGATTAAATGTAGACAAGTATTGGAGCTGAAGTAATTAACTAATATAGTTGAATGTACGAGTAGCTTCAACACAAAATAAAAATTGAAAATCAATTCTGAAAACTCTAGTTTGTAAATAACGTCCACTTAATGGCAAAATTGTCCTTTCTTCATTTTATTGTATTGTATTTTTGTAACTACACCCCACTTATATCTATTTTATTATATCAATTTTTGTTATTTTATTTCTTTTTTCTTAAAATAATTTATGGCTCTTAAATACATAAATTATACCAAAATGAGTTAGGTTTTGAGCTAATTTTATTTACAAGCTGTAGATTAAATAAGAAAAAAATAAAGATAATGCGATATTAAAAAAAAAATGTAAATGCCTTTACTGCAAGTTGTATGCCCAGAAAAACACATAGGCACACATAGAATTTTTTGCGCTGTATCATGTTACTAGTTGCCTGTGTGTATTGTCAATTGTGTAACACAGTGACACAAATACGAAAGAAAAAGAAAAAAAAAAGAAAAACAGGGGTGCAGATCCTCTATACCATAATAGTGGGCTTTTGTATTGTGGATGACACATTCAAAATTCCTGATGGTCTTCCGACAAGTGTTATAACACTTCGATGGTTCCAATTTGTTATTGAAATTAGTATTTAGAAAAGAAGTTAGGGTTTGAGAAAATATAAAGGGTTATATAATATATATGAAAATCAAACAAATAATATGAAATAATTTGTGGGCCGTGTGTACTATAACAGTACTACTATTAGTCATTTTAGTGAATTTGGTTCAGGGTAATGTTGAAATTTTAAAAAACATATTAATTTGAGGTAGATATACAGATTTAAAGGGATGTAAATATCGTCACTCTTATATTTAAAATCATTTTTTTTTTAACTTAGATTTAGGGATCCTTTACAATTGAGGGCTCTAGACGGTTGCTTCACTGAGCTCACCATAGGGCCGGGCCTGCCGTAGAGGATAATATAGCAATATCAAAATACAAGAACTATCAAAATACAAGAACCGCAAATGGAGATATTTTTCTTCATATACAGTGACAATAACTTAAACTTGAATTTGAGATATCATTAAACTAAGAGCATCTTCGATGTAAATATGTATTTAGAAAAACTTGAGTATCACGTATGATAGATAGTTAAAAAGTTAAAAAGTTAAAAATTTCTTTCTGATACAATTATCTAACTTTAATATGGTGGTAAAAAAAGTTAGAAAATATGAAGTTGAGTTTCTAATTCTAAAAACTCTTCTAGAAATACTGACTACCAATAATATTAAAGTTCATTTAATTATAAAATTAAAGAGGAAAGATAGTGGAATAATTTTTTTATTATGATTGGTCATAAAATGAATGTATATTTGATTTCAGATAATTATATTGAAGATGTGAATATTTATTTCTTTAAAAAAAAATTAGAAGTAGATTCATAATAAATAAAAATATTGATGTAACATTATTTAAAAATTTTAAAATACATATTTATATTGAAGATGTTATAAACGAATGTTTTTACTGTATAATCATATTTAGTGGTTGTACCGTACATGAAGATATTATTATTCAAATTACATTAAATTATATTTATGATAATTTCTAGCTAAATAAACATGATTTTCAAACAAACATTTGGATTGTCAAAAAAAAAAAAAACATTTGGACGTTTTAATTGCTTAATTATATATCTTTGACAGGATACTGTACGGTGGAGCGCAAAGTCTAATAAAGACGTCCCTCCTTGATAATGATCTTAGATATAAAATATTATAATAAATATAATAAATAATAAATGGACGGCCTCCTCCGGTCCACGTAACCACATCACATCTAATAACTTGATAATGACGTTGCAACTTATAAGTGATGGTAAAGAGAAGTGAATCTTCTGATTTTTTTCTAAACTAAAATAATATTCTACATTTAAAGATAATAGAATTAAAATAAATCTTAATTATTTATTACACATATCATACATCTATTTCCGTATAAAGATGATGATCCAAATTCGTGGCATGCATGCGATTTCAAAAAGAACGAAAGCTTGGTAACAAATTAGAGTCGATATTAAGCAGCCCAATAAAGCAGTTGAGTCTGTAGACAACTCAAGTGACAAACAAAACGGATCACTTGTTAATAAACCAAATATGATATGATCCAGGAGAAATTATCAAATAAAGAAAAAAATGAACTCAAAACACAATTATTTTCATATCTTATTTGGTTCCTTTCAAAACACAACCAAAACCCCTTTAAAGATAAAAATAAATAAAAAAAACAAACAAACAAATGGCCCTAAATTTGAACCACTTGATGTAATTCTTAAGGGTAAATTATAAATAACAAATAATTTTTTATGTGGGTTGGTAGGACTCCAAAGCCCATATTATATATACACTTGATTATGCCTTTTTCGTCATGATAGACCTTAAATTCGTGTGCTGTGCTGTGCAACATTTTAAACCAAAAAAAAAAAACAACGAAAAAGGTCTGGTGTTAGAATGTTATCAACTCCTACTAATATTATTTTGACATTTTTAAAAAAAAAAATATTTCAATTTGAGAAGTGAGAGAGAATATAATTGGAATCCATAAACTCATTGACATGAGTTTGTAATAGGCTTACTATTGGGTCAATTTCAGTTTTTTTTTTTTAAATATTATAAGAATTTAGGATTTGGAGAGAGGAATAAACTCTAGGTGTGGAGGGTAAACCAATAGATCAATCTCATCTTATTTAGGTCAATTTTATTTTCTTAATAGCATTTTATAAAAGTAATATTAATTTATACAAATTATTTATCTAAATTCATATTTAAATGATACGATATTTGATTTTTTTTCTTTTTATAACTAGTCTAAATAATTGTGGAACAAAAACTTAAAAAATAAAATAGATGCTAATAACATACAAGCAGGGTTATACCCAAGATTTTTTGTTTGGGTGGATTAAAATAAAATTATATATATATGTATAATTACTGAATTCGGCACTATTTTTTTAAAAATATTTTTTTATTCTTTTGAAAAAAAAATACAAATACATACTATTTAAACTTTATCTTATGAGGTTTTATATCATCAAACTCTTCTATTATCAATGATATCAGCAATCTCTCTCTCAATATATATGACCATACAATCAGTAATAAAATCATCATCCATTTTATTGCGAAGTGGTGTTTTAACAAGCTTCATCGCTAAAAATGCTCATTCTATTGTTGTTGTGGATACGGGAAGAGTTAAGACTAAACGAATCAATTTATCAATCAAAGTGTAGTGTTCTGACCTTTTTGTTTCAGCTAAACATTGACATAATTCCGAAAAAGAAGCCAAATTCTAAAATTCCCGACAACCAAGAACATCAAACCTGTAATTACCCAATTGTCTTCTCAAATCTTCAATGTCATTCTTACTGAAATCTTGAGAGTAGAACTTCTTGGCAAGAGTGCAAATATCATCAACATCAAAGAATTTAAACACATCAATAGGGCTCAAAGCCATGCTAAGAGTAAAAAGTTTTATTGTTTGCTTTGGAAATCTATTATTCAATTCCATCAACTGAAAATTTATCACATCAATAAATATACTAAAGTGATAGTAATGTTCAACTGTGACATTATCTTTCTGCTGACAAGAACGTTTTATCCCTTCCATAGGACGTGCATTCATACTAGGTATATCAATTTCATACCTTTCACAAAATAACACTACACTTTCAAGAAAAAATCTCATTCAGTCTCCCTTAACTTTTGAAGAAGCATTTTTGTAGTTGACACTAAATTCATACCATTTAAGATATCCTGAGATTTCAATTGTAAAGCAAACATATCAGAGATTCCTAAAACTTTGTACAATAACAACAAGATAAACACAAATTCAAAGGGATCTCAAATCTTTATATGCACATTTGACTTCTTCACATATATTATTGTTCAATCCCTTGTCAATCAAATTTTCAAGAAGAGTAGAAGTTAAACCAAACATATTAATCAATCTACTAATAGAAGTAAAATGAGAACTCCGACGGGTAGTTCCAGGCCATTGCAAAGTACTAATTTGATTAACCCGTGCATCATTCTCAAGTTCTCCTAAAGCAGTCAACTCCTGAATTTCACATACTCGAATATATTTCAACTCAAAGTGACGTTTGAAAGAAGCACTCACAAAGTTGACAATAGAATTCAATTTTGAAAAAAATATCCAAATATCATCACTTCCTTGGCTACTGCTGTTAGTTCTAAAAAAACAAAATTGACACAGCGTAGCGGAATGGGGGTTGGCCGGTTGGCTCGGTTTTTTTTTTACAAAAATTCTATAAAAACAAAAGTGCTTTAGCTGGATCGTTGTGATCATATTGATAATATAAATAGAAAGGAAGAAATCGTTACCATTGAAGAATCTTTGTGATTCGCTTGAACCAAATTCTTCCAATGTAAATCCTTCGTGATTCCCTCGAACCAAGTTTTTCCACACCGAATCTCCAATACTAAAGAATCGACGGGTGGACGTCTCGATATTGAACAGAATAAATTTCGACTCTCGATTTTCTGTTCTTATTGTATACTCAACACTTGAGCTAACAAGAAAAATATTGGAAGACTCTCTCATAATATTTCTATAGAGGCTAGTAGTTTCAAAAAATTGTTTAATTTTTCTTTTGTCTTATATCTTGTGAGAGCCAAATATTAAAACTTTTGCACTTGTTTTTCTCTTTGTTGTATGTTTCTAAGAGATCAAAAATCCAAATTAATATTTTTTTTAAGAGAACAAAAATCTCTTCTCTCACGTTCGCCAAAAAACATACCAAGTATCAGACTTGGTTGTTTCTTTTGATATGTTGAGAGAGAGAGAGAGTTGTCGTCTCCTAGAGCTTCTTCAACCCATTATCAAACACCATGCCAATCTCTAAAACCCACCAGAAAGCTCCTCCAACCAGTGTCAATCTCTGCGTTAAAGCTTAGATGGTGAACAGTGTCGCGCTATTGCTTTAACGCAAAACATATTGAGTTTTTCCTTTCTTTTTTCAAACCCTCAACTTTTACATAATCACAATTTAACCCTATTTACTACAATTTATTCTGATTATATCCTATATTTAAAGGTGTTGTTTAATCACAATTTTACCCTAATCAATTAAATTCATTTCAATTTGATCCTTTTTAATATTTAATGATTTTGTTGTGGATTAATTATTATTCGTATTAACATTTATAATAAACAAAAATGAAGTGTATAATTAGAAAAATTTAATGCAATTTTTTTTTTTTAAAATCATTCCGGGAAATTAAAGAAAACTACATTAATAATATAAATATATTAAAAACAGAATACAAACTTCATAGTGATAAAATAAATTACTACAAATTTGAATACACTAAAATTAAGGAAAATTACAATATAAATTACAACAACGCTTTAGTAGTCTGAAAGACTATTTCCAGGTCATTAGAGATTATTGAAAAAGTCACCAAAAGACTCAGATGTATTTCGGGATCCCTGGTCTTGTTTGCGAGCTCGTTTTACCATAATTTTTAATTGTTGTTGTTTCATTAACTCCCGCTTCATTAGATCAGATATGGTATTCAAATCCATCATCACAATTTTGGTTTCACGGCATTCCACTTTTCTCTCCATAATATCGTTAAGTCTTCCCCTCTGCATAGTATTTCTGGTATAAACTTCCAACATTTTTTCTTGTCCTTCTTTCAAAGTGTCGTAATTGGTTGAATTTTGTTCCTTAGCCCTCCTTTTTTATTTCCTGAAATATAATGT
The DNA here is from genome assembly GCA_032871835.1 of Dipteronia dyeriana. Taxonomy (NCBI): domain Eukaryota; kingdom Viridiplantae; phylum Streptophyta; class Magnoliopsida; order Sapindales; family Sapindaceae; genus Dipteronia; species Dipteronia dyeriana. Next base: position 98,403,303 of record CM065299.1, on the reverse strand, counting down.
TTAAGTTATTTTAATAATAAATGCAATATTTTACCAAATGAAATTTCATTTCTTTTCATGTATTAATTTCATAATTTCTTTTCGTATTGCAATATTATGTTAATTATGGGGTGAAATGTTAATTGTAGAGAAATATTAAAAAAAGTGAAAGAAAGGAAATATTCAGGTGAATATTCTTTTTAGTGTAAAGTTTGGTGCAGTAGGTTGGAGATGGAATAGTGAAATAGTGCAACAGTTGTACTATTTTAGTGTAAAAGTTGCACTAAAACCACTATTCAGGTTGGAGATGCCCTTAGTCAAATTATATCTCATGTTTTAAAAATCTAATTGGATTTTAAAACTTATTAAACATTAAAATAAACAATTTATTTAAATATTTAAAATAGCAATTTCAATTATCTTAATAAAAATAATTAAATAACAATTATTTAATCATTATTATAACAGAAAAATATCGAAATTGCATGTGAATAAAGCACTAGCAAATTCGGCCAACAAAGGGAAAATATCCTTCGTGCTTTTCATCTTTATTTGCTCAATTTAAATTCAAAATTTAAATACATAATAATCCAATTATTAAATTATTATTTTATTTAAAATAATATAATTATTCAAATAAAAAATTTAACAAATAAACTTAAACTGTTATTTTCTAAATTGCACAGGACTGTCACTGTTCAGTTTTTGAAAATTACAATGTGTTCCCACCACATTATGTCATCCAATTAAATATTTAACTAATTAAATAATATATAAACTATTTTATATATAGATGATTAATTCTAAATTAGTTACTAAACCTCATTATATCTTAATGTTCAATATATTGTTATGAAGATGGTATGGGGACAAGTGAACCTATAATTTCAAGCTCTAAAAAATCTTTAATAATTAATTAAACTCTTTAATTAATTATCTTATTTATTAATTCGAGAATTATTTAACTAAAAAACAGGAACTGCATTCTTGTCATTATAGAATTAACTACTCGAATAAGAATTGAACAGTCCACTGATATAATAATTACATATAGATCAATCCTCCTTTAACAATTTGTAATTTGAGCTAGATTCAAATCCGTTGACTTCTCAATTATATATTTATCTTTGAGTTCCGTGATTCTTTAATAAACAATTATTTATGACCTTATCATAAATTGAGCGTTCTATTGTTCAAAACCCGAATCATTTATTCAAGAGAACTATTTGTCTAACTTCATTTAAGAAGTAATGGATTTCATTTTGTATATTATTGTTCCTAAATATATCATTCTGTCTCCAAGATACAAAGTTAAGGTTTGACATTATGAACAAACCATACTGAGTAAGTCAAAAGACACAAATCCATAAGTAGGAGTCTGTTAAATAAACGGGAATAAGATCGTTCCATATATGATCATCTGATTTGAAAAATGAGAATACTTTATTTAAAATGAAGATTATTAAAGATTCCAATTTATCATGTCCACGTCATTTATACTCTTATCATACAAAGTACCTTAATTCTAATGTCATCACATCAACAAGTCGGATAAGACTGTTCCATTCATAATGTGAATGAACAGTACTAGTAATTTTAATTAATTAAAGATCTCAACTTTAATTATTAATTACGGACAATTAAGATTATTATATTTAAATATAATCCTCATGTATATAATGGCTTATATACTATGTTTAATATTACATTTAATAATTATGGAATTTTATGTCATTAATACATTATTGATAACATTAATTACAGACAAATATAAAATAAAATGTAATCCTTTTTTTTAATCTAGCAAAAAGATTATCAATATTTGTTCTTAAGCCACTTTCCCCAACAATTGCAACTAAAGCAAGTTAAAGCCTATATGCAAAATAATGTATGTAATAGGCATATATATGGACAATCATTGAGAAATAAGGCGTGTAACCTATTCCACTTACCCCTCATGTTGCTTGCACTATCGTATCTGATAATGCTGAATTTTAAACTTTTTGTAGCCCCACTTTCTTTATCTTTTCATTCAATTCCCGGGTAAAACCATGCTTTTAATGGCTTAATTTAGTATTTCATGAGTTTTTCCTTCAAGGGGGTATAATGTAAAAAATCAAGACTTATAGGGAAATTTTGCAATTTTAGAAAGTTGGGATTTCAGTTTCGCCTAAGCCTCAAGCGAAGTCTCGCGTGAAGAAGGGAGCAACAGTTTTCGCGCCTAAAGTCTTCTCACGAGTGTCAAGCGAAGTATCGAGCGAAAAGTCATCCAACAGTTTGCACAAGAGAAGTTTCTGTGCGTGCTTCAAGCGAAAGTTGCAGCGAATTACAGATCAACTGTTTTCGCACTAAAACTTTCGCTCCCTCCTTGTGCGAACCCTCTAGCGAAAATCCCTTTTTGTTGCGTTGAAGCTAATTTTTGCCACACGATTCGCCTCCTCATCGATCAAATCCTCGAGCGAAAAACGTCTATTCCGATGAAATCTTGGACCCTAAAAATCCTGGATTTGGTGTCCCATCTCTGAAATGAAATGATTTCTTCTACTTTTTGAGGTCATTATCATTTCCCCAGCTACACTCTATCTTCCTTTCACCAATCCCCTTTCATGCAAGCTCCTCTCTTCCCATTTTGGACCTAGCCTCTTTTAAATACAAGAAAAGAAAGAGTGAGGAGGGGGTTGTTGAACATTTTTTTTCCAGCATAAAAACTCCACTATTCTCTGAACTGAGGTGTCTTAAGAGGAATGTTAGAGCATCTAAGAGTGGTCTCTTGAAGGAGTGGTCTCTTGAAAGAGTGAAGCCATTGGAGCCAAGCATTGTAAGAAGAAGTCCTACAATTAGTTTTTCTCTCAGAACTCTATTTTTTATTTGTTAGGGCCTGTATTCATTTGATTGTATATATGGTTACCCTGTGTAATATGAGCTAAGCATCCTTTGTGCTAGAACAAGATGAAACCCCACCTTGATTATTTATAAATGACATCTTGAAATTCTCTACAAGCGCTTGTAAGGTTGTATGAATGATTTACATGTTTAATGCTTTTATATTGATTGGACATCATTATGAATGATCTTTTGATAAGCAAATTGTTCACTCTATATGGCTAGAAAGATGAGTGATCACTAGGCCTAGCACATAGGGTTCATGAAGTGTTCCATAAAAGCATACTGAGTTCATGCATGTATTGTATGCGTGGATGAGATTTATAAGACATCGAAAGAGATTAGAAATCATTATAGGGAACGTGAATCTATGATATTTACTTGCATGTTTAATAATAAAAAGGGTTATGATGTTTAATTAAGACGGATGGGGTGGATTCGAGTTCTAGCACAATTTTCATAAATATTATTCATCTTTGTTCTTGGGAGAATAATAGTTATTGTGTTAGCAATACTTTGTTTTAGTAATTTTAGTTTTAAAATCTGTATACCTTTGTTATTAAATTGTTCAAATAGTATAAAAGTCGATAAAATCCGATAATCAAGCCCCCAGTCCCTGTGGGAACGATCCCTAGTTCGTTGATATACTAGATTCCCTCCTCGTACTATTGCGAGGGTCATTCTTTGTATAGTTTGACACGATCAATTTTTGGCGCAGCTACCGAGGACTTTAGCGGATATTGATATTGGAAATTCTTGGTTGTAACTAGTTTGAATGTATTACTTTCGTTTCTTTGCTGTATTTTTCAAGCAAGGTACTCTTGTATGCACCAACGTATAAGGAGCAACCTACCACCAAACTTGCAATTCTATCCGGATATTGAAGGAATCACAAGGAGAAATCGTCGGAATTGAAGAAGAGCTAGAACCATGGAGAATCCAAATCCTAATCTTGAGCAAAATCCACCTCTAGCGCAAGTTCCGGCACAAGGACAAGATGATGCCAATATGGAAATTGAGAGAACTCTACTAGACTATCTCATGCCAATGGTAGATCGGGATCTATCCGCCATTCAAAAACCTACCGCCAATGTAAATAATTTTGAGATCAAACCGACAGTGATTCAAATGATAGTATCTACGATGCAGTTTGGGGGTTTTCCTAGTGAAGATCCAAATGTCCACCTACAGAGTTTCAATAACATTTGTGATACTTTCAGGTTCAACGGGGTTACTAAGAACTTCATAAAGCTGAAATTGTTTCCATACTCACTCCGAGACTGAGCCAAGGCGTGGCTAAATTCCATGCATCGGATTCTATTCTCACATTCGATCAATTGGCTCAAGAGTTTCTCAACAAGTACTTTCCCCCCGGAAGAGCCGCTCGTCTTAGGAATGACATCACCAACTTTGTTCAACTTGAGAGTGAGAGCTTTTATGATGGTTGGGAAAGATTCAAGGAACTTGTGAGAAAATGCCCACACCATGGTCTATAGAAGTGGCAACTTATGGAGTCTTTCTACACTGGTATCACAGATGCAACAAGAACTTTGATTGATGCGGCGACTGGAGGATCTTTAATAAAGAAGTCAACAGATGCAGCCTATAATATCCTAGAGGAGTTATCTTCTACAAATAGCCAATTGAGGTGTGTTATAACTGAAAGGAGAGCCCCGGGTGTCATTGAAGTCACATCCATGAAGGCTCAAATCGAAGCTTTGATCAAACAAGTGAATATGATGGACTCTTCCTCAAATCAAGCCAATGTGTCATGTTGTGAGTTGTTCTTTGGACCATATGGAAGTGTAGAATGTGAATTTGCACAATCATCAACAATTGAACAAACAGCCCTTGTAAGTTACAACCGAAATTTTGCCAGTCAAAACCAAAACCGACACCAAGACCCACAAAATAACTCGTTCTCTAATACTTACAACCCGGGATAGAGGAATCATCCCAACTTTTCTTAGAAAGACAACTCTCAGCAACGAGGCTTAACCCAAAGACAGCACCTCGGTTTCCCAAGCAAACAACAACCCCAAGCTTATAACAGTCCAAAACCCGGATTCTAAAACCAATACATGAACAATCAAGTGGAAAAGAAGCCAGCTCTTGAAGATCTTTTTTCCAAGTATATCATGAAGATGGATACCCGGATGGAAATACAAGATGAGACATTGAAGAAGCTTGACTCAAAGATGGATCAAATTGCCTAACAAAGTCGAGCGACAATTCAAAACCTTGAAGCACAAGTATGTCAACTAACATGAGGTGCCTAAACAAGACATCAAAGGACCTTGCTTAGTGACACAATCATCAATCCAAAGGAGCATTATAAGGCCATCATTTTGAGAAGCGGTAAAGAAGTTGAGCTACCAATGAATTTTGGCATCAAAGAAGAAGTTGTGATAGATAGAGATAAGGGGACCGTAGAGAATCAAGAAGATGGTAATGAAGAGAAGAGAAGAGAAGAGAAGAGGGATGAGGAAGAAGTTCTAGAGAAGGGTAAAGACCAAGCTACCAACCTACCAACAACAACTTATGAAGTGCCACCACCTTCAAACGAGAAAGCCTATGTCTCACCGATCCCATTTTCTCAGAGATTAAAGAAAAATAAGGATGCTTAACAATTTGCAAGGTTCTTGGATGTTTTCAAGAAATTGCATATCAAAATTCCTTTTGCATAAGCTCTAGCTCATGCCTACCTATGTAAAGTTCTTGAAGCAACTCATATCTAACACAAGAAAGCTAGAAGAGTTTGAAACAGTATCTTTGATGGAAAAATGTAGTGTCATCTTGCAAATTCCAGGGAAGTTCATCATTCCTTGTACCATTGGCACTTCAAATTTCAGCAAGGCACATATTGATTCGGGAATTAGCATCAATTTGATGCCATTTTCGGTTTTTAAGAAGCTTGAAGTAGGAGAAGTGAAGCCAACTAGTGTGACCCTCCAACTTGCGGATAGATCCATCAAACATCCAAGAGGAGTGATAGAGGATGTCCTTGTAAAGGTGGAGAACCTATACTTCCTTGTTGATTTTGTGATCCTTGATATGGAGGAAGATGTAGAGATTCCACATCTTAGGGAAGTCCATTTCTAAAACTATAAGGGCACTAATTGATGTGAAGGAAGATGAAATGACTTTGAGGGCTGGAGATGAGCAAGTTGTCTTTCACATTTCCAAAGCCACAAAGAAGCCAATGGATGCAAAAAATTGTATGACGGTAGAGGTAATTGAGCCTCTATTGGAAGAATTTTTCAAAAATACAAGCACCAATGATCCTTTGCAAGCTTGTATTTGTGATAGTGCAACGAAAAAAGATGAAGATATGGAGGTGGTTGGGTATGCTTTGCACTTAGATGCAATTCCACTGTTGAGTTTCAAAAAAAGATGGCATTATGAAGGATTGGGAGAGAGCAAATCAAGACTTCCACCTCTCGCAGACAAGCCTCACACTTCAGAGTTGAAGCAACTCTTCACTCACTTGCGGTATGCATTTTTTAGGGAGGGATCATCTTGTCTTGTAATCATCTCATATTCCTTGTTAAAGCTTGAAGAAGAAAAATTAGTGAGGGTGTTAAGAAGGCACATCAAAGCCATTAGGTGGACCATTTCAGATATTAAGGGTCTAAGCCAATCCATATGCATGCACAAGATACTTATGAAGGATGATTCCAAGCCTTCGATTGAGCATGAAAAAAGACTCAACCCAAATATAAAGGAAGTGGTAATGGCTGAAATTTTGAAGTTGCTTGATATAGGAATTATTTATCCGATTTTGGATAGTTCATGGGTGAGCTCGATTCAATGTGTTCCAAAGAAAGGTAGGATGACTGTTGTCCCAAATGCAAAAAATGAGCTCATTCCGACTAGGATGGTGACCGGTTGGAGAGTTTGTATTGATTATAGAAAGCTCAATGCCGCTACAAGGAAGGATCACTTTCCACTACGATTCATCGACCAAATGTTAGAGCGCCTAGCAGGACACAACTAATATTGCTTCCTAGATGGGTGCTCGGGCTACAACCAAATTGCTATAGATCCGAAGGACCAAGAGAAGACAACATTCACATGCCCCTATAGAATATTTGCTTATAAGAGGATACCATTTGGATTGTGCAATACGCCGGTAACATTCCAAAGATGCATGATGTTTACCTTCTCCGACATGGTTGAAAAGATCATAGAGGTATTCAAGGATGATTTCTCCATCTTCGGGCCTTCATTTGATGGTTGTTTGCAGAATTTAAGTATGGTTCTTCAAAGGTGTGAGGACACAAATTTGGTGTTGAATTGAGAAAAATGTCATTTTATGGTAAGGGAAGGTATAGTGCTTAGCCATAAAATCTCTAAGAAGGGAATAAAAGTTGATAGATCCAAGATTGAAATCATAAAAAAGCTTCCACCTCCTACTTCGGTTAGAGGAGTACGAAGTTTCCTTGGTCATGCCAGATTCTATAGAAGGTTCATCAAGGATTTCTCCAAAATTACTAAGCCTCTTTGTTCATTGCTCATGAAAGAGGTTCCCTTTGTGTTTGGTGATGAGTGTTTAAAGGCCTTTAAGTTGTTGAAGAAGAAGTTGACTTCGGTTCCTATTATCTCTACTCCGGATTGGACTCTACCATTTGAGATTATGTGTGATGCTAGTGATTATACGGTTGGAGTCGTGTTAGGACAACGGAAGGAAAAACGTCTACACGTCATCTATTATGCAAGCCAAACTATAAATGAAGCTTAAATTAATTATGGTTTCACAAAAAAAGAGTTACTTGCCATAGTATTTGCATTTGAAAAGTTCAGATCGTATCTAGTGGGATCCAAGGTGATCGTCTACACGGATCATTCGACAATCAAGTACCTCATGGCAAAGACAGATGCAAATTCGAGATTGAAATGATGGGGTTCTATTGCTCTAAGAGTTCATTTAGAGATCAAGGGCAAGAAGGGAACTGAAAACTTAGTTGTCGATCACCTCTCTAGATTAGAGAGAAAATAAGACATAATAGATATGATATGAATGAGAATTTTTCGGATGAGCAATTGTTTGAGGTAGAGGAGAAAGAAGTTCCATGGTTTACCGACCATGTGAATTTTTAGGTAAGTAATGTGGTTCCTACAGAGTTAAATTTTCACCAAAAAAGGAAGTTCTTTTTGAAATGAAGAAGTACTTTTGGGATGAGCCATTTTTGTTCAGAAGTTATGGTGGCAGAATTATTATGTGGAGTGTGCCAAATGATGAGATGGAGGAGATCTTAAGCCATTGCCACTCTAGGGAGTGTGGAGACCATTTTGGTGCTTCAATGACAGCTAAAAAGGTTCTCCAATCGGGATTTTGGTGGCCTACCTTATTAAAAGACTCTCGAAGCTATGTAGAATCTTATAATCGGTGTCAAATAACTAGAAACATCATCAAGAGAGACAAGATGCTAATGAACACCATGCTTGAAGTAGATGTATTTGATGTTTGGAGAGTAGACTTCATGGGACATTTTCCTTTATCATGTGGGAATAGTTACATCTTAGTGGTTATGGACTATGTGTCCAAATAGGTGGAAGCCATAGCCACCCAAACATGTGGAGCAAAATAAGACACCAAGTTCCTGAAGAGAAACATTTTTTCAAGATTTGGCACACCTAGGGCTATTGTTAGTGACGTAGGATCCCATTTTTGTAACAAGAAATTTGAGGCCTTATTGAAATAATATGGGGTTAAGGACAAGATAATCACCTCATATCACCCATAAGTCAATGGCCAAGTTGAAGTATCAAATAGAGAGTTGAAGAGAATTCTTGAGAAGACAGTTGGATCCAAGAGAAAGAATTGGCACTTAAATTGGATGATGCATTATGGACATATCAGATAGCTTACAAGAGCCCTATAGGCATGTCACCGTTCCGAATTGTCTATGGGAAAGCATTCCATCTACCATTCGAATTGGAGTACAAGGCTTGGTGGGCTATCAAGGCTCTGAATTTTGAGATGAAGAAGGCATGTGATAAGAGATTGTTGCAACTAAACGAATTGGAGGAAATTCAGCTTGAAGAGTACGAGAGCTCAATAATCTACAAAAAGAAGGAAAAGAGATGGCATGATCAACTGTTAACTTACAAAGAGCTTAAATTTGGCAACAAAGTGCTCTTGTTCAATTCAAAACTAAGATTGTTTTCGGGACAACTTAAAAGCCGATGGTTGGGACCGTTACAATGAAGGAAGTCTTTCTGAACGAAGCTATTGAAATTGAAAACAATGACAATAATACCTTATGAGTAAATGGGCAATGTATAAAGATCTTCCAAGAGAAGAAAAATGAGGAGTTCAGGGAGGGAATTTTCCTTCGTGAGCCAAACAAGAACTGAAAAAAAGGAAGTCCTATTTGTAAATAGTAGTTAGTTTTAATTTATTGTTTGTAGTTTAAATTTCGTGTTGAACTATTTTATCCTCCCAAGCATTTTCCGTTTTACGTTTTTCTAAGTTCAATATGTGTAGGATATTGAAAACTCTTCAAAAATAAGCACGGGGCAAAGCAACATGCAAATGGCCAACCTTTGGAAAGAAATCTCAAGAATTTTGCTCAAGAGTCCGCCTGACTCTCAAGCGAAAATTCTCTCATGAAAAGGGTAGCTACCATATTCGCCCAAGGCTTCGCCCATATGTCAAGCGAACAAGTTAGGAGTGAAAATAGCTGTGAAGGATTTTGCATGAAGTTTCACATGACCATTGAGCGAACAACACAGGTGCGAAAAAGGCTGAGACAATTTTCGTACGAAACTTCGTGTAACCATCAAGCGAACAGGCCTAGAGCGAAAAGAGCTGAGAAGAATTTTGCTCGACATTTCGCACCCTTTTCAAGTGAAATGTCAAGCGAAAATGACGAATTTCGCTTAAACAACGAGCAAGGCTGTCACTTTCAACATCTTCCCAAAACCTCCCAAAACAAATCCAAAGTTCCCTCCATTATCTCCAAGGCCATTTTCGACCAAAGAGAGCTTCAACTAAAGTAATTCAAAGTTCCTCTCTTCTACACCCATTCTAATCCATTTTCAATCAAAGACCATCTAGGTTCATCTAGGGTTTGAAAATTTAGGGATTTCTTGCAATTGGGGTTCTAGACTGAGTTGAGTTGAAATTTGTGTGAAATTAATGTGAACAGAAGAGGGCTTTTGCTCGACTCTTGGTGGTTTGGTGATTTGTTGATACGATTCCGCATTTGGAAAAGGTTTTGGCTATTTTTTTTGCTTTTTGTGTGTAATTTCGGGATTTGCTTGGTTGTTTTGGAAGTTTGTATGCTTTAGTAGTGTTTTTGTGTGCATTTAAGGTAGTTTAAGTGTGGCGTGCTGCTTGTTCCGTGATATAAGTGGTTGTGGCGCTATCTTGAGGAAGTGTGGGTTAATTCCGGAAGGTTTTGACGAAATTGTTGGCTTGTCTTGTTGTTGTGGTTTTCTGAGCACCACTGGGAAAGTCTAAGGAAAAAACCGCCACCATTTCGAATTCAGGGGATGCGCCCAAGCAAACGAAGAAATCAAATCCAAAAACTCCAAAGGTAATGTTGAATCCAGACTATGAAATCTGGTTGGAAATGATGAATGCAAAAAAAGGAGTTTATAGTAGAAAGGGGAATCAAATTAGAGGAGCTGGGTGGGACTCCCATCCCGGATGTAGTAAGGTGAAGGAAATGGGAAATGTATGTGTCCCGACCACCGCCATTCAAGCCCAAAATTGTTAGAGAGTTTTTCATCGCCATGATTCCGGAACAGTTTCAAGTAAAGGAATCCGTGTTAGTGAGAGGGAAAGAGGTCATTTATCGGTCATAAGACATTAAAATGTATTTATGGACAGAGGTAGCGGATCCGACTCGGTTTAGTGGTGGGATTATTCTGGATGACATCTTTATGAAAAATAGCACCCATTTTGGAAACAGTTTGGTTATGGAGCCAATGACCAAATGGAACTCCACAACCCATGCAATCCGTCATTCCAAGCTGCAAAACGAGTTGGCTTATCGGTAACTCTTTTTCAATAGATCCTTGAAGCCCAACAAGCATGTCACCACAGTTGCTTATAACCTAGCCATGGTTCTTTATTCCATGCTCCAGGAAAGAGAAATTGATACAGGGATGATCATAAAGAAAGAGTTGTTCCTTGTTGGCAGCACTCTAGCTTCAAGCGAACCACTAGTTTTTCTATGCATGATCACTTAGTTTTGCATAATTGCGGTGGTAGACTTGGGTGGTATGGAGGATATAATTGCGGGGCTAGACTTGGGTGGAATGGAGGATAACTTCCTAGATCATATATGGGGAGTTTCTCGTGGGATAAAATAGTTGCAAACAAGGGGAAACAGTTGATACATGCTGTTGAAACCATCGGAACTAGTGCCTCCAGAAGGAATAAAAATAAGGGAAACTCTCTCATTAGTCAAAAGAAGATGGATTGGGGTACCGGTGTTGCTGAGAAGGAAGATTCAGCCCAACCTCCCTTGAGGCAGATTTTGGATGCCATCAAAGGAGTTGTGGAAGAAATAAAGGATTACAATGATGCATATCTAGGTGATTTCATGGAGGAGCTGAAACAGTTTAGAGAGCTGCAAGCCTAGGAGTACAAATGGATGCATAAGAGGATGGATTAGTTAACCTTCGATGTGGATACGACTAGGAAAGCACTCATATTGTAGCCTTTGAGGAGGTCGTCTAGGCCAGTGGGTGGGCCTCCTATTTCTGAGACAATAGTTGCTGAGAGAGGCCCGAAAGTAGATCGAGAGATTGGTTACCGAAGCGGAGGCACTTGCTAGGGATCCGACACAGAATGGCAAGATTTCGGGATCCATATAGCCACCAATATTTTTAGCTAGCCTCACATTGCATTTGCATTTGCATTTTAGTTTATGAACTTTATGTTGGATTTAGTTTTTAAGTACTTGTAAACTTTTAACTTTGGTTTTATTTTGTTATTTCTCGGATAAGTAAATTAGTTGTACTTTGATTTTATATTTCGTGTTTAGATCTAAGAGTGCGGTGTTATGTTATGCTTAGGAGTTCAATTTTGTTGGTTTAGTTTTGTGCACTCTGTTTTTGGATATATTCAAGTTGATTTTGTGTAGGTTGTCTTTGGTAATACTTCCTGTTTTAAACGAAACTCTATCCGATTTTTCTTAACCACGTGTAAACTTTGAGGACAAAATCTAGTTTAAGTTTAGGGGTACGGCCTTGTTTTTATTTTCTGCTTTTGAGATAAAAATTGATGAGATGCTTTTGGGTTGTATAGGGGGGAGGTATTTCATTGTATGCTTTGTTTCACTGAGTCCGAGCTAGGATAGCATTAGTCAAAGCTACACCAAATTGCTTGCACGCATCTCTCCAGACTTTATGGTGCCTTAACTAATGAGGTATCGCGCTTAAGATGTCTAAATCATTAGTGGAGACTACCCGTGTCAGGTCAGAGCCTAAATCGCTTCCTTTTGAGTGTGAAAAATCTTTCAAATCTTAAACACTCTTCATGTAGTTTTTCTAGGTAGAATTATTTTTATTTTTTAAAAAGGGCTCTTACTCCTTGCATTGGGCATTAAAGAAAGATCAATTAACCGATTCACCTTAGTTCCGCCTTGTTTGCTTGCTTTAATCTGTGACTTTAGGGATGACGTAGGCAATGCATGTTAGTCACTTTTAAACATCCCATACAATCCCTTGGCCTTATGTGTATATGCCTTATTTTTCTATAATTTACAACACACACCTTAACCAAATCACTTCACCCTCACGTCCCACAAATACATATCACCTCTTATTATCCAAACACTAAATCAACCATCAGCTGCGACTATGATTAAAGAGCATTGAGGAATGTAGCTCATAGAATTGAAATTGCATAGTAGTTTGTATTTAGGCAAAATTTTGTAAATGGTGTGATTGTTCCATCTTGAAATTAAAAAAAAAATCAGAAAAGGAGTTAGAAGAGAAAAAGGATCTTGTTTTGTTTTGTATATAATTGCTCTGAATAAGTATATGCATAAACACTCAACAATAGTCATATTAGCATGCTAGATAGTCTCATTAACATGGTTGTATGCCATCCTAAAGCACTGTAACCACCTAGCCTATCCATTACCCTTACCTTTACCCTAAATTGAGCTTTAAAAAAGTCCTAATTGATGTTTAGGAGGGATTTTAGCTTGCTACAAGGTATCCTTTGGTGTTAGCCATGTTCTCAATGCTCGATTCTAGTCTTGGGGTCCAGTGCATTTTAATTCTAGCGGTTTTTAAAATTGATCACATGTGTGTATATTGAAATTTTTCTTGTGCCTAAATTCCATCCGCATGTGTTAGTTGAGTGAGCTTAGGTTCTATATGGTATAATGAGAGAAAACTGAGAGGTTTAGAGTCAAAGTGAAATGCTATCTTTCGACTCTATGCTTTTGAAGCTTTGATCTCTAAAAGTATGGAATTGCAATCTCTTTTGTTGTAAAACCTTGGCTTTTGACATTCTTGCTTGTTCTTAGTAATCTTAGCAATATCATCTAGTCCCCACACTTTGTACACCCAACTTTGCATCTCTCTTTTTCATCTTGCTCAGCTAGGGATGCACATTTATCTCGGGACCCCAAATCCCCGCACCCCCATTTGGAGAATTTTTTTTAGGAAAAAATGAGGAAATGGGGGGGGGGGTGATTTTCATCCCCATTTCCCCATTTCCCCAATTCCCCTACAATTCCCCCACAATTAAATTGAAATGGGGATGGGGATGGAGATCCCCATTTCCCCATTTTTCCAAAAAGTATATAAATATAACTATAATATATATTTGAATTATTTAAAATATTTTATGTTGAATTTGTAATGCATTGATATTTTTTATTTGTAATGAAAGGTTTGTTCTTTTTTTAATTTAATATATAATTTTTAGTTAAATAGGGAAATGGGGGACTGGGGGATACGAGAAAACAAGAAAAACGGGAAAAATGGGGAACTGGGGATGGGGATGGGGGGACCTCACCCCAAACATCCCCATCCCCATCCCCATCCCCATTCCCATCCCCATTTTCCCCAAATGGGGAAATGGGAGGGGGGTGGGTGGGTGGGGGAAGGGTCTAGGGAGTGGGGATGGAGGGACCTATATCCATCCCCATTCCCCAAATGTGAATCTCTATGCTCAGCAGAAATTTTTTGTTATTTCTAGTTTTTCTTACTCTAGTTTTTTTTGTTTCTTTTATCGATTTACTCGGGACGAGCAAAAGATAAGTTTGGGGGTGTGATAATACTGAATTTTATAATTTTTGTAGCCCCCTTTCTTTATCTTTTCGTTCAATTCCCGAGCAAAATCATGCTTTTAATGGCTTAATTTAATGTTTTAGGAGTTTTTCCTTTAGGGAAGAATAATTGTAGAAAATCAAGACTTAGGGGGAAATTTTGCATTTTCAAAAAGTTAAGATTTCAAATTGGCCCAAGCTTCAAGCGAAGTCTCACACGAAGAAGGGAACAACAATTTTCGCACCTAAAGTCTTCGTGCGAGTGTCAAGCTAAGTATTGAGCGAAAAGGCATCCAGCAGTTTACGCGAGAGAAGTTTTTACACGTGCTTTGAGCGGAAGTTGCAGCGCATTGCAGATCAGCGGTTCCCCCCCGTCGAGCGAATCCTCAAGCGTCAAGCGAAGTCTCATGCATGGAAGCTTTAAGCATCTATGAGTGGTCTCTTGAAGGAGTGAAGCCATTAGAGCCAAGCATTGTAAGAAGAAGTCCTACTATTAGTTTTTCTCTCAAAACTCTATCTTTTATTTGTTAGGGCATGTATTCATTTGATTGTATGTATGGCTACCTTGTGTAATATGAGCTAAGCATCCTTTGTGCTAGAACAAGATGAAACCCCACCTTGATTATTTTAAATGACCTCTTGAAATTCTCTACAAGTGCTTGTACGGTTGCATGAATGATTTTATATTGATTGGCCATCATTATGAATGATCTTTGATAAGCAAATTGTTCACTATATATAACTAGAAAGATGAGGGATCACTAGGCCTAGCATATAGGATTCATGAAGTGTTCCATAAAAGCATATTTAGTTCATGCATGTATTGTATGTGTGGATGTGATTTCTAAGACATCGAAATAGATTAGAAATCATTGTAGGGAATGTGAATCTATAATCTTTACTTGCATGTTTAAGAATAAAGGGGGTTAGGATGTTTAATTAAGACGGGTGGGGTGGATTCGAGTTCTAGCACAATTATCATAAATATTATTCATCATTGTTCTTGTGAGAATAGTAGTTGTTGTGTTAGCAATACTTTGTTTTAGTAATTTTAGTTTTTAAATCCGTATACCTTTGTTATTAAATTGTTCAAATAGTATAAAAGCCGATAAAATCTGATAATCAAGCCCTTAGTCCCTGTGGGAACGTTCCCTACTTCGTCGCTATACTAGATTTCAACATCGTACTATTACGAGGGTCATTCTTTGTGTAGTTTGACACGATCAGTATCCTTGTCCTCGTAAGTTTTCAATCGATGGATCATATCGAGCAAGGACATTATATATTTCTGTTTTAAGAGTTGAGGCATTTTTATCATAACTCATAACTTAAAAAAAAAAAGGTTCTCTAACAAATCCTTTAGAATCAACATACCTCAAAATAATTGTCATTTGTTATTTGTTGGATTCATCAACTACATCATCAACAAGAATGCAAAATTTAGCATTCCCGACTTCCTCACGGATATTAGCCCGCACTCTATTAGTAAGAATATTCAACTACTCTTTTTTACTTGTGGGTGATGTATACTTGGCATTTTACGGAGAATTTTCTAGAACAATCTTGGCAATTTCTTAATTTACTTTTGCTTGCAACTTTATCATCTCAATGAAGTTCCCACGTTTAGTAGAATTGATGGATTCATCATATCCCCGAAAAGCACATCCTTGCATTGCTAACCACTTCACCGTCTCTAGTCAGGTCTTGAGTCATAATCGATTTTGCAAAGTTTCTTGTATAGAGAATATATTCATGACTGTATCGATATGTCAAGACGAATCTTTTAAGTTATTCAAACTTTGCTTGGCAAAACTATGTTGTGAATTATGTTCCCTTTCATGTTGCATAAACGTACATTTTTTCCCACAATTGATTCTTTTCCAACTTTAAAAACCATCCATCGTAAACGTGGGAAGCTTTGATGGAACAGTATCAAAAAGGTAGCATGGGAAACAAAATGCCATATTTTTCTTTATTGAATATTCAAGCCACGAAAATCGTTTGAACCAAAAATGTTGAAATCATCGAGTTTGTTTACCATCAATAATTGGTGGATATTTATCCAACATAGGTTGACAATGACCCATTTTGATATAAGCTTTTTGAACATCAATACGCTTATCAGTAGGATAAACTTCTATTGGGAAGCGTAATCCAAGATCACGTTTACAATAGGGAGTATTAATATTCGATAGAGTGTTGACATTCTCAATTTCAAATATTTGAGGTGAAGAAGGAAAATTGACCCCGTCCCCGACGTTATATGGAGAACTTGACATTGTAACCTAAGATTATCAAACAATTTGGTTAAATTGATACTTTATAAATTATAATATAACACTTGAAATAATAAATTGTAGTCGGAAAATAAATTTATAAAAAAATAATAAAATACTAATTTAAAATTACGAATAACAAACTAAAAATCCCAACTTGTTAATCGGAAAAAAAAAACTAAAAAAATAGATATGAATTAAAGAACGAATACTTATTTATTTTCAATTTTGTAATTAAGAATTTTGAGGTCCTAATTACTAACCGGGAAGAGAGATATAATTGGTAAGGAAGATAGAGATAATTGGATTCAGAATTGAGTGGGAATTGAGTGAGAAAGTGAGAATTGGATTCGAATTACGAATTATGGAGAATTGGGAAGTGAGTATGAGAGGTGTGTTTATATATATATAGTCCTTTTTCCTATCGGTGTGCACTGATGGAATTATATAAATATATTGAATGTGAGACACTCATTTATAAAAGAGTTTTGACAAGTGCATATATGTCAAGTCAAAGTATGTAAAATACGTGACTTACATACAATATCCTTATATAATTTCATCAGTGCGCACTTATATGAAAACTTGTGTGTGTGTGTGTATTTGTGTATATATATATATATATATATATATATATATATATATATATATCAGTGCGCACTAATGGAATTATATAAGGACATTGAATGTGAGTCACTCATTTATAAAAGAGCTTTGACAAGTACATACATATTAAGGTAAAGTATGTAAAATGAGTGGCTCACATTCAATGTCCTTATATAATTACATTAGTGTGCACTGACATGAAATATATATATATATATAGTTGTTTTTCAGTCAGTGCGTTGTATGTGGATCATTGATTATGAAAAAGTTTTGACAAGTGCATACACTTTGAGTCTAAGTATGCAAATCTAATGGTCAACATCCAGTACACTGACGAATTTATATCAGTGCGTACTGATTTGAAAATTTATTTATTTATATATATATATATATATATATATATATATATATATATATATATATATATGGGATGGATGTTGATTTTTTTTAGGATTTGATATTACCTTGTCTGATAAGGATTTATATCGAGAAAAGATTTGTGTTGACGTCGATTTCTAGACGTATGAGAAAAGCCAAGAAGGATTGGATTTTAGCTGTGATTTCAAAGAGAAAGAGAAGGATAAAGTAATCAGACGTAAGTTTTTTACGTGGTAAAACTCCGATGACCGGAGAAACGTCCACGGGTGGTTGAATGATCAACCAAGCCAAAATCTACTATGAAATAATATAATTACAATTCTCGATCTCTCTTTCTTCTCTCTGTATTTTTCTATGATTTCTGTATATATCTGTCTGATGAGATTATGGGTCTATTTATATGTTTATAGAACCCTAATCTTCTTTGTATAAGTAATAAAAGATCTTTGTATTTAATTACGATTGTTTGCTTGTTCGAAGTAGTTTGTCGTCTTTCCTGTTTCGGAGACTTGTATTGAGATCGATTGGGACTATAGTAATATAATCCGATTAGGACTTATTTCCTTATGAGATTGTAGTCTTTTTGAAGAAATAAAATTGTTGTCTGATTAACCCTTCCTGCTTGATAATTATGTTCTTCTTGGAATTCCTCTTTGATATGGATATCTTCATGTATTTTAATGACTTGATTCGTGTGAGCTACGCGCTGGGCTTTTTATTCAGTTTTCTTCATATTTGTCCTGAGTAGAAAACGATATCAGCTGGTCCCGAATGACGTCATCTGATCCAGAGTAGACAATGTCATTAATTAGCCCCGAGTATGTTTAACTGACCCCGAGTAGTGTATGGCGCCAGTTAACCCCGAGCAGGTCTTGTTCAATACTTGTTTATTCGGGCTTCTCTTTGGTGATGCCTTGCAGGATGCCTATTCGGACATCCACCTGACAAATTTATCCTCTTTATTAATGACGTGTAAATCTGATAAAATTTACATACGACAATTCCCCCTTAAAATATTTTTACCAAATAGAATTTCGTTTCGGGCAAAAGTATTTTAATCAATTCAATTTTTATTTCTATGCCAGAGTAAATGTCTTATCACAATGGCGTGTCTTAATGGTGACCCTGTAAATCCGATTTGCCCCCTCACGCAGGATCTTCAATGATGGTGACGTTTTGGAATTCTGACGGCGAAAGCCTGTTCTCTTCTTGACACGTGTCCTATACCGCTTCATTTTTCGATTCCATTTATTAGAAACAACATTCACGTCTCCCCGTGCACTACCTACGTTATCAAATCTCATCATAGATTTTTCCCTCCTTGAGACCCTAGGGTTTCGTGCTATCACCCCTTTAAATTCTTCACTGAAGGGTTACGTTGGTTCATTCTAAAAAACTTGACAACCAGAAAATTCTTTACGAGCCCAGATTTCTTCACAGCGAATCGCCATTTCTCCATAGAAGATTTTACGTTTCAGATTTCTTCATTCAAGGTTAGTGTTAATGAATCCATCCTCTCGTCAACGAATTTTTACTATGGCTTTCGAAGTGCTCGATCGTGGTGATTTCCAGCTGGTTTCCTACGTTCGAAGATTATTAAGGGAAATCCCCACTGATGAACCTCCATTTTTAGAAGTTGACATTTCTGGGCTTCACCCTGACGTCCAATTTCTGTATCGAATCTGATGTTTCTAATCACAGGGTACCTCTGTGAAGGATGAGAAAACATCAAAGCAGAAGTGAAGTCCATAAGCATGGCTCGGGCGACGTTCGGATCAAGGAGCAGAATGTTAACGAGAACGACATTGAAGAGGCGTTCAAAGTATCTCATCTCACTTTCTTTGATGACCGCCCGAGTGGGTTTGACACCGAGCAGAATGTGGTCAGGGTGGATGAGATTGAGAAGTATCGTGCCCGATTCGACTTGGATGACTCGGTTATTCTGGTTCCCTCTGGTGATAGAGCTGTGTGGAATCCTCCCCCGGGTATGGTGGCCAACTATGGATCCATGCTCTGCTGCGGCGTCACACTTCCTCTTCATCGGTTCATTGCCTGGTTTTTGGCTGAAACAGGGATTGCCTCGGCTCAACTGGCCCCGAACAGTTACAAAATCCTGATATGCATGTGGCACGTGTACATTCGGATGAACTTGTCACCGCAATCCCCGAGTGAGATCAGGCATTTCTTCATGCTGAGGCAGTATGGCAAGACAAGGACCTATTTCCTCATGTCTAATCTGCCCGACTGTCGGGTCCCCGAGGAGACAAAGGTGAATCGGGATGTCGACACCTCTGATGACCCCAAAAAGAGGGGGTTTGTATAGGGATTCCCTTCATCCAACAAGTTCTAGAAGAATAGTTGGTTTTTCGCTAGAAGGAATCTGGGTCTTGAAGTCACCCTCTCGGCTAGGGAAACTCACAGGGTGCTGAAAGTTCTCTGTTTCTTCTGTTCTCCCGAGGTTTGGAACAAGAAGAAGCTTAAATTTAGCAACGACGAGCTGACCAGACTTGCTCGGACAGCAATTAGCACGCTAGAGAAGAGAAGCATGTCTTATCTTTTCAACAAGGCGAAGATGATAGAGCTCGACTTCTTCAGCCAAATTTTACCTTACCGCAGGCGATGTAAGTGATCTTTGTAACCTCTTTTTTTTTTTGTTTATTTGCTTTTCGTATTCTGACACGGTCCCCTTTTTTTTTCTAAGTGTACGACACGGACATCGTCTGCTACCTCCAAGCTCACCAAGTGAAGTCGATTCTTTAGGCGAGCTGAAAAGAAGCTTCCCATCAGAGCAATAATGGTATTGCCCCGCCTGAGTCTGATGAGGAAAGCGATGTAACCGAGGAGCATGTCCCCGAATATGTCCCCGAGGACGTTGTTCAACCGGCTGCCGGGGAGACTAGTGATCCGAGTGGTTCGACAGATACTCAACTGCCTGATGATGGGAAAGGCAGAGTAAGGGTCTTTGTGAAGAACCTCGTGTGCGGTCAGGCACCGGTGATGGAGGTAATACCTCTGCGGGACAAGTACCTTCATGTCCTGAATTTTTTGAATCTTTCCAGGATGATGCTCAGGAAGATCCCGTAGCTGATCTCAGCTTCCACCGTTCTCGAGTTGAGAAACTGAAGGCAGTCAGCTCTCCAACTTTCCCTCTCAAGGTCCCTCGGGTGGTCTCATTCATCGACTCCAGCGATGAAGATACTGTGGCTGATATTCCCCCGAGCGTTGATGTGGGAGCATCAGCGGATGCGGAGACTTCAGAGCAGAATAGGGGTTCCCCTTCCCCCGAGGTTGAAGATCAAGGGGCTGAATTCTCAAGGGTTCCTTTATATCCTTCTCCCCAGGATATGTTGCGGGAGATGTCATCATGTCGGGATTTCATTGGGGAAGACCGCTGGAGTTGTTTTCGAGATGGCTCCCTGACAGACCGTCTTCAGAACATTTTTAACGGTGCATCTTATGTAAGTTATCCTTAACTTCTTTGATTGTTTTGCTCATTTTGCTTGCCAGATTTTTAATTAAACTTCTTTGTAGATGGTGGCTGAGTTCGCTGAGCTGGTTCAGACGCAGCAACATCAAGCTGATAGAATAAGGCGTCTCAATGCTCAGCTGAAGGAAAGTGAGGATAGATGTGCTCGGGTTGAAGCGGCTTATGAAAATAAGGTGGGTTATGCCCAAGTGTGTACCGACCACTGTTTGGCGAAGTAGGTTGAGGCCGAGGAGAAAGCTTCTTTGGCAAAGGAGAATGCAGCTTCACTTCAAAATTTGTTGTCCTCTGCCCAAGAATCAATTCTTTAAGCCGAACAGGAATCAGAGCAGTCTAAGTCGGCGTATAAGCAAAAAATCGAAGACTTGGAACGCCAGGCTCTAACGGTCGAGTCCCTATCCAAGGAGGCCAGGTTGGAACTCGAAATGCAAGGGGTAGATCGTTTCAAGAGATCCCCTGCCTACGATGACCTTCTCCTTCGGGAGTTTCAGCACGGGTTGGTTTCAGCTGGCGAGTTCTTCAAGGTTAAGAATCGGACAACTGAGAAAGCCCGAACCAACTGAGAGCTGTCGATCAAGAATCATGTGGATCGGTCCTTGGAATCTCTTCAGACTCAGATGAAGGAGTGAAGAGCTTACTCTCGTAGTCGAGGCAAAGAGCCTCATCCTATGCATTTGGAGGTTCCATCTGAGCACTCCCTCTAGACTTTTTACGCCAGTCAGGAGTCGGTCGTGGAGTGGTGTGGTCCCTGATGTCAGACCAATCCCAGAAGAAGATTACAGCCAGTGGATGAACGATTCGGTCGACACGATTGCTTGGCCTTCCAATGAAAGTCTGTTCCGCGAGTACGAGAAGTTCCCGACCCGAGTATTGGCAAGAGTTCAAAATCCTCACAACCTTGATTTTTGTAGAAGTTTTTTTGTAGAAATTCTTTGAAATTCTTTGTAATTCTTTGTAATTCATTCTTTGTAACAATTCTTTCGTAAAGAATTCTTTGTAACAATTTTTTGTATCGATTCTTTGGAGATTAATAAAATCCCGAGTTTAATTTTTCTGAACCGAGTGGTCTTGATCTGATTTATTGCTTCAAGGAATTTCACCTTCAACTTGACTTTATTGTTGCCGAGTATCTTATCAAACCAATTATTTCTGATGTTCAGATAACTTAACCGAGTATCTTATTAAACCGGTTCCGTTCCCCGAATAATTTTTAACTCTAAGTACCTTATTAAACTAGCTGTTGCAATCTTCATGCCAAGTATATTATTAAACTGGCTAATTATGATGTTCGGGTAACTTCACCGAGTATCTTATTAAACCGGTTGTCACCCGAATAATTTTAATGCCAAGTATCTTATTAAACTGGCTCTTGCAATCTTTATGCCAAGTATCTTATTAAAGTGGCTAACTCTGATGTTCGAGTAACTTTATCGAGTATCTTATTAAACTGGTTGTCACCCGAATAATTTTAATGCCAAATATCTTATTAAACTGGCTCTTGCAATTTTTATGCCAAGTATCTTATTAAACTGACTAGTATTATTAACCGAGTCATCTTAAAACAGACAAGTAGGTTTATACTTGTGTTTCATACACGGTTGCTACCCGAACATTACATCAAGGCTCACCATGATCATATGTTCGAGTTCTTACGCATTACCAAGGACGCCCCAGTTTTTATGCGCAAGGGTTTGCCGAATCGTTAAGCTTTTTGAATTGCTTAACATAGCTACGTATTTCACCGAAAATGTTTTCCTATAGCGTCCCGAACTGGTGCATCGGGTTTGCCTTTTTACTAAGGTCAATTGAGCTTGCTCGGCTGGCATGCTCCTTCGAGCTTCTCCGCCCATTCAGGAATCAATGGTCCCGAGTATTCTATTTGCATGTTCTTATTATCATGCTTGTCTTCCATATGTTCTTATTATCATATGCTTTCTTTCGGAAATCCCGAGTTTGATTTTTATTCATAACTGCAAAATCAACAAAGTTTTAACTTCCATAGCTAATATCTAAACTAACTAAAATTGTCCTAACTAGAAAAAAGAACAAAAAATAATTTAAGGATTGAAAATCTTCAGATATTAGGCATTGCTTGGTCGGGGTAAAACCCCTCCATTGGGTCGTGCAATCCAATATGATCCATGGCCAGCTATTCCTTCGACTTTGTACGGGCATTCCCATTTGTCAGCCAGGGAACCTGCAGCTTTATTTTTTATGTTTAATGACACATTCCTGAGTACCTGGTCTCCTAGCTGGAATTTCCTGACCTAAACATGAGAGTTGTAGTGGCGAGCTACTCTTTACTGATATGCCATATTTCGTATTTGGGACTTCTCCCTTTTCTCTTCTAGCTCATCTAGACTTTGTAATAGCATATCAATATTCTGTTCTTCATCATATAGCCTGACCCGGGGTGACTCATATGACATTTCTATGGGGATAACAGCTTCTGCTCCAAACGCTAAAGTGAATAGAGTCTCTCCGGTTGACTTTCTTGTTGTTGTCCGATATGCCCATAATACCTCGGGAAGCTTTTCAACCCAGCTTCATTTATTAGCATCTAGCTTTGCTTTGATTGTGTGCTTCATGATTTTGTTTACTGCTTCAACCTGCCCATTTGTTTGAGGGTGGGTAGGTGTGGCATAGTAATTGCAATCTGGTACTCTTTGCACAACTCTCTGAATTTCAGGTTATCAAATTGGGTGTCGTTGTTAGTGATTATAGTTTTTGAGACTCCAAACCTATAAAGTATGTTCTTTTTCAAGAATTTGTGGTGTTTACTTTTGTGATATGCACCAATGCTTCAGCTTCTACCTACTTCGTGAAATAGTCTACGGCTACTATGGCATACTTCGTTCGACCCCCTATCCCGGCTGGCATTGGGCCGATTAAATCCAACCCCCATATGGCAAATGGTCATGGGGATGGGAGGTTTCTGAGCTGTTTAGGAGGTTTTCGGATATCATTAGCAATCCTTTGGCAAGTATTGCAACTCTCCGAACATCGCTGTGCATCTGAGAATAGAGTAAGCCAATAATAACCTTGCCTGAGTACCTTATGTGCTAAACTTTTACCCCCAGTGTGGTTTTCGCAAACTCTTCCATGGATTTCCTGTAATATCTGATATGCATCCTCCTCTGACACACATCTTTGGAGTGTTCGGGAATACCCCCTTCTGTATAGTTCTCCTCCAACCAATGTGTACCTTGTTGATCTATACCTGATACTCTTTGCTAGTAAGGGATCTTCCGGGAGCACGCCTTCTTCCAGGAACCTTTTTAGTTGAGTCATCCAACCATCTGGCGGTGTTCAGATTTCTGAAATTTCTAAGTTTCTTGGTTCAGTTGTGCTATGTTTGAGGAGATGTGCAACCGGAATAGTCTTTGGCCTGATTGTGGTTGTTGCTGGCGCTAGTTTAGACAATGTGTCTGCCTTTTCATTCTCCTCCCTGGGGATCTGGACAATCTTATATTCTTTAAATTTCTGGAGGAGCTGTTTTGCAATGTCACAGTAGGCTATCATGCCTTCATCCTTGGCTTGGTACTCGTCCAGGACTTGGTTGACAACTACCTGTGAATCGTTGAATATCTCTACTTCATCTGTCCCGAGAGCTATACAGACTCTTAGTCCAGCTAGTAGCGCCTCGTACTCGGTTTGATTGTTGGTTTCTTTGAAATCAAACCTCATGGCACATTCGACATCATCTCCTTCTGAAGTGCCTACTACGATCCCTGCCCCGCTGCCGTGAGTGTTTGAAGAGCCATCAACATACAATTTCCATGGAAAAAAATTTCCCAACATCCTTTTTGCTTCCAGGTTTGGATTTGTGAACTCTGCTATAAAATCGGTCATTGCTTGGGCTTTAAGGAATGTCCTGGGGACGTAGTGGATATCAAATTCACTTAGCTCGATAGCCCATTTGGTCAGTCTTCCTGAAATCTCTGGCTTCTCTAGAATTTGTTTCAATGGGCAGTCGGTGAGTACCTGGATTGTATGAGCCTGAAAATATAGCTTTAGCTTCCTTGCTACTGAAACCAATGCTAAGGCCATTTTTTCTGCTTGTGAATACCTGGTCTCAGCTGGTAAAAGTGTTTGCTAGTATAATACATTGGCTTCTGTACTCCATCCTCTGTTCTGACTAGAACCGAGCTTGCTACTAGTTTTGTAATCGATAAATACAAATGGAGTATCTCTCCCATCTGTGGTTTTGAAAGGATAGGAGCATGCCCTAGGTATTCTTTGATTTTTAAGAATGCCTGCTCGTACTCTTCGTTTCATTCGAGTCCTTTTTCTTTTTTGATTACTTTGAAAAAGGGTGCGCATATGTTCTTAGCCTTTGAGATGAACCTTCCCAGGGAAGCTAAACATCCTGTTAAACTTTGTACTTCTTTTAATGTCCTTGGTGAGGTCATTCTCTGCAGGGCTTGGATCTTTTCAGGATTAACTTCAATTCCTCTTTGGTGAACTTGAAAACCTAGGAATCTCCCTGAAGGAACTCCGAATAAACACTTGTTCGGATTTAGCTTCATTTGGTATCTTCTCAAACATCAAATGTCTCTCACAGGTCTGAGGTATGCTTGTCTGTCGAGATGCTCTTGGTCAACATGTCATCAATGTATACTTCCATGTTCCTTCCTATTTGCCGTGCAAAGATTCTGTTGACCAGCCTTTGATAGGTTGCCCCTGTATTTTTTAATCCGAAGGGCATAACTGTGTAACGGTACAAACCCTGATCCGTTGTGAATGCTGTCTTTTCTTCGTCAGCCTTGTCCATCCGAATTTGGTTATATCTTGAGTAGGTATCCATGAAACTGAGCAACTCATGGCCTGACGTAGCGTCCACCAACTGATCTATCCTCGGAAGTGGAAAACTGTCTTTTGGGCATGCCTTGTTCAGATCTGTGAAATCTACGCACATTCTCCATTGTCCATTCTTCTTTTGGACGAGGACTACATTAGCTACCCATTGAGGGTAGTTGACCTCTCTAATCAACCCTACAGCGATTAGCTTCTCTACTTCCTGTTTGATTGCCTGACTTCTCTCGAGATTGAATAATCTTCTCTTTTGTATCACCGGTTTTGCATTCGGATCTATTGTGAGATGGTAAGATATTATTCGGGCATCTATCCCGACCATGTCTTCATGACTCCAAGCGAACACATCCATGTATTCTTTGAGTAGATCAATGAGGCTTTGTTTGACTTTTCTTCCAAGTTGGCCCCAATCTTGATCCTCTTATCTGGTTCATCTTCTTTCAAGATAATTTCTTCGACCGGTTCAATTTTGGATTCATTCAGCTCTTCCCTTGGATCGAATTCGAATGACAGTGGCTCTTTGATCTGACTTGGCTGTGTTATAGTGCAAACCTGTTCATCATTCTTGTCTTTGTATACTGACAGGTTAGCTCTTCGGGCCATCTCTTGGGATCCTTTGACTACCCCGACCCCCTGTTCGGTTGGGAACTTGATCATTAAGGCATAAGTGGCTGGTACGGCCTTAGTTTTATTTAATAATGGCCAACCCAACAACACATTATACGGCCAATTGTCTAAGTCTACTACCACGAAGTCGAGCAATACAGTTCTCTGACAAGGTGCCACTCTGATCTTTACAGGTAGCTTTACCGTCCCGAATGACCTGACCTCAATTCCCTTGAATCCTCTTAGTGGAGTATGGAAAGGTTGTAGATCCTTTCAGTCCAACCTGAGTTGATCGTAGACAATTATATTTAGAATGTCTGTCAAACTTCCATTATCTATCAAGATTCTCATAACTTCCCGGTGACCAATCCGGGCACTTATGACTAAGGTGTCATTTGGTCGAACGTCGACCCCATGTGAGTCTGCTTCTGTGAATGTTATTGGGTCTCATCCTTCCTTTACCCTTTTCGGGTCTAGCTCCACCGAGTTCACATCAAAGCTATGTCTTGCTTCTACTGCTTCTCTGATTTTTTGTGTTCGCTCTCGGTTACTTCTCCCAGTGGATGGTCCTCCAAAGATTGTATGTATTACATCATTGGCCTCTTGACTAACCCTTTGATTTCGACCAGAGCTGTGATCGGCCCTGATCTCTTTCTTTGTTTTCCACTTCTCATCCCTTTACAAGATTACATCCTAAAGATATCGCTCCCGAATGAGGGTTTCTATGTAATCTCTGAACTGGTAACACTTGGAAGTCTCAGGACTGATTTCCTTATGGAATCTGCAGTATTTAGTTATATCCCGTCGGACGAACTGAAACTGTCATCGTGGCTCTTATACCAGATTCTTTGCTTCCAGTATGGCCAGGATTTCCTCCTGCTTTTTTCAAAGAGGGGTGTAGTTGGTGTATCTACCTCGGTATTTTTCCCTGGTCTGTTCGGCATTACGTCCGTTTACCCCGTCCTTGCTCTTTTCTTTGTTGTTTCCTTTCTGTTTACCCTTTTGGTTCTGTACCTTGGACTCGGTGACTTTTTCGGGTTTTCCTCCATGCATGTAGCATCCTCTAGTGGCTAACTCTTCTTCTTCGGCTAGTGCATATCCTCCCGCCATATCCATCATATCTGCGTATCTGATCAGGCGGGCTTTTCTCAGGTCAAAAGACAACCGTCCAATCTGTAGGTTGTTAATAAATGCAACAATTATCGCTTCATCGTTTGCACTGCCGATTTCTAATACTGCTTTGCAGAATCTCCCCATGTATTTCTTCAGTGACTCATCTTTCCCTTGTTTTATTTGAGAAAGGTAAGCCACTGATTTTTTCCTGTGAACATTGCTCAGAAATTACCTTGAGAAACTCCTGCTCAATTCACTGAAACTTTCGATGCTTACTGGGGGCAATCTCCCGAACCATCTTGAACCCGTGTCTCCTAGAGTTTGTGGAAAGTTGAGGCATAGTAAGGGATCACTTTAGGCATACTGGGCCATAGCACTTTTATAGCGTCTGACATGTTCTTTTGGGTCTGTATCCTTTTTGAACTGTTCCACGTGTGGCATCCTGAATCTTTCTGGGAATGAAGTCCGCATGATGTCCCTAGTAAATGGGCTGTCAGAATCCTCGTCAGATAAATAGTGCGTCTATTTGACGCCTATTGTTCTCGACTTCTCGAGTTAGGCTCTGGATTACGACATCTCTGTCTCCCACCGGAATTTCCTGATGGTTGAACCGCTGGATGATTGTCATTCCTTTTTCTGCCTCTTCACTTTGATGTCGGGTTTCACGTATGATTCCATGATGACGCTTACGATGGTGCCGATCGCTATCTTCTGATGACGACCGATCCCTGTACCGGTCATATTTACAGTGTCTAGCACGGACTGTCTGATCCCGGTTCTGTTTCTTGCATGGTCGTTCTTCTTCAGGTGTTTCACATCCAGCCTGATTGATTTGAGCAGAGTTCCTTCCAGCTTCTGGTGTATTTAGTTCTGGTCCTACTACAACCGAATGAAGCCTCGCAGGTGGGAGGTTAGGAGTTTATGCTTCTTCTGCAATCAGTTGATCAACTCCTTCCTTTACTGCGTCTGCCACCAATTGTTACAACGCTTCTCGGAAATGTTGTGCCAGGTCTCTACTGGTGGGAGGAACTTGCTGGATCCCTGCTAAGAATGTAGGTTGGTTTTCTGTGGTTGCAGCGAGATCTCGCGAGCTACTTTCAACATGGAAGTTATCTGGAGATTTTTGGACATCTCCAGAACTGCTTTTGCTTCCTGCCATTACCTTTAATTAAATCGGAGGTTCAACCTCTCTCCTTCTAGCGCCAATTGTTGACGTCGATTTCTAGACGTATGAGAAAAGCCAACAAGGATTGGATTTTAGCTATGATTTCAAAGAGAAAGAGAAGGAGAAAGTAATTGGACGTAAGTTTTTTACGTGGTAAAACTTCGATGACCGGAGAAATGTCTACGGGTGGTTTAATGATCAACCAAGCCAAAATCCACTATGAAATAATTTAATTACAATTCTCGATCTCTCTTTCTTCTCTCTGTATTTTTCTATGATTTCTGTATATATATGTCTGATGAGATTATGGGTCTATTTATATGTTTATAGAACCCTAATCTTCTTTGTACAAGTAATAAAAGATCTTTGTATTTAATTACGATTATTTGCTTGTTCGAAGTAGTTTGTCTTCTTTCCTGTTTCGGAGACTTGTATTGAGATCGATTGAGACTCTAGTAATATAATCCAATTAAGTCTTATTTCCTTATGAGATTGTAGTCTTTTTGAAGAAATAAAATTGTTGTCTGATTAACCCCTTCCTGCTTGATAATTATGTTCTTCTTGGAATTCCTCTTTGATATGGATATCTTCGTGTATTTTAATGACTTGATTCGTGTGAGCTACGCGCTGGGCTTTTTATTCGGTTTTCTTCATGTTTGTCCCGAGTAGAAAACGATATCAGCTGGTCCCGAGTGACGTCATCTGATCCCGAGTAGATAATGTCATCAATTAGCCCCGAGTATATTTAACTGATCCCGAGTAGTGTATGGTGCCAGTTAACCCCGAGCAGGTCTTGTTCAATACTTGTTTATTCGGGCTTCTCTTTGGTGATGCCTTGCAGGATGCCTTGTAGGACATCCACCTGGCAAAATTATCCTCTTTGTTAATGACGTATATATCTGATAAAATTGTCATACGACAATTTGTATCAGAAAAAAGACAGTATTGGAAAAAGATTTGTATTAAAACTAATTTAAAATAATAGTATATTAATTAAAAAATAATTTCTTTTTCAAAAAGTTGATCGGGGCTATAGCCCGGGTCAACCCTCCACATATAGCCCGGGTCAACCCTCCACAAGATCCACCCCTATATACAAGTTCAAAAATTAATCGACAAATTTTAGAGGTGGTATTTTAAATCTATCATTCCTTTAATAAGTTGAGTTTAAATAACACATAAAACGGTTTCTTCCAAAAATACACTTACAATAACCTTCTTAACTTCTTTTTTTTTCAAAATCCTTCATCAATTGAGGTCGAAATCGATCTCCAATGGAGGTCGAACTACCTTCAAAGGTTAAAGACCGACTTCCAATGGAGGTTTCAAGGAAAAATATGAAGAAAAAAAAAAGGAAATTTTCATTTTTATCCGAAAAGCTTTGGAAATTGCCAAAAGTCTTGAAAATTAATAAAAGTCTTAGAAAACTTCATTTTTATCTGGATAGTCTCGAAAATTATCGAAATGTCTCGAAAACAACCTGAAAAGTATCATAAATACATGAAAATTTTCGAAAAAACATAAAAAGTCTTAAAAAAAACATAAAAGCCTCAAAAAATACCTGAAAAGTCACGAAAAAAAATATGAAAATCATCGGAACATACCTAGAAGTCGCAAAAATTACATGAAAAGTCTCAAAAATACCTGAAAAGTCATAAAAATATGAAAAATCTCGAAAATTAACTGAAAAGTCTCAAAAATACATTATAAATCTCGAAAATACGTAAAAATTCGTGAAAACTTCCATGGCTTATTCAAAAATATTCCTTTTTTTTTTACATCTTCTTCATCGACCTCCAATTGTCAATTTCGACCTCCATTAAAGGTTGATTTCCATTTCCATGGAGGTTAACAAACTTCCAACGGAGGTCGAATGACTTCGATCTCCATTGGAGGTTGATTTCGACCCCCATTGGAGGTCTGTTTAATAGACTTCCAATTGGAGAAGATGAAAAAATAAAATCAAAAAAATGAAAAACCGAAAAGTAAATAAAATATTATATGTAAAAACATTTTCGCATGTTCACTTAATTTGGTGTTTTTACAACTTATAACTTAAGTTATTAGGAAAGAAAGTTACAAAATTCATGATGATTAAAATAAATATTCAATTCACGTGTTAGCATGACTGGTATATAAATACCATTTTCTCTGTAACTGAATTGTGTGTATCAGTTTAACAATGAATAAACAATTGTTTCACTTTTCCTCCATTAACGATGCTTCAATAAGCTCTGCTTTTCTACTCTGTTTTTCTCTTTGATCTTTAAACAAACACCTTTGTAGCCTTTATCAAACACATCATAGATCTTATTAGGGGGTGCACTATCACTCGCACTAAAAGGTAATGGTACTCGTGGGCTGGCGTTGTTGCTTCATAATCTAGACATCTAGTACATTTCCCAAAGTAATGCAAAGCTTGTGTGGATCCTCCCTCCTTGTTTTCCCACACTAATGATTATTTAATTACATCTTACATCAAATAGAAAAAGTTAAAAGCATATATGGACACAAAGAAATGGATTGGTGAAGGAGACAAATCAGAAATGTTATCTCAACCAAGAATGGAAGTCATGTGAAGTTCACTTTTCTTTTTATTTTATTTTTCATGCCGAGAGAGATGACTGATGAGATCAGGTATATGTAGTTCATTTCAACCACAAAACACCTCCACAACCACAAATTGGAGATGAGATAATGCATACTCTCGTGACTGAATATGTAAACAAACTCGTGCATCGTCTTTGGGCCTATCGTTGAGCAATGATGGGTTTGAAAATGCCATTCTTTGTTGAATTAGCTTTGCTTGCTAGAATGCTAGCATATTCCAAGAGAATATTGATAGAATAGAAGGGTCCCGCAAATTTGATCAAACGCACCCGTGAAGTGTGGGTCGGCAATAGTGGGGAGGCTCACGAGATCAAATATAGATGCCAACTCCAAGAAAATTAGTGATCAAAAAAGGTTAAAACTCCACCCTGGTGGGTTCCATTAACACAACATGCCAAACTGTAACAACAACCCACACAACACAGCACAAAGATCCTCTAATTACATTTTTAATTCTTCACAGAATCTCAGCCCACTGTTTCCTGCTTTTCTCTTCTGGGGTTGGTGAATGGTGACTCTGTGATACTGTAAGTCTGTGACTCTTGTCTTTTCTCTTCTTTTTTTTTATCAGACAAAATTCCCAATAACTTAAACAATAGTTGTTTCTGTTATCTACTTATCTTGATGAACTATATATGATGATTGATGACTAAAGATTGAAATATTATAAAGAAAATTAAATGAAAACGACTCTTCATGTTGCTTTGGTGGCACCTATGAATCATTTATTAAATTCAAAAACTAAAATGATGGGGTTTGTTTAATAATTTGACATTAATAAGATTGGCACGAAAGGCCTTTAACTTTGCTTTAAAGAAGGACAATAATAGCTTAAAAGGTGAATTCATGCTTCAACAGTACTGACTTTAGCTTCCTATATATATACACTGCATTTGTCTTTACAACACCACAAAAACAAATTCTGAATCGTCTTTCCTTACAATGAGAACTCAAGTAACTCTCAAAAACCCTTTTTTCTCTTTTGTTTGTTTCCTTTTCTTCCATTTTCTCATGAAACAAACAATGCGTATCATGGTTTTCAAAACAAAACAAAAATATACTGATCACAATTCACATGCATGTGTGTACATACCCATTTAAGTACACATTCTATGCATAAGCTTCTTTTAATGAGTACAGGGTACTAATTTATATATCATTGCTTTGTTTTCTTCTTTTTTTTTTGATTTTTTACAGGTGATCAAGATGGTGTTACTTCTAGTTATGGTGGCATTGCTGAGCCTAAGAGGAGCTGAGAGCAGAAAATTAGGCCAAATATCAGAGTCATTTGAGTACAGTGCTATAAGTTGTAGAGCACACACTGCATCAATCACTGATTTTGGAGGAGTTGGTGATGGCCAGACATCGAATACTAAGGCATTTCGCGAAGCAATCGATCAGCTAAGCAGGTATTCATCAGACGGTGGAAGTCAGTTGTATGTTCCTTCTGGAAAATGGTTGACTGGTAGCTTCAATCTCACTAGTCACTTCACTCTATATCTCCACAAAGATGCTGTTCTTCTTGCCACTCAATCTCAGGTTTTGTCTTCTTTTCTTTTTTAACTACTAATTCCAAGTACAAAACCAAAATATAGTAACTTAATTACTCTTATAATCCTATTTAATTTATTGACAAACTTCACATTGGTTTAGGATTTGAATGAATGGCCAGTGATCAAGCCTCTGCCATCGTACGGTCGAGGAAGGGATGCAGCTGGAGGAAGGTACACAAGTCTCATTTTTGGAACAAATCTGACTGATGTTATTATTACAGGTAATTAATTTGAATCAAAAGAGAAATCGAGAGCTAGCTTTCACTGCATATCAGTTACTATAATTGTGTGTATCAGATTCTTCAGTTATTCTAACAAGTTAAAATGGACCCCAATTGATAATATCATCAGGGGACAATGGCACAATTGATGGTCAAGGTGCACTTTGGTGGCAGAAATTTCACCAGGGCAAGCTGAAATATACCCGACCTTACCTGATTGAAATTATGTACTCCAGTGGCCTTCAGATTTCCAATCTAACGCTCCTGAATTCTCCATCATGGAATGTGCATCCTGTTTACAGCAGGTACTCTTCACATATCTTGATGCTACATATATTTTTGCATGATCAGTTGGTTGGTATATTTTTGCATGATTAGTTGGTTGGTTCTCTCTATAACAATCTTATATGATGAATTACAGTAATATTCTTGTGCAAGGCATCACCATTATTGCTCCAATAAGGTCTCCAAACACTGACGGAATCAACCCAGGTTAGTTTTATTAGAATGCTTAAATACTATTATTAAACCCTTTTCTATCGGCTTTTGGGTTTGATGATTACTCTATAGCCTTGTTTTCCCAGGAATCCTGGTAAGAGGGTGTGTTAAGAGGGTTAAATACCTTCTCATGTGTAACTCATAACGTTTTGATGACTTTCAAATCAGATTCTTGCACAAATACTAGAATTGAGGACTGTTACATTGTTTCTGGAGATGACTGTGTGGCAGTTAAGAGTGGTTGGGATGAATATGGCATTGCATTTGGTATGCCCACAAAACATCTGTCCATCAGACGGCTGACATGCATTTCGCCATACAGTGCTGCCATCGCGTTGGGGAGCGAGATGTCAGGCGGCATCGAAGATGTAAGAGCAGAGGATATCACAGCGATCAATACAGAATCAGGGGTCAGGATCAAAACTGGTGTAGGAAGAGGAGGATATGTGAAAGAGATATATGTGAAAGGGATGAGTTTGCATACCATGAAGTGGGTGTTTTGGATAACTGGCAATTATGGATCACACCCTGATACTCACTATGATCCAAATGCACTACCAGTAATTCAAAATATCAATTACAGAGATATTGTAGCAGAAAACGTTTCAATGGCTGCTAGATTGGAGGGTATTTCAAATGATCCATTTACAGGTATTTGCATTTCAAACGCGACTATTGGATTGGCAGCCAAGGCTAAGAAGGTGCCATGGACTTGCACTGATATTAAGGGGATGACCAGCGGCGTTACACCGCGGCCATGTGATCTGTTGCCAGATCTAGGACCAGAGAAACTTTCAGCTTGTGATTTTCCAACCGAGAGGCTACCAATTGATATGGTGGAGTTCCAAAAGTGTAGTTCCAGTATGAATTATATGTGAACTAATCTTCTACTAGTACTACTTGTAATATATGCTGTAACAGCTCTACAACTTGATGACTGTTATTTTTAAACTGTTCACAGTAATATTTCAGTGAAATAGTGATGTTGAACTTATTTGGCTTTTTCAAGACCATGACAGGCTAATATTAAAAAATTGTCTGAATCTCAAATACAGATGTAGACCCAAGCAAGAAAACATAGAGAATGGAGATTGGAAACGAGTACTCTTTATGACCACCCTACAAAAGGCTCTTAAGGGCAATTTTTATTAAGTTTTGATAATAACTATTGAAATATAATATCCTGACTCAATTATTTCGTAACTTTAAAATAAATAAAATAGGATAATATACCCTAAGGAAGTAGTTAGGGATTTGAAAACTTACATAATTAATATCAAATCCCTAACTCACAAGTTTTTCTCTTCTAAAACATGCCTAGCATACTCTTCCATACCTAAAAGAAATTCATAACATTCTCTGCAGTTGGCGCTTCATTAAGCAACATATACAGATTTAGAATGGCTTTATCAGACATTTATCCGTAAGTAAACAGAATCAGCCTTGCAAAGTAATTCTTCATATTCATGCCTGACTAATCAAAAACGACGAAAACGTGAAGTTAACTACACAGAATCAGGCTCCATGAATGTGCAGATTTCATGGCATCAATCGATATGGAGCGGAAAGAAATACATGCAGCAACAAATCATAGAAGCTCAGTTCCTACTACATTTACATTCAATAGATGAACCAGCAACTAAGAATTGGAGCATATTCTGCTTCAGCTTCTTTTTGAACTACCAAACATTACAAACATCAAGCGAATGTAAGATTAAACGAAAATGAATATTCATAAAAGCTGTTGGGTGAATCTCCATTTAACTTTTTACCCTTGTACTATTGAAGGATCTAACGAGTCAAATTTGGTCTGCTTGCAAATCAGAACCATGGTATACATTTCAAGTGTATACAACACAAACCACATCACCAAACTCAATGAGTTGGATCGGGATTGAAATTTACTGTTTCCCTATAGATGAGCTCCTTGATATTTTCTTCAGTAAAAGATGGATGCTCAAAATCAAAACTGAATGGCCTTAGGCAAACAGGCTCCTCATTGATATCATGAAGGGGGGCAAGATATGGGTGGCACAGAGCCTCATCAACTGCAAACAATGATGTAGAAACATAGAGTTGCTGAGAAAAAGGAGTACTGATAGTCCACGAGAACATTGACTCAAAATAAGCACGTAACAATTATAAATTGTCATACTAAAACAACAAACAAATTGATGCAGCATATAATTCTTTATCCTAATCAAACTGAAAATCAGTCCTAGTGCTTTCATGAATCTTCAGTTCTAAAGTTATCAAAATACCAAAATCAACAGCCAAGGGCATAGTGCTCTCTATAAGTCTATATCAATGTACCTGTAATCCGTCTGTTCGGATCAAAGACGAGCATCTTTTCCAGCAAATCTACAGCACCCGGAGACACATTAGGAAATCTAACAGAAAAATTTTGCTTTGGGAACTGGGGAAGCATTCTGACATATCTTCTTGCATTATCACTTCGTAGAAAGCCAAGGCTGGATTCATCAGGTGAACCTATAAGCTATTCAAAACAAAAGGAAAATCATGCACAGTTATCATATACAAAGTTGATTCAGATTATAATGAAAAGTATTAAAATAGCTCAAACTTTTAATACTCATATGGGCAAAAGAATATTAGAGCATAGCACAATAGAGCAGCCAACACACAACACAAGCAAAGAAGAAGATACAAATGTGTAGGTTATCACATAGGAGTATGTACCATGCATCATTTATCAAAAATTAAATTTTTACTACACAAATACGTGAAAAGATGGAAAATTAAAAGAAATTAAAAAGTGTTTCGTGTGTGATGGAAAAGTTCTGGATATCCAAACGATTTCTCCTTTTTACATATCAAACCGGTTCTCTGTTCATCTCCTAGAGGAAAAACAAAATAGCCCCTCACATCCACGACACTAATCTCTTGAAGATTTGAGTTTCTTACTGAAACATAGATGTCCCTCTTTTCAACTTCAAGGTTATGCATTCAGCTATTAGGCAGAGCGGAAATATAGTGATGACACCCCTTGGACCCTCACAATCAGATAGAAGGGGCATAAGTGAGAATGGCACCAATAGCTATGGACAAGGAACATCAGTGTTAAGAAACTTAGGAAGAATGCAGGAAAACAAAAGGATGAATTATGAAAGAAAATGGTATTCCAATGCAAGCAGTGAGAACTGCTACCAATGTGAAAACCAGCAGCGAGTGAGATCTCCACAGTAATTACATTGAGGAAATTCTGAAGAAACCATACCTCTGTAATCAATCTTAGTTGATGTACATAATCTTTGCCAGGGAACAGAGGTTGTCTGGTCATAATTTCACCGAGTATACAACCAACTGACCAAATGTCAATTGCTGCAGTGTACTCCGAACAATTAAGAAGCAGTTCGGGTGCCCGGTACCAGCGAGTAACGACATACTCGGTCATGAAATCTGTTTCTGATGTTGTCCTAGCAAGCCCAAAATCTCCAATCTTAAGATCACAATTAGCATTCATGAACAAATTGCTAGGCTTTAAATCACGATGCAGAACATTTGCTGAGTGCACATATTTCAGCCCTCGTAACAACTGATACAGAAAGTACTGCAAAAGTAGCATTGGATGATCAATAACAGCTCCATCTTTCAATACAAAAGCAAAGACTAGATAAAGAGAGGTCATACCATAAAATGTTTGCAAATAATTTTTTTATTTTTTACTTTGTTTCAAAAGGGTTACTTCTATATACGTTAAAGCATACAACCAAAATTCAACTAAGCTAGGGCCTAGATGGGATTAGCTATATATTTCATTTTTCCAGATAAACTCAAATACTTTGTCGCTAAACATAGCATCTAAAAAGTACAATACTTGTCACCCCCAATCAATAGCTTTATACATGTGCGGTGTTCTTTATCACCATAAAGACACAAAGATATGGCATCCAGAACTAGTATGAGAAGGATTGTGAGTAATCACAGTAAGCTATCACTTTATACATGGAAAGATAAGCATACTGAGATAATGCCTAAAATTGTTCCATTCAAACTAACAACATAAAGCTTGGCATTTAAGTAAATGGCAAAACCAAGATCAGAGTATCAGAAACTCTTAAATGAAATACCTAATGCTCGAGTAAAAATGTAGTTAGCAGGTCCTATATTATTCACATTTCACAAAAGGATTGATCGTGCAGGAGTACACATAAGTGTAAATAAGATCATGATTACTGTACTGAGGGTAAGGGGCAAAGGATCTAATGATTACAATCCAAATAAGCATTCAAAATTACTTAATTGCATAGATAAATAAACATAAAAACTGATAAGGCAAATAAAAAGTGAAAGGTGCAAACCCGACAATGGTCATCCGTCAAATCTTGGCGAGAACGAATAATTTGATGTAAATCAGTGTCCATTAATTCATAAACCATGTATACATCATTGAAGTTCTCTTTCATCGGTGGTCGTATAATGTCCTTGATGGCAATAACCTGTAAAGAATAAAGAAAAAACAGTAAGCTTACAATCCCTGCAAAACAGATCCACAACTGTTGCAAGATTTCATTTCATGACCAAAAACTAGGCAAACCAGTTGGACTGAGTGTAAGTGAAGATTCTGTATTGCCAACCAAACCAATAGGCAATTTATAAAAAAAAATACTACCCAAAAAGTATGCTAGCAGAAACTACACAGAGAGCCGTAACTAACATGATAAATTCTGGAATTTACCCTCAAAATATGATATCAACCAAAGTCACTATGAAAGAAAATAAACAAATTTTAATTGAATCATGCAAACATAAAAAAAAATCAGAGATTTCACTGAACTTACATTTTCATGATCCATGTGCCGAAGCAGCTTAATTTCTCGCAAAGTCCTCTTGGCATCAATTCTATTGTCAAATGCATTACCAATCTTCTTGATGGCAACCTCCTCCCGTGTCTCGGAATTCACAGCAGCACTAAAGGAAACGAAAAAATCACATTTTCCTTCACATAGTTGATAACGAAGAGAAATCAAGTCAACTAAACCGAAAATGCAACTTTTTATCCTACCACCAAAGAACAAACACTTTCTCTCATCACACAATGAAATATAAATACAGAATGGGCAGCCTAACATATGAAAGAAAATCCAAGTTAACATAAGTGATAAGTCAGACTGACCAAAATGATTTAGCGTCTATGTATAAACACTCACAAGCACAAGCTTGTCATCTCCCCGTGTTTAAAATTTCAAAGCATCACCATACCCATCGGCTTCAACCACAACAAATTGTGGCGCACACACACACATCAGTAAATCATAGGTGTACAGTCAATTCTAAAAACTTCACTTAAAAAATGGTAAAGGCTAAAACGAATGATGACTTGTAACATGTTTCACCCATTAAAGCATATAGTTAAACCTTCCACAAAATCAAAATGAATGACCTGAAAACTGTTATCATCTATCATCATCATGACCAATATCACTACTAAAAGTCACGATAACAACAAAACTCGGACCTTGCCTAATTGTCGGTGGAAAATTAAAGGTAAAAACCAAGATATTTTAATCGAAATCTAGGATTTAATTATTAAAATTATTATTTAACCTTGCCAACGAATATTAATAATCAAACTCAGTTACAGAGTGAAATTAAGAAATTTAACTACTATCAATTTTCGACAAACAAACAAACAAAATATACAATTACTCTCAGCTAACTAGTAGAAACACGCACCTGTGCTTCTAAATACTCATTAAAGCAAACTACATAAAAAGGAAGTACAAAGAGAGATCAAGTCTACAAGATCTTCAAAAAGACCTAAACAGGCACTTGAAGAAAAAAAAGCTTATAAAACACTAAACGAAGTAATTAATTAGGCAAAAATGGAAATCTTACCATACAATACCATAAGCGCCTCTTCCAACAGGTCGTATAGGAGGAACGTACTTTCTAGAAACTTCGAAGAGGTTACCGTACACATTGTACTGGAGGTAGCGTCCGCCGTGAGTCGGTATACCTCTGACGATGGAGTGGTCACCGGAACCGGAGCTCGATTCTGCTGACATGGCTGTTTTGGGCTCGGAAAAACGAAACCCGGATCCGAACCCGAGAATAATTTGGGCAGTAGCAGCAGCAGTAGCCGACAGAAGTAAAACTGAAAAATGAAAAATGAAAAATGAAAAATGAAAAATATCTAAAACGCTTAAAAGAGAGAGAGCTAAATTAGTGGATTTGGACAAAAAATTTGGAAGCACGGTGTCGGTAGGTGGAAAGCAGTTTGGAAGTAATTTCTCTTTTGGTCTACATTTTTGGTGTGTGAACTTGACCTTTTTAACTGGAAAATCCTGGGTCACTCGTGAACAAACGACTTTTTTTAAATGATTTTCTTTTTCTTTTTTATTTGAAATAGGTCATATTTCTTTTCATTTTTACGTTTTAACCCCTAAAATTGTTAGGTGCAGTTGGAATTCTGATCTGTAACCTTAATGTGACCGTCCAATAGATGTAAAATAATTTTTTTATTTAAATAATCAATCCATTCATTTAAATTGTATTATATTTATATGATTTAAATGAATATATTAGAACATTGCTAAATTAATACAATTTAAATGAATTGATTAATGTATTACCATATTATTTAGATATTAGATTTAGATAAATTAATATTATTTTAAAAAAAATACTTATTTAGTTTTACCAAACAAAACAAAACCACCTAAAGAGATTTTAACATTAAAATAATTATTATTATTATTTTGACCGGTAGAAAGTTTTAATCCGATAATATCTCGAATTTGAATCGCAATTGGTATATACAAAAAGAAGAACTAAAAATGTGACTTTGAGTAAATTTGTAACATTATAAAGATGTTGTATAATCAAATCCTTTTAGAAAAAATAAAAAATATACGAAATCTTATATCTGATTGGTCCTCCTTTACCCCTTTATTTATATTTTGTATAAGACTATCTTTTATCAATCTTACACTACAGAACTCTTAGTTTTTATTAACAAGTTCTTTAGGTAAGGCAGCTTTCAATTGAATTATTTATTTAAATAGGTAGGGTCTACTCAATTACAGAGGTTGGCTATGTTATTAATGGTCTTCTCCACTGCAGTTGAGATATATCAATCAATCTATTTACTAATGTATGTGATGTGGTAGGCGGTATTTAAATGGCGTAGTAAAACTTATGTACCTCTGAAAAGTCTCTCGAGGAATCATCAAATGATTCCACTACTAGCCACTTGCATCTGCTAAATTGGCTTTGAATTCAAACATCTTTATTGACTATTGAGAGCGAGCTTGTGGTCAAACACGTTACACGTTACACGCTCCATCGAATGTGCTGAAATTTCTGCAGCTAAAATTATATTTATATATAATAAGGGAATTAGTTCACATGTATCCCAAATTAATAATAAAAATCAGCTTCTAATTCAAGGATTCAAACTTTCTAGGAGCTGAACCTTGCAAGAAACTCCGTTGTTACAACAGCTTATTCAGCTCCAAATCTATGTCAAATCTTCAACAATGATTGATTTTCTCATACCATTCAAAGCTTTTAAGGTGGATAAAACTATTAAATTTTGGCATTTGGGCATAGAAAAACTCTTCTTCTGTTCGCTGTTAATTTTTCAAGCATCAAACAACTTTCTACTGCAATACTGCAATTGCTGGTTTTCTTCCCAGTATTCATAAGTACTGTGACCGACCGACCAACCAACCAACCACCCAACACCCTTCACTCCGCTGCTGTGAGTTTCTGGCCTCGAGATTTTTTAGGTCCCGTCCTGTAGATGTTTTTTTAGTTTGTTTTCGTTTTTATTTTATAAAAATAATTTTAAATTTGTGTTCGTTAACCGATTTTTATTTTATTTTTAAAAATAAAAAATAAAATACAAAATAAGTGTTTAGAGTGAAATATTTGAAAAACACAAAATACTTGTTTTTTTTTTTACTTTTCATATTTTTTATATAAAAAATAGTTTTTTTTTTACCTTTCTTCTTCTTCATGGACGATGTCTTCGTCACTATTCTTCTTCTTCATCCAAACTTCTTCTTCTTCTTGATGTACCCGATACTGGAGGACCACCGATCTGCTATTCACAAAATTATAATGCTTAATTATTTAATCAATCAATTTGTTATTGTTATAATATTAAATGAAATGTAAAAATTGATATTTCAAATTTTGATAGTTTTCAGATAACCTTACCAGACCTGTTATTTCCGTTTTCATTTCTAAAATATAGCTTTCAGTATATACTACCAAACGCGTTTTCTGATTTCGAAACTGAAACCAAAAATATTATTTTCATTTTTTATTTTCCTTTTCGAAAAACAGGTAAACGAAAAACATTTACAGGACGTACTCTTAGCATATGTAAAATGAACTATCATAAGGAAATCATCTGATAAACAGAAAAACAATAGCAAGAAACACCCCTCTTCGTAATACTAACCACTCCTACGTTGGTAGTCTGCCAAATACCCTCTCCGTCAAGAGTTAGGAGGCAATAACAAATGAACAGCACAATTTGTAGTTCATATGTAGCTTGAAGGCAGTAACAAATGAACAGTATAAGTTGTACGTAGCTTCTCATTTACAACACGAATAAGGCACCAAAACATCAAAACTCTCATGTCACATTAAGTCATTCTACAAATGGGAGAACAAGTTCAAGCCAAGAGAATGGGAAACTTCATTAATGGGGTGATTCATAAATGACAAATATAATGACCAAACTCAACTTAATTACGATGGCTCTCATCACATGTGAGACCTACCAGAGTCGGAACATGATATCTATTATTTTCATATATAAAAACACATCTTTTTAGTTGGTTTGACACATGCACACATAATGTTAGGCAGATCCCAATTCCAGAAATGTTTAAAAGAATAACTACAGAGAGAAAAAAAAAAGTGACAAGTCCAAGAAGAAACTTCCTCCCAGAAACATTAATTACTGAGAAGAAGAGAATTCTTCTCCCAGAAAATCTGGTGAGAAAAGTAGTATGATTGACAATAGAATGACATCCCCAAGTATTGGGTATAGTAACAGAAGACCAAACAGATTTAGAATTCTGCTCAACGCATTTTCTTAGCATATTCGGCCATTTGTTACATTCCTCAAAATTGAGATCGAATGCAAGACAAGCACCACGACTGATTAGGTACCTATCTGTTCACTACTTCATTTCACAAAACAAGATCAGGAGGATTCATAATCCATACATTATCCTTCCAATTCAAATTTGCAACCAAATCCAACCCCAACATGTTCATCCACCAGGTAATAATAAGGAAATCAAATCTACAATTACTTTAAACATACCAGAACGAATATCTCAAACGTAATTAAAATTACATCAACATCACGGATTATGGCACGGCTATCTACTCTACATCTATATCGCAATAGGGTGAAGAACACTGATTAACCGATTGTAAAGACGTGGAAATAAACATCAATAAGAACACTTGCACGAACATTCCAAATTATATTATATTTAGTTGGCATTACACAGTACAAATTACATGTACAGACAGAAAAATAGTACTAAAACACGCCTTATAACAAGCACCAGACAGAGTACTAGATGGTATATTTCTACCAAACAGAGAACAGAAAACCCCATACCTAAACCATCTGTATACATGTAACTTTCGATCAACCATTAATCACCGCCAGACTTGTTGTTCTACATTAGTCACTACCATTGAATCAGAAACAGGACCGCTCACCCTTAGATTACAAAGCAACGCATCACGCCCGGTTAGAACTATCTTGAAAAAGCTATCCACTGCCTTGGTAAGAACGTCTAGCCCTTGCGACAGTTTCTCTGCCCTCCTTCCCAAATACGAAACAGAATTCTGAAACCGTTCCGCTTCTGCAGGGTCCACTCCGTCTTGGATCATTGGATACAATATTTTCACACTCTCATCAACTGCCTCCAGTTCTTTCAAAACTGTAACTCTTCCAACAGAAAATAAATTTCTAATTTCCTCATTTACATTAGCTTGCAATGCAGAAAAGGCTAAAGCCCAAGGCAAGGCATCTGAAACATTCAAGTCTAACAAGTTCGTAGCAGATCCAGAGAAGGCTGCAGCAAAGATACTACAGACAAATACAGTCTGAACCTTAACCCCATACATAGCACGCATTAAAACCTTCCCTTTGGCTGAGTTCTTAACCTTGGGCAAATTCAGAGATCCCACCAGATTCTCTAATATTGAGCGACAGCTCTCAACTCTGGGGTTCTTTGAACTAATGTGCTGTTTCCAGCCATCTAGTGAAGAACGTGCCCGTACATACTGTTTTGGTGAGGTAGAGTCCAAATTGTGCAAGACACACTGAAGCAGGAGATGGCCTTGGTTTAGCTTTGTGAGCTCAGAGCTAAAGGCAATGCATAAATCAAGTAACTTCACGCTAATGTCCAAGTACACATCTATCCATTTCTCTTCCCAGTCACAAACAGGGAGCTCCAGCTCAGTTATGAGATTCTTAATATCATTGTGAGTCTCACAAAGTGACTCCATTGCTAATTTCATCCATGATAAGCTGAGGACATCATCCTTGTCTTTTGGCATAAGTTTTTTCAGCCTCTGTGTCAAAGTTTCCTCAAAAGCATTCAATAGAGTGAGAAGTCCTTGGGTTAAACGAGAACCCTTGGGTGATATCATTCGAAAAGGATTTCCAAATGAGAAGAAAGGGCGGTGTGGTTCCTGCGGGCGACTCATTTTGATAAATATGCTGCCTAAAAAAGGTAACAGGAT
Source organism: Dipteronia dyeriana (assembly GCA_032871835.1). NCBI lineage: Eukaryota > Viridiplantae > Streptophyta > Magnoliopsida > Sapindales > Sapindaceae > Dipteronia > Dipteronia dyeriana. The sequence goes on along the minus strand of CM065299.1, from coordinate 98,359,121 downwards.
ACACAATACAGTCAATATCATATTGCAATATAACCTCAATATGCTCACTCATGAGTGATGATGTCAAAGATCAAAAGCAAAAAAAAAAAAAAAAAAAAAAAAAAAACCTTTTCAAGCATGTGCTCGTATGCAAGAACACAAACTCCAAAAACAATAGAGGGGAAAACTCTAGACAGGGACTTAAACCTAAAATTTAACAAACCAAACTTCCAGTTTATCATTTGTATCAGGAAACATAGGAAAAATGAACCCCGAGGCTTTTTCTCCAAACCTTCAATTGTGTTGCTACGGTTATAATATTATATAATTAAATCAATCGATGTTTTAAGGAATACCCAAGAAAACAAATTCCCCTATATCCCTCATATTTTGAGGTAAAGTTTTGACTTCTAAAAATCCCACATCAGGGTACATAAGAATCAAATATTTCCTTAATCCTTTTCATTTCTCAAGTCAGGCCAAAAATTGAGCATATAAAAGTTCAACATAACATGCAAGTTCCTTTCCTCACAAACTAGTTTCTTGAATTATCCATGGTGTGCTCATCAATAGCGTGACAACAAAAACAATCACACCTTCCAATAAAAACTGTAAGATCTATTTAGTTATATATACCACACCTGCAATCCAAAAATTCCCAACAAAAGAAATCCCAGATCTAGCCTTATTGACATACATCAATCAATTAATAAGTATTCAACCAACTATCAAACGCCATATCTACCAGATCCAGCACATATATATATCTAGGATTCAAATCCACACCTTTCTTAATTCTTATGTTCAACAATTATATCGGAATCATGCATAACAACTGTACAAATACACAAACACAAACACAAACAACAAGAAAATACAGAATTAAACAAAATTAACAAATTAAATAGAAAAAAAATTTAGGTAAATAAATGAAAATTATCAAGTCAAATAACGTACCTAGACGTCAGATCGATAGATCGAAAACCCAGATTAAATCGATAGATCGAAAACCCAGATTAAATGGATAGATCGAAAACCCACTAAATCCCTAGATCAAAAACCGACTAAATCCCTAGATCGAAAACCTAATTAGATAAGGTAGAACCAAAAAGCTCCACCGATTGTTAGAGAATCTAAAATTTACAGACTACAGACTAGAAATCAAAATCAAAATCGAAATCAAAATTTTCCGTCTTTAATCATTCAAAGAAAAAACAAGCATAAGAAGGGACGGCGAAATCGAACCTGACTCGGTACTCGCTAGGAAGTAGATACAGAAATTTCCAATTTGACAAACGCGTAGATAAAACCTCAGGTTAGGTGAGAGGTCCTTTTATTGTTTTGTTGGTGCAGCGTAGGGTAAGGGCGGAGTCACGCAGCTGTTACGAAACAATTGTGACAGATCAACACGTGGATTACGATGAATGGAGGATTAGAATAACGGATACAAGATTTCTTGATTTGTTTTATCAATAAGTAATTGCAAGTTGATAAAAGGGTAAGTTTTTTTCACAGACCACAATGCTTTTTCAGCCAAACACGGCTATCTATCTGTTTAGAAAGACCGATAGTGATCGTTGTGACAAAAAGTCATCAGCGAGATGCGTGAGCCACGTGTTATTAAACGCCATCGGACGGCTCCTGATAGCCAAGCTTTTCTAGTATAGAAACGGTACACGTTTGAAAATTCTAGAGACTGAAACAGCCGTTTGTGGCCATCCAGAGTCCAGACCTCCACCTTTTAAAATGACATTCTTAACCTCGGATGCCGGATGGTGGGAATGGGCAGTAGGGAAATGGGGACGTATAGGTCCTCTATCTCGATCCTCATTTCCAAAATCCTTCGCCATCTATCCCCACTTCACTACTTGGGAAAAATAAGAATGAGAAAGTTTCGGAGAAAGGTATCCTCATTCTCATCTCTATCCTAATTTTTCCATTTTTTCTGTTTTTTTCTAATTTTTCTTTTATTTTGCCTTTTTTTGGGTCCTTGTTTCTCCTATTATACTAAAAATTACATACTAAACAAAATCCATTACAAACTTGACGGGAAACATTAAACTTTCGTTTATAACTACTTTTGAAATTTTATTTGTTAATAACCACTTTTAAAAAAAAAATCAGTGTATGCCCATAAATTATAAAAATACCGCTGAATTTGATTTTTTCTTTAAATCCGGAACCAAACTTGAAATCACGACTAAAAACTTGAAACTTGAAACTTGAAATTTTACCTAAAAACATGAAATTTTGAAACTTGAAATCTTGACTAAATTAAAATGTTGAACTTGAAATCTTGACTAAATTGAAATGTTAAAACTTGAAATGTTCTGGGTTTCTAAGTTTTTCGTTTTATCTTGAAACTTGAAATCTTGACTAAATTGAAATGTTAAAACTTGAAATGTTCTGGGTTTCTAGGTTTTTCATTTTCTTCACCTTTTTTGTGGATCATATCATCGACGAAGGGGAAGCTCGACGGCAATGCTGGACGGTCGTGAAGCCCAGGCGATGGCACACCGGCACTCCGGCCAGCCGACGATGTCGTGTGAGAGAGAGAGAGAAGAGGAGAGAGAAAAAGAGGTGCGACAGAGAAAGAGTTAAAGAGAAGAGATAGAGGAGCGGGAGAGAGAAAGAGAGGTTCGGTGAGAGAGAGAGGAGGTAGACGACAATTCGTCTGCCTTAGCGACGGTGCCGGCGACGATTCGCCAGCACAACACCGACGGGGAGAGGGAGAGAGAGAGGGGAGAGGAAAGAGAAAGAAAAAGAGAAAAAGAGAAAAAGAGAAAAAGAGAGTGTGTGTGTTGGGAGATGGTTTTTATACGAGGACATTCAAGTAATTTTTTAAAAAAAATGGTTATTAATGAATAAATTTTCATTTGTGGTTAAAAACGAATTTTCTATGTTATATATGGTTAGTTTTAGCAATTTCCACCTTAATTAATTGATATATATATATAAGGTTTGGGAAATTTGGGAAATAGGGATGGGGGCTATCCCATTTCAATACGTTTGTTGGGGGGAATGGGGAAATATCCCCATTTCAATTTGGAGATAAAAATCATCCTCATCCCCGTCCATTTCTCTATTTTCTTCCAAAATTCCCCCCCCCCTAAATGGAGATAGGAAAGTGGGGATTTGGATATCAGAGGATAAATGCTCATCCCTATCGGATGGTGAGGTTTGATTTTCTTCTTACGTATTATCGGGGACAGTTTGATTATAAATACAAGTATATAACTATTTTTTGTTTAGAAAGAAATACTTTATTAAAACGCATAAAGAAAACTATAAGAAAGAAGTAGACCCCTAGCCATTGGCAAGCACAAAACTACGAACACATGGAGGAACCTCCTTCAACAATAACTATCTTCGACACTTGATATGGCATTCTTTACTAGAAATTGTGCCACAAGATTTGCCTTTCGTGGCACAAATTGAACAACCACACGACCTGTCCTCCTGATTAAAATCGAAATTTCCTCTAACACAATACCAACATCTGATCTCTGGTTACTCATCTCGTTTATCCATTTGACCACCACAGCCGCATCCGATTCAAGGACCACCATAAACAAGCTTGAGTCATGTGCAAACTGCAATCCCCGAAGGATCGCTTCTGCCTCACCAACAAGTGGAAAAAAGGTTGCTGAAGCACTTTGTGAACTACAGGCCATCATAAAACCATTCTCGTCCCGGATCACCAGACCAAAACCAATATTTTGCTTCTCCATATTAATAGCAGCAACAGTATTTGTCTTGTACCAGCCTGAATCTGGAGGCTTCCATATAGCAACTCCTACCCTCTCACAAATCTGTTGTTACGCCGGTTCATTGCAATTATAGACTTATGAGATGTAGCATTTAGACCACTCCACAACATCCTCAATATGGGCACCATTTTTGAAGCCTTTCACATTTTGATTCCTCCTAGACCAGTTCCTCCAAAGCACAATACAAAGGAACCCCAATTATGATATATCCAAGTTCTCAAAACAGAAAAGAAGAAAATCAAAAAATTAGGTACCTGTTCCACCTGTCCAATCCTTCTTAAGAGGAAACGCTAATCGCACATCCTTCAGACACCGACGTCCCCACAAATCATGCCAAGTAGATTCCTCTTTAACAACACACAGGGGATAAATTGAACTTACCGGGATACCGTATCAGCAAAGATTTCTCATTGTAGGAATCCAATATTTACATGCTTTCCAAATAAAAACCTTCACCTTTGAAGGGATTTCAATCCGCCAAAGACATTTCCACCAACTTTCTATGTCATTCAAACCTGAGGAGCTTGTAGTAACATCCAGAGAACAACCTAAATGGTAATCGCTTTTCACTGAATACTGCCTATTTTGCTCAAAGTGCCACATCAAGGAATCCTGAGCACATGGGACTCTTACCGGAATACTGAGAATCATAACAGCATCTTCATCCTGGAAATTTGCTCTAATCAGATCCACATCCCACCCTCAAAATGGATTTTTCAAATGGATTACCTTAATCATCTCTCCCAACACTGGAAGGGAAATTACTTGAAAAATGGATGGTCTTGGGATACATCGATCCTGATAAACCAAAATCGATGTCCCCATACCCACTCTCCATCTTGTCCCTGCTTCAATCAAACCCCTTCCTCACACAAAACTATTCCATAAGAACGATTTGGTTGGATGTGCGTTAGCCTTTAGAAAATCCCCTTCTAGAAAATAACAGCCCCTTAGAACCTTAGTAGCGAGTGAATCCGGTTTTTCAAAATCCCCCAACGTTGTTTTGCCACTAAAGCTTAATTGAACACTATCAAATCCCTAAATCCAAGTCCTCCATAATGCTTTGTAGAACATAAACGTTTCCAAGATCTCCAATGTATCTTCCGTTCTTTCTAAGTGCTGGTGTCCAGAACAAACTCATAACATATGTTGGTATTGATTGTAACATTGCCTTGACAAGAATCTCTTTCCCACTAATAGATAACATTTTACTGTCCCATTCCTTTATTCTGTCCCAAACGCGATCAACCACGTTAGCGAAAAAAATTTGTTTATGTTTTCCAGTTACACACGGAAGCCCTAAATACCTCTCATGACAATCAACCAATCGAACCTCCAAAAGAGCATCCAATCTCTCATTCTCTAACCTACTTACAGCTGGACTGACACGTATAACTGTTTTTGCATAATTAACCAGCTGACCTGAAGCAGCAGCGTAATCATCTAACACCCTCTTATCGTTATACAATTTGAATTTGTTGCCTTGGAAAATAAAAGACTATCATCAGCAAAAAAAAAGGGTAATGGTAGGACCCGATCTGCTACACCTAAACCCCGAAATGGCACCGTTAATATGTGCCGTATTAATCGAAGACGATAACCCCTCTGTACAAATCAAGAACAGATACGGTGATAGTGGATCACCTTATCTCTGCCACCTTGTTTGCTTAACCAACCCAAAAATCCCCTCATTCAAAATGAAAGAATATGAAACCATTCGCACACAGCCCATAATCTAGCTGACCCAGCTAGCTGAAAAGCCTAACCGCAACATTATCCTCTCATTAAAGACCCATTCCACCCTGTCATATGCCTTAGACATGTCTAACTTAACTGTCATTGAGTCATCCTTCTGTTTTCGGCTCCTCAAATTGTGTAAACACTCTAGTCCTACAATTGTATTGTTTGAAATTAATCGTCCAGGAATAAAAGCACTTTGTGAATCGGAAATAACCTCTCACAAATCAAGCCTGAACCGATTTGCCAAAGACTTTATAATTTTATTCAATACATTGAAAAGGCTTATAGGCTTGAATTCTGACATTCGCACCGCATGGTTCACTTTCGAAATCAAAACGACCAAAGTCTCATTCATACTTTCTAAAGAAGCTCTATCATTCAGACAATGTAAGCAAGTTGCAGTAACATTTAGCTCAACTGTGTCCCAGAACTTTTGATAAAACAGTGCTGGAAATCCATCCTTTCGTGGAGCTTTGAGTGGTCCCATATCAAATACCGCCCTTTTATATCATCCCTGTAAATTCCGCATCCAAAGCCTCCCCCATTCGAGCTGACAGTCGAGGTTGAACACTCAAAACTGTTTCAAGCATTTCAGGAGTAGGACCGCTTGTGCAGAATAAATTCGAAAAATACTCAGACACCACATCTTTCATTTCTTGTCTTGACTCTCTCCACACACCAATCATCCCCAAACAAACCTATAACCTTATTCTGTACCTTCATTGTCGACGCCTTTTGGTGGAAGTACCTGGTATTCCGGTCACCACTTCTTAGCCATTCAACTCTTGATCTCTGACCTAATATCTTTCTTCTATATCCAAGTAACTATCTAATTGAGACTCAATCCCTCTAATTACCTTCCAAGACCCCAGACCAATCTCCCTTGAAGCTGCACATAATTCTATTTTTTTATTTTCGATATATGCACGAAGTTGCTGCTTACACTTCTTACTCCACGTCTTTAACTTATCTACACAAACTTTTATTTTCGTTTGAACCCCCAAAATTGATTCTGAACTTTCGTCACCCTTCTAAACTCCTGTAATTAAATCCTAGCATTCTTGTTTATCCACCCAGCACTCCTTGAAGTGAACACGCCATTCACACCTACCACTGAAACATCTCCTCTATGTAATTTCCTCTAAAAACTCCAACAAAATTGGCCTGTGATCGGATCGTCAAAAGTCGAGGTATGCAACCAAATAATTTGGGAATATATATGTCCACTGTGCAGTACACACACACACACCTATCAAGCCTCTCCTGAATTTGTCCATCCCTATCCCGCCGATTACACCATGTAAAAAATGGACCAGTATGACCCAAATCGGTTAAATCACACTCCTCTAAGGTTTCTCTGAAATTCCTCATATCCCTCCAGTCTTTCTACAAGCCTCCTTTTTCCTCAGAGTCACTGACAACTTCATTAAAATCGCCTATAATCACCCAAGGAAACGTTGACATCCCCGCAAGCCGTCGTAACAACACCCATGAATGTGGCTGTTAAGTCTGGTCCGGATGGCCATAAAACCCGGTCAATCGCCAAATTCTATTCCTTTGGGATCGAACACGAACACCAATATGTGCCCGCGATAAGGACATGAGATCCACAACAATGTCATTCAACCAAAGCAGACATAATTCGCTTGACCGACCCTCATTATCACCACCAACTTTCCTGAATAACCAAGCAGCACACGTAACTTCTCCAACCTCATATGGTCTACCTTTGTCTCCATCAAGAACATTATTTTTGGGTTAATCTCCCACTTTTTTCAAGCAGGATTTGGAAAGCCCGAGAATTTCCCAGTCCTCAAACGTTCCACGAGAAGATTTTCATTGGTCTCGAAGGGCCGATAAAGATTGATCGGCCGATATATCCAATAGACATGACCTCTCAACTGTCTTCACAGGAATTATGTTACCATCCTGACTTCCAAATACAAAATCCACCGGGGAAATTCCATCCTCACAACATTCATGTTTCTCTCCCAATGAACCACCATCCATATGCCTAGAAGCCTCCAGTTCATCCACTACACCAGTCCCTCTGAACACTGATGCCAAAGAAGACGCACCGCCATCGATTTCAGCCACCCATAAAGTTGTCGAATTAAGCGTCGAACAATCCCCATCCTCACCATTAAAAACCACCTCACCACCTACTGTCGGTTGCATCTTCTTTTCAACCACTTCACCGGACTCAGGTCCAGTCGATGCATCACATTTTCGGTGAGCAATAACATTCTTTTCACTAATATTCTCCGTTGTAATCTGTCTAAGTCACCTAACCCACCTGTTTCCCAATTTTGATTTTGTTTTACTTTTCCAAAAATGAAAATGCTCCCCCTTACCATAATCCTTTGGGTCCCTACTTGCCCCATTCACCCCACCAGGCAATCCATGATTGGTGCTAATTAATTGGATAGTTTTTTGTTGGGCCTCCCTTCCAACCTTATCTAACCCATTAATCGGAGCATCTTCTACATGTCCCAATTCAACACAAGGATCCAAGCCCCTCTCCTGACCCACTTTAGATTCTAAAGCGTTACTCATTCATTTACACTTTACCGGTTCCTTCTCCATAAAGTCAGCGCCATAATTACCATTATTATCAGAATTACTCCCTTTCCCAAATTTTGCATCAGCATTATTCCTCATTATATCACCATCTCAAAGATTCCGTAATAACTCCTCATTTTGTATAACGTCCGCATTTAACATATTTTTCCCGTTAACAGTCGATGTCGTTGTGTTCACCAATTTTCTTTCACCGGACCCTACAATCCTCTGGGTCGCACCACCAACACGTTTATCCCAACTAGAATCAACTCATCGTTGTATCGATTGCCTACCTCGATATCCAAAAGACCAACTCGGCGGAGATGCATGATGCCAAGGCTCAAACTGTAATTCTTTATCCTTCTGTTCGGCTTTCTGCCCCTGACTTCTGGCATTCCCTTGTCATATGATCGAGTCTCCCACACCGGTAGAAGTGGATTGGTAAACGTTTGTACCGTAACAACATAATCGTCTACTCTCCATCACCCATCACATCCACCCGCAAACATCGACAGAGAGGTTTTTCAATCTCCACCACCACCCGCACTCGCAGAAATTTACATCCCTTATCACCAATAATCCCATCATCTACCTCAATCACCTTACCTACCAAACTTCCCAAAAAATGACCGACCTCCCTTGACATACATATCAATGGCACCCGATGAATTTGTACCCAAAATTCCACACGATTAAAATCTAACTTTTCAATCTCCCTCTTCCTAGTAGGCTCCTCTAATACAATTAGGTTGTCATCAAACGTCCATGGACCACCTGCCCAAATTCGTCGACGACCTCCTGAGTCTTGAAATGGAAAACAAACACATTACCCGTAACCACCTCAATCTCCACTCCATTTTTCACACGCCATATATTCTTAAGTACCTTCATAAAAGCCTCTCTATTCACCAATTTTGACGACAAAACCTTCCCCACCAAACTCAATGTTAAACGTTGAATTACGACCAACTTCAAGTCAGCACTCGGTTTTCGTATTAGCCCCTCTACATCTTTCAAGGAAAACGAGGCACATAGCCTCACAATTTCCTCTGAGTTCATGGTATTCTAGCAAAACCAGAACATACACACCCAGATATAAAAGTCCACTACTCCTAAAAAACTCTCACCTTATTTCAGAGAACAAAACAGAGTAGAGACTCCTTTGAAAACAATTAATTTTTATTACAAGTATATAACTATTTAACGAACTAATATAAATATATAACATTGGTTGAAATTTTATTAGATGATACTTTTTTAATTATTGATTAGTAACTTTCAAATACATAAAAGTTGTGGCAGCCAAAAGTAGCACCACCCAAATATTAAGGCCCAATGGGAGACAAACTCGATCTGTTGTGATAAGCTTTGATAAAGTCTAAACTTGGACTAAGTCAACCCTTCAATAGCTGCTCCAAATTTTCAAGATTTTCGAGATATCGAAGAATATCTCACCTCCACGATCTGTATCCTAGATTTTAGGGATCACGTAAAACAGACCTCCAGCTGGATTCTCTCTCGGACTCTCAATCATAGACTCTCAACCATATAGAAAATATTCAATTAATGGAATCCACTCAACTTGCCTTGGTGGACCAATTGCACCATCATGACGACATCAACTCAATTCATTTTTCGTCATATTCAACTTGTGAGCAATCCCAAAAACCTTTGTCTAAGCCACACAATGACAACAATGTAGTCACCAATCCAACTTCTGCATCAATATCTCCCGTCTATTATTTTTTGTTTCGATCAACTGTCTTTCCTTAGACATACTTCAATCCATGAATCTCCAAGCATAGAACATCACTTCTTCTAAACAGATCGACGACGACCTTACCTCGTCTCCTCCTAACAATTTGATTTACTAAACTTAACACTCAACCCAAACGAACATATAGCTATTCAAACGACACCACCCATGACTAGACGTTTAAGGTTTGATCTTTATTTTAATAATTCGATACAGTCGAGAAATTGATTATATTCGAGTTTTGTTCTATACATACAGTTTCTCCCAAGAATATCTAATTTGAGCGACAGAGAGTCCCCAAACTCAATGTTCTCTTTTTGGTTTTACAGGATTATCGATGTCCTCTGCTCCACCAGATTCAACTGTGGATTTTTTTGGTCTACAAAAGTAACCACTGCACACGGTCTCAATGTGATCTGGTGGTGAATAACTCTCATTCAGTCTGGTATTATCTTAAGTTTGAGTTGTCGTCACCACAGATAGTATATATATATATATTCAAAGCTGAGAGACTACATGGTAATTCAAAGTGAAATATGTTGAACGTATAGGGACCAGGGTGTAATTTATAGTGATGAAAGTGTAATTTTTCCTTAAAATGGTCGTAAACAACTATTTCATCATTTTCCCCGAAAATTACTTATCTTCAACCCCATTTGAATACTTCCCAGAGTCTAGAAAAGTTCTATATCATTTTAAGAAGTGTTCCAGGTCTTATTGACCCAAAACTTTTCATCTATAGATATCAAAGGTTTGTTTGTGTTGAGATTTTCTTATTTATTAGACATCCGTAAACCTTCCAACCCAACCCAACGTTTCTTGAAGTATTCCTCTGCATCTTATGTGCTATTGCACACTCACCTGCAAGATCACCATGCATAATAATTGTAATCCAATGAGGGTTAGGAATATAATGTGAATGTGCATACGTTCCTAAGTGAACAATTAGGAGAAACACGATACTAAAAACAATTGTGACATGGAATACTAAAAACAATTTGTCAAACATCGACAGAATAATTAAAAATGCACAATGTGAACATATGAAATTACACTAATAATATTATAATAGCAATAGCAATATTCTAGAAATTGTATCCATTCTAAACAAATAGCTGCTCTGCCCTGCCAACACAAACATATTCAAAACTTTACCCACCAATAAAGAGCTCAAACAATCTTATCCGGATAGAGTAGAAATCTTTGCAGTTTGATTAAGCCAAGTATGCAAAGCTGTAATATAAAAGTGACATCTCATCTAATTAAAAGAGAAAAATGTGAAAAATAAAAACAAAAATTTAAGGATTTATTTGGTAATGTTTTCGTTTTTCGTCTTCTGTTTTGTATATTTTCATTAGAAAATCAAAAATTAATTTTAATGCTTTCAAAAGCTGAAAACATTGAAAATAAAAAACAGTTATACCGCTATCCACATTTAAGTGTTATATAGGTGTGGACAAGCATGCCACTAGACCAACAGTCTCACGATAGCGTTATACGCTATCCATATTAATGTCGTTGCTTACAAGTCAAAAAAACATTAAAATGTAAGAAACTATAGTGCAACTAATAAAAATTTAAAAATCAATACAAACTATGGACATTGGAGGGCACGAATTGAGCAGTCAACCTTATGGTATAAGTATGATCGCATACCACCAAGCTAACATTATCTCATAATATACCGTTATCAATTTAATAAATAAATAAATTCTAAAACTACAGCTTTATTGCAATAACATAAATTAAAATATGTAGCCTCAACAAAAACAAAATTAAATCCAACTAACAAAATAACGGTCATGTCTTCTAATATATACACTACCTTCATTTCAAATTCAGAGACTGTCGTTTGAATCAACAGAATATCACGGCCAACTTGGAAGTCTATTGCTTTGACTCGGGTATATCAGCCTCTTTGCGGTTCTTCTTGAAATTGGTCCGGCTGAGGGTCATTCTGTTGTTGCTGCTGGTTCTGAGATTGGAGGTTATCATTATTGATGAACAGTTGTTGAGCAATGGGGTCTGCCAGATGCATCTCTGCATTCATCTCTGCTATATCACGATCAATTCTATCGATATCATGGTCCATTCTATTGGATTTTGATGCCATCTCTCCGACAGAATGTTGCATTCTATGAAATTCCGTTATTACTTATTAATACATCGATTAAAGCTACCAAATAAAAAAAAAATATTGAAATCAGACAAGTCAGACTAAATTGCGCATTTAAATATGGAAATGACACTAACAAGAGAAAACTGATATACACACGAGATGCCCTCTCTACAATAATAAGGACCAGAAGATTAAACCTGAATGAAAATACCTATAATATGAATGACAACAAATACCAGCATAAAGAATGAGTAAAAAATCTGAAAAAAAATATAGGTTACGTAACTCTAAAAAATAAATTAAGAGTTTGGAGATAGAAGCATGACTCGAACACACACCTTCTGGTTGTGGTTTGAGCGGCATACCACTTAGCTTACTTCATTTTATAATAGTGCTATCAATTTAATACTTTACACTATCCATTATTAGATTCAAGATTTTGAATGATAATTCATACTATCATGTGACTTCATTCAAAAATCTTGAAAATAAGAACGAATAACAATAGCATTAAAGCCACCTACATTATACCGAAATGATGTTATAGAATTTGGATCATGAACATTCAGAACTAGTTAAGATATGCACAACAATGCCAGAGACAATCTCAAGCAAAATGGAACTGTCAACAGGAGTTACTATGTCCATATAATTGGCTAGGATGGAGGTGAAAGTCGTGAAAAGAAAGTGGGAAATGGAGCAAATTTAACTTCAATGGGGTTTCAGGGGACTAGTTTGAGTGTTTCGAAAGTGAGAAGCGGAGGAATCAAGAGGAGTTCTGGTGAATATATTGTTCTGACTGGTAAGCATTCTAGGAGTGTTTTCATGGATACTTATCCGGGGCAGCATTTGAATTTCGATGATAATCAAGCAAGGCAAACTCAACAAACTCAGGTTGATCAATTTTCACCTAATGAGGTATGATTGAACTAATGTATAAGATCAGAGGCATTAAAAAGGAAATCTTAATACCATATTTGAGTTGAGCCTGTTGGTCTGTGGCTTGAATATGAAACCTCAACTCATTAATTTTACTTGTCAATCCCGTCGGTTCACTCTGTATACAAACAAGGTAAACAAAACCAAGAAGTCCACGGTTAACAAATATTAAAGGAAAATGGCAAAAAGATGATAATTGCGAGAGAAAAAAACTGTAGATACCAACCGGATCTGTTGTAGCCTTTGCAGACAATTCGGCAAGCTTTTTCTCCATGGTTTGTATCTTATGTTGCAATTCAGCAACATATTTCACTCTCTTTAACTTGAAACGCTCGGCTGATTCATAATTAGCCAAAATCCTGTGGCAAATAAATCAAACAAATGAGAAAAAGAACCCCAATGAGCTTTTAATCACAAACATTATTTCAGATAAAATTCAAATGCACAACACCTTTTCACACGCTTAGGATATGATAATGCTGTCAGAGCAAGCATATCATTTGCTAAAATCTTTTTCCGATCAGCTTCATTGAATCGACCTTTCAACTCCTTGGTCAATTTAGCTTTTTACTCATCTGCTGAAAGTTGATCAGCCTGAATTTGTTGAGATTACCTTGCTGCATTGTCATCGACATTCTAATGCTGCTCCGTATAAGTATCCATGGAAACACTCCTAGAATGCTTACCAATCGGATCAATATCTTGACCAGCACTCCTCTTCATTCCTCCCGTTCTCACTCTCAAAACACTCGAACTAGTCCGTTGAAGTCAAATTTGCTCCATTTCCCGCTTCCTTGTCACTACTCTCAACTCCATTCGTCTTCCCGGACACGTTCAACGTATCAATATTGTCCAAGTTCAAATAAGAACTTACAAAATCGTCACCAATCTCTCCATCCATTTCTTCAACTTTGGCCTCTCCATTCTTGCCTTTCCCCTTCGATTGTTGCTTCACTAGCCGAGTTGCCTTTTGACTCACCAAATTTTCCCTCCCATTCGGAATCAACTGTGGAAATTATTGAATCACAGCCAAAAACCCCATCGGGATTTCACTAAATTACCGTTGATGTCTCTTTCGTGGAAGATTCGTGTCAACACCGTTTGAAGCAGCATTGACTCGATTAACAAGAGAAGAAACCGATAATCCATGTGAATTACCAGGTATTTCTCCAACATACACATCTGTCAAATTCGGGTCAGCAACAAACGACACAGGTGACGACTCACGATGATAAGACAATGGATTCGTTGGACTCAATGGAGGCAATGAATCAAAAACAGAGGAATGAGACTGAGACTTATAATGTGACACTCTAGGGTTCGAATTCGAATTCAAATTTCGACTGAGGATTATTCGGGTAAGGTGGTGGTATACCTGGTCTCCTATTGGTCTCCTGACCCCGAATTCACTTGACCACACATTTGACTCGTGCCAATTGTCCCGCCAACACCACCACAACTCAGTACATTCAAATTATTCCTATTCTCCATACTAGTACCATCAACACACTCTCAGCTTCACTTAACAAGCTCTAATTAAAACCCTAAAGAATATTATGAGAATATCAAAAAGTTACATGAAAATGATTGCTTGGGTTGAGAAGCTATATATAATATTTTCAGGATACAAGGTGGGTAGGTAGAGTGAATGTCCATACACGGCAATTGAGCACCAAATATGGAAAGTGAATCCATAAATGGTGGGTTTTTTTCTTTCACCAACCCCCAATTTACAAACTTGCCAAGTTAGAATAGATGAATGTAGAACCTCAAAATTTGTCAGCATAAATGGAATTTAAATATAAAAAAAAAGCTATATCCAGATTCCAGAAGCTGCTTGTATGCGACTTTCTCTTTCGCACGTGGAAAATCTATTGTCCTTCATCACAAACTTTTTTTTTTGGAAAGTTTTTATTTTTAGTATACAAAAAAATATATCCGTAGAATATAGTGCTGTCAGCCGTGGCATCTTGAAACTTGGCTATGAGAAATTAACAAAGTTAAACAACAACAAAATACTCATTCATTTACAACATTTCTGCATAGAAAACAAACATTAGGCTTGTCATTCCAAATACACCGCACTTAAAAATTAAAAAATTTAATGCCAATTCCCTTGTACAAATAAATATTTATATTATGAAATTTTGGTCAATACAAACTTCAGGAAACTGAACCTACCATTTCTTGCAGAACCTGCACCCAGCCGTCCATGTTTATTCCAACCAAAGGCTAGGGAATGAGTGAATGACCACCATCCGTGACTACCACAGTATGACTCCTTCCTGCTGCAGCTTTAGTAATTTTGTACCTTCAATGCAAGCATTACTGCATTTGATGTAGAACCAGTAAGAAATAGAACTATAAAAGGGGATTGGAAAACACAACAATTCAATTATTTATTCAATTCATCAAGTCTAATTACAAAAGGCTCTAAAGGAGCCTATTTATAGCTAACAAAATGATAAAGATAACAACTAACTCCTGATAAAGATAAATAAACCTAAACTAATCTCTCAATGAGATAATTATTTTAAACACAATATGATAATTACTAATATAATAATCCTTATCTAATTCCACATCATTCTCCTCCGCTAAGAAGAACTCGACTTCTGACGAGTCAAATGGGTTGCAACCAACGAACAAGAGAATACCACATCTTGTTCCTATTTGGAGCAGCCAAGTCATCAACCCAAAGCCCACTCTTCGTAGTCATAGCAAATGAATTGGTTGGGACCGGTGGTTAGGTTCCACGCTCCGACGATCGGCGCTGATGGCAGGGTGGTTGCGGCTTTGTGCAGATCTGCGCTGATGTAGGCAGAATTGGAGGTCGGCGAAGAAGGAAAAAGTGTCGGTCGGCGACTTCCGATTCTGATGATGTGGTTGGTGATTGTTGTGGGGGCGACCGGCAATGGCGCGAGTGGTGGCGCATGGGCTGGCGAACTTCAGGTGTGGAAGGTTTTGGGCGTGTATGTTGTCTGGCTAGGACCGCTAGGTGTTTATGAGTTTGGGGTACAGATTTGTGTGAAAAAAAGAAAAGAAAATTTATGGAACATATAGGAACGAAAATAGCTCTGATACCAATTGATGTAGAACTAGAAAAGGGGATTAGAAAACACAACAATTCAATTATTTATTTAATTCATCAAGTCTAATTCCAATAAGCTCTAAAGGAGCCTATTTATAACTAACAAAATGATAAAGATAACAACTAACTCCTGATAAAGATAAATAAACCTAAACTAATCTTTCAATGAGATAATTATTCTAAACACAATATGATAATTACTAATATAATAATCCTTATCTAATTCCACATCTGCATTAGTGAGAATAAGCTGTTAACCAACAACATCAAGAAACTCAATGAATTTAAGTTTATGAACAGATTTAACAACCAACAACTAACAGAAGGAATGCCAAAATATTCAAAGGTAAGAGGTAAAACAGAAAAGGTACAAATACAGAAATAAGATAGTCCAAAGCTTATTTTCCCGTATCATATTCATCCACTGAGATGATAGAATTTCACAACCAAAACATTTATCTTTTTATTACAACTGACTCGGGTGAGAAGTATAAAAGATACGAGTCCTTAGCACATGAACCCCTTCAACTGTGGTTAAAAATCTCCAATGATTAAAAGATATGCTTAGAAAGTTTTCTATAACAAGCAGTAAAAAGACAGAACAGAACTGACTTGTGAAGCTCTCTCAGCCTTCTTAATTAACAACTTACTTTGCAAGTTCGGAAACAACTGTTGGCCTGACACGCTGAATTTTATCACCATGACCCAGCTGCCCCTTCTGCATACACAAAGCTAAGCTCTATTAGTAGATATAAACAGAGCAGAATAATTATATACATAAGTTCATAAGAAAAGGATTTAGAGGTGAGTTCAATCATGCCTCGTTGTGGCCCCATGTGTAGCAACGCCCTTCAACATCCAATGCAACACAGTGACATGATGCTACATCACCATTAACACAAAATTAAAATGATATCCCACTTCATTAAAAACCATCAAACAACAAAACCAATATAAACAAATAGACATCAAAATTACAATGTAAGACAATAAAGTGAAACACTTCCAATAACTTTAACTTCACACAACAATTTTCGATTAGAACAATATATATAAGAATGTACGTTATATTACGCATCTATATACATAGAGAGCTGCGAAACTTACCACAACCGGAGGCAACAAAGCGAATATATACACGAAGACGAGTTGGATGTTAGGAATTCGATTAACACAAAACCATTCACATAAAAAACCATAACATGCATAGGCACAAAATTACTCTGAATGTTTAACCTAAACATGTTTCTATACTTATATTAATCAAACCCTAATTTACATGTCATAACCCATATCAATTCAAGAGAAAAGATGAAAAATGATCGATAGCGGAAGCGTACCTGAATCCATCGCTGGAGATTTGTGAACGGGTTATGATAATCCAAATTAACACGATCTCTATGAACCCTACTGTGTTCTTGAGGCTCTGTTGATGGGATACAGAGAAACAAAAAAGAAAGATCGTGTAATTTGGGGACCATAACCCTTAATATATAATAATCAAATTATTATATATATTGGCTATTTATAATTCGGCCCCTCAACAAATTGGAAATAGTACTCTGGTATCTAGAAATTAATTCCATGACAATTATACCCTTAAGCCTTAATACTTTAAATCTTAATTAGATCACTTTAATTTAGGCTTAACCAAAAGATAGCACAACACATTTAATATTCACATGTGTGGCCCCATATGATGGAATTTTCCAACAATCTCCTACTGGGCCACATATGTAACTTTACAAATGTGTATGACTTTATGAGCTCCAAAATTTTGCTATCACAATTTTAGGGTATATCCGAACAATCTCGTCCATTGATTATGCCAACATAGGATCAAAGCGGCTTTCGTCACATTTAGCGTGACTAAACCCATCAATGGTCACGTATACCAACATAACCAAATGACATAGATCAATCATGGATGCGTAGCATGGAAATTACATGCAATGTGATCTATACATGTCTATTCCAACTAGTCCTACTTTATTCCTTAGTGAGATCAAAACTTAACACAATGTAACAGAGTGTAATTAACTGAATACTTTATTTCTGATCAGATAAATATTCAAATACATAAATGCATAAATATATCCAAAATAAAAATATAGAGCAATACAATACACAATTATACAAAGTCCCACTATAATGTGATATCCTCACACAAAATAACACCCATATGAGCAGTGTGCTCATGAAAGACCTTGGGTGGTAATCCTTTTGTAAGCGGATCCGCTATCATGGAGTTTATCCCAATGTGCTTTATGGATATATGTCCACTCTGTACTCTTTCCTTCACAACTAGGAACTTAATGTCAATATGCTTTGACTTAGATGAGCTCATGTTGTTGTTAGAATATGGCACTGCTGACTTATTGTCACAATATAGTTTGAGTGGTCTTTCAACACCCTCCAGAATGCGCAGCCCAGTGACAAAATTTCGCAGCCATATTCCATGGTTGGATGCCTCATAGCATGCTACAAACTCTGCTGCCATGGTGGAAGAAGCTATGAGTGTCTGTTTGGCACTCTTCCAAGATATAGCTCCACCAGCCAACATGTATATGTAGCCTGATGTGGATCTCCTACTGTCTTGACATCTAGTAAAATCGGAGTCGGAATAACCTATGATCTCAAATTGATCTGATCTCCTATATATGAGCATGTAATCTTTTGTTCTCTTCAAATACCTCATAACCCGTTTGGCTGCTATCCAATGATCCATTCCAGGGTTACTTAAATATCTGCCTAACATACCAACAGTGTACGCAATATCCGGACGCGTACACACCTGAGCATACATTAGACTCCCTACGGCTGATGCATAGGGAATCTTCTGCATTTCCTTAACTTCAAGGTTACTTTTAGGGCACTGGTTGAGACTGAACTTGTCTCCCTTAGCGACGGGGGTGTCACCTGGTTTGCAGTCCTGCATGCTAAACCTTTTGAGCATTGTATCGATATAGCTCCTTTGTGATAATCCAAGAATACCCCGAGAACGATCTCGTTGTATCTGAATCCCTAATACAAAAGAGGCATCACCAAGATCTTTCATCTCAAAATTCTTTGATAGAAATCTCTTGGTTTCATGCAATATGCCTATATCATTTGTGGCAAGCAGTATGTCATCGACATATAAAACCAGGAATATGTGTTTACTCCCACTAAATTTGTGATACACACAATTATCAACAATGTTTATCTCAAAACCAAACGAGATAATCACTTGATGAAACTTATGGTACCACTGACGGGAAGGTTGCTTGAGTCCATAAATGGATTTTGTCAATTTGTAAACCATATTCTTTGGGTCTCCCGACTCAAAGTTTTCTGGTTGCACCATATAAATTGTTTCATCAATGTCACCATTGAGAAACGCCGTCTTGACATCCATCTGATGAAGCTCAAGATCAAAATATGCAACAAGTGCCATGATTGTCCTAAAAGAGTCTTTCGTTGAAACTGGAGAGAAAGTCTCTTTATAGTCAATCCCTTCCTTTTGGGTAAAGCCTTTAGCTACAAGACGAGCCTTTAGCTACAAGACGAGCCTTATACCTCTCCACATTACCTTTCGAATCCCTTTTGGTTTTAAATATCCATTTACAGCCAATGGGTTTCGCACCTTCTGGTAATGGGACAAGTACCTAAACCTTATTGTCTTGTATAGACTTATACTCCTCATTTATGGCATCAATCCACTTTTGAGGATTGGAACCCTGCATGGCTTGATGGAAATTGATTGGATCCTTTTCCATCATTCCAATGTTTTCCTCATGTTCCTGAAGAAATACGTAAAATCGTCTGGAATAGCATTTCTCTTTTCTCTAGTGGATCACCTTAATGGCACTGGTTCTTGAGGTTGTTGAGTTTTTTCCTCAGGAACAATTACCTCATCTTGAATGGGGGGTTGTTCAACATTGTCTGGTTGAGGATCCAGATTTGCTTATTGATCAATGACAGGTATAGAAACCTGCACATTGTCAAAAGCGATAGTAGGAATCGAAATCGATTCTTCCTCAAAGACAATGTCTCTAACCTTATTTCTCCCTACAAACTCAACATCCTCAAAAAATGTTGCAGTTCCCATTTTAAAAATTGACCGAAGTGTGGGATCATAAAACTTATAGCCCCTTGATCGCTCAGAGTATCCAATGAAGTAGTTGCTCACAGTTTTGGAGTCCAATTTCTTTTCATATGGCCTGTAAGGCCTTGCCTCAGCTGGACATCCCCAAATGTGAAAATGCTTTAGACTGGGCTTTTTATGCTTGTCCAAAGCTCATAAGGTGTTTAGCAGCTTCATTATTCTTCCTCTATTTGCCCTTATCCTTATAGGTGCTAGCCAAATGAGCACTTTCGGCCATGTCTCGCTTCAGTCTCTCTTCCTCTTGCACACAGTAAGAAATGAGCTCATTAAGAGTCCATTTTTCCTTTTGACAGATGTAACTGACCTTAAACTGACTGTATTGTGCAGGAAGTAATATTAATACCAAATGCACGAGCAAGTCGTTTAGACAACTTGAGCTTCAGTGCCTTAAGCTTAGAAGCAATATGAGACATTTCCATAATGCACTCCCTAATGTTCCCTTTGTCTTTGTACTTCATAGAAATCAAGCATTGCAAATGCGTGCTTGTTTCTACCTTATCGTTTTTACAAAACGCTTTTCAATTTCTGCTAGGAACTCCTTGGCTTTGGTTATCTTTTCAGATACCCCACCATCTTCGGAATGCCGCGCTTGATGATCATAAGACTCATGCAATTTGAGCGATCCCACTTCTCAAGATACCTAGCACAACATTAATATCAAGTCTTTGGACAGTAATATTAATTGTAAGTGGTACTCTTGTTGTAGTGATCAAATATTGACAATAATTAATGTCAAATAATAAATCTATCTTTAGATCGACTTATTATTCACATGTCAAACCTTACAATCGTCACATATTTATCACCACAGGTGTGTGTGCAATTCGGCCAAGTATTAACCTTCCTTTGGGCCGACTAATACTCGTATGAATTTACACACACACACAAACATCCAACATCCCTCATGAACAATCTATAAAAGAGAGGTCACTTTGGCGACATCTTGCTTCAATTAGCCCATTTAGAATGATAGACCAATTTATTTAACTATAAAAGATATATCAAATAATGGTCGGTCTCATCTTAAGATACCCAGTACAACATTAATATCAAGTCTTTAGACAATAATATTAATTGTAAGTGGTATTCTTGTTTTAGTGATCAAACATTGACAATAATTTATGTTAAATAATAAATCTATTTTTGGATCAACTTATTATTCACATGCAAAACCTTATAATCATCACATGTTTACCACCACAGATGTGTGTACAATTCGGCCAAGTATTAACCTTCCTTTGGGCCGGCTAATACCCGCATGAATTTATATACATACACATGGTACTCATTTAGTAGTGATCAAACATTGACAATAATTTATGTTAAATAATAAATCTATCTTTGGATCGATTTATTATTCACATGTAAAACCTTACAATCGTCACATGTTTACCACCACATATGTGTGTACAATTCGGCCAAGTATTAACCTTCCTTTGGGCCGGCTAATACCAATATGAATTTACACACATGAACATCCAACATCCCTCATGAACAATCTACACAATAGAGGTCACTTTGGTGACATCTTGTTTCAATTATCCCATGTAGAATGATGGACTACTTTATTTAACCATAAATGGTATACCACCAAATATCTGAATTTTAGTTGATCCTTAAAATAAAATAAAATAAAATAAAATAAAATAAAATAAAATTATTTTATCAAAATTACAAAAGTGCCCCTTATTTTGTAAAATTACATAATAGCCCCTTAAATTTTAGTAATTACAAATCGACCCCTGTATTTTATCAAAATCATAAACTGACCCAGTAATTTGTAAGAATTAAAATTTGGCCCCAAAACTTTTGAAAATTACAAAGTGACCCTGTAACTTTTCAATAATTATAAATCTGCCCCAAAACTCTTTCGTAATTTCATACAGGCCATCTAAGTTTTGGAAATTATTTACTGACCCCGAAACTTTATCAAAATCACACAATGACCCAAATAATTTTCAAAACAGTCCCTCAAGAATTTTAAATTTTCAAAATAGGGGCCTGAGCAAAAAACAAAACGTTTTCTGAAACTCTAGGTTTCTACCGTGCACCGCTGTTGCCATAGCCACCGCACCGTCGCCAGAAGACCACGACGAACGGCAGCGCATGACGACAGAGATCTACCTGGGCCGAACGATTGAAAGAACGGAGGCTGGAGGTGGTCTTGGATCGCTCGATCTGGACCGATCTTGGTGGAGGACCGACGATCGTCCTCGTCGCCGCGAATCGAACCGGTTTTGTTCTAGAAACCCACCGGAAAAACAACCGATGTTGACCCACGAAGAATGATGGGTCTGGGTTGGGTTGAAACCCAACAACCCGAAACTTTGCCAGTTTTTTTTATTATTATTCATATACATGATCAAACAAAACCGAATCCAAAACAACAAAATTCAACCAAAGTTCATAAAAGAATATCAAAACCCAAATAATCTATGGATTCAACACATGATATTTTGTTTATGAATTCAACACATAAATTAATCAATAAAACTGAATTCCTCAAGAATCAATTATGGGTGGCTCTGATACCAATTGTTAGAAATTCGATTAACACAAAACCATTCACATAAAAAAACCATAACATGACGAGGCACAAAATTAGTCTGAATGTTTAACCTAAACATGTTTCTATACTTATTTTAATCAAACCCTAATTTACATGTCATAACCCATATCAATTCAAGAGAAAAGATGAAAAAGGATCGATAGCGGAAGCATACCTGAATCCATCGCTGGAGATTTATGAACGGGTTGTGATCTTCCAAATTAACACGATCTCTATGAACCTTATTGTGTTCTTGAGGCTCTGTTGATGGGATACAGAGAAACAAAAAAAAAAGATCGTGTAATTTGGGGACCATAACCCTTAATATATAATAATCAAATTATTATATATATTGGCTATTTCTAATTCGGCCCCTCAACAAATTAGAAATAGTACTCTGGTATCTACACATTAATTCCATGACAATTATACCCTTAAGCCTTAATACTTTAAATCTTAATTAGATCACTTTAATTTAGGCTTAACCAAAAGATAGCACAACACATTTAATATTCACATGTGTGGCCCCATATGATGGAATTTTCCAACATTGGAGAGACCAAGTTGCCTTCAACGGCCCCTTTGCGTCGACCAACAACATCCCAACACGTGGACCCACAAAACAACAGCTCTCCTCCATTCTCCACCTCCTCATCCACCTTCTTCTTCGCCTCTACCACTGCCATTCCAGGTCAATTTTCGTTTTAACCCAAAAAAAAACAGAATGGAGCAGATCCGACGGCTGGTATTTGAAATACGAACAAGCAACGGCTCAGATAATGCTCACATTGGCGGGAAAGGGAAGTTAACGGCTAGTTGCAGATATCGAATTCGGAGAGTTAAGGTTTTAAGTGACAGTGATGAAGAAAGTGAAACCCTAATTCAAAAAGATTTCAATTTTAACGGTAGGGAATCTGGAGATTACTCCAATGTGGCGTTTGGTTACCACAGTGGAATGAGAATTGGAATGGTAATGAGAATGAGAATTGGAATTGGAATTGGAATGGAAAGGAATGGAAAACTGATTTGTTTGTTTGGTTGAGATTTTAGAATCAATATATGAATCAGTAATATTTTATTTGGTTAACAACTGAATGGAATGGAATCAACTGTATTTTGACCAAAATATCCCTAATTACAAAACATTTATAATAACATTATATGTTATGGATAATAAAAAAAAATATGAAAGTATATATAATATTATATAATATATATTACATGTGTCACATGTGTAAGGCTTTCAGGTTTGGGCCTGGGCCTTCGTCTCCTTTGTGTTAGATTAATGGGTTTACTGGAGTCATCATCTGGTTCATAGTTTGGAGTAGGAAATAAGTTGGTCGTTTGTCTGGTTTGTCTGGGAGCTAGACTAGGTATTTGTCTAGCAATATTTTGTCTGGATAGGCTAGAAAGAGAATTTCTGGCTGATTGAAAATCATTTAAAGATCTGGAATGGTCACTGTCATTATCTCTAATGGATAGGCTTCTTCTAAAAGATATTTTTAATGTTCCATCATGTTCAGTAACACAATCATGTAAGTTTCTCATAGGTGGTTTATAGGAAGGTTGGTCAACCTTTTCCTTGACCCAGTCATCTGGAAACTTAATATTTTTCCATTTAATAGGTACAGGAACAAGGACATTCATCGAAGGTGAAGCATTAAAACATATAGTCTGACTAGCTGGTACAGACGGAGGTATATAACTAGGTATAAGTCCAAAAGTTAAAACACGAAAGTGTACTCTATAAACAAGTTTATAAGGGCTGGATTTTTCAAGAAATTTATAGTTATGAGTTTGAATGTCAATAACTAAACATTTCTCTTTGTGTTCATCAGTGTTTAATGCAATAGTAAAATTAGGATATACTTGAAAATAAATCGGTCCATAAGTTAAAGATGTTTCTGTCATACCAAGAAAAGATTCTTTATAGTCAGTAATTTTTTTATCTCTTAAAACAATTAATAAAGAATTGTTTAAACCAATATTTGAAAGTGGTTTGACCCCTACCTGGACACTGTCAATATGTAAGTCATTAAAACCAATTTTGTTGTAATGAGTCAAACTGTTTTTATTTAGAAGATTTGTTGAAAAAGTATTATTTTGAAATTTAACATTAATTTCTTTAGTCTTTTGTCCCAACAATGTTCTGAAATCTAAAAGTTCTTTTTATAAATACTATTTTGTTGGATATTAGGCAATTGCCAATTTATCAAATCTTTGCCATCCCAATTTGTCTCAAAATTAGCTACAGATTGTCCAGTGCAACTTTTAATATCATCGGGCTCAATCCCAGGTCTGGAACTACTTGCAGACATGATAAAGAAAAGTATAGTCAACAACTCTAGGTTTTGACTCACAGCCTGATCAACGGGTCAACAGCCTAGAGCACTCTAGCAAACGGCAAACACTCTTAGATCTACTGACTTTTGCACCTAGAAGTTATAAACTATAAGTCTTATTCAACAAGCCTCAAGGCTCTGATACCAAAACAGAGCAGGATAATATAAAACAGAAAGCAAAGCACAAGATATAGCAATTCTAAAAACATAAAGGAAAACAGAGATAAAATGAAATAAGCAAATTATTGTTCATAAATACAATATAAATACAAGTAATGGTCCTAACGGAGCAAGATAATATAAGTAAGAATGCACAACACAAAATATAACAATTCTAAGATCATAACAGTTATAACAAATAAACAATGGTCCTATCAAGTACGTGACTTTGTTCTACCTGAGTCTACCCTTTTCAGCACAGCTGATTCAAACGGGTAAGTCCTGGTTTCTAGCCGATATACTTAGACCAGATAATAAAAATAATAGATCATGTAAATGAAGATGAAGTAATAGTGTCTTACAGTGATCAAAAAAATAAATCTGACAGCAAAGTGAATTCACATAAATAAGTCACACTTTATTTATGTAATGGAGAAATTTACAAAGGAAAGGAAGAAGGGAAATAGTAAAGCTACGTAGAGCTTTCTTAGAAGAGAATTGAAAATAAGAAAATTGAACTTGATTTACAATGAAATAGACAAACACATATATAGGAGAAAAAGTAACATTGGTTACTTAGATAAACTATGGTTAATTTATCGGTAGGACTAGGCTTCCTGCTTTAATAATAGATCACAGTTGGAAGATAAGATTCCTTGTCTGCTGAAAACTTGTCGGTAGGTCTAGGCTTCCTGCTTTAATAATAGATCACAGCTGGAAGATAAGATTCCTTGTCGTTGTTTGCTTTAATAATATAATACAGCTGGAAGATAAGATTCCTTGTCTGCTGAAAAGCTTGTGGTGGTTGGGCCTTTGTCGTATTAGGCTGCTTTAAGGATCATGACCAAAATAGGTCGATGGGTCTTCACTGTCAAAACCATAGTTGTCTGATTCATCATTGTCATTACTTTTGTCAAAACCTGCTTGGGACATAGTAGCCATAGTATTTTTCATTTCTTCAGCAATCTTCATGAGCTCGTCAGGAGAGGAAGCTGCTGCAATTCTGGCTTGGTTCTGAGATTTTGCCATAAGAAAACAGGATTAGTCTGTTGTTTTGTTACAAAGTGTGGGATTATCAGAAAACTATTTTGAAACTCTGTCTTTGCCGAGGTGAGCAAGATTCATACTGCTCCACCATTTGATTTTCACTTGTCTGCCAAAATATGGAACATTTACATTTCCAATAAGCTTGTCTTGGATGGAATACTCAAGCATGAGTATCCATGTCAAATTGAATTGAACAAAGAAAAGGAATAAGTCTGGGTAAAATTCCCATTCATCTGGTCGTTCAACATTAGAAATCCAGAAAGAAAATCCCTCTTTTACTTGGGTAGGAAGGAAATCAATAGTAGGGTCAAATTTGTCCCACCATTTAGGAAACCAAAAGGGTAGATCAATTTGGAAATTTTTGTCAAAGTATATGAACCATGAAAGAGAATTTTCAGGGTTCTGACCATAAAGAAACTTTGTCCATGCACTGATATAATCCCAATAAGTAAAATCTGAAACATGAAAGATCCTACTGAAATTTCTTTTTGAATCGGGATTCCCCCATTGTTCTAAGGTAATAATTTTACAGATTTTGATCTTTCTGAAAATCAATTTTTCCTTGTCAACTTTGTCAAAAACATCATAAATAAAAATTGAATCTGTGTCAACGAGAATAAACTCATAAAAAATGTCTCTTTGATAAGTCCTCTGGAATTCTTCCAAACAATGGATTGATAAAGTTATCAGCTAATTTTTGGGCTCTCTGAAATAATGGTCATGTAAAAAGTAATGTTCCATGACTAATAACCTGTCAAAAAATGGTTTATTGATATATGAATAAACAGGCTGATTGATTTTGGGTAAGGATGATTGTGTGGATAGAGCTACCATTTTGTCTTGTTTGATTAAGTCTTGGAAGAAGTAACTGTCTTAAAAGAGGTACTGTCTGTAGATAGTGGTGCAAAAGTATTTGTCATATGGACTGAGCTCTGACTTGGGCTTCGGTTAGAAGAAGGCCCAGCAGGAGGTAATTAGGGAAAATGAATAGGTAATGTGTGGGGTGATCTGGGCTGAGATATAAGAGAAATTGCATATTTGTCTTTATGACTTCCTCTTGGGGAAGTATGATAAGTCGATAAGTCCAAGCTTTTGTCTGATAAGTCAGGTTTAATGGAGCCTCTGTCACCGGGGCTTCGGCCACCACCACGACCTTTATTTGTGCTGATCATTTTTTCCCTGTAAAAATTCTCTGGTCAAAAAATCTGGGAGACTATTTTCTGATCCTTTAATATATTCGATATCAAAGTCAAAAGAAGATAAAAGGGCTTGCTATCTAGCAAAGATTTGTTTGGAGGTAAGATTTTTAAATTCTTTTTTCAAAATAAATTTTACTGACTGACAGTCAACTCTTAAAATAAACTTTTGATTTATTAAATCATCTTGCAGTTTTTGAATAGTTAAAACAATTGCTAATATTTCTTTTTTGACAGTCGAATATTTCTTTTGGGTGTCATTCCAAGAACCTGAAACGTATCTAACTAAGCATTCTTTGTCATTAATCTTTTGTTTCAGAATACCACCATAACCAATATCAGAAGCATCAGTCTCAACAGTTTTTGGAGCAGTGGGGTGGCAAATTGTCATGCAAGGGAGTTTTTTGACATAATTTTTTACATGCAACACAGCTTTTGTGTGTTCATTAGTCCAAGGAAGAGGATTTGTTTTTAGTCTCTGAAAGAGGTAATGCTAAGTTCTTTATAAAAATTTAAAATATAATTTAAACATCCCAAAAACCTTTGTAATTGTTTTTTATCTTTTATTTCGTTTGGAAATTTGTCAGCAAAGTCTAGGCTTCTTTGAATAGGAACAAGCGTCCCTCTTTTAATATTATGCCCTAGGAATCTAATGCTAGTTTGGAAAATGGTGATTTTAGGAGCTGAAATAACAAGTCCATGATGTTTAACAGTTCTAGAAAAGATTTCTAAATGCTTCCAGTGTTGTTCAATGTTTTTTGAAAAAATCAGGACGTCATCTATATATACGATTGAAAATTCTGAATAGGGGTTAAATATATTATTCATAATACATTGAAATTCACTAGGGGCATTTTTAAGACCAAAAGGCATAACATTCCACTCATATTGTCCAAAAGGAACTGTAAAGACTGTTTTATAGCAGTCTTTTTCAGCAATTTGAATTTGCCAAAATCCTGATTTCATATCAAATTTTGAGAAAATAATAGAATCATAAAGTCTTTTAATAAGTCTGATTTATTAGGCATGGGATACTTAATCCATTGTAAAACATCATTTAAGGATTTATAATTGATAACAAGTCTTGGAACTCCTCTTTCTATTTCTGTATTTTTCTGGACATAGAAAGCAGGACAACTCCAAGGAGATTTAGAAGATCTTATTAATTTTTCTCAATTAAATCTTGTATTTCTTTTTTGCAATAATCAATAAGATTAGCAGACATTTGTATAGGCCTAGCTTTGGTAGGAATACCTTTTTCACTAAATTCTTTGGTATAAGGAATGGTAACAATATGTTTCTTTCTATCCTAAAAAACATTTGGTATAAAAGAACAAACTTTCTTTTCTAGTTTTTCTTTGAAAGTTTTTATTTTTTCTTGGAGAGACGGTACTTTTAGTCTATCTTCTTGTCTTTAAAAAACTAAGTCATCTTTTAAGATATTTAACTGATTTTGTTTTCTAGTTAATGTGGCAATGTAATTGTCAACAGTTCTAGGATTGTCAGTGAAAATATTATTGTCTCTTAGAACGTTTAAATCTGTAACTACAACGGGAAAAATAAAAGGGAATAAAATTTATTTTCCTAGATATTCAGTCACAATACCTTCAGCAATTACTTTAAAAGGAGAAATTAAATATAAGAATGGTAAACCTAAAATTACATTTTGGGAAAGGGTTTTAACCACTATAAAATCATTGTTATAACAAAATCCGTTATTGCAAACTTTAGCATTAGCAAGTTTATATTTGATATCGAATTTGATTTTATTAGCACCATATAAAGTCTCAGTGGTCGCCTCTAGATATTTTGTAGGAACAAGAGATTCTACAATACAATTTAAGTCGGCTCCTGTGTCAATAAGGGTTGTAGCTCTTATGTCATAGTTATTGGTAATTCTGATGTCAATTTCAACAAACCATTTTTGTATTCTGACTTCCTGAATTGTATTAATCTGGTCTAGGCTTAAAAGACTTTGTTCATTGTCAGGTTCTTTGTCTGATTCGTCCGAACTATTAAAATCAGTTGATTTTTCAAGGGATTTTTTAGGGAATTGTTTTTCTAATGCATTTACAACTTGTAATTCTTGGATTTGGATTTTTATAACTTTTATTTCTTCTTTAATATTAATGATTTCTTTTTGTAGGTCAGGGATAGTAACCTTCCTGGATTTAGTATGAAATTTGCCTAAAACATTTTGTTCGAAATCAGGGGTCTCAAAAGGGACATTTTTAAAAGGTTTTGCCACATTTAAAGGTTTACTGTTATTACTAGAAGAAGCTTCATTAGTGATTTTTTGTTGTAATTGTCTAATGTATTGGGCTTTTTGGATAGGGTCCTCAATACTATCAATCATGCTAATCATTAAAGAATAATCTTGTTTATCAAGAACATTTATTTCTTTACAAAAACAGGGTTGGGTTTCTGGTTCAGATCCAGAGGAGGATGAAGATGTTTCAGAATCTGATGAGGATTCATTAATAATTAAAATTTCATTATCAGTTAGGGAGGTTGATGAATGATCAGAATCCATGTATAAAACTTGTAAAATTTTCTCTTTGACTTGGTCGTCTAAGTCGAAGCTATTAATTTTTTTTCTTTTGGTCAGGACACTTGTTAGCATATTGTTCTTCTTTTCCACACTTAAAACATTTGTTGGTTTTCTTGTAATAAGTCTTCTTTTTAGAGGAAAATTTTTTAGATTTCTTGGGGGACCATATAATGTCACCTTTTTTAATAGCTTTCCGATCTTTGTCAATTCTGTAGGGGTATTTTTTCCTCCAGTTATAATTAATTTTAGAATGTTTCTTCCTATGATAAGGTAATTTGTCAAAACCAAATTGTTCGCACCAAGAACCTAGTTCTTTTTTAGTTGTTAATTTCTGATGTTTGAGCTGGCTCTTAAGTCTAAGATCGTTACATAATTGAAGAGCAACAACATTAATAGCGGCAATAATCTCACCATATGTCCATGTATTTAAATCAATCTGGAACCAATCAGACCATCCCATTTGTCTAACCATTTCGTCTCTAACTTTAGTAGAAAATAGTTTTGGGAGACCCGAAATGAATTTTTCTTTCCAATAAGAGTTGGCATTGTCAGGTCTTTGGAAAACTCTAGTTAAGAAAATGTCTTTATACCATTTAAAATCACTTAATTTTTTACATTTTAAATTTTGTATTTTTTAAAATTCTTTTCC
Organism: Dipteronia dyeriana; assembly: GCA_032871835.1. Lineage (NCBI taxonomy): Eukaryota > Viridiplantae > Streptophyta > Magnoliopsida > Sapindales > Sapindaceae > Dipteronia > Dipteronia dyeriana. The sequence goes on along the minus strand of CM065299.1, from coordinate 98,328,526 downwards.
TTGGTTAATATTAGGATTACCAACAAAGTGCATTAAAATAGTAAAACATAAAACATCAATACCATCAGGTTCAGATGTAATGGTAGTGGTCTGTATCTGAGTGGAGGTTGATTCAAAAGCGGCAGGTTCAGTAGTTTGGACGGGGGTAGAAGTGGTTATAGTTTTGGTATGTCCAACAATGGACCTTTTAGCTAGGCTACTAAGAGTATGAGTCCACCATCCAAATAATTGGCCTTCAAAACCCGTAGTAAGTGATGTTACAGCATCAACATGAGTCATATTTTGTTTTTTAATATAAATATAACCAATTGTATGCATTTGTCTTAAAACTGTAATAATTTGATATTCAGATAAACCATCAATATTAAATTGGTAACAAGCATTCCCAGTATAAGCTCTATAAGGGACAGTTTCTTCATATTGCAAATCAGGAGGAGTGAGTATTGGGTAATAAGGTTTGGTATTTTGAAAATACTTTGTTTTATTATAGCTATCAGTCTTTTCATTGGTTGTAATTCTTTGAATAAAATCTTGAAAGTCAGGAGTTTCACTGTCGTTTTCAGAAGAGTCAGAAGGAATATCCTTGTCAATTGTTTGAATATGAACGCCAGGGAGCCTTCCTAGTCTTTCTTCTAGGGCTTTAAGGAGTTCAGATTCATCAATAATATTATCAAAATATTTTTCAATACCAGTATGGTCAGGAAATAATATTGATTTTGTTTTAACAGTTTTATCTTTTCTTTTACTAGAAGTTGTAGAAGTTTCATAGGGAATAAAAACTTGTGGTGGTACAACTTCTTCTTTAGTGGGTGAGACACTAGTCTGGGAAAGGTTAAGATCAATTTTCTCTAGCTGTTCTCCAATGGAGTTAAGAAAGAAATTTGTATAATTGCCCTGTCTCATGACCAAACCAGTTTGATGTGATGATGAATATGTGGTTTGTGACAAAGGTTCATCAAATAGGATAAAAGGTGTGCATTTTGTTATATTAATACTTGTAGGATTGTTATCATTAGGCATATTGATTTCAAAATCTCTTGGAGGAGGATGTAATTGTTTTTCCTCTCCCTTTTTGGTTTTATAAGTCCTGAGATTTTGTCGATTAATAACAGAACAGTTTTGCTAAAAAAAATTATATTAACATACCAGTCAAAGAAAGGAATGTTTTGGTCAAGGTTGTTAATGTTATCAATCCATCTTTTGTGAAATTGATTTCTTTTATTTTGGGAATAATTCTTTTCATATTTTTCTCTTAGGGAATGGTTCTGGGAGGAGTAATAATCTGCAATAAGGAAATCAAAATTATTTTTGCTTATAACGTTGATGGTTCTTATAGGAGGTTCAGGTTCTAAGATTTCGGTTAAGACTTGAGAGGGAGTTAGTGAGGTTTGGCCTTGATCATATGAGTGAATATTATATATTAGAAATATTAATATTAATATTATTATATATATAAATATTATATATTATTTGGAATAGAGTTGGAGCATAGAAGGTTATTTTTAGAAGAAAAAATATGTTAATAGAATGGAATTGAAAACCAATGGAATGCCCATTCCACCAAAATGGTGGAATCCTCGTTCCAATGAAATGTTCATTCCATTGACATTTAACAAACCAAACAAATGGAATGAATTTCTTTCCATTCCATTCTATTTCATTCCACCCAACCAAACACCACCTAAATTCAACCGTTTTATTACAAAATCGTTTGGCATGGAACTGCTGCACTCTTGGTTTCTACATCAACGAAATTTGCTTCGAGTACAAGAGAGTTCGACATCGACTGATCGAAAGAGAATCCAATTTGGTTTTTCTACGACTGAGTTTCGATTTCAGTTTTTATTTTTTCGCTTTTTTTTTCAAAAAGTTTTGTTTTCAATTTGTCGGACCATTCATATGGTAACCTGACTTGCATAGTTGCATTTGAAAAAAAAAAAACAGAAAAAAAAAGAAGGTGATATGTACCCATAGTCAAACCAATTATTTTATACATGGCGTGTAACTAAACTAAACCTATTGTTTATGTAATTAAATTATATAGACATTTAAATGAAGAAGTGGACTTAGATACTTCATTTATAAAATATATATTTTTAATGATATATCAATTTATTATTAGTCTTTTTTCATATACTTTAGAACTGTTAATAAAATAAAATAAAAATATGGGTGGTTGTTGACTGCCAACAAGATGATTGTCCAACAAACCTTTTAAAATCAGAGTTAATGTTATCACCTTAACTTAAAGTTGTATCAGAGAGATTACATTCTAAATGATTTATTTTAACAAAATTGATGTTCTTCTTACGTGGTATCAAATTTTTGTACGACCCACGTTAGCATTGAGATGCTCTTAGGCTCTAACAATTCAACGCCTTCAATAGTATATTAATAGTGGGATATTATCATTTTTTCCTTATGGTTTATCATATTAGACACTTTGTTCACTCTAGTTTGAATAATGGTCATTCTTCCTTCTGAAAACTAAAATATTAGACATTTTACCCCCCTACTGTTATGAACTCCGTTAGACTAGTACTATGACTGTCAAAAAATCAATTAAAAGACCTTATTACTCATGAACAGATGAGTTATGCCACCTAATGATATAATTAATTGATTTTAAAGAAAAAAAAACTAATAAAAGTACTAAAAAAAACAGAATTGAAAAAAAAAATGGATCACTACTGTCATGGACGGTGGAGAAAATAAATAAAAGAGCAACAAAAAAAAAATCAGTATTTAAGAAAAAAATATTCAATATTTCAATATAAAAAGTAAAAAATCAATTCAACATAGTTCTTCTCCAGATTCATCCCAGTTCATCATCATTTATGAGAATAAGAGAAAAACCTAAATCAATTGTAAGAGAAAGTATCAAAAGTCAAAAAAGGGTCTTGTGAGAGAGAGAAAGAGATTTTTTTAATATTATTTTAGTTGTTTTACAATTATTTTATTATTCTTTATATTAATGTTTTTTAAAATAATTTTTTTATTTTTACATTTCATTCTTTATATTAATTTTTTAAGAATATTTTTTTTATTTTTACATTTAATTCTTTATATTACTGTTATTTTAAAATAACTTTTTTAATTTTTAATTTTCAATTCTATTTTTAAAAAATACTTTTATGAGTTTTTATTAATTTAATTCTGATTTTTTTTTCTATAAAAACAATTTATAGTATCATTAGGGAACATAACTCATGTGTTCAAAACTAATAAAGTCTTTTAATTGATTTTTTTTACAGTCAAAATACTAATCTAACAGAATTTCTAACAGTATAAGATAAATGTCTAATATTTTAGTTTTTTAAATGAAAATAACCATTACAGAAACTTAGAGGATAAAATATTTGATAAGATAAACAATCGGAGAGAAAAAATCGAATGTGTAATAATTGATATAATAGAATGTAACATGACATTGAAGAACATCTACTTTTGTTTGACATTTGGGTCCATGAAGATATGAGCTTTTCCATTAGCCCCAAGCCCATTTAAAAACTAATAAGAGCCGGTTTGAGGTTGGTGTAATGTCTATATATATATATATATATATAATCAAGACAATACGTTCTGAATGTCAAAGTTTCTTCATAATCAGTGGTTCACATATAAATCAGTATGTACTTAAAAAAAGAATATTATATATATATATATATATATATATATATATATATGTATGTAAATCCGTATACAACGTATTGATATAAGTTATAATTCAAATTTATAACATTATCATATTGATTGAACGAGCGTTTTTACTGTGTCACTGCCAGACACATTAAGCAGTGGTATGCAGCGGATAGATTTAAAGTGAACAAAATAATGAACTTCTAATTCATATCAAACATTAGATTAAGCATGAAGTTGACGGAAAAATGGGAATGCTAAATTTGCTAACCGAGAATTATAATCAAATTAAGCAGACTGGCAATATTTTAATCCATATCGCTCGAGTCCACTTTCTCTTTAATACAAGATTAGTAAACTACTTCACTGGACTAGATACCAATACCAAGTCAGGCAATAAAATAGACCAACAACCCAAGATTGAAGACAACAACAAGGGAGATTGGTCCACAAACATCCATAGCCAGCTTTACTTTACCTCTCGTGCCTCCAAATGCCACATAATTCTCTGCTTTACAAGTTTCAAACATGTTCTGGCATTAATGAGGAAAATTCAATTTCCAGACTAGATTTCAGCTGGCGGGACCAACCAGAATTAAAAGAAAAAACACTACATGAATGAGGAATGACAAATCCAGTTGCTTAAATCTATTAGCTGGTCTGCGGGTCCATAATTGGAACCGTCCCAATACAAAAGTATCAGTGATGGAGAATGGAGAATGGAGATGCATACCAAGCAATTCCATCAAAGTAGCTGGTAAATGGGTCCATCACCGATAACTGATAATAACGAATCTGGCAGTGATTGAGATGGAGGTCGAAGTTTCGAGCTAAGTAACGAGACCATCGAACTAAAAGGTGGGACATCCCTACATGGCTACATTGATTGTTTTGACACAATATGTAGTACAAAAAATTTCTTCATTGTAAAAGAATGTTTCAATGTAATCCTAGTAAAATTTGTCCAAGGCACAAATAAATGAAAGATTAATTACATTTCCAATAAGAATGATGAACGAAAATTTTTCGATTATACATAATATCCCAATTTGAGGCTGGGTATATCTAAAATTAAAAATATATATATATATATTAAGATAAATAAACTGCAAATAGTGAATTTCTTATAATTTAAGGTACCACAAAAGTACTAAAACTAATATAAGTATAAAAAATAGACTTTAAAAACTTGTAGGGACTTGAATTTGTTGGTCACCTATTCTTAGAAGGGCGGCGTTATCTCCACTTGGTAGGATTGTGGTAATTTCTACTGCTATCACCTTCGCTAGTGTCAGAAGCCCCTTCACTTTGTTTATCACCTAATTTTCCATTACCACGGTTCTCTTCACGATGTGAATGTGAAGGATCTCTTACAATTCGACGTTCCTGCAAAATAAATTACAAAATTGGATAAGACAAGTTGGAAAATGGAAATATATTCAAGGATGGATAACTATTGTTCTTTGGAATTATATATAAAATAATAAATCTTGAACCAAAAAAAAAATAAACATTAAAAAATCAGTGCATACTTCACGAACCAACAAGTCATCTGCCTCAAGCATGTGAATCACATAACCCATTTTAGGCCTCTTTGTTGCATCAGGGTCCACACATCGGAGAGCAACCAACAGGATTCTTTTAAGTGCTTTTGAAGCAGGCATCTCAGGTATCTTAGGATCAACTACTTCCTCAGATTTTCTATTTCCAACCATGGTTTTTAACCATTCAACCAAATTCACCTGCAATGTTTAGTTGTTTTCAACTTCTAGTCAGAAACAAGAAGGAATTCAATAGATCGGTGTAAAGCCAACACACAATTTATGTCAGGACTAACCTCCCCTTGCGGTCGACTATAATCGACTGGGTTTCTCCCAGAAATTATCTCCATAATGAGTATACCAAAACTATAAATATCACTCTTTTCATTCAGCATCCCAGTGCATGCATATTCTGGTGCAACATAACTACAGAAACCAATATTTAAGATTCAGTTTCCTACTTTAAATAGGGAGGGAAATCATAAAAATACAATCATCTCACCGCATTATTATATACTAGAGTTGAAACTATTTGGAAAAAGATAGAACAAAAAGACCAAGGCAATAATTGTACTAACCCAAATGTTCCCATCACGCGAGTTGTTACATAACTATTCTCGGAACATAAAAGCTTAGCAAGCCCAAAATCAGAAACCTTAGGGTTCCACTGGCGATCAAGTAATATGTTACTAGATTTCACGTCACGATGAACAACCTTGGGTTCGAGACCCTCGTGAAGATAGGCCAGTCTGTAAAAACAACAAATAATTACCAAAAATACGAAACCCCTAAGTGGCAATATCAAGATTCAAGCATAAATTTAGATAGAATTAAACTTGGAATATAAACTGATGTACCCTTTTGCTGTTCCCAATATGATGTTCATTCGAATATCCCACGTTAAGGGGCTAACATCCCCAACATCCCCATGAAGCCATTGATCCAAATTGCCATTGTCAACATACTCATACACAAGCATCCTACAAACCAGAACCAGACATTAAATTACATCTCCTGATACACAGAAGTGACAGAACAAACACTGCAACCTCATTCATTATTTAGGGAGATAAACTAATTAGCTGTCCAAACCTGTATGCACCCTCAACACAGTATCCGAGCAATCTGACGAGATTCTTGTGTCGAACACGCCCAATTGCATCCACCTCAACTTTGAATTCCTTCTCAGCTTGACCCCTGATTATATACAAGTCTCATAAGTTAATGATAGGAATTCGGAACCATAAATGGTTATTAAAAGGTAGCATACAGTAATTTAGGAAAAGTCAAATTGCACTCATTATCAATTATGATTCAATTCACTTTGCTCACTTTATCAACTCAGGATAGATAATAGATTACCCAAAAAAAAAAAATAGCAAGATCCTTTCTTTGTTTTCAAAAGCAAGTTGCTTTACAGCAAAAATTCTGTAGCTAGCACAAGACAAGAATATCTAACAGAGAAGGGAAAATAAAATCAAAAGAAAATTCAAACACCTGACTATCATTTAATCTCAACTACAATTGATTGTTTAAAGAGAATTAACAAAATATATCATATAATTAAATCTTGCCATCCTTATCAATTATCACTATGAAGACAGAGTCAACTGTAACTATCACAAGTACTGTCACTTAGCTGATTAAAATTGATTCAAAATTTTAATTCTTTTCTCTAAGCAACCAAAATCTGTTCTAAAACCCCAAAAAAACTTATAATACAATGTCCATAACAGAAATTTAAATAAATAAGAAAGAATTTTTAACAGTACCTGTTGTTTAACAAATTCTTGACAGCAACTCTATGACCGTCACTCAAAATCCCACTGTACACAATCCCGTAACCACCTTCACCGATCACATTCTCTTCACACAAACCATTAGTAGCAGCCTCAAGTTCTCTCAACGTATACCACCGGCCCCACCCGAGATGCGAAACTTCCGGGCCCACACTCCCACTCGCAAACGACGCCGTATCACATGCACTCCCCGTCCCTCTGCTCTCTCCACTCGACGGCCTGTCGGAGAACACCACGCGGTGCTCGATCTTGCCGATGTCGACCTGAATCTCCGGGACCGGAGCAGCCGGATGGTGCACGATTTCCTGAATTTCTTTCGAGATTATCGGAGGACTGGTCGCGATCTGCTTCGACGGCAACTGCTGTTCGTTCTGCTTTTTCCGGCGAGACGTTAAACATAGCGAGATAAGAAAGAGAGTGAGAACTATCAAAGAACCCAGTAAGATTCCGATGACCACCCAGAGTCGAAGCCCGAAGATTGATGTCTTCTTCGAAAGCTGTGTGTTCACAAACGCAGCGTCGTACACAGACATTTTATTTTTTTGTAAGAAAAGAGTGAGTGAAAGAACCACCAAAAAAGGAAATTATTATTTCAGATTTCTCGGCATGATTTTACAGGGAAACAAAAAATGAATCGAAATTGAAGATATGTCTGTGTTAGAGAGAGAGAGTAAAAATATAAATAAATAAAAAGAATTGGTTAGATAGAAAAGGAAAGAGTCTGTTGTTGTTGTTTTTAAGTGTAAAAATGAGCTGTCTATTTCTCTCTAGCTGGAGCTGCTTCGATTCTTCAAGTGTCTGTACACGCTAAAATGACGTGTAATGTAATATGTTTTTATGTCCGTGGTTATACGCTGCCGTTTCGACTGTTGTTTGGGAATTGGGACCCATTTAATTCTACTAGGATGATATGAATTATGATGGGAGGGTGACCGTTTAGATGACAGATCATACATGTGTGTTTCCATGTACCGCCACGTGGAAATAGTAAATAAATAACATAAATATCAGATAATATTCATGATAATTTTTAAATTTTGGGAATAACCGATATAAAAAATATTTTTGAATATTTCTTGATATTTTAGTAAATTTAGATCTCCATATATGTTTCTTTAGTTAAATTCAAACCAAATAATATAAAGAGGTGGAATCTATTTAAATAATAAAATATAATATGGATAATGATTCACGTAAACGAGAACAATATCACATGTTAATGTTGTTGTAATATTAGTAATTTGAAGAAAAACAAATCCTGACTAAAAGAACCTAGAAGCACAAATGGTAGTTGAATTTAAATGAAAGACCATGTATATTTGTTTTCATGTCTCGTTAAGTGAAAATAGTAAATAGATGTTTATGTAAGTCCAACGTGTACAATTATTAGTTCACTTCACTCAAATTGGAGTTTGAGTAAGTAAATATAGATTATATTCATTGATATTTTCTAAATTTATTTAAAATATTCATAATTATTTTTATATCTTGGGTAGTGTTAACTTGAACCCTTAAGGGTACGGGTTAACAACCACTTTATTACTTTAATTAGAAAATAATTAATACATTTATTATAATGAAATAATAACTATAGTCATTAACATGTATAGAAAGAAATTGGATGTTAACCTGTGCCATTAACACTATCCAAGATATAAAAAAAAATATGAACATTTTTAATAATTTAATAAATTTAAACCAATAATATAATGTTTAAATCCGGTATCCAAATGATGTGGCAATACTCTGATCCATTTATTTAAATTGTATTAAATTTATATGATTTAAATGAATACATTAGATGTGGCCAACTTGCCACATGATTTGGATACCGGATGAAATAACACTCTACTCATTTAAATCCCGATTTGAAATCAATACAATTTAAATGAATTGATTAGATTTTACAACATGATTTGGACACCAAATTTAAATAGAATAATATTATTTATTTACACTCTGATTTGAAATCAATATTTATGGTGTCTAATATCATACTATATGAAGAACGAACGAGCATATATGATAATGTTGTTGCAAACTTACAATATTAGTGATTTGACAATTATTTTTTCGACTAAAAGAGCCCCTACAGGCACAAAAGGCAAGAGAGGACTTGAAGCGGATTGGCTTATTTTGCTTGTGAATGAAGCCACTCTCTGTGATAATTCATAATTGCCCACTTTAAACTTTTAAAGCGCCTTAGGCAAATTATTGAGTGGTCTTTAAGAATCTTTAATGATATTCTATTGAAACAAGACAAGATAACGAAAAGCCGAAAAGATATTCCATAATAGAAAACTGAATAGTATAATTATTATTATTATACATCCATGGTTGAAACTTGAAATCCCACAAAAAAGAATCGAGTAGACAGCATTATAGAAGGAATGCAACAGAATTTGATAATGATTTCTTGTTTTGTTTTTGTGTCCTATGACAGTTGGGCTTACTTGGAGCTTTTGGTAAAGACAGATTCCCTTTCTTTTTCTCTATTGTCATTCATGGTTTCTCTTTCTGATTTGTGATTAGATCAAAATAAAATTGATTAATAATAGGACACGCAAAATCTTCAAATACAATCCATAAAATAAATTCACGGGTGTTTTTGGGTTTGGAATAATTTTAATTAGTTGAAATTGGCCAATCAGCTATCATAGGAGGAAAAGATAGCACAAGGTGGACAAATGGACTGGACCACCACTATTTGCCATTTTGATGCTCACTACAGCCGCACTAACCTTGGCTTTTCCAGCACCATCTACTGAAACCAATGGATTTTATTTTGTATTTAAAGTTATAATGAATTGTTTGTTTTTTTAGTATGCAGTTTTAATTTGTAATAAAACAGGGAAAACAAGGAAACAGAAGAGCAAAAAAACAGAGAAAAACAGGAAAACGGGAATAGGAACACCACCCCCAAAACTCCTCCATCTCCATTTTCCTCATTTGCGGAAAAAATGGAGATGGGGGGCAAGGTATATCCCCATTTCCTTGATGCCCATCCCTAAAATGCATTTCTACTAACAAAGCTGTGACTTGAACTCCCGTTTTATTAAAAGCATAACCACATAATCAAGAGCGGAGGTAGTTTTAATTTACTTTTCTTTTTGCCGTCTATAGAAAAATATTAAAACTGGTTTGTCGAATATTATCATTCACCATTGGATGGTACAAATAATCGAGACAGAGACTTGAAAATTTACTAGCATTAAAAATGTACGCTTGAAATTATTGAATATTTCAAACCACCATTTTCAATAAATTTGAAATTACATAAAAAAGGAAAGAAAATAGAACTTTACAAGTCCTATAGTCCTAGGTTCAGAGGGTCAATTAAGTAACTACAACCTATAGCTGACAAAAACCCTAATCATTCTTCAACCAGTCCCACTATATGACATCTTTTATGTTAAAATATAAAATATTAGGCTCGCGTTTGCATGTGTATGGCCGTTACTGACATTGAACTTGAAAATCATCCACAATAAAAACACAAATGGATCGGGAAATTGTAGACAAATTTAAGTTCTATCATCATAAGCTCTCATGCAATCAGAAAATAAAGAATTACTTCTCTTGCACTCTTCTTCTCAGTTAATTCATGGAAATTGAGTTCTTAACATGCAAGTGCTTTAGGCACCTGATACAGAGAATGTAAGCTCCAAAAAAGAACTTACAGATATCGTAGTGTTACAGCTGTGTGGCCTCTCATGATTGCAGTAATCTGTCCATCGTGACAAAACTAAACAAAAAGCTAAGTAACAATCAATCTACTTTCTTGTCAGGTTCATCAAGTGCGGCCAGTCTTTCGACAAGGGGAGGGTGAGAATAGTGATAAGCTGAATACCAAGGATCCGGATTCATAGTTGACAAATTTTCTTCCTGAAAAACCATCAGATCTCAGTCAGTAAACCAACAATTTCCTGTCACTAACATTTTAAAGTAGTTTCAATAATTTTCAAGGTAAATAACCACACAGAAAAAGACTTTGATTCACTTGCCCTTTAGCACTTGTTTGGAGTGGCTAAAAGCCTAAAACTGTATAATATAATATTACATAGGTGGGGAATGGACTGACTAAAAAGCTGTTTATATTCATACATGGCATCCTCTATTTCCATTGAGAAATCGATCAAAGAAATTGATCAGAGGGACATTATTAAAGCCTAAATCAACAGGCACAAAGCAGACAACTCAAAGATACTGGTATGACAAAAAGAAAATTAAGAGAAATGAGAAAAGGGAAGATCAATTTGTTATAATCAAGGGAGGGTACAAGTAACAAGTCACCTGTAGTCTCACAAGACCAGCACGCAGAGCAGAACTATAACCGAGCTTCTTACCAAAGGCATCAGCCTACATAGGACGAATACAACAATTTAGATCAAGATTTAAAACAACATCCAGTAGAGAGGGGAAAGAGACTAAAAGCAAACCTGAAATTCGAAAGATCGGCTCACGAGATTAAAGCCAAAGTTTATCAGGTGTTGGATTGGTATTACAGTATGCTGCAAACAACAAGGTCAGGGTAAACTTGTTAGACAGCTTTTATGGTATTAGTATTACTCTCTTTCTATACAGCAGAAATTTTCGGAAGTGAATTTTAATAGAGGAACAATAAAATAGACTTCAAACGTATTTGAATAGCATGGAAGTCATACTAATACATTATGTGAATGCTATATTAATTCTAAGACTAGGAATAATTCTGCAAAATATATGCCTTGTAAATTCTTTCTTCTCCGGTACCTCCTTCATTATCTCCGGACTCCCTCTCTAAATAACAAAATTCACTTTATAATGCAACAGAACTAAAATTATCGTGTGCAAAGACATTGCAGTAGCACTTCTTGCACACTACATAGTGGATGTAGAAATAGTTGATGATATATTGCCTCAGTTTACAAGCACAAAATAACAAAATTCACTTTATAATGCAACAGAACTAAAATTATCATGTGCAAAGGCATTGCAGCAGCACTTCTTGCACACTACATAGTGAGTGTAGAAATAGTTGATGATATATTGCCTCAGTTTACAAGCAAACAAATAAACAGCATAAAAAATTCAAAAACTGTCCTTAACAGCTTAAGTAAATCCTTAACAGCTTATGCTGATGAATAGGATTAGTAGATTTCATTATATATATATATATATCCTTCCACGATAACTATTAATACCTGAAAGATGATGAGACCAATGATTACTGGCTGCATATCAAACCCAAAACTCCGAAAGAGATCAGTTGAATTCCTCACAAGAGTATATCCTCCAAATTGCAAAAGTGTAAGAAGCTGCCAATATGAGACCAAAGCCCTTTGTCAAAGCAATGAAAAAACATTATTCTTTTTCTATATTAGTATAACATGATTAAGTCATAGTGATAAACATATATACATTATATTCATATTTTATATATATATAAATTATCCTATAGTTCCATCTTGAACTTATGAAATGCACACTTGTCTTTTAGCGAATTTCTAATGTAAAAGATAAAAGTTCACACTTTGCTAATTTTACTATTTTAGCACATCCTGAGGAGTTAAGTGTGTGTGGCAGATATTTTGCTATTGCACAAGGAACAATAGAAATAGGAGAGAATCTACAAATATATAATGCGCATATAGCAAGAACACCAAATGCTTCACAGCTCATGTGCCCCAATGTTTTGATCAGACATCAGTATCGTAAAAACACAAGGTTAAATCTTCAAGATTTAAGAAAAAAAGACGTCAGAAAAGAAGACAGGGAAAACAACCCCCTTCCTTTTTCTACCATAAATCAAGCAACATGGATAATGATGTTGGATTATGCAACAAGTTTAGACACTACTAATTGGCACCAAGGAATCCATGAATTTTTATCCAGCTAAAAAAGTTTATATCTGAAATTCAAACTCCTAGAAAAATGTTATCCATATTCGTTTGGGTATTCTCATGTATAAACCTTCTAGTGAAATAAAAATAGCTTGCTATAACTATGCTAGTACACTTTTGACTTTCCAAAAGCAACATAATAAAATTACAATTAGTAAGGTATTACTTGAGAATAAAAATTATGAACTGTTTCAAATACTGTTCTCTTCAATGCTTCAAAATCATTCCTTCAAATCCTGCACTCAAATTCACACCTACATTTTCCCATTACTTGTTCCAAAAATTCTACCAAATACACACATCTGAGTACTAAAATCATTAAAAACAACTCCCGGATCTTAGCTTCGACACCATGGCTGCAGTGCAACATGCCACAGCTTTCAATTAATATTCATCACAAAACAAGTTATATAAACATGTTGTTAGTTTGTTACTATGCCCATTAACACAAGCTAAAAATAAATAAACGCTTGTTGAGATGTTAAGGCTACCTTTTAGCTTAAAGTTAGGGCAAGACTTGCCACTATAATATAAATGTCCAACACTTGCATAGTATCAACAAATGACAAAACTGACAGGGTCAAGAAAAAATAAATAAAAAGAAAGATGCAAGGTAACCTTCACAGAGATGAATTACAGCATACCTGAAGGGTGATGAAAGAGTACATCGTATGATTAAGTTTCCAGTGCCCAAGTTCATGGGCAATGACAGCTACAATTTCCTCATTATTTTTGCACTGCAGAACATCACTTGATCACATAAGGATTCGTCCATATTACAAAGAGAGACAATATCATTTTTACTGATAAATAATAGGAGACAAATATACAATCGGATACCACCCACTGACCCACATAGCGGTAAATGGGTTCATGTGACTTAACAAATGCAGGTAGTTAACTTTTTAGTCCTACTCCTCCAAGGAAGAATAAAATACTTGTGGTAGTTCATTTGTTAGACTAAAATGGGTCCTCGGCATCCAGAGATCTTATTTAATTTAAAGAAGAAAAGGACCAGTATTGCAAACTACTACATAGATCTTATTCAATATCTAAAATTAAGAAAATGGTTACAACACATGACTGTTCAGAAGAGAGATTGAATAATAAATCTACAGCCGAAATGTGCCATTGTTAATTTAACCCTCTAACTTGAAGATAACACGACAATGACTGTTCCAGCCAGCAATCAGTATTGACCTCTCTCCTCCCCAACAGACCTTTAGATTTACATTGATGATATCAAAACCAGTAGAGCAAATATGATGCACTGATGAAAAAAAAAATTTGAATGCAAACAAAAAGAAGCAATTACTTTGCACCTGTGTTTCATAAAAAGATATTTAAGAAGGATGGCAATATAGGAAAGATAAGGCTCATTTTCAAATGAAACACATTCTCACCTGCTGAATCAATGTGTCATAAAGGACAATCCGCTTGTTCTTAAAAAATCCATACATATAGGCCTGCAGAATGTTGATAAAAGATAAATGAATGCACGCCAAATATAGTACATATACAGTGAGAAACCAGGCAGGAAAATCCTCTTTCCAATCTCTTTAAATTTAGTACTGACTCCAAAATAAACAATGCTTGCAGCCTTGCACAAGCTTTTAGTATTGCAACAACAAAGGCACGCGAATTTACCCATTTAATGTAATTAGCAACATTTTTCTATGCTCCAAAAATCTTTTAAATTTTTGGGTAAAAGATCTACTCCTTTTTCATATAGCCAATCACAGTGTTAACAGTAATTTACAGTGATAACAATTGGAAGTATGTAATATTCCAATATGAAAACAGCAATGATATACTATCCTAGAAGCAGCTAAAATACATAGCATCCAGAGTATAAGGAGGAAAAAATAACTCAAGCTCTATTCTTTATACACATTGGCCCGCATCTAATTTACAACTGCAGCATGTGGAATGTTCTTATGTCAATGGATTCAACCAAGATATATGGAACTATGGAAGTTTAGACATTAGTACGAATTTATAATTTTTATTCTAGGTACCCATTTCATTCAAATTATAAGTTAATTTATAAACCATATTTTTTATAATTACACACAAACTAGTGAACTACCCAGAAAAACAATGGCGGATAATGCAATATGTTCAAGAGTCGAGTCCTCACATTGCTATGGCTTGACCTTGTGGATCCATCAACAACATACAATTTTTTTAAGGGAAACTTTTGGGAGGAAGAAAGATTCTCAATCTTCTCCTTGAGTTCTCCTTCTGGAAGCTATATCACAGCATAGAAGTAGTAAAGAAGATCAATTTTAATTGAACACATTACAAATGGATTAAGTGTGACAAGATCATAAATACTTACAGGGGTGAACTTGTTAAACAGTGGGGCTATGAGAATAGGGTAAATTGTCATCATCACAAGAGAAAGAACAAGCATAAATCCCCAAAGATAGATGGCCAGATAAGGACCTCCTTTCTGCAATAATGCAATTAATAATTACCATAATGAAGGAAAGAACACATAGAAACAAAGAAACTAGATAGCAAATAAATGGTTAATAATGAATTTAAAGTAAAGCTAGCAATTGTTTTGATCATTAAAAATACTCAATTAAGAAATAATGGGGATTGTAAAACAATAGCAACCTCATGCTGCAAATAATTGCTAGCTCTGTCAACACTAGCAGATGGTCATACCTGTACTATTATGATGATTGCAGAAACAATAGGTGGGCCAAGTATAACAGCAAGGAACATTCCTTTGATCATATCCCTAAAATATAACCATACTGTTTGCTATAAAACAGGCAACAATAGTCAATATCAGGAAGCAGAAAGAAATAAAAAGAAGGAAAAAGGAAAAACAAACAATTATAAAAGTATACCGGTAAAAATGGAATCAGCAAAAACACAAATGTTTAGTAAATTGCAAACAAGGGAAACACACAAAAATGAGAAAAAAAATCAAGTGAGATACGAACTTTGTTAAAACCGTGGCGAGTCTCAATCACAAAGGTTGAATAGAGAGAAAATGGCAAATCAGTGATCTGCACAAACATTTGAAAACAAACAATTAATACAGTATAGAGTGGACATGTATTAATTTAATGCGTTAATTTTATGGTGGGAATTCATATAAGCTCACAAACTCATAGTTATGTACGCCTACTGCTACCACAAACCATAAAACAAACATTACAGCATGTCAAGAACATTATAAGAATTAGATATAGATTGCACTACCTGTATCAAAAAAGCATATAAATTATATATTCTATGGTAGATGCTTTCCAGAAAAGGGATAATTACTATTATTATTATTATTATCATTTTTTCCATAATATGTACAATTTTCTAGTAGAAGAGTAACATAGTAGCCAATTTAAGAAATGGTAGCAAATGATGTCTTAATAATTGGTTCCCATATCATAGAGTGATAGAGGCAGGCTCAACTACTTCAATGTAGAACCACAAAAATATGGGTGGGACATTTCATGACATATCTTCTAATTAGTCATAGCTTGCATCCTTGGCAACATCATGTATGGATATAAGTATATCAACCAGACATAATGCACCAAAGTATGTTCAATTTCAAGATCAAATGGCTCATTAAGAAAAAGAAAGCAAAGGAAAATTAAAGCATTATCAACAGAACCGTCATGAAATTTAACAAATTTAAATTTAATGTTGTTTGTCCACCATAAGGCATAACTACATAATAATAAGATGATCATTTGAGATTTCAAAAGCAACCTCCTTTTAATAAGTTAGGGATTCAAATATGCTTCAAAGAGAACCATGGTCCTGCCAATGTATTCCTTAATAACTAATCAGAAGTCAGAACCACTAAAATTTCAAAGATTGGGGAAATTCAACAGATATCCTTTGATAATTTCCATCCTTATATTTATATAGCAAGCTTCCTACTTCCATTTCATCATGTCCACAGTATTATCAAATTCAAGTTAGTTTGAAATAAATGATACACATAAACACATTAGAAAGCCTTCAGCTGAATCCACCTGCATACGGACCGATTAACAAACCAAAATCTTTAGGAACTATCCACAGTAAATTCATAGATGATACAGTTGCACCTAATTAGAATGTGAGAACACACAAAAAATTATCTTGAAGTATTTTAAAAGCTAAACATGTTATGTCCAAGGGGGCACACTACAGACGGCTATCATGGATTTGCATAGTCCATAGCAAGAACCAAAACCTATTTATCTTATAGGTATACAGAAGATATCAGAGTACACACCTGTGACCATAACATAACACCACCCAAAAATGTCAGGGTGTGCAGTATTTCATTTTCTGCATCAAGCCCAACTAGAACCAGAAAGTTTCCTGATTTCTGCAGTCACAAGAAATATTAGATTGTGATAAAATAACTTCAAAGAGGATCACAAACATCAAAACCAATGACTCACCTTCCAAAACCAAGGCAATATTCTAAATAACAAAATTGCTGAGTCCATCACTACAGTCACGAACTCGTGAAGAAAATGAAAGTGGCTAGAAGTTAAAAAAGATGCATCAGTATAAACATTGATTAAAATTAAAATAATAAAATAAAAAATGGACACATATTTTGAAGGCAAGGACAAGTTAAGGAAGCTTGATGGTCTAACTAAAATGTTAACTATAGTAAAGAATCAGTGGAACAGTATAGACAGACCTTTTATCAAGACTATAGGCACGAGCCTTCACAAATTTCTCTTGGCTGATTACCCCTTCCAAAGTTTTAGGAAGTCTTGGCAGTTTGTGGGCAGCATGTTGCCGCAAATCCAGATAAGTTTCAAAGAAGTACATTACTATCATAAATCCTGCAAAAGATGAAGAAAATATGGACAAAGTTAAATACCAAATCAAAGAAGCAGAAGAGATTCAAAACAAAAAAAAAAAACAATAACCATCAGATTACAACAGCCAATAGGTCATTGAAAATAATAAAAACATATGCTGTGAACCAAAGGCCTCTAAATGTGAAAATGACAATTT
This sequence comes from Dipteronia dyeriana, assembly GCA_032871835.1. NCBI lineage: Eukaryota > Viridiplantae > Streptophyta > Magnoliopsida > Sapindales > Sapindaceae > Dipteronia > Dipteronia dyeriana. The sequence continues at coordinate 98,310,673 of CM065299.1, read as the reverse complement.
GGTATGCTTAGAACAATTAGTTCATGGGGTTGTGACAGTGCTTTGACCAAGCTCCACATAAGAAGCAATCTTTGAAATGCCATAAAAACTTGTTTCTGACACTCTTAATAATCTTTTTTAGACAAATAAGGTGTACATTTGAAAGCAAACCATACCACTTTACTCAACGCAACCAAATACAACTATTAACCCCATTGAGTTGAGCTAGTTTTAACTTTCTCTTCCCCTTCTCAATCAAAAGAAGGCTACTGGGAATACACAATACAGTATAGCAGAAAACAAGAAAGCCAATAACTAAGGGAACAAATGCATGTTGCACAAATGCACTACAAGATCGAACAACAAAAGCCCCTCGGTTTGGTGTGTATCTCTGGCAGTTCAAGAACCATTTTAGGAACTTCCCAAAATTGGCTTCTTTAGCAAGAGTTGCTAGTAAATGTAAACCCATGTTAAAGAGAACTCTTTAAAGTACTTAATAGTGAATAGTAGATTAGTAGCCAAACCAATCAACATCTCCACAGTCTGCAAAAAGTTAATCACTTACAACATAACCCAAAATATATTGAACACAACTCACAGCCAAAATGTGAAAAAGAATTATATTAAAACAGAAAAAGACCTAAAATCTGAGTCCATGTCATTTTGGTTTCGAAACTCTAAATCCGACATCTATTCTTGCAAAACATGGAGCCATACTAATGGTTTATTCAGCTCCAAAATGATAAATAAATAAATAAATAAATAAACCCCACCAACGTTACAACAATCAAGAAGAAGGATTAGTAAGCAATAAAACTGCTTTTAATAAAGAAATATTAGAATTATAAATTAATAAGCGAAACATGAAGTACGAAAAGCCCTAACAAAAATCACGCCATGTACATCAATCAACAATATCAATATTTTTTGGGGAAAAACAAGAGAAGAAGAAAATGAAAGCAATCACAGGTAGGTCAGGAGAAACAGAGAAAAGCCAAGTGAGGAAGGACGGAAGAAATAGCATACCAACGACGGTTTCCATGTAAGGGAACACCATGGCGGTTTTTTTTTTCGGAGCGAGTCGACTGAGATTTTTTTTTTTTTCTTGCTAAGCGGAGAATAATGTTGCTGTGTTGTAATTTGGTTTTATTTATATTAAGTCAAGGTCCAAGAAGACCCACTACTTGTTTTTCATTTCTTTCACAAACAAAAATTGTTTTTCATTAATATTATCATTAGAGATACGGGGATCGCTGCTATGCAGTCAAACCGAAATTGGTTGTATGATCCGTTTAGGAATACTAAAGTATTGCGTCCGTTGGATTATTCAATAAGTTGATCTAACGATTCTGTGATAATAATAAAAAAATGATAATTAGAAAAAATAAATAAATGTGTAACAGGTTTCAAGTTATAACACAAAATATATTACTCTGTTGATTTTATATATTCTCAAATCAGTATTTCTCACGTTTTCTTCTTCTCACAGATTTCTCTCTTTGGTTTCCATATCTCCTCCGACCGTCACCGCTTACAGATCGCCATCTCCCCCGTCGCCAACATCGCCACCGTCACTCCCATTCTCACTTCTGAGTTCCAATTCTCATATCACCACCATCAATTCCATTTTCTTCTTCTCACCGATTTGTGTCTTTGGCTTCTACATCTCCTCCAACCGCCACCGATTGCAGATCGCCACCTCCGGTGTCACCACCGTCACTTCCATTCTCAGTTCTGAGTTCCAGTTCTCAAGTCACCACCATTGATTTCATTTTCTCGGCACGTCCGCCGTCGGCAACGCCAACGCCACCACCGTCAGTTTCATTTTTCTCAGTTCCAGGTTTTATTTTTATTTGAAAACAGCAGATTGTTAGAGTAAAAAATGCCCACATGAGACAATACAGAGACCCAATAAGAGAGGAGAATGAGCACCAGCAACAAGAGCCAAAGTCGGTCTAATGCACCCTAAGAACAAAAGCTGCATACAGAGTAAAAACACCCAGAATCCAAAATAGAAACAATAACAAAACTAGAGCACCAACAATTGGAGACACAAGAATCACAGCAAGCGGACGAAATTACAGGTCTCCCCACTCCAGACGGTCAATTTGAGCTGAGCTAGTAATTTGTTACCTGATTTTAACTTATTTCTTTTTTTTGTTTTAATTTAATTTTAATGATTTTTTTGTTTGGTTTAACTTTGAATGTACAACTTCTGAGTGATTGAGAATGTGTTGTGGTGTTAGTTTTATAGTTGATTTTGTTTGTTCTATTTATTTTTTTCTTCCTATTTTAGCTTCATTTGATGATACAATGTAACAAGTGAGGTTGCTTGGTTGTTTTTATGATACGTTGGTTGTATATATTTTTTTTAACATTAATTAGTGAGGTTTCGGTTTTGTTTTTTGTTTTGTAACGAGCCGGATCCGGTTTTGTATTGGTTTCACAAGGTTTTTTCCTTTTCTTTTGAAAGAGGTTGGCCCGTGGCAGCCTCTTATTGGTTTGTATCATATGATTTTAACAACCCCTTATAAAACTTAAAAGTAATTGTGGCTTTAACTAGCAAGGCATACAACGCTGTAATTGTGCAATACGTGTGTTTGTGCATGTTTTTTTATAGCAGTATTGTGTATAAATGATATCAAATATATAAAGTAGTTATAGTCTTTACATGTTAGTTTCAGGAATGACTTATAGTTATTGGATTACACTTGGTCAATGTAAATTGAAGAAGTTGGTATATCCTGGATTTGTTCAGTCTATATTAAGGAGTAACAAGTAACAAGGACTGATGCTGCATTGTTGGGGAACCTTTTCGGGTCTATCACTGTATGTCAAATCAGATTACCCAAGTTTGATTCGAAGGTTTTGTAGGTTTGTGGAGCTTTTTTATTGTTGACACAACTTGAGTTACTGCTTGATTGATTGATTGATACTTTTTATGAATCCAAATTTTGTGTAGGTTAGTAAGATGATTATTAGTTATGTTAGCGAAATTGTGTTTTATGTAGTGAATAGGAGAAACTTTGATTGTTTCTTATAGCTCGGATTTATTAAATGTTGGATTCGATATACGGGTAACTAACTCGTTGATTGGCTATGTAGAATTTTGTGCATGTTAGTGAAAAAAGAGGGCAGGTATATAGGTGTTGCTTTAGAATGAGAACTGCATGCTTCAATGTAGCAATTTGTTTGTCCAGTACAATCAGAAATTTGATCTGTCAAAATAGTTGTAAGATTTCCTGTAGGTTGAAGCAATTGTCCTTATCTTCATAATGTTGTTTTCGTTGCTCTTAATTGAATAAGATAAGATATACAATTTATATTTGTCATAGATCACAATATCATTAGAATTGAATTACCCAAGTTTGATTTGAAGGTTTTGCAGGTTTGTGGAATTTTTTTATTGTTGATACATCTTTAGTTACTGCTTGATTGATGCTTCTTGTGAATCCGAATTTCGTGTAGGTAAGATTATCAGCTTTGTTAGCAAAATTATTAGATTGAGGCAATAAGATTGCTGTGTCAAATGTGTTGTAGAAACTTTGATTGTTTTGTATAGCTCAAATTTTTTAGAAGCTGGATTCGATATACGGGTAACTAACTCTTTGATTGGTTTAGAATGAGAACTCGATGCTTTGATTTTATAATTCGCTTGTCCAGTAAAAACCGAAATTTGATATCAGTCATAACAGTTGCAAGATTTCCAGTTGGTTCAAGCAGTTTTCTTCCCTTTTCTTGTGGCTTCACGTTGAAAATCTTATCATTCCAACTTTGTTATGTGATAATTTAAATAAGAACCAAGAATTTTGTCTGTGCCACATTTTCTTAAGCTTGTTTTCGTTGCACTTAATTGAATAAGATACGCAATTTATGTTTTTCATATATTACAATGTCGTTAGAATTGAATTCCATTTTTCAGATTTAACTCGAAAGTTTTATTGAATATTGAAATCGAGTGATAAAGCATATAAAGTGCATTTTGGAGAAAATATTCGGTGTTATACTTTCAGTAATATTGTTTTAGTTCCTTCCTAGTTCCTTTTCGAGGTTTTGAACATAATTTAAGATAGTTCTACTATTTGCACACTAATCCACATCTACATATGATGTTATTTATCGACTTGACTTCAATTTCCTATACATGTTTTAGCTATAAGCACCTACAAATTCCCCTTGGTTTTAGCCTTGTAGGCTTTGAAAATGAAAATATTCGCTACTTAAAATCACGAAATATCTTCTCCACAAGCAATGTTCTATCGTTAGCTTCAGAAAGCATGAGTTATAAGTTTTTTTTTTGTGCACCTTATGGATGAGAAAGAATTTGATTTATATCATTTTTGCAAGCTCTATTGACTTTTACTTTGCAAACTTACAATATCGTGAAACATAAAATATATACTCATGTCTATCTTTTTCCTTCCAAAGAGTAAAAGATGAGTTATAGAGGAGGCAAATGCAGTGTGTCAACGCTGGGTTACTGCTATCGTAAATTTACTTGTAAAGAAGAAAAAAATATGTTAGTTTGCGCTAGTAACTATTCATGTATAATTTGAGCAGTTATTATCTAGAGTAATCTACAAAATTTGAATGTGGTAGAGATAATTATTGAATAGACTGAATATTTATCTTGCATATTCACCTCCACTAGGTCGAACCATGCAGACACTTTAACACTTTACCATAAATTATCAAGGAGACTTCTTCCTCCATGTGTATATTGTGTTTCATGTTTTTTACTATATATATATATATCATGTTCTTTCACTGATTATATATTTCTCTTTGACCTAATTGTAGTCATATACACTTATATATCATAAAGAAGGTTAAAAATTAAGATTTTATATTGATTTCAAAGGGAATTTGTATAAGTAGAATTTAGCAAGTTATATTTGGAATTGTACATTTTTTTTCTAAAGTTGACAAAGTCTTAGTCAGGTTTTGCTAGACCTCTAAGATAAAACGTCCAATAAAATGCGACCCTAGATTCAAGTCAAGCTCTATTAAGACTTATCTATTAAATTAATTGATTAAGTGTGGTTTAGAAGCTTCTTTGGTGAAGAAGAAAGGTCTCCCCTCCCGTCTCCCGATCACATTTAAAGTTTAATTCTACATTCTCCCATTTAACGTCAACCGTTTCTTTCCTCTATCATGAAGTAGTAAAAGCCCTTTTGAAAGACAGTTGTTTGTGTGAATTGATTATTTAGAACATTATTTGGTAATGGGGTAGATTTGTGGATGTCTTCGGTTTTCACATCTATACCTTATATTTTATTTATTTCTCTGTTTGTTGTTTAACATTGTAATTTATACCTTACGTTGAATTGTTTTGTTCAGTATATTAGCTAGGATCAAGGGCGGTTTAATGATTATGACAGTTTGTTTCTAATCGCAGTTCTTTGACTTTGGAGGGGGTTCTTAGAGCGATAGAGAAGGACCTGGAGTTGGATCCATATGCACTAGATGTGCATAATAGATTTGTAAAACAATATTTGCTACATATACCTTATTTAGCTCTCACTTCTTATATGGTACAAGTTGGTTTTGTTAGCAGCAAAATGCAATTATCCCGATGTTCATTTTATTTTTCTTTGTCCTCTAGAATTATGCTTTAACTTGTAATGAGAGTGGTTTTTTTAGTTGCTTATTTTGTTATGTTGAATAAATGGCAATTCATATGAAGTAAAATCTAAGATAAAATCTGGGTGTGGACATGCAAAACTGATTAATAACATAAAACCGAATAACTTTAGAAAAATAAAATGTTTTGAAGTTTTTGATGTAGGTAAAACATCGATTGTTGTCCCCTCATGAACATGAATGTTTTCTGCTTTTTTTTTAATATTTAATATGAAGTAAAATGTAAGACAAAATCTGAAAAACTGATTAATAAATAAAAAATCATAGATTTTAGAAAAAGAATATCATGTGATGTTTTTGATTAAGGTAAAACACTAAAGGATGCCCCTCGAACATGAAATTTTGGCTGCATCTTTTTAACATTTAACATTCGATTTGACTCCATAATTTGTTTGGCTCATTTTCTATACACCAAAGCTGTGAAGTGTTGCTCTTTAAATTATAATGTCACTTGAAATTGTTAAGAATATTTTTAGCATCCATGTAAAATCAGTTCTACAAATCTTTGTATCACCCATAAAATTTAAAGGGAAGAAACTCCTAAAGCTCATAAGGTATAATTAGGTAGACTAAATATGAATGGTTAATTGTCTTAAAGGCTCTCTTTCTTAACGTATGTGGTTTCTGTCAGCCTAGGTGGACTACATGTTCACTCTTGTATTGGGCTTGTTGTCATAGATTTTTGTATAGGGCTCATTTGTTCATTCTCTTTTTTCAATAAAATTTTGTTTCCTATAAAAAAAATTGAAAAAGAAAACTTTGAAGGGACAATTGTTAGAATTTGAAATTATATTAGTCTCTTAAATACAATTGTTACTAAACCTGTAAAGCATTACAACCATAAAGGTGTGGGGGAGAAGAAACCTTGTCCATGATGGTACTAACAAGGTTTAGGGAACAAGGTAGCTATGATGTTTTGATTTCAAGTAGGATGTATATGAAATCTATATTGAATATGAAGGCAATCGATACAGTTGGAAAGCTCATATTTGTTGTTGAAAGGGCCCTGCATTTATTTGTTGTTCACTTGACCGTTGGTTGTCAAATATGCAAATAATGTAAGATTTAACTATCGTATCAATTCCCCCATTTGGATGATATGGTTAGTAAAAGCTTATATGAGTGATTGAGTATAATTGGAAAAGCTTGCTTGCTTGCATGAGTCGTTGTGTATGATTTGACTATTCTCAAAAGATTTCATCTTATTAATGTATACTTCATATAATATGCTATTTTATGTAACTTGCATGTGATTCTTTTATGATTCTTTTTAGTTGAATAAACTGATGATTAATTTTTGTTTTGAGTGGATACCATTTACTTTGTATAACAGTCTTTGAAATTGCTTGCATGTGATTATTTTTAGAATTTTTACTTAGAATTTTTCCATCGCCGCCGTCGACAGATCACTACCTTGCTTGCACATCGGCACTGTGACTTTCATTGTCAGTTTGCACCATGAGTTCCATTGCCAGTTATGTGTTCCAATTGTCATGCTAGGACCATCACTTCCATTTTGTTGCCACATCCGCCGTCTAGGCACCTCCGACGTGGCCAACTGCAACGCCACCACCATCAGTTTCATTCTTGCGAGTTCTGAACTGGTAATTTGTTTCCAGATTGTGACTTATTGTTTTTTTTTTGTTATAATCTAATTTTCATGAATTTTTTCTTTGGTTTAAAATCGAGTCTACACCTTTTGAGTTGGTTGATAATGTGTTGTGGTGCTGGTTTTATTGCTCAATTTTTGGTCTCGTTTTTATTTATTTCTTTCCATTTTAGTTGAAATTGATGATGCAGTGCAAGAAGTGAGGTTGCTTGGTTGTTTGTGTGAATTGATTATTTAGAACATTATTTAGTAATGGGATAGGTTTGTCGATATATTTATTCATAGAATTAGAGTATTTAAATTTCGGTATTGTTGTTGTTGATTTTCCCGTATGTAATTTAGTTTATTGTTGAACTGATAAGAAGTTAATCTTTAACATTTGGTTACCAGAATGGTTTCAATGACAATGAGGGTTCCTATGGTACTAATATCAAGGTATGGTATTTGTTTACTAATTTTTTTATTTCAAGGATGACGGGTTTCATTTGCTCCTCAAAGAGATACAACAATTACGTACTGAATAAGCTGAAGTTAAACATAAGGTGGACAGTTTGTACGAACTTTTAGTTCATAACAAAGCAATTTTTTCCCCCACAAGAGAACAACAGAACCCACCACCAAAGAGTCCTCGTACGGAACCGGTTCCATCTCCAACAACTCGAACACACATTGTCGAAGTCTCCTCTAAAGACAGTCCATTCAATTCCAAAGATGCTTTGGAAAACAACAGTCCCACCCGTTCCTAGGAAAAATATTTAAAACCAAGTCCCGAAGATGGTGGTTTTGTTGATGACCATCCTGCTGTCTATAATACAATTCCAAGACTAGTTGATGACGTTGAACATCTGAACCATTACATTACATATAGTTATTTTTCATTACTTATCTTGTTGACTTGTAACATTAACAAGAAGTGTGTTAACTATTATGCAGGAAAAGGGAACCACCACTGCAAAAGGTCGTGATGAGTAGTCTTCCACTGGTAGTCTTCCACTGGTAGTCATGTTAAAAAAACCAGCATATCAAAGATACGGAAGCCGAGTCACTACAAACTCTCACCATATCAGTCCAGACATCATATACAACAGTCTTCCATGTTTTGGTATGGGCCTTTTCATCTATCCGTCTCTCTAAATGCACCGGATGCGCAAGTAATCAACTATGTGTTTTCTGAAGATTTACCACCTAGGTAAGTCAACATTAGAATGAGTATGGTGATTACCAAATTATTTTCTACGTTAAACATAGATTGTTTGAGTTAGTCAATAGTAATAGGACATTAATTGAAAACTGTAGATGCTATTTTTGAGTTAGCATCTACGGCATGATCAGTAATTTGTTTAGTTGAAGTGGAATGTTATAATAAAGGAATAAATGTTATTTTTTTTATTTGAAGTCATGTTATCAAATTGTTGAATAACTATGAATTAAATTGTTACTTTTTTGTTTTATGCTAATTTTGTAGTGAAACGATTGTGTCCACGGTTAGAATTATTGTCAATCGTAGTAGTTTTCATACCCTTGAGCCAAAAGTGTGGGTTGACAATGAGGTCCGAGCCTAACAGTCCTTTGATCCATACAGTGAAATTTCCTTCCCTTACTCTAAACATTTTATGTATTATTTAGTAATCTACTCAGTGTAACGTACTGATTAATGTTTTGAACATGCCCAGATCATTAGTTTGGTCGCAGACATTAACACACATGTTGCCAACAAAAAAAGATCACATATTTACTGGTACCTGCCAACCAAATTTGTGGTAATGGTTTATAATCTATTTACTAAATCTTAATTTTGCAATTACCTTTATTATGTTGCTCCCTTTACATAACAAATTTATCTTCTTATTTATAGATAGTATCTTTCGTTGACAAGTAAAGATGGAAACATGAAGGTGTTGGGTGAAATACATAGTACGTTCAAAGCTGATTACATGTATGATTTGCATCGCTGTCACAAGGTGAGTACCTATCTCGGTTTGCATGTATTATTTTAATCCAATTTTGTTTCAAACATGTAACTGAACTTACATGTACACTACTATTACATGTCAAATTACAACCATTATCTTCTTTACTGACATAACTTTGTTTATTTTCAGATTTATATTCCTATCAACAATTTGAAGGATCATTGGTACCTTGCCCTTGTGAACATTAAAGAATCAAAGGTTGAGATTTGGGACTCTCTTCCAAGTCGTAGGAAAAACGACCAAAGTCGACTCAAACAAGTGCAGAAATTGGTAAACATTTTGATCTTACTGCGATTGTGTAACATTGGTTTTGTTACTTTGTTTACTAAAGTATAATGTTTTTTGAACTATAATGTATTTTCAGATGATTTCGTTGGATAATGTACTGGCCACAGAAATGAAAAGTTGTTTTGGTTCATCATTTTCATTTCAAAGATTTAGCCTTGTCTGGCCGGAAGATGTGCCCACACAATCGAATTTTTATGATTGTGGGGTCTTCGTGTGCATGTTTATGAATGAATGAAGCAATGCCACTTCTCAAAAATTTACGAATACTGTAAGTGATCCGATTATGTTCTATTATTTAGTGTATTTACCATACAGTGTAACTTTCCAACAAAACTGTCTATCATTGTTGCAGTTCAACTCGGTTGTTGAGCGTCTTTTTTTGGCCTGTCAACTGACAACATTTCCGACGAATGACCTCCTAGGGCAATTAAAACAAAATGATATCGAGTATTCGACCATGCAAAGTGGACATTTGGATACCACTGGGAAAAAAAAAAGACAACCTCCTCCATTGAAGCACGACCGAGCAAAGGTCAAGAAGTCATTGTCTTAGCAACTCATTATAAGTTGTCCTTGACTACACTTGATTATCTAACAGATTATCTAACAGGATTGGTATAAAATTATTGACATTTGCATTTACGTTACCACGGTCATTTTTCCCTTCAACCTATTCGCAACATTTTTTTGATATTTTCTTTCTCCAATTTGTACTACAAGTTTGAATTTGATCTAGTTTAACTAATCCTCGCGTGTGCAGGTGACTGGTTGTGGAGGGTGTTTATTGCTGGTGATCCCTATTCTCCTATTGGGTGTTTTTTAACCAAAATTTTGACCACAAGTCCACTGATTTCCAGTTTTTTGTTGGGACTTCTCATGATGATACAAACCCTACTGTAAATATTTTTGTAAAGCAAGACATGTATATAGGGACTAAGGCATGGTTGGTGGAAATTGTTGTGGAAACGAATATGTATGAAACATGTTAGGGAATGACTGAAATATATAAATTCAATTTATGATATCCTTGAATTTAGCAATCCGGTAATTGTCAACCGTTGTAGTTGTCGATTTTAGTGATGTTTTTACAAGCATGACAAACAAGTGTATGTCCAATTTGTGTTGTTAGAGTTTGTGGAGTAAGTATAGGATATATATACTTTTATTTGTGGCGTGAACCAATACGTTTAATAGAATTATCTATCAATTTTAATTGCTTGGAAATGTACATATCAACTTGACATAGTATAGCTACCAAACCACGGATATCATTCCCCCCGTGAGGCAATAACCGATACTATTTCTGCACTTGTTAAAATAAAATACACCCTTTAGATTGAAAACTGTAATGACTGAGAAATGTTTTAGGAGTTCAGACTAGCACCATGTATATTACAAAGGGATTTTAAAAGTACACACCAATGATGAGTCGAACAATAGTTCGGCGAAGCTTTAGAGCATCCGAATTCACCATAACCAATCATAATTAATTCTTCTACCTTCTTCATTGCAATTTATTTCCTTTGTTGTTGATCAACAGTGCATTGAAAATGTTTTTTCCAAATGACCACTGGAATACTGGTAAACATAATACAATTCCTACCAATAAATCCTCCTACGCATCTGGAACCTAATGTATTCGAAAAAAACTCAATAAGTTCAGGTGAAGTTGTTAAATACATCACATAAATCCTAGTTGCTTTGCATATACAATTAAATATAGCATCTACTTTAAATTTGCAAGAACCAAAAGTGAAGTCAAGTTTGGCACGTACTCCATTCAACACATCAAGTTACATAAAAATAGAAGGTGAACAAACAACCAAATTCAAGCATTCCAATTCAACCTTTAACTGAAACTGAAGTGTGTTGGCCTTCATGGTTGTGATTCAAAACAGAAGGACTTATATCACAACAAGTTTAGGTTACAATTCAGCTCGAAGTTAATTGTTTCGAAAATCCAGTAGAGTGTGTTGGTTGACCTTAAAGCAGTCAAATGACCATAACATCCTTTAGGAAACTCTAAATTGCAAACCGTAAAATTTCATGGAAACCTAACTTTCGTACCTTTCCAACCATATAAGACTTGAACCCTTGTTCAGCCTGAGTTGATACAGTTTTATTGTTGGAGTTCACCTACCAACAACTGTTGTTTTCCTGGGCTTTACTGGAATTCATCCAAATTGCTTCTAATTACCTCATACAACTTGAATTGCTGAAAACGAATAAAATATGTGTAAAAATCAAGAGTATAACTGAAAACATAACAATTAACTACACAATAGAGATATAAAACAGAGGAGATTACAACATTATAGGAAATTAGTGCCACGACTAACAAGGCTTGTCAACAGTTTATTATTAATAAATTTTTGTCATTGAATAAAGAAATATATAGTAGAATTATCATTACACCCACGATATCAACGTTGTGTGGAGCCCCACCAAAGATTACCATGCAAGTCGAATGTCGAAGATGAAAGATTGAAACCTTCAATATCTGGGTAGAATGTTGGACTCATATACCTCATACCACTATCGTTAATTGGAAACGTGAACTCATACGATGGACGACTTGAAGGAGTGGCAATGCTATTGGAACTGTTTTCTGTACAATATGGGTTGAACATGTGAAGTGTGTTGCTTGCAATTGTACTGTTGTTGTGCAGTTGAGTTTTATGACATGTCTTCACAGTGTGGTTGACTTTGCCACAGTTGCCACATTTACGGGCCTTAATGTCAACAGTTTTTTTACGTGCACTATAACCTGGTTGCGGCGATACGAGGATCTCTTACATTATGAACATGTTGTTTACCTTTGGGACACAACACAGTTTCTGAAGTTAAGGGAGACGATGGCATCAACTCTTGCATGCGTACTGTTAGTTTTTCAATCTCTCAGTCAGCCTCTTTAAATCCGCCATTCGATTTTGAGGCAAAGTAGCATAATTTGTTACATTTAGCACTAAGTGATCCATACATGGCCAGTTCCATAGTTGGTGTCAGTGTTACCTCACGAGAGCAATCAATATCTGTCATATGTTTTGCACCCAAGGTCCATCGAGCTAATATAAGTGATGACAGTATAATTTGCATATTCATGGCTTTCATTACACTGAATGAGTGGCTACAAGGAATACCTGAGGTCTCAAACAATTTGCACGAGCATTGAATTTGATTGGCCAATGGTATGAAACAGGTTGTCCATGTCAGATTCTCGAAACCAAACCTTTTCAATGTATAAGTATACCTATCCACATCCTGTACACAGTTGCATATGCTAAATGATGTTTCTTCTTTAATTTCATCCCGCACAAGGAAAAATACATTCCTAGTATGTATGGTAGTTTCTCTAGGCTTGTTAAATGAGTATAATATATTGGTGTGGTGTTACCGCATTGGTAATCATTAAACATTTCAGAATGTCGAATGTGCTCCAATGCTCTATCGATGTTTTGCATGAACTCATACAACTTAAGTCGATAATTAACAAATCGATTAAGGAATGAATTCATACTTTCGCAATGTTGTGTGCTTCGCATCCCACCAAAAAAACTCTGCCTAAGAAAAGTTTCTGCCCACAGTTTTCATTTGGAATACAGTACATTTACCCACTCATTGGTGTTCAACCGGAATTTGACAACCATGTTTTTCCATTTCAGTTCAAAGTCTTCGACTGTCATATAAGTCAACATGGAACTACAGAATGCTCGTGTAAAGTTTTCGTCTTGTATATTTGTCTGAACATTGCACTCAAGATGCCAATAACATAACCGATGAAAGGAGTTAGGCATGACTGTCTTTATTGCCTTATGCATGGCTTTGTCACCATCTGTAACAACGGATAGAGGCATCTTATCGTGCACTGAAACCAAGAAGGTTCGTAACAACCAAGTGTATGTCTCCACGGTTTCGTCCCCTAGCAACCCAAAACCGAATATGGTTGTTGATTTGTGATGATTGACACCAACAAGCATTACAAGAGGCATTCGATACACATTTGTTTTATATGTTGCATCAAATGCTAATACATCTCCAAAATAACCATAATCTGAACGAGACGTCGAATCTGCCCAAAACAAGTTGCCGAATCGATCATCTTCATCCAAAGTGTATTCGAAGAAGAATTCTGGATCAATTACCATTTTTGCAGTCAAGTAGGATATAACACAATCGACATTAGAAGATTGAAGCTCATTCCTACGAACTGCATCTAAACTATTCTGCAAGTCTTTCTTTGTATGTCCGACATTTGAAAAGCTACCGACCTGATCCATAAAGTGGTTCATCACTTGAGCGGTCTTCACACCAATTGAGCGCCACGACTTTAATTGTGCAATATCTGAGTCTTTGACACTTCGATGTGATTGTAGGAACTGGGTGTTATTTTGTGACACCAAACCATGAGTATGTTGAGTAGCAATCTCTTTAACAACCCATACCTTATTATTCCGGTGATACTGAACTTTTAACGCTGCACAACATCCTTCTCAAGTTTCAACAGTGGGTTCACATTTTTTTTCGATTCTTTGAATATACTTTTGTGCTCTGTACCATTGCTTAGAGCATACCCACCTTCATATTGTAATAACACCTTGGCTATCACGTCTCATTTCATCCTTTCTGGTGCTAAACCCAACAACCTTGGAGTAGTTGCTGTAAAAGGACTCAACGTCTTCAACTGAACCAAACTCTTTTCCGATTACATCACTAGGTTGCAAACTTCTAAATTGAGCCGACTCATCCAACTCTGTTAACTTTAGGAGATTACTAATGTTTGAAGTAGAAACATGTGTGGTTGAGACAATCTGATCGGTGAAAAGTGAATGTTCAATTTCAACATCCAGATCGTTCATGCTGTAACTGGAACAACCGCAATGGTAGTTGTTGTATATTGTGTTTGCGTTATCCCCAGCTGAAGGCCTCCTTAGTTCAAATCAAAATTTGATTTGGAGATACTACCAAAGTATGAGTTAGGATCCATCTGTCAACAACACAATAGACCACCGATTGTTTAAGTTATAGTTTTTTTGTATTAATGAATCCTTTGGTTCAATTTATATGAAATGTAATATACACAGGTTAAACACAGGAAAAATACATACATGTACAGAGAATATAATAGTATTTCCAATACAGATGTTTGTCTGAACAAAATGTTTAAGACAAATGAATAAGCAGTACCTAAATGTGGAAGATAAAGGGAAACACGTCAAGGTAAATGTTGAAGGCAAAGGAATAAGCAGCTGTTAATTGTTCAAGAAGGAAGGAAAACACAACACCTGTTGTTACCTTGAAATTTGAGCAGCTGCTAATTGTTCAAGAAGGAAAGAAAACACATCTATTGTTACCTTGAAATTGTGATGTTTGAGCAGGTTTTTGTTCTTGAAGAAGGAAGGAAAATTCAACAACTTTTGTTACCTTTAAATTGTGATGTTTGAGCAGCTCCAAAATCTTGAAGAATAAAGGAAAACACAACATCAAATATGGGTTCAATTTCTGATGTTTGAGCATCAGCTAAATGTTGAAGGCAGAGGTAAAAGCAACATTTAAACTTCTGAAGTTACTGATGTTTGAGTAGCATTCTTAACATGTGTTTACGATGTACAACTGCTTCCTGCGGAAGCCGATTCCATCTTCAAACAAGCCAAAAGAAAAGCACCTGGAACGCTATAATGTTAACATGGGTCGTATGACTTTGGTTGGGTGGTGTTAACAGTTAAGAGGTGGGTAGAGCTGGTGGAGAGAAGTAAAGTCAACTGAATGAAAACAGCCAGCCTCCTGCAACATAGTTAACTAGGCCCAATCATCAGACTCACAATAATTCAATTTAGTTTTATCTTTTTCATTTAAAGAAATTGGGTTCTTTGGGACTAAAGTTTCACTATAAGAATAAGTATGTAATCACTCGGAATTATTTACTGCAGTTGCTTAAGTAAATGATTTTTGGTGATTAACAAATTAATGCTCCAAATTGTTACCAACAATGTATAATGTATTAGTGTAAGAAAAAAACAATGTACTTACCACGATAGTATAATTAGTTATAAAGTGGTTAATTTTTCCGTAAAAATAGTTACAAGTCAAATTATATATATAAAAAAATAGTTACCAAAGCCGTATAAGAATGAATGTAAACAATAATGCTTTCATAGCGATTGAGTAATTAGAGTATCCAATCCTTTTAAAATTAACTTCACGTTTGATTAATAGTTGAACCCAACGGATACAACTTATTAACAACCTTGTACAATTTAATTAGACGATATATTAATTCTATGAATATAAGCAAAATTAATTTCTCTTATGTAATCAGATTACGATAGTTTATTACAATTATTATTATTATTATTATTATTATTATGGCCTTTTGAAACATAAAAAGAATTTCAATGCTATGGAGGAAATTGATTAATGTCAGGAAAAAAAACAATATGCTTACCACATAATCAAACTTACCTATAGAGAATGAATCGTTTCCATGTGCCTAATATCATTCTCAAATAACAATTGTAATGAAATATTTAAAAGTCAAAATATTAAAAAAAAACATTGTTATGAAAGCTGTAAAAATGGTTACTGGAGCCCTAAAAGTGGTTATTAATACTATGAAGATGGTTACAAGTCAAAAAAGAAAGAGAAAAAACTGGTTACCACAATCGTGAAATGGTTACTGGAACCGTAAAAATGGTTACTAATACCGTGAAAATGGTTACAAGTCAAAATTTCAAAAATCAAAAGGTAGTTACTAAAGCCGTAAAATGGTTACTGGGGCCGTTAAAATGGTTATCATCGCCGTAAAAATGGTTACAGGTCAAAATATCAAAAAAATAAAGGTAGTTACTCAAGCCGTGAAAAATAGTTACCAATGCCATTAAAGTAGTTACAATTCTAAATTTTATAAATAAAAAACTGGTTACCAGAGCCGTAAAATAGTAACTGGACCCGTACAAATGGTTACCATTACCGTGGAATTGGTTACAAGTCAAAATATTAAATATTTAAAAGTGGTTACCCAATCCGTAAAATAGTTACCATTCCCGTGAAAGTGGTTACTAATACCGTGAAAATGGTTACAAATTGAAATTTATAAAATCAATAAGTAGTTATCAAAACCGTAAAATGGTTACTGAACCCGTGCAAATGGTTACCATTACCGTCGAATTGGTTACAAGTCAAAAAATTAAATATTTAAAAGTGGTTACCCAAGCCGTAAAATAGTTACCACGTCCGTGAAAGTGGTTACTAATACCGTGAAATTTATAAAATCAATAAGTAGTTACCAAAATCGTAAACTGATTACTGGATCCGTGAAAATGGTTACCATTACCGTGGAATTGGTTACAAGTCAAAATATTAAATATTTAAAAGTGGTTACCCAAACCGTAAAATGGTTACCACTTCCGTGAAAGTGGTTACTAATACCGTGAAAATGGTTACAATTTGAAATTCCCAAAATCAATAAGTAGTTACCAAAACCGTAAAATGGTTACTGCATCCGTGGAAATGGTTACCATTAACGTGGAAATGGTTACTAGTCAAAATATCAAAAATGGTTACCAATCACGTGAAAATAGTTAAAAGTCTAAATTTCATAAATTAAAAACTAGTTACCATAGTCGTAGCATGGTTACTGAAGCCGTGAAAATGGGTACTATTGCCGTGGAAGTGGTTACAAGTCAAAATTTTAAAAATCAAAAGGTAGTTCCCAATGCCGTAAAATGGTTACTGGGGCCGTTAAAATGGTTACCAATGTCGTGAAAGTAGTTACAAGTCTAAATTTCATAAATTAAAAACCGGTTACCAGATCCGTAAAATGGTTACTACTGCCGTGAAAGTGGTTACTAATACCGTGAAAATGGTTACTATTTTAAATTTCAAAAATCAATAAGTAGTTACCAAAACCGTAAAATGGTTAATTGATCCATGAAATTGGTTAGCATTACCCTGAAAATGGTTACAAGTCAAAATGTCAAAAATTTAAAAGTGGTTACCCAAACCGTAAATTGGTTACTGGAGCCGTAACAATTATTACCAATCACGTGAAAATAGTTAAAAGTCTAAATTTCATAAATTTAAAACTCGTTACCAGAGCCGTAAAATGGTTATTGAAGTCATGAAAATGGGTACCATTACCGTGGAAATAGTTACAAGTCAAAATATTAAAAAATAAAAAATGGTTACCAATGCCATATAAATGGTTACCAAAGTCGTAAAAATGGTTACTAATGCCGTGAAAATGGTTACAAGTCAAAATTGTAAAAATCAAAAGATAGTTACCAAAGTCGTAAAATGGTTACTGGGGCCGTTAAAATGGTTACCATCGCCGTGAAAATGGTTACAAGATAAAATATTTTAAAAATAAAAAATGGTTACCAATGCCGTATTAAAGGTTACTAAAGCCGTAAAAGTGGTTACTAGTGCCGTGAAAATGGTTACCAGTCAACATTTTAAAAATCAAAAGGTAGTTACCAAAGCCGTAAAATGGTTACTGGAGTCGTTAAAATAGTTACTATCGCCGTGAAGATGGTTACAAGTCAAAATATCACAAATTTAAAGGTGGTTACCCAAGCCGTAAAATTGTTACTGAAGCCGTGAAAATGGTTACCAATACCGTGAAAGTAGTTACAGGTCTAAATTTCATAAATTAAAAACTGGTGACCAGAGCCGTAAAATGATAACTGGAGCCGTAAACATGGTTACCATTACCGTAGAATTGGTTACAAGTCAAAATATTAAAAATTAAAAGTGGTTACCCAATCCGTAAAATGGTTATCACTGTCGTGAAAGTGGTTACTACTACCGTAAAAATGGTTACATGAGTCGTGAAAATGGTTACAAGCCAAAATATCAAAAATTATATGAAAATATATAATTAATTAATTTATCTTAATTAAATATAATTTTTAATTATATATATTTTTTTTATTTAGGTTTCAATTTATTTTTTAAAATTTTTTAAATATAAATTTTAAAGAGTTGTAAAAATTTAAAAACAATGTTTTTTTTGTGGGAACCGGTTGTCCCATTGGTTTTTTAATTATTAATGGGGGCACTGTTTGTGGCTGCATCATACAATCAGCTGCACAACAACCATCCCCTTAGAGATACACATTTTCCCCTAATGGGTAGAGATGCACATTTTTGGGAAAAACTGGGGATTCGAGGGATGATTTAATCATCCATAAATTGAAATGGGGATGAGCCCCATTCTTTTTTTTTTTTCATTTCCCCCAAACATATATAAATATAATTATAATATATATATATATATATATATATTATTCTTTGAAACACTACGTATATATACATATTTACTCTTTTTACTGTATTATTGGATTTTATTTTGCATTTGTAATGGAATGTTTGTTTTTTTAATTTAATTTGTAATTTTTAATTAAATGGAAAAATGGAAAATCGAGAAAAACAGGAAAACAAAAAAAAAACGGAGAAAAACGGGAAAATTGGAAATTATGATTAGGGATAGATATACCTCCCTCCAAAATTTCCCATCCCCAATTTCTCTAAATGAGGGGAGGGAGGATGGGAATAGGGATGGGGAGGGAGGATGGGGATGGGGATGGGGATGGGGAGGGAGGATGACCTATATTCATCCTCATTCGCTAAATATGCATCTCTACTGATGGGCACCTATCCATCGTTGGATGAGAAATTCATTTTAAAATGTTAATTTTAAACTAACATTGTGATATTATTGGTCATTCTGTCGTACTTTATTAACTTTCTATGTTATTACCTTAGATGAAATTTTGGTAAACAAAATGTTATCCTAGAAACATACCCAAAAGGCTTTTCTATTTTTGCTCTTAAAATGCATGTTTGTTTACCTATGTGTGGCAATTTGAGTAGTGAAAAAAGAAGAGTTCTTCCAAAAGACTTTTCAATTAGAAATAGATTTATATTATTTCAATACAAACACTTAAATTCCTCCATTTCCACCAACAATTCTAATTACTTTTAGATGAATATAAAAATCATTTGAATATAAAAATCATTTGAATAATCTTCTAGATTATTAATATGTTATTATTAAATATTCAATATTAGTCTCATTTTAAAGATCTAGATGAAATCTTTATAATTATATAATTTTTATGATTGCAAAATATATAAAAACTTATTATATATTAATTGAATTTAATTAAAAAGATAAAAAAGATATAGATATTATATATTAATGATGATAAGATATAAAAAATAAGATAATAATAATTGAGGAGAGAGAAATTGCTCTTCAATATTGAAGAAAGAGAATGAAAATCTTATTTGAAAAATCTCATTTGAAGAGTCCGTTGGAGCTAAATCTACTGATGTGGCTCGTTTGATTTGAAGAGTCTTTTGGGATGCTCTAAGAGCATCTCCAATACAAGCGTGACTTGTGAGAAAAAGAGATACCACGTAGGATTAATAGACATATTGTTAAAAATCTTTCTCCAATGCAACCGTGCAAAATCAACCTCAAGCTGACGTGACAAAAAAAAACATTGTCAACATGACTGTCCACTTTCAGACAGCATGTTGCACATGTTCTTTTTTATGATTGACATTAATTTTTCATCTATTTTTAGTAAGGAACTAAAATAAAATAAAAAATAAGAAATAAAATTGAACATGTCATTAAAAGAAGATGTGTTTTAAACGGAAACATTGGAGACCAAATTTTAAGTTAATCGTCTATCAAGTCCATCTTTATGCAACATAGGAAACAAGTCTCTTGACATTGTTGTCATTCCAATAATAATTCATATACAAACCATTTTTACATTGGAGATGCTCAAAGAGAATCAATTAGCATTGAAAAAATCTCTCCTTAAAAGCCATTCTTATTTATTTTATTTTATAAAGGAAAAAGTTACAATTAAACATAGAAAAAATCTTCATTTAAAAAAAAACCAAAAAATTAGCCTAAAATTTAGAATAGACAAATGGGAACAAATTATATATTATTTACTATTTTTTATAACAGTTTTTTTTTTATGTGTGCAAGTTGTGTCTAATATTCTAATTTAGATGAAACTAGTAAAATGGCTCGCATTTTGCTGTGGGAGTATTATACCGTTTTATATATTATTTTCAAATTTAATAAATTTTATTCATAATTTAAAATTTTATTTATCTCAATTATGAAAGAAAATAAAATAAAATAAAAAATATATTTTAATCAAACATAAAATGATAATCAAGTAAAATAATAATTCTATACCAAATAAAAATATCAGTTATATTGATATATATATATATACATATATACATACATAAATATACGAAAACAATATATGTATAGTGCATTGAATATTAATATGAGAAAGGATTAAATATTAATGTGAAACAAAAGTCTATGGATTAAATATTAATGTGAAACAAAAGTATCATGCATTACACATATTTTATCTATTAAAATGAATTTATTTAATTAAATGTGTAAGTGTAACAAACATTAAATATATTTAATATTAAACTTATGACATCTCTTAAAAGCTAACCAGACTCAAAAACCGAAAGAAAATAAATTGAATCTTATTTTTTATTTTTGGCTGTATAAATTTGTAGTCAAGTCAAATTGGATCTTGAAACCCGAGATTTATTTTATAGTAATTTTTTTAAAAAATATTTGTGATTTAAAATTCAGTTGCACTATAAAGAAAGATTTGTTCATCAACCAAATTTAAAAAGCAAGTATATCAATTTTTTGACTCTGTTTTGTTGAAGTTTGAATTATCGATACTGTGGTAGTGGTTGAGTGTCATTTTTTTTTTTTTAAGGAAAAGATGGAGATTGAGAGTAGGAATGACAATGGGTCAGGTTTGGACGGGTTTGGAAAAAACCAAACCCAAACCCAAACCCACGAACCTGCGAACTCCTGAGTATTTCTTGTTCCAAAGCGACTCACTCATGTGTGTGTAAATGGGTTCGAGTCAAACTCAGTTGTCGATAGTTATCCACATTAGTTTTCTTCTTTCAGACTTCAGAGAAAATGAAAAAAAAAAAGTAAAAAAAAGGCTTTAAAATGTATGAGAAAAATAATATATGAAGAAGAAGAAGAGTTTAAATTTTGAAGAGAAAAAAAATATAAAATAAATTGCAGAGAAAATAAATGGAGAATATGGGTTTTAGTTTTGAAGAGGGAGTGTGGGTGTTGAAGATCGAGAAGAAAAGAATACGAAGACAAAAGATTAAAAAAAAATATTGAAAGATATTTTAAAATCTGAAAAGACAAATAATGTGGGTCAACTGTATATGATGTAGGAAAAAAAAAATAAAAAAAAATTGTTATAATATTATTTGTTAAATAATTATTAAATCAAACGGGGTTTGTAGGTTCGGGTTTGTTTTTTTTTTTCTACACCTGAACCCGTGGCGGGTTGAGATTTCAAATCCAAACTAGCATACGGATTATATTTTCACATACCAAATCCTCTCCAAGCGGGTTGGGTTCGGGTTTAATTGTCATCCCTAATTGAGAGAAAGAGAGAAGGACGGTAGGTAGGAGAAAGAAAGAGAGGGAGGTGATGACATTTTTGTAAATAGATAGAAATCTATTAAATTTTACTATTTATATGAATAGTAATATTTTAGAGTTGTGTTTTAGTATATATAATAATTTAGATTAGAAAAAAAAAAGTAACAAAAAAACAAAGAATATTGGAAGATTTGAGAAAAAAAAAGAATATATATATTTTTGAAACAAATATTGTAATTGTTTTCTTGTATGTATCAAGTTGTATCTATTCTCATTTGTATTTTATGGTTATTTTTCCCATCTTTAATTGTGACCTTTTCCTTTATGAAAAAATAAATGAGAATTGCATTTATGGAGAATTTTTTAAAAATAATTGATAATTGCTAGAAAGATTTTTTAATGGATAATAGTCGGCACCCAAAATACTGATCAATGATTTTGATTAGATGAAAAAACCAATATAAGCCCTCTATGAATTTAATATCAAGCACCAATCAATGGTTTTTTCAACCAATCAAATCTCTTAGTATGTATTTTGGGTGCTGTTCAGCATCCGAGTATTGTCATTTTTTAAATGTTAATAAATATTAATTGGTTTTCTTTTATGTAACCTTTTATTTATCAAAATACCACATATTTGACAGTAATAATAGAGAAAGTTAACGGGGTGTGATAGAATGACTATTAATGTCACATTTTTCGTCTAACATAACCATTTTAAAACAAAATCTTCATATGATAGCCATTTTAATAGTGTCCAATCAAATTGGTGGTCACCGAGATAATTACCCATTATTATTATTATTTGATTATGTTATTATTATTATTATTATTTTATTTGATATACCACTTGTTTTCATTATTATCATTAATTTACATGATTTGTTTTGTAAATAAAAAAAAAATCATGGGTGTTTTTATAGTGATATAATCATTTTCCCCCTTGTAATTTACTATATTAGACATTTTACCCTATCTAATTTCAGTAATAATCATTCTTCCCCTAAAAAATAATATATTAGACACTTTACCGTCTCTAGTTCAGTAATGGTCATTCTCTCCCTGAAAACAAAAATGTTAGACATTTTACCTCATAACCGTCAGAATTCCATTAGTCAAGTACTTTGACCATCAAACAATCAATTAAATGACCTTATTATCCTTAAACATATGAGTTGTGCCCCCTAATAAAACCATAAATTGTTTTTAAAGAAAAAAAAGCATAAATAAATAAATAAAAAACTAATAAAAGTATTTAAAAAAACAGAATCGAAAATAAAAAATAAAAAAAATATTTAAATAAAAATTAATATAAATAATGAAATGTAAAAATAAAAAATTCATTTAAAAAACATTAATATAAAGAATAATAAAATAATAAAATAATATAATAGTAAAAAAAAAACTAAAACAATATTAAAATTTATTTTAAAATATTGAATTGTTTTTTAATTTTTGAAATACTGGACTTTTTGTTGCTACTTTTTTAATTTTTATTTTCAATTCTATTTTTAAAACATTTTTTTATTTTTTATTTTATTTTTCTGATTTTTTTTCCTCTAAAAACAAGCAGCGGTATCATTTAGTTTCAAGAATGTTATTTAATTGTTTTTTTTACAGTCAAAATATTTGACTGACGGAATTCTTAACGGTCAAATGGTAAAATATCTAATATTTTAGTTTTCATAAGGAGAATGAACATTACTGAAACTAGAGGGGATAATGTGTCTAATATTTTACTTTTCAGGGGGAGAATGATCATTATTGAAACTAAATGAGGGCAAAGTATGGCACACTACATGGAGGAAAATGATTATATCCCTTTTCTATATTATATATTTAGAAGTTGGAGAGAGATACAACTAGAACACACAATTTATGGATGCAATAGGTTTATTATTGAGTTTTCTCAATTCAATTTGTTTTAAAAAAATATGAAACGCGTTGAATCTGTTGATAGGATCGTTTCATAAAATTAAGAAGAAGAAAAAGATGCTAGTAGAATTGAGAGCAATTTGGTATTGTTATAGTTTTTAAAATAATCATTGTCAGTTGTACTGAAAACAAATTATATGTGAAATTAATCACATAACTGTTTGGTTAATAATGCCACTAAACTCAACTTAATAAATAGTGTTGAACCCCAGAAAGCTTTGAAATGTGCTATTAAGTTTTATAACTCTTTTGAAAATCAACAATCATCTCAACTAAAATGGTGTGTAGAGAAGATCATAAATAGATGTTTTTATATCGAAATAATAGACTTGTTGATTGTTAAAGAAGGTTAGGAAAAGTGTCTTACATGTGTTACATTTGATGATGCTTTTAATGGTTTAAAGCCATTGTACATCAAATAACACCAAAAAACTAATTTGTAGTGCAAAACATATACCGAAAATAATAGACTTCCAAGGAAATGACATGATACAACTAAATCTCCCATGGCCAATTCCCTTGTAAGTTGTAACATTCTCATGTACTTTTAGTTCAAGAACATCAAAATGTAGTAGTGTTCTTGAACTAACAATTGACTCAAATAAAAACTATATACCAATTTTGATATGGATGATAATTCCTTGGAATGATGGAATTTGGATGGAAACGACATTCTCTTGTGGTTTTAATCTAAACAATGAACTTGAGTCCATTAAATTAGAGGCACAAGAAAGAACCTATGATTTTAGAGATTTTAGAGTTTAATGATTATTCAAAACAAATTATATTGTAAAGGTTTGTTTGAGATTTTGTTTTTTAAATACTAATTTGAGTATATATATAATATTTTAGTGGGGGTACATATCGTAACTTTTTCGCAGGGTTAGATAAATATGATACTCAATCATAGGCTAAACTCCATAATTGGGCCAATGGATGCCCACAAACCAGCACAGTGTAGACCCTTACGTGGGCATGGCCTACTTAATTATTAAGGCAAATTGCTCAAACATCTCCTTAATTATAACTCGTTGGACTTTTTGCAAAATATTATATAAACCTCTCCTATTAATTTCCGTTAGAACTCAGCTGATAGATGGAAGAGCTTGAGATTTATGTAATTGACTCTCAAATTAGTGGTTTGAATCATACCAATGATAAAAACTTCAAAAAAATACCTTGTAAATAAATAGGTATTGTAAAAAAAAAAATCATTAAAACTTAAAATTTCAAGAGTAAAAATGTATATTTTGCGTATCAAACAAGAAAAAAAAATCCCTAAAATAAATATATAACTAATTATTAAATTCAGACAGTAGATAAAGAGAAAAATTATTATTATTACAATTTAGGAAAGCAATTAAAACATACTAATCAATCGTAGTTGTTTTTTGTTTTTTGAAAACCAATTAATTGTCTTTGATTTTAATTAATTATGATATAGTTAGTTATATCAGGGGTGTGTATGCAATTAAAGTAATATTTTCCGATGCTTTCAAAAACAAGTCTTAAAATAAAGGTGTTAGTGAAAATAAACCTCCTATTAGTCACCACGCACATGTACTTCCCATAAGCTCCATTTCAAAAAACTGAACCCAGATACAGAGCAAAGTAGAAAAGCGTGACTCAATCGTCACTAAACCCTGACTCACAGAGAAAACAGAAACCACTCGTCCCAAAACCCTAATTGACCCTCTTTTGCTGTGAACCTTCATTTTAACCAAACCAAATACAATGTTGCTCTCGAAGCCAAGAACACAGAACTTCCATGTCCATCGTTGTTGCATCAAACCTGCTTGATTTGTATCAAGTACCAGATTCCCTAGCGTTAGGTTTCAAAATATTCAAAGTTCTGGCCTTAAAGGCAAAATCTTTTTGAGTTTTAGCAGAAAAGCCGAAAGCTTTTTGACCTCTAGTGTCAAAGTTCAAAGCTTTGTGAAGTCGACTTCAAGTTCAACTGACAATGAAGCACAAGTCGCATGCTCTTCAGTTGCAAATGAATTTTTTTTCACAACAGTTGCCGTTAAAAGTATTTTGAAAGTCACCAAATGTTGGAAAATTTCTTCTAGGGTGGCTTTGGTGTTGATGATAATGATGACAATGTGTAGTCGTGATCAAGCCTTGGCTCGTGTGGATGGTGTTGGGTTTGGAGATTCGTATTCATCATCATTGAAGACCTATGTAGACTTTTATTCAATAATTGCAAAATCAGCTGAGCAAAATCAACTCTTTTCAAGTCATAAAGAGACATATTTTCTTAAGATTAAGCCACTCGTGGCACTGTTGATGTATTTGATGGGGAGTGTACTTATTTTTGCATTGGTTGCCTATTATGAATCCAGGAAGGGTAATGAAATCAGAGTTATCAAGCGCCAGGTTAAATATTTATATATATATATAAAGTATTAAAATGTTAATTCAATCCATTTTATAGATTTGCTTCAATTTTTGTTGCATGTTTGATGAATATATATATTTGTTTTCTCACAATAGTTTCACTTATCTAGGTGGGATTGTGCACCCATAGATCATGTATACATGGTATTCTTAACTCATATTCAAGAGGTGAGGTATTACAGGAGCTTCCTCAGTCTCACATGGTTTTAGACGTTTATTGAGGGGTAAAGCTTTTATTTGTAGATAAGTAAAAGCTTTTTGTTTGTTTTTATTCAAAACATCTGAATATAAACATCCAAATTTTATGACATTATCTAAATGGAGGCAAGTTCAATATTTTGCTGCTTCTATCTTAATAAATCTATAATTTGGTGACCACACCTCAAAATATTGGTCGAGGTATAAATTTGAATCCCCATCCCACAGGTAAAAAAGAAAAAGTGAAAAATAAAAAAGTTCTAATTTATGATAAATGTAAAGTTGGCTGACTTATAAAGTCACTCTTTGATCCATTTCCTCCACCTAGCACCATTAACACCAAAAGTTAAAAATGCATTTAGTAATTCGAAAGAGTTACTCAATCAACATTAGTTGGTTTGTAAAGGGACATCAACTTTTAAAGAAAGCCATAACCTATGGACTTGCTGATTATTTTGATATTGTTGTTATTTGCACATATATACATGTAGAAATTTATATTGATATAGTTTTGTTCTAAGTTTATTAATTTTATTTATTAGTAATACAACATGTAAAGCCATTGTTTACATATATTGGCTCAAAGTTCATTTGGCTTATTTTGATTATTATATGGTTGCAGACACAGCACAATGTTTGATTTATATGCATGGTTCCTAAAGATTTAAGAAAGAGTGAAATTCTTTATATTTCATATTAAAAAAAAATACAGCACTAGATTTCTTTTATATATTACAATAACTTGTAAAAGTAGGAGTAATTAAACTACCTAATCTCTAATTTAGGAAAGTACAATAAAACATAATATGTACAGAATAGAATAAAAATACGATTTATTTCCTAAAAAAAAGCCTTATTGACCTAATTAGTAGAGATCACAACTGATTCGGACATAATTTAGTTTTTCTTTCCAACACCCACTCAAAGTGGTCTGAAAATGCCATACATACCCAGCTTGCACACCAATTTGTCAATTTATCAATTTATCAATTTATCAATTTGTCCTCTTTGTAGACCCTTGGTGAGAAGATCAGCTACATGTTCAGATGTAGGTAGATAGGACATACAAACCAGTCCACTATCTACCTTTTCCTTGATGAAAAACTTGTCCATCTCTACATGTTTAGTTCTATCATGTAGAACTAAGTTATGAGTTATTGCAATTGCAGTTTTGTTGTCGCAATAGAGTTTTAGAGGTAATGTAACTTGGATTTTTAGATCTTCAAGAATTTTTGTAATCCAAATCACTTCACAAATCCCAAGAGCAGTTGCTCTAAATTCTGTTTCAGCACTAATTCTTGCAACTACATTTTATTTTTTATTTCGCCAAGTCACAAAATTCCTTCTAACAAATGTACAGTAGCCAAAAGTCGATCTCCGATCTGTTACACTTCCAGCCCAATCTGCATCTTTATATACTTAAACATGCAAATGACCCTTGTTAGAATATAACAGCCCCTTTTTAGGAGTTCCCTTTAAGTACCTCAAGATTCTCATAATTGTATCAAAGTGCTTTCGTTCTGGTTAGTGCATAAACTGGCTAACCATGCTCACTGTAAAAAAAATATCAGGCCGGGTGTATGCCAAGTAAATTAACTTGCCCACAAGTTTTTGGTATTGTTCTCGGTCCAACATGTTTTTAGGATCAATGGCTTCAAGTTTTAGATTTGACTCTATTGGAGTCCCGGCTGCTCTACAAGCCAACATCTCGATCTCTCCCAACAAATCCAACACATATTTCCTTTGGGACTCAAAAATGTCTTCCTTAGATCTAGCAAACTCCATGTCTAGGAAATATTTCAATCCTCTTAGGTGGTGTTTGGTTGGGTGGAATGGAATGGAAAGAAATTCATTCAATTTGTTTGGTTTGTTAAATTCTAATGGAATGAACATTCCATTGGAATGAGGATTCCACCATTTTGGTGGAATGAACATTCCATCCAAAAACCAATGGAATGCCCATTCCATTCCATTCTATTAACACATTTTCTTTCCAAAAATAACCCTCTATCCCACAACTCAATTCCAAAAATACCCCAATTTCCAAAAATAATATATATATATATATATTATAAATATCATACTATTATATAATATTTATTATTATTATTATATACATATATTATATATGAATTATTATTTATACTTTTATATTATATTATTATTATCCAAAATATATATTATAGTATACAAAATATATTATTATTATTATATTTATATATATATTAAATATATATACTATATAATTTAAACTTTTATATTTTATTATTATTATCCAAAATATATATATATATATTATATTTTCTAATTATTTATATTATATTTATAATATATAATATATAATATATATTATATTATATATAAATATATATATTGATATATATATAATATTTATAATATATATTATTATATAATTTATACTTTTATATTTTATTATTATTATCCAAAATGAACATTATATTTTCTAATTATATATATTATTATATATATATACACATTATATAATTATATATAATATTTATATATTTAATAATATTAATATTAATAATATCAATATTTCTAATATATAATATATAATATTTATAGTATATAATATTTCTAATATATAATATAGAGTAATATATATTAAAAAATATATATAATATTTATAATATATATTATTATACAATTTATACTTTTATATTTTATTATTATTATCCAAAATGAACATTATATTTTCTAATTATATATATACACATTATATAATTATATATAATATTTATATATTTAATAATATTAATATTAATAATATCAATATTTCTAACATATAATATATAATATTTCTAATATATAATATATAATTATATATATTTAATAAAATATATAATAATATATATATATATATATATAATATTTATATTATATATATTATTATGTAATATATTTATATGATATATATTATATAATATATAATAGTATTAATATTACTAACATATAATATATAATATATAATATAGAAATATATATATTTTATATTATAATAATATATATTTTATATTATAATATATATATATATATAATATTTATATATAAATATAATATTATATATACTTTCATATTTTTTTTATCCATAATATATAATGTTATTATAAATGTTTTGTAATTAGGGGTATTTTGGTCAAAATACAATTGATTCCATTCCATTCAGTTGTTAACCAAACAAAATATTACTGATTCATATATTGATTCTAAAGTTCCAACCAAATAAAGAAATCAGTTTTCCATTCATTTCCATTCCGATTCTCATTCTCATTCCATCATGGTAACCAAACGCCACCTTAAGTCTTTAATTTTGAATTCACTAACCAACAATTTTTTCAATCTCTTGAGTTCTTTTTCATCATCTTCGGTCAAAATAATATCATCTACATAGGCGATTAAAATAGCATTATTCCCTTCACTAGAGTGTTTAAAGAACAAAGTATGATCCCATTGGCTTTGACAATACCTAAATTTCTTCACAACCTTACCAAACCTATCAAACCATGTCGTAGGAGATTGTTTGAGTCCATATAGGGATTTCACTAGCCTGCATAATTTCTTATAGCTAAATTTACTCTCAAACCCGAACGGAGGATCCATGAAAACTTCCTCTTTAATACTGTCATTTAAGAAGGCATTCTTGACATCAAGTTGATGAATAGACCAATTAAAAATTGTTACCATAAACATTAGAATCCGAATTAAATTAATCTTTACTACTGGTGCAAAAGTCTCTTGATAATCAATGCCGTAAGTTTGAGTGAACCCCTTAGTTACAAGTCTGGCTTTGTGTCTTTTGTAGAACCGTCAACCCTACACTTAATAGTAAACATCCATATACACCCAACGGTTTTTTTCCTACTGGTACATCAACAATTTCCCAAGTTTTATTTTTATTGAGATCATTTATCTCTTTCATAACAACTGGTTTCCATTTTAGGTGTTCAAGGGCTTCATGTAATAAGAATAAATAGGTGAGAGATTTTTGAAGTGAAAGCTTTGTAATAGGACAAATATTTAGCTATTAGATGTGTGGTACACGGTCGGACTCCTTTTCTAACAGCTATGGGGACATCAAAGTCTGTAATTTCATTAGTTTCTGGTATGTCAAGATTTTTTACAACTTTAGAAGGCTTAGGAATATGAACAAAGGTCTTACCTGGCTGATTCAAATTTGGTTATGGTATAGGATCAGATAACAACTTCGGAGTTACAATTGGTTCAAGAATAGGACCTGAAAACAACAATTGGGTCTGTATCAAATCCGGTTGTCATTTATTACCATGAGATTTTCTTCTTGAATACACCTTAATCTCGGTTGTGGGATATTTCTCCAGATTTGGATCTTTATCCTGTAATGTTTCTTCCTTGAAATTAGAAGTATAGAGATTTAACATTTTATTAGGCTCTAATTCTACACTATTTTCAAACTCCTTTTCTTGTAACACATCAGTTTCTTTGGCTTCTAAAGAATCTGTAGCATAATTGGGGAAGAAAAAATTGGAACCATCAACTTCATTTCGACAAATACATTTGGTAAAACACAATTGTTAGTTTCCCAAAAACTATTTTAGTATCAAAAAGGAGTTTTTTTCCACAAAAAAACACATTCATACTAATATATGGATTTGCTTTGTAACAGGATTAAAGCACTTATATCCCCTTGTGTTAGGTGCATAGCCAATGTTAAAACGCATTTTTCAGCTCTAGCAACTAACTTTGATTGAGACACTTTTAGAGGCAAATTTGAAGTGAGCTAATTCTCAGGAAACCAATTTTTAATAAAAATCAAAGGTGTTTGATGATTTAAAACACGAGATGGAACTCTATTTATCAAATGTGTTACCGTTAAAACTGCATCTCCTCATAAATACATGGGCACATTCATAGAAATCATAAGAGCTCTATTAACTTCTAAAAGATGAGGATTTTTCCTTTCAGAGGCACCGTTTTGTTGCGTTGTATAAGGACATGAAGATTGATGTTGGATTCCTTTTTCAATAAAAAAATTTCCAAGATATTGGTTTTGGTTTGAAATTGGTTTTCAATCAAGGTATAGAAATCCTTAAATATTTTTTCAACATCAAATTTTTTATTCATCAAGTAAATCCAACATAATATAATGTGATCATCTATAAATGTCACAAACCATCTCTTATCAGTTAGAGTAAGCAATTTACAAGGTCCCTAAACATCACTATGAATCAAATACAAGGGTTTGGAGGACCGGTAAGTTTTTGAATGATATGGATTGCGATTACTCTTTGAAAAACAACACACATCACATTGGAAATTCTCATGAGATAAATTATTAAATAGATTAGGGAATTAATGTTTTAAATAAGCAAAACTAGGGTGTCCTAATCGCTAATACCAAATCATAATCTGTTTTATGACAGGAAGAGAACTGATGTTACATTTTAACCCCAAAGCAAGTGTATTGACCGAAGAAGAGTCCTCCAAGTAGTAAAATCCATCTTTCATTTTAGCATTGTCAATCATCGTTCCCAAAGTATTGTCCTAAAATTCACAGATTGTAATCGCAAAACAATTAGAGTCTTGAGATAGTTTACTTACTGCTAAGTGATTACAAGACAGGTGAGAAACATGTAAAACAGATTTCAAAATAATACTTGATGAAATTTGAATGGAACCTTTTTCCAACAATTGGGGATAAATTTCCATCTATTATTCTCCCTTTCTCATTACCAGGGAATGAAAAATAAGTTTTTAACAAGAAAGAGTTGCTTGTCATATGATCAGATGCACCAGAATCAATGATCCATGGTGCAGGGACAAGTTTGCTTGATAAACCAGTAGAAAATATACCTGATTGAGCAAGAGATCCACTGGGTGCTGGTTCCTGGACCAGATTTGATGAATTTCAGAAGTTGATCCAACTGCTCCTTGTTGAAGTAATTCTGATCGGCTACATTGGCAGTAAGGGGTGTTGTCTGCCTCTTGTCTTTGGGCTTTCAATTAGCCGGCTTGCCATGAATTCTCCAACAGGTTTCTCGAGTGTGGTGATGTCGGTTACAATGTCACACTAGAGTTTCGGATTGTTATCATATTTGGGGAAAAACACTTTATTGGTTGAGGCATTTTGTGTACTTAAAGCTGAGGTTTCTACAAGAGACCAAACTATTTTTTTTTTCCAACATCACCATTCGCCTGTTTTCTTCCCTTCGTACCTATGCAAACACTTCATTAATGGAGGGAAGAGGTTGCCGACCAATTATTCTCCCCCTAACTTCATCAAACTCGACGTTCAACCCCGTAAGAAACCGAAAAACTCGGTTATTGTCCAATAACGTTTGATAATGAGCACCATCCTCTAGATCTTTCCATTTGTTCTCATTAAACATGTCAAGATCCTGCCATAATAGTTTCAAGTGGCAAAGTATTTGGTAATGATGTACGTACCTTGTTTAATCTCTCCGAGTTTGAGTTGTAATTCATAGACTTGAGATTGGTTATGCAGATCAGAGTACATTTGATTTAAATTGTCCCACATGTCCTTAGCATTTGA
This sequence comes from Dipteronia dyeriana, assembly GCA_032871835.1. Taxonomy (NCBI): domain Eukaryota; kingdom Viridiplantae; phylum Streptophyta; class Magnoliopsida; order Sapindales; family Sapindaceae; genus Dipteronia; species Dipteronia dyeriana. The sequence goes on along the minus strand of CM065299.1, from coordinate 98,277,620 downwards.
ATAACCAAGATAATTCGCATTGATATCCTTCCCCATAGTGTTGACAAGTCAGGCCATAACCATAGAATTTTTTGCATCCTAAGTTGCATACGTGTTGTCATTTGCATCTAGTTTAGCCTTATCGTCTATCGAGTACGCTATTTTGCCACGCCCGCATGTATACATCTTAAGAAAGTGACCAGCGGATAAAGTTGTAGCCATTCAACTTTATGTTAGTAATTCGTATTGAGTGTTGATCGGATGAGGGTTGTAAGGGTGGTTGGTTGTTTGCGGACATTGGCATGGGGTTGGAAGTAGAAGAGTTTTTAGACATAATGTAAGGAAAGAAAGAAATCGAAAATTATGTTCAAGATTTATGAACGCATAGAATAACCTAGTTCTCAGAGTTGGAACCAGACTCTGATATCATGAAGATTTGATAAAGAGTGAAATTCTATATACTTCATATTAAAAAAATACAGCACTAAGTTTCTTTTATCTATTACAATAGCTAATTTGTAGGAGTATGACTAATTAAGCTACCTAATCTCTAATTTAGGAAAGTACAATAAAGCATGATATGTACAGAATAGAAACATGATTTATTTCCTAAAAAAGTCTTATTGGTCGAATCAGTAGAGATCACAATTGATTCGATCATAATTCAGTTTACCTTTCCAACATTTTCTATACGGTTGTTTATTCATCTGTAAGTAAAAATCCTCTCTTTGACATTTTAGTTTGTCAATATATTTGAGTAAGCAAATTATACTTAGTTCTATTGATAGAGTTGTCGATGTTTGTTTTGGATGATAACGATTGGAATATTACTATCTCCTTTCTTCAAACCATCCACGTATGTAGGAAGCGAAACATAAACAATTTCACATTAGATTCCTGACCCCTTCTTGCTATTTTTGTGTTGGAGACTGTAATGATTAGATTAATTATTATTTCATGCGTGGCAATCGTGTAGGTGGAAAAGTGTAAGAGTAAAGAAGATGCAGAGGAATACCTCATAAAGCTTTCGGATGAGGAACAGGTTAATTGGGTGTAGAGAGACTTGTTGATATATCCAATGTAATATATACAAGCACGTCTTCAAATGAAGATAACGCAAAGCGTACTGATACGTTGGTATGTTAAATTTAAGTTGTTGACATAAACTCACAATGCTAGTCTCAAATTTTATCAATCTTTAGAGAACCAACATGAATTAGAGCCTTGTTTTCTTTTTCTTTTTTAGTCCATTTGCTTTTCATTATGTAGGTGACAATCTTGGTGGTTGCTAAGGGTAAAGCAGTGGATAGTTTTCCTCCATGTATTGGTTGTAGGGACAATATAAGGGAAGCTTACAAGACCCTTATAGAAATTGCCAAGGCTGCCGAATTACAGGTGTTAAAAAAAAAAAACATTTTCTCAATATTGACTTGTAGATTCTGCTATTGGTGAGCTTTATGACTTGTTTTTGTGCAAATTACAGGCATTGGATGTACTGTGGGTTGACACGCCACGAGGGGAAGAGCTCAGTTAAGAATATCCACATTTAAGCCTACTTGGAGAATATTATTATTGTTAGGTTCTTGCTACATTTACTCCAACTTGGGGAATATTATTAGGATAGTCTACTATCTAAAAAGATTATTAGGTTTTTATTACATGTCTTTTGGTAAAAGATTATTAGGGTAGAGAAAATGAGCCCATGCTTGAGAACAATCTTGTTACATGTTTTTTTAGTGAAACACTGCATCTTTGACTCAAAAAGTAAATTTTATAGAGGAAAAATGAATTATATTAGAAGAAAAATCCTATCAAAATTCATACAAACAACTTTGAAAATCAAAATTCAACTCAAATGGCATGTCAGAAATATCATAAAGGGTGTGTTTGGTACATGGGACGAGACATAACGGGACGAGATAACTTTCTCTTGTCCCACGTTTGGCGCACTATTAACATGGGACATGACGGGACAATATGGGACAAAAACCACAAAATCTTGTCCCACCTCAGACCCTCGACCAGGTTTGTCCCATGCGTGGGACAAGCGCTAAAAAGACAATTTTACCCTCAAAACTTCCACAAATTACAACTATAAAATTAAAAACCTAATAGATCTCCCATCCTCACTCGCCCATCGCTTCTTTCTTCTCTCTCTCTCTCTCTCTCTCTCTCACCACCAGTCGTAGCTCCGTCCTCGTTAGGGTCGGTGTCGCGTTAACTCACCGCCGGATCTGGTGGTTGACTGGTCTGATGCATCATTTATACGGCTTCAATTCGTTGAACCATTTTCAAGATCCAATACAAAGTTCTCAGAGTTCTTCAATTTCTCAGTACTTTTCAAGATCCAATTTCAGAGTTCTTCAAGTTCTCATATCCAGATTTTTTTTAATTATTATTATTTTTAAGATTTTGTGTATATAAGTTGATTACATATTGATGAAGAAGATGTTTCATAAAGATCTGGATTAGCTTTCGAATCTGATAAAGATTTGGATGCATTTGAATCTAATGAAGAAATTGGTTTGATGAATATTCAATGAAGTAAAAAACGCGGGTTGATTTTTTTTATTAAGCTTTTTTATCACATAAATAAAATAATAAATCTAATCAAATAAAATAGGCAAACCGGGGAATTGTGAACATGACCATAAATCTAATCTAAAATGAAATATGATTCTTTAAATTTGGCCAAAAATTTAATTTTTTTTATTGATATGGACATCAATCTAACATGTTAGATATTATTATTGATATTATTATTATTATTATTATTATTATTATTATTAGAAACAAAAATTAACATGTCTTTCAAAAAAATATTAATTAAAACTATTTTTCACTTGCAATATATTTTTATTTAACAATTTTTATTTAATAAAATCAAATAAATACTAAATTGTCATCTCATTCGATACTAATATGTGGTAACAAACATTAGACATAATAAGAAGGGCACTTTGGTCATTTGAATATCTTGTTCTGTCTTGTTCCAGCCATATCAAATGTATAATGGTACAGTTCACAGTTCTGTCCCAGACATTCCAAACACAATACAGATCAACTGTCCTGTCCTGTCCCGTCCCGTCCTGTCTTGTCCCGTCCCGTCCCGTCCTATCATGTCCTGTCTCGTCTCATTCCGCTACCAAACACACCCAAAAAGATGTTTATAATTGTAATACGTAAGACGTCAAAATTCATGCATTTTTTAAATAACTTGTTAGTTGTTAGAGAATGTGAAGAAAAGTGTCTTGCATGCATCTTATTTGATGGTTTAAAACTACACTTCATCAAGTGACACCAAAAAAAAAAACAATACAGAATAATAGGCTTCCAATGCCCAATTCACTTATCCTGTGCTCAAATACTTTTAGTTCAATAACAACTATATAATACAGAACACCTAAATGTAGTGTTCTTGAACTAACAATTGACTCAAAAGGAAAACTATATACCAATTTTGATATGGATAATGATTGTTCCTTGGAATGATGGTATTTGGATGGAAAAAACAGTTTCTACTCTAAATGATGAACTTGAGTCCATAAAATTAGAGGGACAAGGAAAGAATCTATGATTTTAGAGATTTTAGAGATTTTAGAGATTTTAGAGTTAAAACAAATTATATTGTAAAGGAATGTTTGTATTTTTTTTTTTTAAAATACCAAGTTTGGGTATATATATATAAATTTAGAGGGATTGTGATTTTTTTTTTTACTAGTTAAATATGATACTCAATCATGGGCTAAAACTCCATAAATGGGCCAATGGATACCCACTTCCAGCACAATGTGGACCCACGTGTGGGCCTGGCCTACTTTGTTGTTGTTTTTTTGTTTGGCAAATTGCTCAAGATTCTCCCTAATTTAGGTCTAATTATAATTAGTTGGCCTTTTTGCTTAAAATTATACAAACCTTTCCTAACGATCGGTCATTTCCATTGGAACTAAATATTTTAAGAGTAAAAGTGTATTTTTGTTCGTATTAAATAAGACAAAAATTATGTAAAATTATTAAGAGTATACGACCTAAAAAATTAATTCAAAATTCAATTCAAATGATGTGACGAATGACATTGTAAATACAAATTACTTGCACATCATTTTGGTTGATTTTTGAGTTGATTAGCATTAATGGGTTATCAAATCCATGTTGTAGATAGAGAGGGAAATTATTGATTCGTTTAAATAAATGGGTCCGTATCGGGTGTCAGTAACGGGTTGGTAGGTAATCCTGACTAACAGTGTTTATCCCATCCACAAGCGGGTTAATTTATAATTTTAAATTATTGAGGGTATAATTGAAATCGTACTCATCATATATAATGTAATTAATATTGAAACCTTAAACCTAGACACAAAAATCACACACCACGACCACCATTCTCTTTCTCTCTGCCTCTCTCACTTCCGAACTCTCCGGTTGTTATTGCGTCTCCAAACCTTCTTCGTCTCACTCTCGGCAAGGTAATGTTTTTCTTCTATTGATTGTGATTTGTGTTTGAAATATTTTTTTTTTTTTTTTTTTTTAAATCTGTGATTTGCGTTTAAATTTGTTTGCTTTTATTCAAAACATCTGAATATAATAAGCCATATTTTGTGACATTGTCTGAATGAAGGTCTGATAAACATGTTGTTGCTTCTATCATACTAAATCTCTAATTTGGAGCTTTGATGTCTCTCCATGCTCGCTTAACTCAATAAGGGCATGTAATTTAAATTGCTTAGAGATATATTTCCCTCAAGTAGTAAACCCTATTATTTTGTTGTCCAAATCCCCAAATCACATCTTAGCCAACTCTTCCTTTTGTGCATATTGATGCCTACAATAGTGCCCTTGGATAATAAGTTCTCTTTGGGAGCCGAAACATAACGAAGTAATTGCTCCAATCTAACTAGTATAGGTGTTTAGATTCATTCTATGAATAGAAAAAAATGGTGTTTGATACATGCTTAATTCCAAGTAATACGTGCAAGTGGAAGTGTCATAGTCAGATTAGTAGTTAGGTTGTTATGTTTGGATTAGTTAGCAGAGGAATAAATTAGTTAGAAGTCTTGATTTCTGCCGATGATCCAAGGTTGTTATGTTTGGATTAGTTAGCAGAGGAAGGAATTAGTTAGGAGTCTTGATTTCTGCAGACGAGGATCATCATGTTGTTACACAACCGATGTTTAGCTTCTTTCCTTTTTTCATGCAAATGAGTTCTATCTTCTAGCTTGGAGTGTATTGTTCATAAGCCTATTTATGGGTTTGAACTAATTAATAATATACCTCATTTGCGTGAAAAAAGAAAAGCAGCTAAACATCAATTGTGTAACAAGATGATCCTTATCAGCAAAAATCAAGACTCTAACTAATTTATTCCTCTACTTATTAATCCAAACTAATCCAAACATAACAACCTAACCACAAATCTTACTAGAACACTTCCACTTGCACGTATTACTTGAATTTAGCACGTATCATTGTCATCCATGAACTAAAGGTTAAGAGATTCCATTTTAGTTGCTTTATCTAGCAATCTGCTAAGCTAATCCACCACTAAAATGAAAAGAAAAGGAAACTAGTAATCTCTAGAATCCAAAACCCTACCCTTGGCAAAATCATTCAAGACAAATGTAAAGTTGACTGATTTAAGTCACCCTTTGATTCATTTCCTCCACCTCGCACCCAAATGGTTGGTTTCTAATATGAACTCTACTCTAAATTGATTTTAAACACATTCCCTTCTTTTTCCCCCCTAATATACTTGCTTCATTAGCTATAACGACCACATCAAGAATATGTCTATAGTTCACAAAGGCTCCTTGAGCAGCTGAAATTCACAGCCCTTGTTAATTTTAATAAGCTGCTTTAAAGCTTCATTCTTTAACTTAAAAAGTTTAAGATTTATTTTCTTGGATTTGGAAACTTCTATCTATCCTCATATGTTGACAAGTCGGACACCTTAAAAATGCCCTTAGTCCTCAATATATTTTTAAGTTCAGGAGGCATTTAGTCCTTAATAATAGTAGTAAGTTGCAGGAGTAGCAGATCGTTTGTTTCATGGTTACGGTTCCTACAACTGTTTATTCATCCTTTAGTAAAAAATCCTCCCTTTGACATTTGAGTAAAGCTTATTGTACTTGAATTCTATTGATTGAGTTGTCGATGTTGATTTGGATAATAACAATTGGAATATTACTATCTCCTCGCTTCAAACCATCCACATATGTAGGAAGCAATTTGGAAAGCGTACAGATAAGTTTGGTAGGTAAAATTTAATCACAGAATCTTTCGGTATTTGATTTATGTGAGGTAAGGATCTTTCGGTGCTATATTTGATTTATGTGAGGTAAGTAATTTATAATACAATTAATAACATTTTTACTTTTGATTTTCATCATTTTAATGACTTTTTCAATTGAAAATGTGATTGCAGGGAGCCAGGGACAACACAAAGGTAGCTTTAAGGTTTTGACTGAATTTTTAAAGGGCAACAGAAGATAAAATCTCTTGCACGACATTGATGCAATGAAAGTTGAACACAATGACAAAACTTACTCAACTTTCACTTGGAGTCACTATACTCCATTGCTTTTTAAGAATTCAATCAATTTGCCCTTAAGGCTATTTTCATGTCATCACTGCAATCACGGATTCAATAACTTCAATCACATATTCAATAGCAATAGCAAAAATCAAAAGTATAAATGTTATTAATTGTTTTATAAATAACTTACCTCACACAAAATCAAATGTCTCAAATATAAGTCATATACTCGTATGACACAATCAATTATGGTATTGAAAGATATCCTGTTTTTATCTATTATGGACACAAGACTTTGCCTCTCCAATTAAAGTTTGATGTTGAAAAAAAAAAACATTTGGTATGTTTTAATATTTCTGTTATTCCACTATTTTATTTCCATTAAAAGAAATAAAAACATATATCATTTAGTATATTTATTGATAATAAATATATTGGATGATTTGTACTTTGATTTATTTTAATAAAAGTAAAGCGCATAATAAAAATAAGAGAGAAAATAAAAAAATTTCATGGGAAATATTAAACTTTTATTTATAACCACTTTTGAAATTTTATTTGTTAATAGTCACTTAAAAAAAACAGCATATGTCTATAAATTACAAAAATACATTTGGATTTGATTTTAAAAAAAAAAAACTGAAAACACACTTGAAATCATAACTAAAATCTAAAATTAAACTTAAAATCAAGGCTTAAAACTTGAAATCTTGTCTAAAAACATGAAATTTTAAAACTTGAAATCTTGTTTAAATTGAAATATTGAAACTTGAAATATTGAAACTTGAAATCTTGACTAAATTGAAATGTTGAAACTTGAAATGTTCTGGGTTTTTAGATATTTCGTTTTCTTCTATTTTTTCCGGTAGATCTAATCACCGGTGGAGGGGGAGCTCGACGGCGTTGTTAGACGGTCGTGAAGCCCAAACGACCGCACACCGACACTCCGGCAAGCCGTCGACAACGTGTGAGAGAGAAAGGAGAGGAGAGAGAAAGAGAGGTGAGTGAAAGAAAAGAGAGAACGAAGAGAGAGAGGTGTGGGGAGAGAGAGGAGGCCGACGACGGTTCATCGACACACCGTCGACGTGAAAGAGTGATCGAGGAGAGAGAGAGGAAAGGAGAGAGGAAAAAAAAAAGAAAAGAGAAAGTGTTTGAGGAATTGGGGATGGTTTTTATATAAAGACATTCAAGTAATTTAAAAAAAAAATTATTAACAGATAAATTTTCGTATATGATTAAAAATAAAATTTTCATAATAATTATCATTTTTAACCATTTTTACTAAAAATAAAGTGATCCGTATCTTTTACCGTAAACCGCATTGTTAGAATTTGGTTGCAGTGATAATTGTCTTTCAACATGCTAATTATGTCATGCACTACCTTGTTAAAATTTGTTTGCAGTGATAATTTTGTCTTTCAACATGCTAATTATGTCAGCTGCCCACTGATAGAAGACCGGGGGTTTTGACTATTCTTGAAAAGTGAGGGGTAAAATGTCGATGGTTTTGACTATTTATGGAAAGTAAAGGGTAAAATGTCGATCTCACAATCATTAGGAAACTAATTATTGCCCTATTTTTTATATATTGCAAGAATTCTTCATCACTTTATCACTAACATGATCCTCATTCCTCAAAATTCATGATAGCTTAATTTGATTTTTTTTTTGCACGAATCTTTTCATGGTTAGTAGACGGCAGGTGGGGATTTTGACTATTCTTGAAAGGTGGAGTAAAACATTGATCTAGCAATTGTCAGGAAACTAACTATTACCCTACATTTTATATATTGCAAGAATTCTTCATCAGTACGTCAGTACAGATCTTCGTACCTCAAATTTTAATCCAACTTAATTTGATTTTTTTTTTCTTCATGAATTTACAATAGGAGACCCCTTTTACTTATAATACAATAGTATAAATCTAATTGTGTTTTTACTAACTTGTTCTCTGATGCCAAAACCCGCGGCTGGGTCTCAGAATTTGCTTTAAGAGTGCCATTTTGGGAACATTCCAATGCTCCACATGCCTGAAAATTTAGAAAAATGTCAAAAGTTGAAAACCACCAACAATCAGTTGCTAAAATGATATAAAATAAGAGACACTTCTAATTGCAATACGTAACCTGCTAACTTTTCCGGTTTCCATATCGAAATAATACTCTGTATATCCAGTTGCTGCAACACGGCTTAATGTAGTTAGTGGCCACGCATATTTTTAAAAACCTTTTAGTTGTTTGTTGTTTGTTGTTAGAGAACAAGTAGGAAAGTGTCTTCAATTTATCTCATTTGATTATGCTTTTGAGGGTTTAAAATCATTGTACATCAAGTGACAAAAATGAAGAAGCAATTTTTAATGCAAAGCACATACCGGAAAGAATAGGCTTCCAAGGAAATGACATGATACAACTAAATCTCCAATGTCCAATTCCCTTATCCTGTGCCCAAAATACAATCTGATGTCAATTTATTAAAAGAAAATATTGAAGTTGGTAGTGGAGAAAATCTATAGAATCATCATGCAATCTATATGCTCATGTTTCAAGTGACTTAATTCGAAGATATACTACATGTTGGAACAAAAAACAACACTTCAGAATGCATGTCTATTTAGTTTCAGACCTCCCATTATCTTTGTTTTAAAGGGGGGTTTTACGGTGTTTGGACGTGTATTGTGCGCATGTGCGTATTATTGAGTATTATGTCATCTGAATGTTTATATTTATCAACATAACAACGCCCATAATGCACGTACACATAACAACACACACAATGTAGATACACATAACACACGTCCACACACTATACAAACCCCATTAGTCTGATAGCGGAGAAACAAATGCACTCTGGAGCTCATTTTTTGTTCCACCAGGACCACCACTAGATACAGTACCTCCATGTATGATGAGCTTTAATTAGTTAATTACCTCAAAATCCTCCCACCTCATAAGCTTCATATTTGACTTTTCAATAAGCAATCCAAAATTTGTACAATTCCTTTTGAAACGGCTAAGTCCTTTAAAGGAACCAGCTGGATCAGCAAACTCACAATCTTCTTCATATGCATCCAGAGTAAGGTTCCCTAACAATTAACAAGATTGAATTTTAAGATTTGCAATCTACAACAATCAGGCATCAAAAGGAAATATTTCAACAAAAATTAAGTGGGGGGTTTTGTTTAGCCAAACCTGTTACGAAATAAGATCTCGCAAAATCTTCTTTGATGGTTTCAACGACTCTTGCACGATCAACAGATCCTGACCCATCACTGGCAAGCTTGAGATCTCTTTCAGGCTGTTCAACATTGGAAGGTGGACGCATAAAAGAAGCAGAGATTCCCAAAAGCTCAGAACCATACCAGGCTATCTTGAGCAGCGCATTTTGGGGTACAGACTCTGGTTTGGTGGATGACTTGCTTTTTGGGTTCTCTCCGTTGCATCGAATTCTGTAGAATTTGCGGCCATAAGTTGGCTGGAATATGACAGAGTGATGCTCAGACTTTAGAGCAGGAGTGGTGGAAGCAAAAGAGAAAACAATTGCCATCCTAAAACAGAAAGAAAGAGAGGAATTTTCTACGGCTGTTTTTCTTTTCTTAAATATCTCAGCTTCCAAACAAAACGGTAGCCACAAGAATACACTACTTTTATTGGACCATAAATCCAATTTTGCTTTTCATGGCATTTAATAAGAAATTATACAGCACAACATGACCAAAGCGTAGGAAAAAATCTTCCAGAATACATATCCAAGAACAAAAGATTCATATTCTTTGACGCCTTATTGATGGAATCTATATGAATTTACAATAGTAATATTCTTTTAATTGGAGTGATTATAAATTTATAGCTTTTGTATTTGACAAAACAAAGATGTCATCTATTCATTCAAAAACATGATTTCAAGTCTGTTTGGGAACACATGACATGATCCAAATCATGAAATCAGACAAATCCAAAAACACTTCCCATTTCCATATACTGGCACATATGCTTCTTGAAATTGCCATGATCAGTTACTCTCAAGCAATGATTGCTGTGTTCCGTAATCAGAAATGAAAAAAACATTCCACTTCTTGTTAATTCAATTCACTGCAATTCAATTTCCTGTTCCTAAAAAAAAAAACTCCACTACGTTCTCGCACTTCTTCTGTTGTCTCATATATCCGTCTACTATTCCCTAGTACAGCTACAAAACAAAGGGGCCTCAAACTCAAGGTATCCCTTTCAGACACTCGTGTGTTTTTCCTGGCTCTTTTCAGCATATCAACTCGATGGCAGCAGGTAAAACAGAGAACTTCCGTGGAAGGAACCCTAAATATTCCCCATCTGACTGAACAAAAATGTTACCACTGCCTGAAACGTCCTCCACTTCAATAGAGTGAACACTGTCACAGAAACATGAGATATGATATCAATGAAAAGCACAACAATTCCAGAACAATTATCAATTACAAACTCAAACTGTGCTAATCTACAAAGCATCAGTCCTGCTATCTAGCTGGGCAACTAGCATACATGACTGCTACCCGAGAAAAATAGGAAATAATATCACAAAAGGGTCACACAAAAAAAACTGTAGGTGCATGATATAGATTGATTGTAAAAATAAAAAAGATATTAACAAAAAAAAAAATATTCATTCTAAATGCCCACAACATACCTTCTTGAAGTTACATTTTTCACCGATAAATGCGTCCCATTGTACAATTTATGTAGTTTCATAATGAAGTCGTACCACTTAAAGTCCTGCAGTATCACAACCTGCAAAGAAAGTATGCAGAAAATGAAAATGACAAATATCATAAATCACATACAATATAATAAAGAATTAGTGTTTAGCTAAAAAGTGATATGGTTAGGTATTCCACCTCAAAATTCCCACTGCGAGGGTCAGCATTAGGAGTAATTTTCATGCCACCACCAAAGTATTTTGCATTTCCAATGCAAAGGGCTGTCACTTGAGAATATTCTTCCCACTCACCCTCGTTCACCTAAATTTACAACACTCTATCAAGTTAAATAGATAACATTTAGCATTCTTATATGTAAAAGATAATATGATGTCAGTAATTGAGCAAACTAAATGCTCTTATTTGAACATGAACTTTATAATAGCTGCAGACTTGTTTAATGGTGTGCACTGTATCAAAGCTGCAGAAAATGATAAATTAATTACACACACTAACCTTCACTTTAAGGTTCTGATTTTTGTGCCCCTTAAAACCTTGCAAAGCACCAATTACATAGCATAAGTTTCCAAATTTCTTGTATCTTGAAGCATAATATCCTGCTTTTGCACTCCTGGGAAATTCAACAATAAGCAGCAGCAATAAGACCAGCATGCACCTTTAATGATGATCATTTATGAAAACTCCCAAATTAACCTTACAAATGAATGTCAGCAACATTAATAAAATAATGAGCTTCTCCGCCTTCTCCACTAATTACACCAACATCAATCCGTGATCTTATCCCTGAAAACCAAGTTGTTTAGAAGCTTATAAATGAGAAAGCAAGTGTATTCGATGAAAGCTACCTGAGTTATTCTACAAGTAAAAGCTTCTCCACTATTGACCTGACTAAATGATGACATGAGGGAGGAAAAAGAAAACACTAGCGAGATACATACCTTTGGCTAGGCGTTCAATTGCTTCGTGTGGATCATTTTTCCTAACAAACCAAATCACCACACATATCTCATAATCTAGAGTAGATATATATCCAAAAAGCTAACTCAAATGAAACCAGGATAGAAAAGGACAACTAACCAGCCAAATGTTCTGGCAAAATCAGAACCAGTGCCTAAAGGAATGAGCTGTGAAGGCACAACAAGATTAAAATTACCCTTACTAAGTTTGTAGCAAGTAATCAACAAATCTACTTACATGACTTTGCTGTATGTACAAAAAGCACAAGAAACATTCAGCAAAACAAATGAATGCCATGTCAATAACTTACACCAAGTGCAGTTGAATGCGCAGACCCTCTGTTATGATTAGTAACAGGTCTTCCAGCCCAAAAGAATCCATTAACGACCTGCTTATCACATACCAAACAAATGAGCGATACTGATTGATAGCTTGAAATATTGTGCATATCAAATGCTTATCTTATGCAAAATGCAAGAAAAAGCTCTTAATACAAACTTATAACAAATATTATATTTGGCCCAAACATGGTTCAAGTGTTTAACTCAAGCCTATGCTAAAAGAATACTGGTTCATGTATTCAGATATCTGATGAACAAATTGGTTTCTCTGTATGATTATTAATCCATAATCATGTGGCAAGTCATTAGCTACTAAAATGGTAACTCGGTAAGTAATCTGTCTGCCATCATATAGTGACAGATAAATGCATAGTCCAATAGATGCAATTTTGCAATAAATATGATATTTTACATACAAATTGAATCACACCTCGTGAAGAGTTCCATCACCTCCAACTGCGATTACGGCATCAGCACCCTCCCTTATAGCCTGCACACCATCAAACTCAGAATACATGCCACTGACACTAAAACCGATCTCTAAATAACAAACTTAAACTAAGTTCAAGATCAATCTAGAATGGGCTTCAAAACGTACCTCCCTAGTTATGTCAATCGCATGAGAAGGACCAGAAGTGAAAGATTCACATATCTGACCACAATTTACAAAATATAATCAACTAATAAACGAATCCAAACCACAAACAAGTACTTTCACAGAGATATACAAAAGTGTAGCACAAGTCACACTCACAGCAAAGCCACTAAAGCGAAAGAGATAAGGTTGAGGTCAACTTCATAAACACACAATCAAAATTGAAATTAGCTCCAAAATAGAAAACTCACAACACAATCTGTATCGAGTCGAGACCTAAGATATGGAAGCAGCTTCTTCCATTCCTGCCCCGTTTTTCCATTAGCGCCTACTCCAAATTCATTTTTCAATCAAACAACATAAAATTTCGCATTTAGACTTGGAACATGTAAATAAAACGAAAAAAGACAACTCAAGTAAGCTAAGTAGTTGCTATGACCAAGAATTCTAATACCTTAACTATTCCATACATTTTCTCTGCAACCAAAAATCAAAAAAGAACAAAAAAAAAATCTAGAAGTAAAGAAAGAAACCTAGAGGATTGACGATGAAAACAAGATCGCGACGGCGAGGAGAGATCGAACGGTCCGGAGAAACATCAAGGGCCATGGAATGCTCTGCTCTGAAAACTGAGGGTTTCGCCATTGATACTACTCCTCTAAATGCAATCTGATAACAGCAAATCATTTCTCTTTCATCAATCTATTTAATGGTCGTTTGTCGCTCTCCAATCTTTTCTTATTCCTTGTCATTTCTTACAAAAGCTTGTTAGTTATATACTAATTATATTAAGAATAAATGTAAAACAGAAATTACCGGTTGGGTACACAAGTAATTTGGATTTTTCTTCTAATCTTCTGTCGCGTAGTCGCCTGCATGCCTCATGCCGTCAAGCGGCAACTTGGACCGCAGGCAGCCAGTGATATAATCTTTTTTAACTTACTGTCACATTTGTTATAATAGAAAAATTATGATTTTAGATATAATACATTAATACCTAACATTATTCATATTTTTTAAAAAGTTATCAAAACAAGATCAAATAGTACATATATGATTAGAATATAATCCATGGTATCGAAAAATAACTAATTCTGTAACTAAAAAAATAAAAAATTCCTTGAAAATGCTTTTATAAAATATATAAAGGTGCACTACCGGCTGTTAAAAGGTAACGTGCTATCATATTTTTTATGTTATTTTCTCCGCCCAATCTGTCCACTCTTTCTTTGTGAAGTTATTGAAGATTTTGAAAAATACTCGACACTTTACTGACTGACAACTGCTTCAACGACAATTATCAGAGTCGTTTTAACTTAAGATGCTTGATTGAAACCTAAGCCTTTGGAAACCAAACAAGTAGACATGATTTAGTGAAACAATTTTCTTTTACAATTCATTAGAAAATATAAATACATGGGGGGATAACACCAAAAAGAATTGAACTATTGATGCACCATTAATTTGAAACCCGAAAGTGGACAACTTTCAAACAGTGAAACAATCTCGGAAGGTACTAAGATCGCTTTGTCAGTAGGAAAGAGTAACCACCCCTCATCTCCGGGCCCTTCCCTTTGATTTCGGATCAAAATGATGAGCCTTCAGCTTCTTCTTGCGCATTAATGTTGCCGGACCACCACCCTCTCTGAATGGCATCCCCATGAGAGCCAAGAGTCTCTGACCTTCTTTATCGGTATTGGCTGTTGTTGAAATGCAAACATCCATTCCCTTTGGCTTACCAAGAGCATCATACCTGATCTCTGGGAACACACTCTGTTCACGAACACCAACGCTGAAATTCCCATGTCCGTCAAAGCTGTTAGGGTTAACACCTTGGAAATCCCTTGTTCTAGGAAGCCCCAAGTTAATAAGCCGATCTAGAAATGCGTACATCATCTGTCATATCATTCACGAAGTATGTGACATAAGATACATTTCATTGAACTGGATGAAAGAATCAAATATGCTTTTAAATCAGTGGATTGGGGAAGCCATCAATCGCTTTCCAAACCCCTGCTAGTGCAGAAAGAGACACATCTAACAATCATGATAAGAAAATAAACCATGGCATTGGTATCTACAACAATGGATTGTTAAAATGATATTATTAGTTTATATGAAAATGGCATGGTCTGGAACAAGAAAAGTCAAAGTAGGGGAGAGTATACTGTACTCCGTATCTTCATTGCATAATGCCATAATCAATCAAAATCGAAGATTCGGTTCTACAGGACCAATAATACCACCCCACAAGTCATCAGATGAATACATAGTTGGAGGCTATAAAATCCCAAGAGGCAGAATGTTATTCGTGAATGTGTGGGCCTTGCACCGGGACCCTACTAACTGGGAAGATCCTAATATGTTCAAGCTTGAGAGAATCCTACAGAATGAAGGGGTAAAGGGAGGGTATAAGTTCATCCCATTTGGTTCCGGGAGAAGGCAGTGCCCTGTTGCAGACTTGCAGGTTTGAATGGGAAAAAAAACTGACGAAGATATCAAGGATGCTGAAATGAAAAAGGCAGAGAACAAGTCAATGGAGATCATATTTCGACCTCATGAACACTTGTTAATGCTCTTTCTCAATTGTGAACTACTGTAACTACCAATATGATTTGTAGCTGGCTCTCATATAAAGTCATGTTTTTTCCTTTTCTACGATAGTATAAATCAAACTCAAAATATAACAATTTAAGCTCAAGTTTCTCAGTTCCTTATTCAATGTCTTCTACAAATAAAAATTATCTTACTAATTGCTATAGAAGCTATATATAAGAACTTTCAGAGAATTTATTTTTAATATAAGATTTGGTATGTGCTCTAAGCATGGTGTCTCATTGCTTTCTGCTTTTCCTTAAAGAACCAAAAAAAAGAAAAGAAAAAAAGAACTATACCTCTTGCTTGGGTCAACATAAGAAATATGTAGAGTCATGCTTCAGTAGTAAATGGTAAGAAATCTGTTCACAACAGCCCGGGCATTTAAATGGTCGGTATGGGATTGGGAACCATCTTCTATAGTTACTGAATCAAAAGTCTTGAGCATATAACAACCATACAAGTAAAAAAAAAAGTCTAGTTCACAGTTGCAATTTGGACATATGCTAAAAATGGCAGAAGACTTTGGTAATGGTGGCGTTGGCGACAAAACTGTCTAGTCCATCTAAAAGGTCTGAGAACTTCTAGATATCTGAATGTCAAAACTATAGTAAATCCCCCCCATAAAAGTTTCATAAATAGATAATTGTAACCAAAGGAAATGGAAATCTTCGTTCAAGTAAAAAAGACTTAAAAAGCAGCTAAAATAAGACCACAATGGAATAATATAAGCTCACATTTCCTCTGAGAGTGACAGCAATACCGAGCGGTTGACCTTCTCTGATCTTGAAAGTGGCAACGGAATTCTTCGCCCGTGTCTTCACAGGTCTCTGCCCTGTAATGAGTGCCAAGTCATTCATTGCAGCATCCAGACCCTTAGCATTCTGGGCAGCATCTCCAATACCACAATTTACAACAATCTTGTCAACCTTGGGAACCTACACAAGTTCCACAATGCAGATTCCTTTTAAGCTCAATCAAATTCCAAATTCAGAAAAAGAAATAAAATCATCCATTTGATGTTGTAATC
The DNA here is from genome assembly GCA_032871835.1 of Dipteronia dyeriana. Classification (NCBI taxonomy): domain Eukaryota; kingdom Viridiplantae; phylum Streptophyta; class Magnoliopsida; order Sapindales; family Sapindaceae; genus Dipteronia; species Dipteronia dyeriana. Next base: position 98,260,901 of record CM065299.1, on the reverse strand, counting down.
TATAAAAATTACATAACCCAGCGGTCTAAACAAACCTTATCCAATACAAAAAGCCTCCCATAAACACTAAATTATAGTTTAAACGAATCTATGAACGATATTAAACAATGAAATTGAAGTATATACGCAATATATATTACAAATTAACAATAACTTGAAATAAAAAAATAAAAAGTTACCTGGTGAATATTGGTGTAATTGAACTCCTCTTTGAGCAAAGGAACAATCTTCTCAAGATAAGCGTTTTTGAGCCTATGCGTCTTCTCGGCCTCGGATTTATCCACCAAGACAATGCCTGACGAAGCCTTCACTGAAACCACACCATTTGCATTTCTAGGGTTCATATAAGCTGACCGTACGGAGGTCGGAGCTGAGAGAATAGGGAATTGCCCGTGAAAAGACGACGTGGAGGAGTGCAAAATCGACGGACACGCCATGAGCGGTAAGAGGTTGGTTGATTTCTCTTCTTTGTCTATCTCTCTGCTGTCTCCTGTATTTGCAATTTTAGCTTCAGTGGAGTGGAAGGGGTTTAGAAACTGTGGCTGGAAAAAGGTGTTGTATTCGAGATTATTTACGAAATTGCCAATTTAGTTGATTCACTTCTATGGTTTTTGTGTAAATAAAGGCTTGATTATGGGTGTTTGTTCATTGAAGTTTTTTTGAATGTGAGAGGAAAAGGAGCCCACAATATAACAATTTTTTTCTTTTTTTTAGATCGCTTTGTATTACTGCTTTTACTGCATTTTTTTTTCATAGTTTTTTTTTGTTTCTTTTTAACATTTTAGGGTTTGTCATTGTTACAGTCAGATTATAAAAGTTCGGTTTTCTACAAAGACTCCCCTCAAATTTTATCATATATTAAGATTTATTGAATCTTCGATACCGTTACTTCTTGGTCGATTATTTAACATTGATTTGTTTCTTTTCCATTTTTTAAAGTATAAATTTGATATTTCTTTAAAAAGAAAAAGAAGAGAGGAAGTATAAATTTGAGATTCTACGAGGCAAATACAATTTGAATCTACGACTTCTACATGTAATTATGATCAAGTCATCTCAACTCTTATAAAAATTATTTTGTTTCTTATTAATAGTTGATTGGATGTTAAGTATTTTACTATTTATTATTATTATTACTGACTTTTATAAATGTTCTTTTTTATAATTGTTTAATATGGTTTAGTGATATAAACGTTATCTGAGATTCAAGTCAATATACTTGCATATACATATCGATAATATTATTTTACCTAAATTTTGTGTTGAATTATATAATATTGTTGTAATCAATTATTTAATTTTATTTAGATTTGTATGATTTAACTGAATGAATTATAGTGATGCTATATTATTTGGACATCAGAATTTGATACCAAATTTAAGTGCACCAGATTTACACATCAAAATTATATAAAATAATATTATTCAATATATATATGTCGTATGTAAATTTTACCAGACATACACGTCATCGACAAAGAGGATAAAATTGTCAGGTGGACGTCCAAATAGGCGTTCAAAAAATATCATACAATACATCACCAAAGAAGAGAAGCCCGAGTAAACAAGTATTGAACATAACCTACTCGGGGTCAGTTAAAGATACTCGGGACTAGTTGATGACATTTTCTACTCGGGATCAGATGACGTCACTCAGGACCAGCTGATATCGTGTTTTACTTGGGACAAACATGAAGAAAATTGAATAAAGAGTCCAGCTCATAGGTCACACGAATCGAGTCATTAAAATACGCGAGGATATCCATATCAAAGAGGAATTCCAACAAGAAACATAATACCAAGCAGAAATGGTTCCTAATCATGCAACAATTTTATTTCTTCAAAAACAATGCGCTATTATAAAGAAATAAGTCCTAACTGGACTACGTTATTAGAATCTCATTCGATCTCAATACAAGTCTCTGAAACAGGAAAGAATACAAACTAATTCGAACAAGCAAACGATCATAATTAAATATAAAGATCATTTATTACTTGTACAGAGAAGATTATGGTTCTATAGACATATAAATATACTCATAATCTCGTCACAAAATAGAGACAGGGAATATACATAAATCATATAGAAATACAGAGAGATAAAAGTGAGATCGAGAATTGTAATTATTTTATTCATAGTGAATTTTGGCTTGGTTGATCATTCAACCACCCGTGGACGTTTGTCCGGTCATCGGAATTTTACCACGTACAAACTTACGTCCGATTACTTTTTCTTTCTCCTTCTCTTTGAAATCACAGCTAAAATCCAAATATTGTTGGCTTTTCTTATACAACCAGAAATCGACGTCAACAATTGGCGCTAGAAGGAGGGGTCCGATTTAATTAAAGGTAATGGCAGAAAGCAGAAGCAGTTATGAGGATGTCCAAAAATCTCCAGATAACTTTCATGTTGGCAGTAGCTTGCGGGATCTCACTGCAACCACGGAGAACCAACTAACATCCCTGGCAGGGATCCAGCAAGTTCCTCTGACCAGCGAAGACCTGACACAACGCTTCCGAGAGGCGCTGTAACAGTTGGTGGCAGACGCAGTAAAGGAAAGAGTTGATCTCCCACCTGCAGAAGAAGCACAACCTTCTAACCTCCCACCTGTAAGGCTTCGTTTGTTACGGTATTTTACTATTTTTTTATTGTTTCCTTTATTATTGACTTTTATAAATGTTCTTTGTCACAATCATTTATAAATTTGAGAAAGTATAAATTTGAGATTCTACGAAGCAAATACAGTTTGAATCTACGACTTCTACATGTAATTATGATCAAGTCATCTTAACTCTTGTAAAGATTAATTTGTTTCTTATTAATAATTGATCGGATGTTACAGTATTTTACTATTTTTTTTATTGTTTACTTTATTATTGACTTTTATAAATGTTCTTTGTCACAATCATTCAATATGGTTTGGTGATATAAACGTTATCTAAGATTCAAGTCGATATATTTACATATACATACCGATAATGTTACTTTACCTATTTTTTGTGTGTAAATATATGGTATTGCTGTAATCAATTATTTAATTTTATTTAGATTTGTATGATTTAAATGAATGAATTATAATGATGCTATATTATTTGGCCACCAGATTTTGATACCAAAATTAGGTGCACTAGATTTACACATCAAATTTATATAAAATAGTATTATTATTATTATTATTATTATTATTATATATATATATATATATACACACATAATTTTGTTTGACAATATATATAAAAGTTTTTGTTGCATAGTTCTGCTAGTGAATTGTTTCACACGCCAACTTAATTATCATAATTGATAATTATTTGGCAACTTTCTAATTATTCGAGATAAATGCTCAAACTTTAAAGAAGATCTTAGATGTAACAATATGTATCTCTCATAGTGATCTAATCACATAACATAATTTGTTCTCTGGGCATTTTAACTTTTTCTCGTACTTTGATATAATTATTTATCTCACTGTATATGATTGAAAAACATTTATGATCTATATCGACATTAACAGTTTTTAGTATTTTTTAACTATTGATTAACTCTATAACTCAGTAATAAAAACTCATTTTTTTATAATCTGAAACAACTTGTTGAAAACGTATTTATATGGTTTATTGTATAAGTATTTTAAATGTAATTGACACACCTATTGCTCTTCTTAAAAAACTAATATAATTCACAATAGTAAATTTTTAACAATATATTTTAAACACCGGTAAAAAAAGTTTACGGTGGTTCACAGTGCTGGTGTCCGTCAATAAATGTGTAACAATTTCAACAAGATAGCTATATTCAAAATTAACTATTAACTATAATTAGTATATAAAAAATAACTATAATTAGAAATGAATGGTCATTAATTAGTTTAACTAGTTTAACACCGGGAACACGATCCATGACAGTGCCCCAACAAATCAGCAAATTTACGACATTTATCAACCGCTGCCGTGTCCTTTACATCATATATCCACGCGTCTCACGCACGAAGCAAAAGAAATTAAAGCGATGGAGATTCAATAAACGGGAACGCGTAACACACGATAAACAAAGGCGCGTGTAGTAATTCATGTAAAATCTCTTTTTATCATTTTAATTTATTTATATAAAAATTTTCTTCTAACGACGTCAAAGTGAAAAAACGTCATTCTGCAAACAGTGAGAGGAGAGGCCAATCCATGAATTCACCAATTGCCAGTCTCTCTTTGAAGAGATCTCTCTCCAGAAAACACAAGCACACTCTCTCTCTCATAGATTGATCGAAAGATAGAGCTGAGAAATGTCACAGGTCAAAGAAACCCTAATCTCCCTCCATTTGTGACTGGATCCAGGTTGTGCTTCTGCAACAAAACCCTAGTTTTTTTTTCAGGAGTTCCTTCGACGATCAGCACAAAACCCTAGAATTTTTGTCAATCCGATCTCGTTAGGAGTTTTTCCTTCAAACGAATTCTAGAATTATTGGCGATGATTATTTATCTTTGTTGACGAAGTAGGATGCAGGATTATAGCTCCGATTAGAAAGGAAAATGGAGGAAGTTGTTGATTGAATCTTCGTATATATTTCTCTGTTCAGGAACAATTTTGTCGGGGGGTTTCGGGTTGGGTTTTATTGTTGAATTAGTGGATCAGGAATAGCTTAAATCAGTTGACCGTTTTTGGGGTACTAGCCGTGGATTTGAATTTGATCTAAAGGAGGATGGTTATCTGATTTTTTGGGTGCAGCATTGAATAGATATAGCTGTTCAGACTTGGTGGAGATAAAGAGTTTTCGATTGTTATTGTTGGTCTGTATTGTGGGGTTTGATGTGACGAGTGGTGTGATTTTTTGTTGAGAGAAAATAATCATCATCACGTCTTTTTGCTGTTACTTTCTGTTAAATTTCGCAGAATGAGTTTAGAAATTGAAGACCAGCGCACTGTGGAAAAACCTGCTGAGACAAATAATGAATCGGAGAAGTAATTGATTTTTTTTTATTTTTTTTTTCTGATCCAAACCTTTTCAATTTTAATATTAGTTTGATCACGTTAACTGTGTGTTTTATTTTCGTTCCATGCTTTTATTGTTGGTTGTGATAACGCATCTGTGTTGATATTTCAGGAAGTCAAAAATTACATATACGAGAGATCTTCTAATATCTTTAAGCGAATTGGATATTTGCAAAAAGATACCCATTGGAATCGATACATCACTTCTCAGGTGGGATGTCAATTTGATATAGCATCAGATTGTGTCTTATAGTAATTGATAATGTTTTTCACATGGATTTCTTTTGATAAATGTTTTTTTTTAATTACTGTTTAGTGAGTTGGAAGATGCTTCACAAGATCGACAAAAAGGTTCAGGCAGTTTGTCGATGCATAGTTTTAGGAGAAATGAGTATGGCTCATCCCCACCTACAAGAGGAGAGTCAGGTAACTATTCTCGGGGAATACATGGAAGGTGGGACAGTCGCTCATCAGGACGAAGTGATAAAGACAGTGACTCACAGTCTGACTGGGATTCAGGTAGGGTTCTTAATGTAAAATTTATGCTCCAATATGTTGACACATAAACTCTTTTCTATTCATTTGAATTTTTTATTTATGTGCTTATTATTTTTCCTTTCTTTGCCTACGGAATGGTATTTTTAACTTTTTAGTAATAGCATGGTACTTATCTCGGTAAGAGCTTCTACCAAGTGCATTCTGGTGGAAATTTAGGATTTTGATGTGCTAAAAAGGTTTAAATATTGTTTGCGCATCATCCCTATTTACGAAATGGTAAGGGGTAAGAATCCTCTTTAGTGAGCAAATAAGGAACATTTTCTTCTTCAGTCTATGCTGTCAAACTATATATTAACACCTGATGGTTTCCATGACAAAAGGCATAGACCATATCTGCCAAGTTGACAGTCATTTAATACTGCATGTTAAATATCTAACTCGTAAGCGATACATCATCTGTTCAAGACTGGAATCTCAAAAACTACTTGATAAGGATATTAAATTTATATTTAAACAATTTTGTTAAATACAATTATGGTGATTTTCTCATTTAATTTTGGTTGTTTTAGATTGTCAATCGGTTGGAAATAATTGGTTGATATGGGACAAAATATATATAAAGAAAGAAAGGAACATATAGAAAATCTGGTGGTTATTGTTATGTAGGTGATCTGGGAACCTTGAACGCTCCCTTATTGCGGTTTGATCAAATAATTTTGAACTCATTCCGATGATTTGATCGTTTTAAAGCCACTGTAAATCTCTTAGAGCAGGGTCCATCAAGTTAGTTTATTCATATGATGCCAGCAAGAATCTGTTACAAGCTTCTAAGAAAAGTAATTGTAGGTTATCTATGAATAATCTGTTAGGGCCAATGTTTTAAAAAGCACAAAGCTGGTTGAGGTGTTTTGTCCTAGTGAGGCGAGGCGGGTGCCTCAAGGTGGTCACCTCAATTTAAAATGGTAAGTAATGCCACAAAAAAAAAAAAAAACTAAAAACGTGTATAATCCATAACATTAAATAAACATTTTAAATATGTGTCCTTAAATACTTTTACCCATTTTATATAGAAGATTAGGGTTTTCTATAAATTAGAAAATATCAGATGAACAATAAGAGAAGAAGAGAAAAACAAATTATCTTAAGCACAAGCAATGGTCTAGGGAGAGAAGAAGAAGAGAAGAATAAAGTACCTGTGAGTTGCTTTTGCCTTTGTCGCACGTCTTGGGTGTCTTAAGTCCCTTTTTTTTATTTACCATTCCAAAGGGAGTGAGGTTTAGGTTTTTCTTTTAATGAATTTTCTTAAAAGACATAAAAGCCCTTAACCCCGCCTCACCACCCCAAGGCGAGGTTAGGGTTTGAAAGCCTTGAGGCTATGGTGGACGGCTGATGCGATTTGAGGCGCAACTCAAGGCAGCCCCCTTGGCCGATTTTAAATACATTGATTAGATGTATCTTTATTAATAACAAAAAATGGGCTTAGTTGCCTGGAATCGGTTGAAGAAGTTTGTAAGTATATATTTAAACTTAAATCAAAAGGTAAATAAAATGGTAAAGAGGCACTTATAATTGAGCTGTAGGGTGAGAGGTTCTGCTACGAAATCATTGTTTCAACTCAGCCAGAGATTTAAGAATAGAATTGTGCTGGTGAACTATGATGTACATAAGGAACTCTATATTGCATTTTTTATTTATTCATAAGTTGGGGAGTCTCGCTCAAAGCAGGAACAGGGTGTGAATAAATCTGTTGGATGTGAATGGAACCAATATGCCAGTTATCTATTCATAGCAGTGCAATATGCTGATTTATGTTTAGGAATGTGGAAGTTATAATTTGAGAAGAAACTTGGTTGAGTACTTGATCTGAATTCCAGTTATCTTCACATGAATTCAGATGGCAGACTTAGTTGCATCTCGTAGTGAACTTGTATTAGGGTCTCTGTTTTGGATTGAGAGGATTGTTAGAAGCCTTGCATAGTGCAATGCACTTTCAGTGTCCTTAGTGTTCTCTTGTACTGCTAGATTACGAGGATAAGAATGTTGAGTATTAGCATATCACTTAATGGAATTTTGGATTTTTCTTTTTGGCAAAAGGATTATTGGTCATATCACTTTGTGTTTTGTATGCATTCAAATTATATATATCTTTGAAGCAATAAACATTATTTTCTTTCAACTGTTACTCTTTCTTGTTCCATACTTCCATGGACTTTGAAGTATTTAAGTTATTCCTGTGTGATAATGCATAGATTTTTTTTGTCAATCCTTGCCAATTCTGCGGTAATATCATCGTACGTATTCTGTTTTGTTGTTCTATGATTTTGCTGTGTTGTGTGTCTGTCTTTTCTAAAAAAAAAAAAGGGTGGTATCTTCTGATCTCTCAAATTATCCTTACCATAATGCAGATACCGGAAGGCGATATGGCAGCCAATCTCGGCGATCTTGGCAAGTTCCTGAGCATGATGGACTTCTTGGAAGTGGTTCCCTAGCAAGACCATCCGGATATGCAACAGGGGCATCAGCTCCAAAGTTTCGAGCTAATGATAACTATCAGCCCAATAAGAGTAATGAGCCATATCAGCCACCTCGTCCTTACAAGGTTAAGATAGTACTTTGTCTGCAGTGACTATTGAGAAACATATGTTAGATCCAAAAGCATTGTTTTAAAATTCGGTCTGAGGCAGCCGCCTCGATGCCCCTCTCCCGCCTCTCGATGAAAACGCACCGAGGTGGCCGCACTGTTTGTTTTGGACAAAAATCCCGCCTCCGCTGCACGAAGCGGCCGCCTCTTGACTTATTTGTTTATTTATTTATTTTTACAGCAAAACACAGCATTTTGTAAAAAACCCTATCTTCTCTTCTTCAGTGCACGACTTCGCTTCTTCTCATCTTCTCTTTAGCTGCAACATCTTAGAGGACCCTATGATTTCTTCATTGTTATTGATAGAAGAGTAATGATAGGTCTTCATGTAGGTCTTGTTGATGATGATCAACAACAAGACCAATATATTGCATTATGATCTCCCGAGTTCTCTCATTGCCAATTTCCGTAGATATTCTTTGAAATTTAGGAAATCCATCTATGATCTATTGTTTTTTAGTAATGTTTAATTTGTTTGGGATAACTATGTTTGTATTGTTGAATATGACTTCTTTATTGAATATTATGGAATATTTTCTACTCTATTAAAAAAAAAAAAAAAATTAATTTTTTTTCCATTTTCCGGCTGAGGCGGTCGTCTCGATCGCCTCAAGGCACCCCGCCTTCCGAGTTTTAAAACTTTGACCATAAGTCTATAATGCCTGTAATTCTAAATTTAGTGGTAGGAATTATCTTGGCAAAAAAAATACAAGAACCATGATGCTTGTTTGAACCTCTCCTATATGTACATATTTATTTAATTATTTTTGTGCTATACTTTTCAGGCAGTACCTCATAATAGGAGGGAGACTGACTCACTCAATGACGAAACATTTGGTTCTTCTGAGCACACAAGTGAGGATAGAGCTGAAGAAGAGAAAAAGAGAAGAGGTAAAAGTCTCTTATAGTTGTTCACTTGTTTGATTGACATATTGTTTTTATTGTCGGTCTCTTCTGGCAAAATATATATTTATCTCTAGTGTGGCTGAAAGCTGTTTTATGTCTAGAAAATTCACTGCACAAAAAGCTAAATGTTTGTTGACTTTTCTCACAGCTTCCTTTGAGTTGATGAGGAAGGAACAACACAAAGCATTCCAGGAAAAGCAGAAGCTAAATACAAACAAGCGTAAGGATGAGTTTGATACATTGGTGGAAGACTCCAAAGATGATGATGGAGTTTCAAATAAAAGCAGTCAATTTGATGAACCTGGATCGCTGCCTGATCCAAGTAATGTATCTGACAAATCTGTTCTTCCAACACAAACACCTGCATCCAGACCACTTGTGCCTCCAGGTTTTGCGAATGCAACTTTGGAAAGGAATATTGGAACTAAAACTATAGCTCATCCCCATTCATCAGAGGTGATTTTCTTAATCTAAACTCATAGATATGGTTTTCTTTTCTGAACTTGTTTCTACAATAAGTATGCAATCTGCATGATTTGAAATTGCTTACTCTATCTCATTTGTCTTATGTTGAACTTTTAAATTTACAGTTTCGCATCGCCTTCTTTTCTTTGCACTAATTTTGCTAAGATATATTCACTTTTACTATACCTTATTTTTCCTTTCTTTTCTCTTCTGGGAAAAGTTTCAAAAACACCTATAACTTAATTAAGAAATTTAGACTGGACCAAATTTTTGTTATTTATGTCATTGACCCTTTAATGTTTATATCTTTTTGCTTATGTCCTGTATCTATATTTTCTGACATCTTTCCACACTAAAGTCACTTCAGTACTTATTGAGTGCTTAATTTTGTGGTTTGTTGATGACGCAACCTTTTAGTTTATTCTCTGGGTAAAGTAACCTGTATGGAATCTTCGTTTTGTTATATCTTATTAAAAGTACATGTCTGTTGCTTCTGTAGGTTGGAAATTCTGAACTTGAGGGTGGTATCTTGCATGGCAAAGGTAAGCGTTTGTTAAATGGGACATTCGATAATCAAGAGAAGCAATCTGCAGAACAAACTGGTTTAAGTGATCAGCATGAAAGTATTATTGTTCATGTTTCACATAATAATGAGAATGATAAAGTTCAAAAGTTGACTTCAGCTTTAGATGTTTCTAATAAGAAAATGGGTATGGATGGACGATTATACAAGACTTCTAATCTTTCCAAAGCTGTTGAAGCATCCGATGAAAGTGAGGGTATAGAGCTTGATGCTGAGGTTGCTGACAGTAAAATTCAGGGTGAATCCAGTCGAGATCAGCCATCTTCTATTCTAAATAAGCTTTTTGGCAATGTGTTAACAGCAAATGGTGGTGGCTCCAATATTCTAGTTGAGGTAATTATTTTAATTTCAAGTGGCATTTCTCCAGTCCCCTCTATAATCTTCTGTGTTTCTGAATTTCTTTAGATTTTAATAGACATTGCATAGCCATTTTTTCTAATTTGATTAAATGTCAAGATGGTATTAAATGTCAGTGGTTTTTATGCTTTGTATTTTTTTATCATCTAGTTTCATTTTTTTTTTTTTACATGTATGTGTTAAGAATTAGGTGCTATTGCAATTCTGATGTTAAATCCCAATTTCATGTGCTAAATAAATTTTTCAACTGTGTCATGGGTATAGTCCTCATGTATTTCTCTGTAGCCTAATAAATGAATATGTTGCTGATCTGGGTATCAAATGGGGGAAAAAATAATGAATATGTTTCTAATACTGGACTTGACACAAATTTATAAGAACTTTGTGTTTAGTTGAATGTATCTTTTCTGGTTCGTGATTAACAGAATTCTTACATGAAAGTATCTGAAACTTTTCAATATCTTTTATGACTCTAGCATCATGATAGTAAAGCAGAGGACATGTGGAGTCCCACTACTGTTCAATCTTCAAAGTTTGCTCATTGGTTTCTTGAAGAAGGTATGTATATATCAATATTTGGAATTCAGACTTCTTTCATATAAATAAAACATTACAACTGAAATGACAACCATAAAACCTCTCATACCTTATGGTGGATGGATTTGATCCTAAACCCTCCTACACAAGTGTACTGAGATCTCACAAACTAAGTTATTTGGTGATCATCAAAGTGCAATTTTTTTTTTTAAATAACTAGATAACTTCAATATTTTTGTGCTTAAATGTAGCAATGTGATTCAACTTCTTTTTCTTTATTTATACTATTATTGTAGAAAAGAAGCCAGTCGCCAATCTGTCATCCGGCATGCCAAACAACTTGCTCTCACTAATTGTTGGCGGTGAAAAAGGTGGATCTCAGGTTTCAGATGTGAAAGTTACGAATCGCGTCCCACCCAAATTTCCCTCCCAAACCCCGGAAGTTGGGGACAAGCATCTGGCACCAAATGTAGCATCTGCCATGATTGAAAACTCCGAGCATTTGTGCAATATTAATATCAATAAGCCAGCAGCAATACCAGCTGTGCTCACGTGTGAAGACCTCGAACAGTCAATTCTATCAGGAATTAGTGATAGTGATGCAACTTTGCCACCAAATGTGCGAGGCTGGGGTGTTGATGCAAAAGCTGAACAGAAAAAAGTAAATATTGATAATCATGCATCCCAGCACATCCTTTCACTGTTACAAAAGTCAACGGACCTGAAAGATGCGACACCTTTCCCCGGTCTAGACATCAGATCTTCAGAGATCCCACATAGTGTGGACGTAACAAATATTGGCACTGGTCTTCATGATTCAAGAGATGCAAATGCTGAAAATGTTTCCAATTCTGGGAAGAGCCTGACTCTTGAAACACTTTTTGGGACAGCTTTTATGAAAGAATTGCAATCAGTAGGCGTACCATCATCTGCTCAAAAGGAGTCTGCAGATGATGCATTGGAAATGCATGATGGTCTACTTTCTTCTAAAGTAAAGCTAGGATCAAGTGGGACTAGTTATGAGAGCAGTATTCTGGCATCAAACCACAGAGAGCCAATGAAAACAGATAGTCTCAAAGAGCATTTGATAGGTTTCGATAATTGTCGAACTGAATTAGATTCATCACAATTTCGAAGTGAATTGGGGCTTAAACTCGGTGGCTTTGACAGGTCTGCCAATATTCGATTTCCTGAAGAGGATAGCTTGACTACACTTGGTGATCCAATGAAGCACCTTAAGAATTCATCAAAAGCTGAATTGTTTTCCACCCATGCTGCACCAGTTGATATTACGGAGAAACTAGCAGCTCTAAAATCTTCCTTTGGGGATGAAAGACCTATTGCAGGAGGTCAAGAAGGTTTACCTTATCGTCGTGGTCCTTATGCTGTTAGGGAGGCAGATATTCCATTCCATAATCTTCATCTCCAACCATCTTCTGCACAGCTTCACCCCCCTCAGTTGAATCATGTGGGACAATTATTCAATCCATTAGAGTCTCATCATACTGGCATAAATTCTCAGATGAAGTTCATGTCACCAGAAAGCATAATCCGTCATGATTCTCCACCAACCCATCAATTCCCTGGCAATATGCCTCGCCCTCCTTTCCATCACCCCAGCACTGGATTGGCTGGTTTTGATCCTCCCACCCATCAGCATTCTATGTTTCAACAAATGCATATGCCAGGAAATTTTCCGCCGCCTCACCTAGTACGAGGATTTCCCAACACTCATTCAAACAGTCATATGACTGGTTTTATGCAGGATGCAAACCCAATGCCTGGTCTCCCTTTTGGTCATCAGCAGCCCAATTTTGCCGGACATGGAATGCCACCACCAGGTAAATCACTCACCACTTTGGCGTTATTTGTATAGATATTGCCGTTAATACCTTCAGACAGTTTCAGATTAGTTCAAAGACTGGCTTCTGTGACCATTGAGGCATGTGGTTTCCTACACACTGATGAATGAATCAGTGAATACATTTTTGACCCTTTCAGGGGGCAATGCTCTCTAAAACCCTACCGATTAAGCCATTAAGGTTGAACTTTAACCTGTTGTTCAGGGGTTTAGTTGTTTTATTTTACCTATGATTGATGTCTTCTGATCTTATCCATATATAATTCTTATATCTTCTCAAAGAAATAAGAAATTATGTATCTACTTTTGGTGCCTACATCTTTCTTAGCAACACAAGTCTCCAAATTCTGCCCTCTTCCCAAACTAGTTTTGCCTCATGAGGAAGTATTTGAGATTTAGACTTCTGCCACATAGCTTGACTGCTGTTTTTACTATATATCTTAGGAAATTGATATCTCTAATTAGCTATTTAAAAAAAATCGCAAATTATAGTAACATTTGTTTTTTCCATGTAAATCTTCAGCTCCCGACATTGGGGGTGGAAGCAACAATCCAGAGGCACTGCAAAGGCTACTTGAGATGGAACTTAGATCGAACTCGAAGCACGTTCACCCATTTGCTGGAGCCGGCCCAAATAAAGGGATGTATAATCAAGAGCTAGACATGGGTTCCAGATATAGGTAATGGAGTAATGGATTCATGGTTTCTGTGTATATTGTGAACTTGCTGAGATATGCAGCTCCTTGCATGCCCTTTATGGGGGTGACTCCTGAATTGGTGTAATTAATGGGTTGCTTGTATTGTCATCTGCCTTTACTGTTCTGTTTATAGATCTACAAGCTAAATTTCTCATATTTCTAGATAACTTGGAACTTTTCTCAGAATTTAGCAGCATATTCAGGTTACTGGTCTGCGTAGCTCATGATACTAGTAACGTCATTCTATGTTCCTTCAAATTTTTTGTTTCTTTCTTGTCGTGATAACTTGCTCACTACTGGAAATCTATTGTGAAGAGTATTAGACAAGTGAAAGCAGCCAACTTTTAAGTCATGGCATCAAACGTAATGCTATCCCAAAATCTATCCTATATTGCGTTTTTCTATATCAAAAGAATGTTATCTAATCAGGTCTTAAGATTTATATATATATTAATTGATTGGGGTATTTTTATAATTTTGGTTAGGGATTGAATTTTTTTATTACAAAATGGTTATAAACAATTAAAATATTAAAGGTTAAAAATAATTTTTCCATAATCTATTTATTTATTTATTTAGATTTGATAATTTTTTTTTATAAAAATTGTCAAGTCGGTCCGTATTGAATATATGTAATTATCAAAACTTTTTAAAAATCAATAATCTACATATGATATATTCATACAAGACTTGTATATATAAATATATATATATTAAATAGAGTGTATAAATAAGATATAAATAGATAAACAAAATATTTTAAAATAATTTTAGAATTTAATAAATTTTTAAATGGAGTGTATTTTAAAGAAAATTGAAAATAAATAACAACAGTTTCAGAGACTGATTTAAAAAGAGAGAACAATTAATCTTGTTAAAATTTAGCTTGAAAACTTGATGGAGAGATTAATGTTAGTAGCACAGTATGTTGGCCCCCCTTGTGATTTTTGCATATAATTTGTACCCAATTGATAAAGAAAATGCAAGCGCGACTCTACAGGAACCAAATGTAAATGTTTCACACAATTCCTAATATATTCAAAAATTTCAACAAGAAATCTTATACAGCCAACTATCTATACAAGCAAAGCCTCTGAACACATACCGACTTGGAACCCCTGGATTCTAGATAAACAAGAGATCTTTGTATTATACTATTATATACATATCAACTGAAAAATATATTGTATTATTGACATGCTACGCTATACAAGCCAATCGTCCTTGGTGGACTATAGGTCCTATTATAACCTAGTTATATACATTAGTGTACCACCCCTACTCTGTTTGCCCTTTTTGCGCAACCTGATCAAAAACGCTGTTTGCAATTTCCCTTGCATTTACTGGACACAGTCTCTTACAATATATATCAAGATCTGATAACCTTTACCATCTTATGCAGATGGACTCACACTTTCTGATTTAGTGACATGCAAATTATCGTAAGAGCTACCTGATTTAGCCCTCGCTGAGTCCGCATCATAAAGTGTAAGCAACTTTTTCTGCATTAGAGTGATAAGAATTAATGAGAGAGATTCATAAAATTACGACTCAAAACTACTAGGCTATAAGAAATGCTGGAAAGGACGAAATTATCGACTCAGAGCATGAAATATACACATTGACTACAGTAGTTGTAAGTATACACCCATCCCATTAATACAAGGAATATAAGCCAAACTCACAGAGAAAAATTTAGACAGCATATCCGGTGATAAAAAGTGGTACTAATGATTTTCACAATTTAAGATTTATAAATCATGACAACTTTGCTTGGGAAAAAAAAAGATTCATATATATACAAGAACAGACAGACCATACTCGAGAAAACACAACTAAAGTGAATTACGGTTGACTCTTTAGAAATAACGAAGGCCGCAAATAAGTAAAACACTTACATGATCCTCAAATTCAGGATTTGTCAAATTAATGGAAAGATTTCTCATCAACAATAATGCCTGGGAAAGAACCATAGAATATACATTAAGTAAAGCAACATTTTCCCAAGTATTAATAATAAACCAAACAAGGCTAAAATAGTATTTCTATGTAAAGGAGAGAGCAGAGGGCGAAAGGGGGAGGGAAAATCATGCACTAGAAGCAGATTCCAGGACATGATTATGTTTTTTTTTCTTTCTAAAAAATCATTATTACTATGATGACCATAGAAATATACTAAAGGTATTTCAACAAGGGAAACAACATACCGTTTCCAAATTTATTGGGTCCATCTGCTTCAATCTCTGCACATGATCAGTCGCAACAGGGTCAAAGACACTGCCTATGAAGTTGTATACTTCAGCGAAATCTGGCATTACTGCACCAAAGCAGAGAATAAATTTATTAACACAAGAGAGAAGTAAGAAAAAACAAATCAGGAGTGGGATATGAACAATGATGGGAATAAGATAAAAGGTGTTCCCAGAAAATCTGTGGTTGCTTACACTTATTCCTTAAGGTATTTCGTTTAGTATTCGGGTTTTATGATACTAAAAGACAGATAATCGCCCAGTAAGGCAACAAATGACTACACACCATCAAATTGTATGCAGCTCCACTTGTGAAAATCTTGTCATAACAACATAAAACTAGATGGAAACATCCTTAAAAAAACAAATTTATATCAAACTTTGAACCTACCAAAAGGCTATGTCCTCATCCCACACCCTTAATAAAGCTGCCTACACATTTTCAGCATTGAGCTCAAACCATCAGAGGACCCCTTGCATGAGCAGGCAACATGAACTTGTCATGATAAAAACTATATTGATATCGTTCAAATTATATGACATGATCCCTTTATTAAGCTCAATACAGAACCTTACTTAAGCAAAATGCTAAAAGAATAATTTTGTAACCCCAAATAAAAAGGACGTGGCTAGTTTATAGAAATCAACTTTAGTATAATCAAAATGGACATTAAACTTAAAAGAACATTATGGTTTTAGTCAATAAGAACTAAATCTTCGACTGCACCTACACTTAACAAGTATCATTACCAAAAACAATATTAACTAACAAAAGAAAATAAATCTTAGACAGCACCAAGCAAGAGAAACTAACCTCTCATAGGTTTGCCATGGTCCTGGTCAATTGTTTCACCAACTGGCCAAGTTCTCGGAGTGCTTTCATTACTACTACTGTAGCAAGCAATGTTCGGTCCAGCCAATCCCACGTCACCTAAAAAAACAAATTATTAAGATATAATTACAGCATTTATACTTGTAATAAATGATATTACATAGAATATTCAATAGGGAAAAAAAGAGTTGGCAAAGATGCAGTGGGACAGATGATACCTTTAGTCACTTGTGGCACACTAACTGGTGGCATTGAGTTATAATCCCAGGAAGGCAAAGTTGCACCAGGAATTGGGTTTCCAAGCACTGATGATGGATCTTGCCCGTAAACATATCCTGGGTCAAGTAATGCTGATGAAGATTGAAATGGTTCAGCAACTTGGGATACAGCAGGAGCTGCTGCATGGAAGGATATAATCCCAAATTAGTCCCACAATCAAGCACCTCTCAAACAGTAAATAATATTTAACATACAAAAGAAGGAATAGCTCGCCCTACAAACCATTTTTAGGTGCTTTTTGTGGGTAAGGATGAGCTGCTTTTCTTTTTGGCCGAGGTGGAGGTACATGCTCACTTGTCCCATTCTTCTGAACCTTCAGAAAGTATTTCTGTGCATGGCTTCGTATCTGCCATGAAGATTGGTTATTGATGAAGAGATGTAAACAACTAGCTATAGAATGGATGAAAAGATTTACTAACAAATTCATGCACATGTTGCTCTAATCATAATAATTTTGTGACATACGATAAGTGAAGGTATCCAACACTCTAATGAGGAATTCTCCAACACATCATACAAATTCTTTCACTCACATCAAAAGATGCTATAAATCTCATCATATATAAGTTGCACAGGACAAAAGCACTATATAACCAGTAAAATTAACCACATAGTGAACTTAGTATTATTCCAAGTAATCATAATAAGAAGATATTCACAAGTCATTAAATGTCTTAATATCAAGAACACACCGCTGATCATGATTATCTTCAGTTGTCACAAACAGCTCGAACTAAGGAGATTCAAGAAACGAGTCCAATGCTTGTTTCCTAAAAATATCTAATTCAAGTAAGCTACAACTGTGATGAAGCAAGAAGTCAACAACAACCTCAACATAAGATTTAACATTAAAGACATCTGAAGAGACACACACGACAAAGAAAAGTATTGGTATTAAAAAATAAATAATTACCTGGATAAATAATAATTCAAGTGTCAAAAAGCTTATTCTATAGTGGATTAGTAGCTTGGTTCTTCTTTATATGCAGTGTGACAGATTTGATTAGGAAATTGAAATTACCTGGATAACTGTTTTGGACCCAATAAATGCTTCAATCTTCTTCCAATCACGATCAAATCTGGTCTCAAGATGACACAACAAAAAAGAAGATTAAATCAGCATGATTGTAAGGAAACCACAGACAGAAAACATGATCTCAGACTCAGATAACTTCACACTGACATTATTCTCACTTGAGAGGTCCAAAACAATATCAATATATCATGAACTAACATAGTCTAACAATGCTATTTGGCTGGACTAAGTAAAATACTTGTCTATCCGAAACCAAATACAATACAAAAGCAGGAAATTCAGTTCTTTCTCTTTTTACTTTCCTCAGGATTCTCGGAAACCGGAATATACCAACACTACTGCATCATTAATTGAAACATTAAAAAATAAACTAAAATGAAATACAAACATACAGATTGTGTCCAGAAAAAAAAAAAAAAAACAATGTCCACTGAGCACAATCAAGCGCAATACGATGAACATTAAAATCCATTGCAAAAAGTTTTCAAATGACTGAAATCCCAATGAAACGATTTCATGTGACAGATTCTAATCAAACATTCATGTTACGTAATAAAATGAAACCACCCTAGATTGAAGCCTAACAAAAGTATACATGTTCACTGAAGTAAAATGAAATACAAAAAAACAAAAACAACATTACAACGAATAAGATCCGTGATTCGAATTCTTCCCTATTTCCCTAATTCTTCACAACACAGCACAATTTTCTCTAGTTTTCTCACCAGCCACACAAACACAACTTCAAAAAACTAAATTCACCAAACGCCATCAAGACAGTTTCTACTTAATAAAATCGAAATAAAACTTACAGTTGGAGAGCTTCTAGAAATTTGTCGTGCTCTTGATCAGTCCAGCTCTCTCTAGACTTGGTAATCGTATACGGTTTCCGAATCTTCTTATTCGGATCCTCCGCAAACGACATCGTATTGAAACTCGTACTTTCGGTCGCCGACGCATCGGCGCCGGTAGTAATATTCGCCGTCGCCACCGCCGTCGTAGTGTGAGTAATCGGAGGCATGGAATTGATACCAGGATGGCCCATATTCATGGGATCGAAGAAGAAAAACCCTTGGGCCGGGTTCGGATTCACGGACACCATAAGCTTGATACGAAAAATGTCTTTTTCTTTTTTTTTTTTTTTTTGGGTGCTTGTAAACTCTGCTTTTGAGTGTTTGTTGTTTGATAAGTCCGACAAGGCTTTGATGATAGAAAGGGAAAGAGAGATCAGTTTTTGTGAACGAGAAGTGAGTTTTTATATAGTGTGTGGTGGCGGTGAGATTTGATTCGAAATTGAACCTGACGTTACCTAAATCACTAAATGGATGGTGTGGACCGTACACGTGGCGTCATCCAGGGCTTCACTCATCACCTCAATCACTCTCGGCCAGGTCAAATCGGTAAACTGAAATAGTTGAGCAGTTTTTGGTGCCTTACCGCATGTATGTCCACGGTTCCAGCCGGTTCTGGTTTCGGAAGGAGCCAGAAGTAGAATCGAAAACTGAACCGTAGATCGGTGGTTCCGGTTCCGGTCCGGTTCCACCTGTTATGTCGGTTCGATTCATTTTTTTTTTTTACATTTTAGCATAAGAAAAATATTTTTTTTTTCTTCTGGAAACAGAACCGAACCGTTGGTTCCAGGGCGGTTTTTTTCGGAGAAGAACCAGAACCGAATCTTCAGTCCCACGGTTACGGTTCCGGTTCCGGTTCATTTCACACGGTTACGTTTCGGTTCCACATCTACCTTACAGTTACACTTTTTTTTTTATGTTTTTTTGACCATGTATGAATTTTTTTTAAAAAAATTAATGTTGAATTTTAACAATCTTAATTCTTAACCTAAATTCTGTCAAAAAAAAATAATCTTACGTAAATATTATATATATATATATATATATATATATATATATATATATATAACTAAAGGAAAAAAATGATCATACTGCTTTTTTTATTTTTCAATTTGGTTTTAGAAGTTAGAACATTTAATGGTGGGAGCAACAAAGATTTAGGGTATGTTTGGTAGGAAGGAAAAAGAAGATGAAAGAAAATGGTAGAGGGAAAAGGGAGAAAAAAATGGGAAAGTGTTTGTTTGGTACGGAGAGAAAAGTGGAAGGAAGGAAAAATTAATAAGTGAAACCCACTCATTTTAATCCTTCCAAAAATGGAAGAAAAAATGAAGAGAAAAGTGATTATGTTTTTAGCTTTAAATGAAATTATAATTTTACCTTTTTTTTAATTTACTTAAAATTTATTTATAAAAATAAATTTATAAAATATAATGTATTAATTTTTATATATAATTATTTACCAAGTTTAATGTCATTATATATATATATATATATATATATATATTTATTTATATTTATTTATTAAATATTATAATATAAAAGTAAAATAGTAAAATTGATAAATAAGATCATCTATCCAATCTTCTTTCCTTCCTGTTTACCAAATAGTTAAAGTGAAAATTATTTTTCTTTCTTCCCCTCATATTTTCTATCCTTCCAAATTCTTTCATCCTTTCTATTTTTTTTTTCTCCTTATCAAACATATCTTTAAAATCTTACAATTTCTACTTCAACCATTAAAGATAATACCAGTGTGGTTCATATTTGTAATGACGTAAAATTACACTTGCAACCTTTCTAGGAGGCACCGACGAAGAGAAATTGAAAGTTCTATGAACGTCGAGACTCGAGATCCAGTGTCACTGTGTGTGGCTGATAGAAATCATACCTTTTTTTTTAATTTTATTTTGGTTAACCAAGACTTTGAAAAACGGTGATTAGGTTTAATTTAGATTAAAATATTGATGAATTAATGTGTTACAATGAAGAGCCAATAAGAGTCTGACAAGGCAACCATGTGCATTTTAGAAATTTTATACTAAAATACTGCGACCCACTAGAGGTTAGTTCTAAAGCTATCCTCTCTTCTCCTATCAAATCGCAAGCAATTAGGTTGTTCAATTCAATAATTTGCAAACCCATTACGGCAACGACAAGGGAAAATAAAGGACAATCGTAACAGATACCGACTTTTATTTTATTTTATTGAGATAAGCTTCAAGTGACTGTTTCATAAGTTTAGATAAGAATTATTGTTTGCCCAAGTAAAAAAAGTGAAAATTATTAAAACTAACCACATATAACATATAAAATTCGTTTTTAACCATAAACGAAAATTTATTCATTAATAACAATTTTAAAAAAAAATTACTTGAATGTCCTCATATAAAAACTATCATCAAACACTCTCTCTCTCCCCGATCTCTCCCTCTCCCTATCGATGTTGTACCGACGAATCGTCGTCGGCACCGTCACCAAGGCCGGTGAATCGTCGCTAGCCTCCTTTCTCTCTCATCGAACCTCTCTTCTCTCTCTCGCATCTTTATCTCTCTCTCACACCTCTCTTTCTCTCTCCTCTCTCTCTCACACATGACATCACCAGCTTACCGGAATGCCATCACCTGGGCTTCACGACTATCCAGTAGCGTCGTCGAACTCTCCCTTCAACGGTGATATGATCTACAGAAAAAAGAGGAAGAAAACGAAAAACCTAAAAAACCCAGATCATTTCAAGTTTTAACATTTCAATTTAGTCAAAATTTCAAGTTTCAACATTCTAATTATTTTAAGTTTCAACATTTCAATTTAATCAAGATTTCAAGTTTCAAAATAAAACGAAAAACCTAGAAACACAGAATATTTCAAGTTTTAATATTTCAATTTAACCAAAATTTCAAGTTTCAACATTCTAATTTGATCAAGATTTCAATTTTCACGATTTTATGTTTTTAAAGAAGATTTCAAGTTTCAAATTTGTAGTCATGATTTCATGTTTGATTTCAGATTTTAGTCATGATTTCAAATTTGCTTCCAGTTTTTTCAAAAAAATAAATTCATCAGTATTTTTATAATTTATGAACATACACTGAATTCTAAAAAAAAAAGTGTTTTTAACAAATAAAATTTCGAATGTAGTTATAAACGAAAGTTTAATGTTTCTAATGTCTATTTTTAGTTTTCTATCTTAAGAAAAGGAAGGCTAATGAGGTTCACTTACAATGTGGGCCTTGATTTGGAAATTCTACCAAAAAATACTCATCAAACTTATCTAACCTATCCCCAAATACATGATTATTTCCCTTAATGTAAACACAATTACTAAGATTCCTCCCCTGAAAATGACACAAAAGTCACTCGTATGAATGTATGATCAAATTTGATAGAAAAATAGGCACGCTCTTGGCCAACGAGCTTGATGCTTGAGAGGCTGATTTATCTGTTGAAAAATCAGGCGAATTGCAAGAAAAGAGAAGTGTCTTATCAATTCAAATTCAACTGGGTCCATTCTTTTCTCTGCAGGGAAGCCCAAATAATCAATTCCTTGATGTTTGTGAATTTCGAATTAATTTGAAACAAATAAAACCAAACCAGCATGCAATTGCGGTATTACTGCACAACACAAGCATAGCATTTAAAATTAAGAAAAACTAGTTTCATCACTAATATAAGAATAAGATCGAATCTTCCTTCCGCTTGAAAGAAAAAGGGTAAGCTCTCGTACATTTCATTGAAATCTCATCTATGGGCAACCCACAACCCACAACCCATAGCCGATAACATTTAAAACAAAAAACGGGAGGAAAAATAGAACAGAATAAGAAAAAAGAAAGATGAGGAAAAAAAAATGATTTACAACTGTTTATAAGTAATACAAACCTCGGAAATGTAAAGAAATCGGCAGGAAAAAGTTGAATTCCCAACTCTCCGAGTTCACAATCTAATCAAGCCACCGAGTAACACCATCACCCTCCCCTACAGCTGCTAGAATCACAATACGTACATCCAAAACAGCCTGCGATTTGCATTAATGGAAGCAATTCAGTAAAGAATAACGGGGGAGGGGTATCAACAGACTTTTACTTCTTTTTATTGGATAGTTTATCACAAGTTCAGTAACTGCCTCATGCGTACATGCACTCATGCTTCGGGAGAAAAGTTAAAATTAATGGATAAAAGATATGATCTGTGGCAATGTAGACTAGTGGTTGAACACTCTAAAAAGGGGATACAATTATACAATCCTTGGAACAATTTGTAATTCTTAAATAAATGCAATCATTGAAACGCCATGCATAATGGCTGGGGGATTCACAACTGTACACAGAATTGATAGTGCACAATTCGAATGGTTTTTAGAAAGGACAAAAACTTACCAGGGGATTTCTACAGTTGACCAGCCTACACTCCTCCAAAGTACCTTCCATCGTCCAACTCTCCCATACATCAAAGCTGTGACTAGCAAACACAAACTCCATCCTTCTATTGATCTGTGATTTCAAGATAAATCTAAGTTTAATCCCCAAGCAACAAAAATGTAACTGCAGTTACTTTATACTTAAACAGATGACAAAACCATAAATATAGGATAGAGTAGACACTTCCAAATATAAGAGATATATTAGAAAAGCAATGACAAATATTATACGCAGGATAAATATGATTTTGGAAGGGAGAAAAAGTAAATCAGTTTAAGTTGGTAATCCAGTTGTATTTTCTGCACTATAATCTCAAGTTGTAAAAAAATATTGTGTTACCGGCAAAATCAAAGTGTTATATTGTTATTTTACTACCAAAGTTGGAAACTCCTGTCATAGAACTGCTGTCATACAATGCAGAAATATGCTCATGAACCGAGTTCAAAACGTCTCCCCCTTAATGGCCTCATAAAATTTGGAAAACAATTGTACTTTCCAGGAAAGCTAGCTAGCTCTACCAGCTGTCCCAGTCTACATTTTTCCAGCACCAAATACAGACTTCATGAAATTGATAGTACAAAATTACCTGTAACAACTTTCCACCGGCAGCAAAAGAACGCAAACCAATGATGTCCTGAACAAAAATAATCCCATACAATCATATTAGCTAGTCAGAAAAAACAAAAATCAACCTATTTATATTATGCTTATCAATATAATAAAGTAATTGAAAAAACAAAAATACCCCATACAATCATATTAGCTAGTCGGAAAAAACAAAAACCAACCTATTTATATTATGCCTATCAATATAATAAACTAATTGAAACATGGATGAACAAGAGCAAACCTTGTTTCTGTAAACAACAAGGAATTGTGCTGCAGGGTCTCTTTTTGTTACATTCGACATGGTGTCTAGGAACCAACCACCGCCTTTAAGTCCTTGCCTGGAGACATGGAGTGCAGGACGATCTCTTGCACATAGTGCTATGACATGCCCATCTTTCAGCATTTCACCAGACTTTATGCTGAAATTTTTGCTAGATTTTAGAAGCTGGTCTGAAGATGATTCGTGTATTAGTTCTATTGGTGTTTTCCTACTTCTTGTGTCTTCAGGAGAAGCACAACGAGAACTGGTTTGATCTGTGCCACTCATAGCTGTATCGTCTTCTCTATGTGAGGTACTTTCTTTTTCTAAAGCAGAGGGATCATCTGATTTTTGCAAAGACTTCTGACGAGCATGCCTCTTTTTAGCCTTCTTACCCGACCTGCTGCGTCTTCCATCAGATTTAGTGGTAGTATTTTGAGACAAACCTGAAGTCTGATGCTGGCTAGTAGAGCCTTTCGATTGACTGAACCCCTTCTTCTGGGAGCTTTCCGGACTAAATTGAATATCACCTGTCAGTTGCTCAACAACAGAACCCTGAAGACCACTCACTTTGTCTGGCGTATCATGTTGTTCAATTTCCTCACCTATTTCACTTTCATCCTCATCCTCGTCAGAAACAGCAATCTTTGGAATAACCCCATCATAGAAGAATGACTGCAATATCGAGATGGCCTTATCTCTTATCTCCATCCACACTTCTTCACTGTAATCAGCACTGCGAGGTAGTATCAATACATTGGGCATCTCCTTAATCTGAAGCAAGTGAATATGAGATTAATTAGTGGTGCCCCAATATTTGAACTGTCAGTTGTTTTCCAGTGGTAACATTCATATATGATATAAGTTATATAGCATATTGAACTTGTTCAATTATAAAAGACATCAACTATCTATTATTGCTCTTTAATAAATAATAATAAAGAGAAGAAGAAGAAGAAGAAGACACAGTTCACACTTGCATGTGTTGAATTAAACTCTGACAAAATTGCCAGCTCACACCCGAAATGAAGGAAATCAACCCCACGTAATATTCGAGTATCTAAGAGATATTTATTGAAAAAAAGGTTTCAAATTTCTAGATCTTTGGCTAGCATTAATGACCTTTCAACTAGCCAAAAGACCAATTTACTATTTTGGCATTCATGCCAAGAAGAAACTCCATTTTGCCTGATATATAGAGAACATAGAAAGATTTTAAAACCATGTACCGCACGGTAATGTAGCCGCATAAACGAAATTTCTAATCTTTACAGAACCAATGATTATCATACCCATGCTTCCATCCATTGAGGCCCTTCAGCACCATCCAGGGCACAGCCAGCCAAAGTGCCATCAATTAAAAGCTGTTTTACAGCACAATCGTCCAACAGTTGACTGCTACCTGTATTCACAAGAAATGCCCCTACACAAGAAAAAAAAATTCAAGTTATTAACAAACAGAATGGATCCCAATAACTAAGCAAAGGAGGATCATAAAAATGTGAAGTGAATTACCTGGCTTTACATGTTGTAAACATTCTGCATTGATAATCTGAATTGTTTCATTTGTTACAGCGCAATGGAGTGATATAACATCACTTGCAGCTAGTAAATCATTTAGAGTATCCATCCTTCGGGCAGCTGAAGGAAATGTTATTCTTCCTTTACCCTGTAAGGAAAGGACTTATGTCATTACATGCACAGTGCATTTAAAAGCTCAAAAGTATGCAAGGACAATTTCTAAGTATAACCAATGCACCAGGTCCACAAACAATAGAAACATGCGCAAATATTTCTTTGAAAACACTTCTTGAAAGCTGCATGGCCATTTCCAGTTTCAACACAGCTCACTCATGGACCTGTAACTTGAGGTGCAATTTAATTTAAAAAAAAAAAAAAAAAACAGATGAAAGGTGCACTTAATTTGGTCCTGTGTTTGACTCTCTTTAGTTCACGGAACGAAAATGAAATATTCAAGATATTGTCTTCTTTTTATCAGAAACAGAAATGTTCAAATTAATTTAAATGTCAAACTCCACTCTTAATGAGAGATTTCACATTACTTTGACTGAAGTAATTGTCAACACCACACATTCATATGTCGAGCAAATATCAAAAAACATTTAACATTGCATTTAAATACATAACCTTACTTCTATTTGCTAAGTGTATTAATGTCAACTACTGCACTTCATTTGAGGAGTCACAGTGGGCTCAGAAGGTTTGATACTCTAAGCTTTTAAAAATTGGCAACAAGGAAGCACGCTTATCTCACAAACTAACCCAAAACCAGAATTCCGGTCACAGTCCTAGTACTTTGAATCTTTGATAGTTGGTTCCATTTTCTGCTGATGTTATGCTTAATTTAGAGCCTATTTATGAGAACCAGATAATACACTAATATAGTCATAAGATCAAATGACCAAGGTTGTCAGCACAAAAAGAACACTCTATATTCTAAAAACTGTAAGAGTTAGAAAATAAACCTTTCAATAACATATCTAAAATCACACTTTAGCTTTTGAGTCCTGAAACCATTACAATCTTAGAAAAGACATCATTTTCTCGAATACAGGAACTTGTAAGTTAATGATTTACCCTAACCTCAAGAGATATGATTTCCACTAAATAAATATCAGAAAGAACACAAATTACATAATATCCGACTTGTACCTAATGAACATAAAAAATAACACATTTCTTAGCTGGTATCAACACCTTCCACACATTTTTCCAGTTCAACCAACTTAATATAGAACATGTAGCTTTTTACACTAGATCACTAAATACTTCCCCATTTAAGTCAGCGTAATAATCAATGTAAGCAAGCACATCGTTTCCTCAAAAAACAAATGCGCAACAAAATCGCATTTTTAGCTGCTATATACCTAATCATCAAAGTTTCAATTCCAACCAAAAATGACAAAGTTTACTACTTTACATCATAGAATGCGTACCTTGTGTTCATCAAAATAAAGCACACTCATCTTGAAAGCCAAGCTCCTCGTGGCCAAAGACCGAGCCGACGCAGATCTGCCAACAATCCCCAATACGAGTCCTCTACACCTCCTCATTCCTCGACATAGCGGCTGCACTGAGCCCAACCAACCCGAAGCAGAGAGCGCATGGCGCGAAAGCAAATGCGTCCGGCGCAGCAAGCCAAGGACGAGAGCCATCACGGTGTCAGCGATCTCCTCAGCTCGCGAGGTATCAACGTGGACGAGACGGAGACCAAGGTCCGCGGCGAGAGCGGAGTCGACGGCGCGATCGGACGAGCCGAGGCAGAGGATGAGCTGGTAGGGACGTAAGCGGCGTTGCGCGGCGCGAGGCAGGTAAGCGATGGAATGGAGGAGGACGGCAGCGGCCTCTTCGATCTTACCATCGGCTAAGCGGCTGAGTGGCACGTGCTCGATGGCTGCGACGCCGGCTAGGGATTCTTGTTCCAAGGCGCAATCTTCGATACAGTTGAGAGAGACCACTAAGGGAAAAGGAGTAGGGTCGTTACGGTGAGGCATTGTCGCAGAGGATCTACTTTTCATCGTCTCCTCCGGTCTCCGAGTGCGGATGTTTTAAGTGTTGTTATCAGTTGTGGTGGTTAGGGTTTAATGTTGTAATTTTGAGCATTTCAAAGGACTGAGTTGGTGGAGGATTCAGATGATTCGTCGTTTTTCGCTTTCTTTTGTTGTTGTTGTTGTTGTTGTTGTTCCAGAGCTTCAGGAGAGGTTGAAATGTAATGTCCCCCTGCTGAGACCTTTCACCCTATGCTAGTATGCTCTACTATATTTATCTTTTTACTTAAAAGACCTTGTAATTTTTATTAATTCCAGAAACATCCCATTTTTCTCTCTTAGAGTCTTAGGTCTGCATTTTCAAACTTTAATTTGAAATGTCATCAACAGAGTGGAATGAAACCTAAAAAATGGGAATAATTTGGTTTTCGGGAATATACCTTTCCTTTCGTACGTAATCAAATTGAAGGCAGCCGATTTTTTTATTTTATTAAGAAAATTTCTTCATTAAATAAGATAACTGATGCAAGATGGGCTTTCATAAAGCCAAAAACCAACAGACCAGCCACCTCAAGAGAGGCATCAGCTCCATTAACACCAGAAATAACATTGACTGCATCTGACTCCACCAAATGAACAGACCTACCTAAATTTTTAGCCAATACCAACCCTCTCTAAGACCTAAATATTCTCCAACCACCATATTGTATTCCTGGCAGCCCAATAATATCAAAACATAGCAATGACTTCAGATAAGAAAGTGCACAGAACCGTCTACACATTACAAATCGAAAGAGTATCCGTGTTCAATGTTGCCAAACATGAAAGAAACTACAACTAAAAGTACCGGTGTATCACCCACCATCCGTCTTAATACTGAACACTCACCGTCCAATGTGTCTGAGCCAGCTGACTTGCAAGTGGTACATATATAAAAAATAAAAAAATAAAAAAACTACAAGTACCAAATACCGCTGATAATCACTAAAACGAAATTTCATTTATTATATGGAACGAAACAAACATCTTGCAACAAATTGATAGAATAGAAGAATTAGCAACAAAAAAAATAGATACAAGAGAAGAGAAACTGTTTTATATTCCCTACAAAACCACCAAGGCTTTGAACCTTCAACAAAAACATACGCTGCAAAATTTCTACATGACAAGAACAAATAGATACATTTTTCTCACTCAAAACACAATCATACCGTCTAATAAGAGGCCTCTATATCTCCTGCAGACTTATCCTTCTAATAGAACTCCCGTGCTACCGCCTCTAAGGTTTATGCTGATCCCATATTTCATTCAAAATGACATTTTGTTGGTCTTCTAATCAGCCACGAGAGGACTTTATGCAAATTTCTGAAAGCTTTTCATCGAGAAGAAACTCAAAACTACCAAGAGATCTACTGTACAACTTCCAAACCAAATATCACAACTCATGCTCAACAGGTTAAGTTACCATCATCTTATGTGTGCTATATTTACCGACTACAGTCTTGAAGTTTCTCAAGCTTCCAATCTTCCATTGACGTCCTGATACATTTTCTTTTCCTTTTCATTGATGAACCACAATAACAGATTTGCCAGTAAATGATCAGGTTCATAAAAACCTCCTCCTAAACTTTCCAGTAGTTGCTTGATATGAACGCATGAGTAGACCAACGCCAATACCAATCCCAACACACATCCCTAGGCCAATTCCAACACCAACTCTAACACCAGCATTAAACCAAGACAATTGGCCATCCTCTCCATAGTACATGTCTTCAGAGTACAGACGGTCTCCAATTTTCCCATCAGACTCATAATCATCAACTTCTGCTTCTGCAATCTGCATAGCCCCCAAAATGATTAGAATAGCCAAAGTAATACAAAGCAATGACTTCTTCAAAAAAAAAAATACGAAGCAATGACTAACATGCAATTGCAGGAAAAGTTAGGCAACAGCAAGTTTTCAAATGACACCATAAATATCAAAAGATACATTGAAAATACAGATTTCACTGTAAATCCTAACCAGGTTGAAGCAGCCACATTGTAATTTTGCTTTTTATTATCATTTTTCTGATCATGTCAACTTCCACGGAATGTGCACAAGAATAATCACTCAAATGAGAAGACTAAAAGTATCACTAAGAAGCATGCAAAACCAATAAATAATGTAATGATAATCCATTTGTCAAGTTAATTTCAGGGTGGGTCAAGCAGAATCATTAATTATGGACACAAGTTTGATAAAGATGTCATAACTGAATCAACAAATTCAAGTTAAAGTTATATGGACAATGTCAAAGAAAGATGAACAAGGATAATGGCCTAGTATTGGTGTAATTAGTTACAAGACAAAACTGTAACAAGTTACTCTGAAGAATTCAAGTAATATTTGTACGAATAAAGGATGATTAACAACGGTAATGAACTAAAGCAATGACATCCCATTGCTGTTAAAAGGGACAAATCAAGAAAAATGATGACCTATATTTGCTAAACTCCATTGCACTTGAGGGGTTCTGGTCTAATATCAACCCAACCACAGTGTAATACAAAACTTGCTGTTAGGATATAAAGTTCTGTAAAATGTACTGATTGCTTGCAAGACAATATATAGAATCAAAGAAATTAACTATTTTTAAAAAGACACGATATTTGCTATACTCCATTGCACTTGAGGGAGTGCCGGCCTAATATCAACCCAAGT
This sequence comes from Dipteronia dyeriana, assembly GCA_032871835.1. Lineage (NCBI taxonomy): Eukaryota > Viridiplantae > Streptophyta > Magnoliopsida > Sapindales > Sapindaceae > Dipteronia > Dipteronia dyeriana. The sequence goes on along the minus strand of CM065299.1, from coordinate 98,230,628 downwards.
GTAATACAAAACTTGCTGTTGGAATATAAGTTCTGTGATATGGGCAGATTGCTAGCCAGGCAATATATTGAATCGAAGAAATAAACTATTTCTAAAAGACATGGTAAATGTGGAATAAACACTTGACATGCAATTCAAATTAAAAACCAAGAAAACAAAGATAAAGAAAAGTAAAGAGAAACAGTGTCATAATGCATAAAATGCCAGAGGTCTCCATGTGTTTATGGAAGATTTGATATTAGTGTCTTAAAGTTGTTCCTGCTATTAATTTATAATATTCCCACTTCATTTCAGACTTTTGACATTGTGGACTTGCAGAACACAGGTCTACAACTAGATTCATAATATCGATGTTAATTTTTATGATAAGCTTTTGAATGTAACTGGATTCACTCTACATAGAAGCCACAACGAATTCACCCACATCGTGATGAATAAAAATATATGAGTAAGAACTCATGCAGTGTTAACGTTCATACATATTCGAAACATTGAACTCAAGCGCATTATCATGTAAAACATACTTATTAAGAACATGATAATCCCCATTAATGAACTGAGAAGGTAGAGACACAGATCATATGACATCACAGTGATCATCAGATTCCATGAATATTACAGTTATTCAGAACATTGCAGATTTATAATTCTGTACCACAATTCACAAATGAAGTTCAACATGAACAAAACCAACTTCCGGATCACCAATTTGTTATTTACTTCACGGGATTAAATGTAGAACTCTACATTCTTTCCACTCATTCAATGAATATAATGTAAACAAAAACTCATCATTTACATGAATACTATATTGTTGATATCCACAACCCTATCAAACCATTGAATTGCATCAATTCACCAAACAAACGTTAGTAAACCATTTCAAAATTTAAGAGCTTGTAATTCAAGACAACACCGAAATCATAATTTACCTGCAATTTCCGCTGGCGAACCATCCCATCGGCGGTTTTCAGCTCCTTCCCAATCTCCTCATCCTCCGGGATCGCATCCAGCATCCCGTGCCTGGACCCCTTTTTTCTAGGACTCACGTTTATTGTCTTCGTTAAAATCACCGGTACACCACCGCAACAACCCGCAATATAAACTTCTATTGAGGGCGCTGAAACCCCTAGCTTCGGCTGGAAAAACGCCGATGAATTGGAACCTATCGCCATATAACAATCCATACTCCATCCCGCCTTTGCATCACTTTCACTGTTCCACGTCGACTCCATCCTCTCAAAGGATCCACATAGAACCATATTCTTGTCCTCCAACACCTCGAATTCAATACTCCCGGTCACGCGGACGCTGTCCGTGCTCACATACGTAACTTCCGACGATTCCTTATTGAGCCGATCGCGACGGAGGGTCAGCGACGCCACGTCGGAGGAGGGGACACGTGAGCCGTTGATTTCCAACGACACACCGATCTCGCGGCGCATGTGGCAGATGGTGAGGTGGTCTGGCACGCTAGAGATGACGCACGGCGTGATTCGCACATAAAAAAGCCTGATTTCCAGCCACGCCGAGTGCGATATCGAAGAATTGGATATCAGGTTATACGAATTTGATCGTTCATGTGGTGATTCTTGGAAATCCATCATATAACAGTTTTTTTTTCTCGAGAATTAACAAAAAATGGAACCAATAAAAATTACTGTCACAGAGTTTTGAATCCGAGAAAAAATCAGGAATTAGAGGAATGAAAAGCGATAGTTGCGTTGAATTGATTGCCGTAGGAAATTAGGGTTTTGGATTGAAGCATTTGGAAAAAAAAAAAAAAAATCGAAGAAAGGGGTTTTTGGTTTGTGATGATGTGTTTGTTTAGAGTTTGTTAGATTTTTTTGTTAAAAACAGAAGGCGAAGAGCCGAAGACAGTCAAAAACGGGTTGAGGAGACACGTGAGGGAGGACAACTACGCATGTGAGATACACGTGCCTTCCATATATGAGTTTACGCCTGTTAACTGTTAACAGGACATTAAAGATTTCGTCACATTAGGCCGGCCCGGCCCGTCCTGATCTCAGTTGGGCCAAGCCTAACAAAACCATCCAAAATCGTAAAATGTCTACTTTTTAGAGAGATTTTCACTATCTAGTGGGAGTTATATTTTGAATCGCTGAATTATATTTATATTTATTGATTTTATCGTCTCCCACAAACCCTAAACCAAATTGATGTCAGATCCCAATTCATATTACCGTCAGATTAAAAAAAAAAAAAAAGAGGATATTTTTAATGTAGCTACCAAATAAATATGTGTCGCCTTTGATTTCTTTCAAAGCCCACTTATAGCTGTGTGATTTGATAAAAAAAAATGATATACCACATTACCACATGATCGGTGATGAACCTGGACATTGCAAACAAGCAGAGTCGGTCCTGAGATTTTTGGGACTCAAGGCGAAATATAAAAAAATAAGACCCTCGATATTTTATATATATTTGCTAAAAAAAAACTCTAATAAATATTTGTAAATATCAATATAATAAGAATGTTATACTGTTTTTTTAATATATAAAAGATAATTATCGTTGGGATTAGGGTTCAAATATTCAATATACTCTAATAATAGGGTTTTATAATTTATGGATCTCTTAAAATGAAATATGTTTGGTGGAACTATTTTGAACTCATTTTATGAGTTTATTAGTTTGAAAAAATTAGATGTTCAGTGATCTTTTTTAATTTTTTTTTTATGGGTCTATTAGTTCATATAAGGGTTATATAACTTATATGTAAAAAAAAACAAATTAAACTTTAGGGTCCGTACAGATTGAGGGTCCTAGGCGGCCATTTCACTGGGCTCCCTCTAGGCCCGGGGCTACAAACAAGATACGTCCACATGCATTTGATCAGACAAACTTAATGCCCACTTAACGCATGATCTAAGAATTTAAACTTAAGTTCTACTTTTGTAATAAATAATTAAGAAAAAATTGAAATTTAAAATTTTCGAAATTAATTGTAATTAATATGCATACAGAAATACCTGCATGAGATTTTTGGTACAAAAACAATAGCACGTTACCTTCCAATAGAATTGGCAGTACACCTTCTTTCCACACCTGGTGGGTAACTCGTACACCTTCCTTTCACGTCTGATGAAGTAGTTATTCGGACCACACATTTTTTATCTTGATATGTCAATATAGTTCTATTGTAATAGTTGTAAGGGAAATAATCATTTTTCCCCTATAGTTGACCCTATTCTCCACTTTTCAACATTCTCCACTTTTCCCTGTATACCTATATTTATATGTTGAGATTGAGTTGTATTCGTGTATGGAATGGGGGAAAGTAAAGAATGTTGAAACTAGAGGGGGGAAGTGGAAAATAGGGAAAACTATAGGGGTAAAATGATTATTACCCTAGTTTAAATATAATACTAAGAAAACAAAGAATCTTGCTGAGTACACTACGAAAATGACTACGTACCCCCAATTTGATGCCTTAAAAGATAAAAGTGTAGAGCCTAATTAACCAAAAATCCTCAAACCCAACTCTCTTCCTAAATGATACATATAACTAGGCCATGCAAAATGGCCTGATAAGCTCATTTTTATTTTTATTTTTTTATATATTATCTATACACATATACCAAGTTTTTTTTTTGTCCAAACTTCGAGGTCTTCCAGTGAGCTACGTCTGAGGATAGGTGTGGCCCGCGTGGGAGCCCATTAGGGGTGGAGGGAGGGTCCCCCAAACCCCATTGGGAGGAAGTGGGATGGGGGAGGTTCTCCTGCCCTACCCCTGTCCTCCATTTCACCCATTTTTAATCTTAATATTTTCAATCTAAATTTTGAAATTTAAAATTCGGGAGTTGAAATTCAATCATTCGAATCGTTCGATTCATATTGTTTTGATATCCAATCCAATAAATAATATAAAATATATAATTGATTTAATTTAATTCAAAACGAATATAAATAACTATAGTAATATAGTATTACATGTAAGGACCTCAATTTTATGATTGACTTATTTCATGTAAAACTACACCACATTGGAGATGATTGTGTAATGGGTAGCTTAGGACCTCATTGGCAAGCTTCCAAGCATCTCCATGAATTCAAGAGCAAAAGATATATTCACTTGACTTTACCTCTTGAAGAGTTTAGGTGCACACACACACACCTCATGTATGCTTTGTTGATCTTGCATTTGTGTTGATACTGTTTATATGTGTGTATCTCTTCACAATCACACTTGAACTTCATTTATAGATTTAAGTGTGGTATTGTGTTGTGTTCGCGCTTGCACGATGGTGTGCTTGTTTTAGCGCGTTGAGTGACCATATGAGAAGGTCTCAATCTTCTCTTGGGTTGGTTATATGGAGTAAGGTGTCTAGTTTCAAAAGAGTGTATTTCAATGATTTAAATGTTTTTCAAAACTGATATTTGTATGGTCTTCTGATCATATCTTTTTATACAATTATTCAAAATGAGTTTTGAAAATTTTTCTACAAACTAGACACACATACCTTTCCAACGGTATATTATTTGTAATATTTCACGACCGTTTGGATTGGTTTGAAAATCTCCAAAGTGACCATAAAAACAGGGCATCTCTGTTGTTGTCTGTTTCTGACATTTGGTCACTAAAATAATCATAGCTTTTTCTACAGACCTCCAAATCATGTTTTGTAAATTGTAGTAGGAAGTATACTTCCATACCTTTCCCATGGTATATTATACTTTGGATGTCGTTTGGTCATGTTTTGGGTCGCTCGAAGCTCGAATTGTTGTGCTGTCTGGCGTGTACCGCGGCCTAGACCACTTTTGGTGCCATGCCTAGCAAGCAACCTAGGCAGCGGTAATGTCCAGCCGTGCCGTGCTGCACAAGACCGCAGTCTGAACACTTGCCTAGGCTGAGGCATGCACAGCGGTCGTGACGAAACTTTATTTTCTTCATCCAAAACGATATCATTTCACTTGGGCATTATAAATACATCCTTAACTCATTTTCTTCATTTGAATGACTTTAAAAAACGAACCCTAGAGTGAGAGAGAGAGCTTATTGAGAGAGAAAGCTTCATTAAAGCTTGATTAACTCTCCAAACATAAAACTCATCTCCATCTTGCATCATTCTTCATCATATGAGCATGGGTGTTCTTGGTTTCATAACTAGGTAAGTAAGAACTTCATTGAATATGTTTTATTGTTTTTCTTACTCTAGATTAGGTGTTTATTGCATGATTAAATACCTAGACTTTAGTTATTGCATATATTTAAGAGTCTTGATAACATGATTGGGTTTGTTTGTTGATAGCTTGAATTGAGGACATTTGCCATTCTTGCTAAGTCTCTATGCATTGCATTTAGACATTATTGATTATGTCATATTAATTGCATTTTGATGATTGTATTAATGACCATGACATGCTTAATGACAACGTATGTTGAAATGGTATTGTTTGATAACTAGGATATAATGTTGTATAACTATATCTAGTTAAGTCTTTATGAACATTAATTTAGACATTGATATCTAGGAATTGTACTTAGTGACATTCTTAAATTCCTATATAAGTATTTAGTGTTTTGCCTAACATTATTTGCATGTTTGAACATTTCATCGTATTCACATAGGTTGTTGAACTCTTCATTGAGTCAAGTCTTGTGGCTTTGGTGTGAAGTTGCACAGGCAAGGGAAGTCTTGCAACCAAGGGTGGGTGGACAAGCAATTAGTCGGGTGCCACTACAAAAGGCCCAAGGGGGTAGAGTAGGAGGCGTTCACGCCAAGAGTAGTGTATCAGGGCATATCACTAGGCACTGAACCAAGAGTGGTGAGTGACGGTGTCTATAGCTTGAGGTTGTCGAGAATGAGAGTCCGAGAATCACTTGAGGGTGTAACCTTTTATTCATATAGTGGATTTCTGTGACTGAGTGTGACGCACTTAACAGCCCGTGGTTTTTCCCATTTGGAGGGTTTCCACGTATACATCTTGTGTTATTTATATTTCCGCACCGTACATTTGATGTTGTATGTTTGTTTTATTGGGTGAATTTTGAATATTGACTAATCAAGAAAAATTGGTAATTGACTTGATTAAAACCTATTCACCCCCCTCCTAGGTTTAGACACACACGTTTTTATGGAACTTTCATTACATATAAATAAATATAGGAAAATGGAAGAAATTGATAGAAAGTAAATGAGTAATAGAGATAATTATTATTTTTTAAGAAATAAAAAGTATATATACATATATGGGGAAATGGAAGAAATGTGGCTCCACCCTCAACCTCACCCCTACCCCTATTAAAGAAATGGGGGAATGAGGGAATGGGATGGGGGTAAACCCCCATTTAGATTTTGGAGGCAAAATTTGTCTCCAAGTGAGAGTGAGGCCCCATGGGAGGAAATGTCCATCCCCAACTACATCCATAAAGAGTATAAGCTTTGATTCCTCTCTTTTAATTTATAATCTACTAACTTGTATAGTTACGTGATTAATCAGAAATCATTGAATTTCAATTTAAGTGTCTCTAAAATTCAATTATTAAAAAAATACAAACTAAAACTAAAACTCTTTCACGTAGATACACCAACATGTACAACTCTAAAAAATACAATTCTCGAATGTCTGACTCTGATAATGAATTGCAATTTACAATTTAATAAAGATTTTGTTTCTTTAATGACTATTTTTTAACAAAAAAAAACATATGGACTGTATATAAATATTTTTTTGGTAGCCGTTTTAAGTGATAATTGATATATTAATTGATTTTTTCTTTAAAAAATAAAACTCCACTCGAATCTAAAATAAAAATACCTTAAAGAACAGGGGCTCTCGACGCTCGCCTCTTGGGTCTATATCCAGAGCCGACCCTGCACATATATGCCGGTCATATACACTTAGGCCCTGTTTGTTGCTTGAGTTTGAACTAATTTAGTCATAATTTTGCGTTTGGCAACCGCATGAGACTGAGATTTTATCTTCCAACAGTACCCAACAGTCCCATCAATATGGGACTAAATAAACCCACCTATATTGGTGGGTTTATTAGTCCTGAGACTAAAACCATCTCTCTCTTTTTTTCTATCTTTTCTGTTCATTATCTTTTTTTTTTAATTTATAATAATTTCATACATAAGTTGTAATTTAATTTATTCTTATATTCATTTATGTTAGTTCACTTTAAAAAAAAAAAAATTCTTAAAAAATAATTTTAATAAATTATATACTATAACTTTACTTTTAATAAAAAAGTAATAATATGATACACACACACACACACACATATATATATATATATACATATATATATTAATCCAATCAAAAATTGTACCAAACATATGACAAATACTAATTTTTTATCCATTCGATTATTAAGGATCGAAATTATATCAATCCTAATTTCTCTTAATAGTCCCACATGTGTGTGTATATATATTACTTTAATAATATATAAATTAAAACATTTATTTTCTTTAAATACATATTTCAATAATTTATTATTCAATTTCAAAATATTATCAAATTTAATCTAATCCCATGTTTTACAAAATAAAACATGATCTTAATTCAGTCCAGTCCCACGTTTCTTCAAACACAGCATGATATCAATTTAGTCCAGTCCAGTCCAATCCAATCATATATAATCCCATGAAATAGTCCAATCCAATCCAATCATGTGCACCAAACGGGGCCTTAGGGTGCGTTTTGCAAGGATATGAGACAGGACAATGTGGGACGAGACATGACAGAACAGACTGTTCTATACTTCTATATTGTGTTTGGTAGGTCTGTGACATAACTGTTCACTATACTGTTATATGCTTGGTATGGCTAGGACAGGACGAGACAAGAGGTTCAAATGACCAGAGTGTCCTTTTTGTTCAGTAAAATGTTTGTTACCATATAATAGTGACATATGGGACAGGACAAGTCAATATTTATTTTATTTTATTAAATAAATATTTTTATATATCATATTTAATAAAAATAATAATATTGTAATTAAAAAATAAATAAATTAATAATTTGTTAGAAGACATGCTATTTTTTTTCAAATAAAAATAATATTATTATGGTCATTCCCTCAACTTTTTTTAATAATAATATCAATTAATAATATTATGGTCATTCCCTCAATTTTTTTAAAATAAAATTATTATTCAATTTTACATACTCGTAATTGTGAATAATGGAAAAGAAAAATATATTTTAGATACATGTAATTAGTAATTACATGTAAATAATACTCATGATCTACGATTGTAAGTTTTAATTATTCAATCGCATATCTTTTCTTTTCACATAATAGTAAATTACGGATAATACTTAATAACATGATCCAACAAAAAAGTTAATGTAATATAACAAAAAAACAGTTATTGATTAAGAAAATTATGAATGAAAGGCAACATGAACCGTGGATACTTCAGGAATGCTTATGAGAAGTCTTCCTGAGACCAACCTCACCTCTTAAGCATATTGACTTTGCCCTCCTACTACAATCTGCTTAATGTTGTTCTTAAACTTATTGCCTCAAGAAATTGTGATCTCAAAGGATTGATACTCATTATCTTCACTTCCTCCATAACCTCTTTAAAGACTTTCCCATATATTCTTGACGAGTAAGACCAATAATTCATACACATGAAAATATTGGATTTGGGCACACCATACTCTAGTGACATGTTAACTTTAGGTGCCATAAAAGTTTGTAAATCATGATAAGAGTAAAAGGGATTTGAGTTTAATAGAAACAATGGTACTCTCCTGAGATTCATGCAAATTACTGAGGTAGTTAAAATTAGTAATTATATGGTTTTCTAAGCTTCTAGCTAAAACTGGGGGATGCTTGGATACAATATCAGCAAGGTCATATCTTGAAAAGACTTTAGAGTACAAAAAAAACTCCAGTTTGGACAAAGAGGTTACCTCAGGATCATATGAAAGCGTTTTTGGATAACATATTTAAATCCAATACTGCCTATACACGAATTTAAAGTAAAAACATTTTGCATACAAAGTGTACATCAATCAACCATCAAAACATTAAGCAATATACAATGCTAACTCTAAAAACTATATATATACATAAGGATAATGGAAAGGTGTTTCTATTTGGTTCATGAAAGTTAATTAAACATTCATGAAAATGAAAACACAATGATTGAAAGAAGACCATGTGCTTGGAATCAGCAGCAAAAAAAAATTCAATACATGGTAACATATCAAAGTGAATGCTCTATAGAGAGTAAAACTCACTAGGCAAGTTTGCATATATCCTCATAGTCAATGGCATTAGGCACTCTCCCATCATATACACCCTTCTCTATCTTCACTTTGGCGCAAAATTTATTCGTATCGACTCCCACTAACCTTGCATTTGAACAACGATACTCCCCATTAACAATCTTGACTAAACCACCAATGTGTGGAATGATAGTCTCCAGCTCATCCTGATCAACCCTCAACACATGCTTGTTATCAAGCGTCTCTATTTCTACAACATATTTATCAATGACCTTCCTCACAACACCCTTCTGCTTATAATACCCTTTGTTAGCCAATGGCTTGCTCATAACCTTGACAATGATTCCCTCACACAACCAATAGTTTTTCCTGTACATTTTCTCCTTGGCCTTCTCTTCCTCTCTCATCAACTCCTCTAAGGCAAACTTTACCGTTAGCTTTGTTGGTTTTGTCAATCTTTTTGGTAGTATCATTATCAAGCTCTTCAAAGATCAATTTACTACTAGTGGTGGTATTAGTAGCAATGGTGCTATTATCTTTGTTTAACAATGATGAACCACCAAGTAAAAATCCAATCTTGACCCCAGCATCAACCTCCAAATTGAAATCCATTGGTGGGTTATTATCGGAATCGGAATTGGGAATTGTAGTTGATAGGTGCTCAGCAAGAGTCATCTCAATCTGCTTCCTGATCTCCCTCTATTGCTTCTCCTCCTCAACCTAATCCAATTTGATTCTCTATTTTTTCAACTTCTCTTTAAAAAGGGTCTCAAAATCCCTATCAATATAAGTGATGAACCAGCCCTCGGGAGTCTATTCGACCTTGCACTTACCAGCGAAAAAAAGTTATTGCTTAAGAAAATTATGAATGAAAGGCAACAAGAAAACAGTTCCCAAAACTGGGGGAAAACAACAACCAACAACCAAAGAACAAAAGACCCAACAAACAAAGAAAACGAACATAGGACCACACCTCAGACTCAACACCCAACACAAAGAAAGAAAAAACACCCAAATCCACCAAAATAGAGCAGAATAGGACACCCAAAAACGACACCAGACTAATTATAGGTCTCCTCATTCAACAAAGTCCCTCGACAAACTCGACACCTAAAATCTGATTACTATAAATGAATTGAAGTGAAAAGAACTACACCGCCAAAACCATTTATTAAGTCAAATCATTTAGCTAAACTAATCATGGATTTCACAAAAATAATCAGATTATTAGTTGAAAATAATAATGAATCAGAAAAGAATCTGAGATAAATAAAAAGATAACAAGTGATTTTGAGTTGAGAGATGAGAGAGACTTACCGAGTAACCCACTCAAGTTAATGAGAGGTGAGAGAGAAATCGATTTTGGTTGGACAGCGGTAGCGACAGTGCCTGAATTGGAGACAAAGTGAATCAAGTTGTGGGGTGAGATATGAGAGGCGCCGGCGGCTGTTTTTGTGTGACGAGAGGATGAAAAACTATTACGAAAATAACACTAAAGAAAAAAGATAAAATCTGAGAAAAACACAAACCTGGTTTTGAAGAAGAAAGACAAAAGCTACTGCTAGTGGCATCGACGGGGAGTTCGCGTGACCCCGACGAAGATGGATCTGCAGTCGGTGGGTCTGAGAGATAGATAAAAGCGGCCGATGATGAGTGAGTGAGAATGAAACCCTGATTTCAGGGTTAGTTTTTTTTTATATAGTTGATAATTTTATAAATTTAAAAAGTTTTGAGGGTAAAAATGTCTTTTCGTGACTTATCTCATACATGGGACAAGTCTGACTCGAGTGTATGAGGTGAGACAAGTTTTTATGGTTTTTGTTCCAAGCTTTTCTGTCTCGTCCCGTGCTAATGGCACACCAAACGCACTCTTGAAGTTAAAATAAAAAATAAAAAAAATCAAGATGCACATAAATTAAAGGTTTAAAAGGACATGCGGTCCTACAAGTAAAAATTGTCATGATGATGTGCGTCTGGATCGATGTGGACCATAAGAATTCTCTGTCGTATATTGATGATTTATGCAAAGACAGCAGAGTGAGAAGTTAAACAGAGTTTTTCGAGGGTACGTTTTGGTGCATAAATAATTTATGAGGAGATTTATCAGTCTCATCTTGTCTATAAATTAATCAGAGTTTGAATCTAAAGACGTGAAAATGAAAGATGTGCAGACCTTTGCAGTGAATATTTTGAAGTCAGCTGCAATAACAATGGGATGGAGTCGTGGAAATGTAAATATATAAATTTGTGTGTTGTGTTTGCATGGATAAATGCGTGAGAGAAATACGTACATACGTAGAGTTAATCGGTAGTTGCGTGCTTGTTTAACATTGACATTCTCTCTCTGGTAGCAATATGTCGGTTGTCACTATATTTAATTTGCACACTCAAATACTCGATTACATGTAGATTTGTTGCTCCTTCTAGACCCGTTTCAATTTCAATTATTTAATTATGGAGTAGCTATCAAAGTTGAAGATTTGGATAAAGATAATTTGAGTTTCGTGCATAACTAAAACAATTTAAGATAATATAATACAATTTAAAAATAATAATAGAATAAAATCTTTACCGTCGATTAAAAACGTTACTAAATCTATAAAGATCAATATAAATATTTATGAGATCATCCTTATCCAATTATTAACACTATACTAAAAGAATTAACACTTTTATTTATATCTAAACACCTTGGAAATTTTATTATAGAAAGAAGAAAAGCAATAAGGTTGTTAATTAGGTGTTCTATAATCTATATTGATAAATACCTAAATTAGTTGTGTTGACGTCGGTTTCTGGGTTGTATCAGAAAAGCCAACAATGATTGGATTTCGGTTGTAATTTCAAAGAGAAAAAGAATGAGAAAGTAACCAAGACACGAGTTTTTTAAGTGGTAAAACTCCGATGACCGGAGAAACGTCCACGGGTGGTTGAATGATCAACCGAGCCAAAATCCACTATGAATTTATAATATTACAAGCTCCCGATCTCTTTTTTTTCTCTCTGTATTTTTTTATGATTGCTATCTATATTTCTTTTTTTACGAGATTATGAGTCTAATTAAATGTTTATAGAACTATAATCTGCTTTGTACAAGTAATAGATCTTTGTATTTAATTATGATTACTTGCTTGAAGCGGACTGTCTTCTTTCCTGTTTCGGAGTCTTGTATTGAAATCGGATGGGATTCTAGTAATGTAGTCCAATTTGAACTTGTTTCCTTATGAGAGCGTAGTCTTTTAAAGAAATAAAGTTGTTACTTGATTGGGAACCCTTCCAGCTCAGTATTTTGTTCTCATTGGGATTCCTTCTTGATATGGATATCTTCGTGTACTTAATGGCTTAATCCGTCTGAACTAAGCGCTAGACTTTTTTATTCAGTTTTCTTCATATTTGTCCCGAGTAAGGATAATACTCGCTGGTCCCGAGTAACATCATTTGATCCCGAGTAGAAAGGTCATTTAACCAGTCCCGAGTGTCGTTAGCTGATCCCAAGTAGTATATGATGTCGATTGACTCTGAGTAGGTTTTGTTCAACATCTACTTACTTACTTCGGTGATGTCTTGTAGAATATTTTCTGAATGCCTATTCGGATGTCCACCTAGCAATTTATCCTCTTTGTTGATGACGTGTAAGTATGATAAAATTCACATATGACAATACCCCCTTAAAATATTTTTGCTGAACAGGGTTATTTCGGGCAAAAGTATTTTAATCAGTTTTTCAATATCTTTTCACTACCCGAGTAAATGTCTTATCATAATGACGTATCTTAATGGTGCCCCTGTAAATTCGATTTGCCTCCTCACGTGAGTTCTTTAATGACGGTGACGTTTTGGAGTTCTGACGGCGAAAGCCAGTTTTCTTTTTGACACGTGTCTCTTGTCTCTTCGTTTTTCGATATCATTTATGAGAAATGACTCACGCGTTTCCCCATGCACCCTCTATGTCATCAAACCCCATCGTTTTTCCCACCTTGAAATTCTAGGGTTTCGTGCCATCATCTCTTAAAAATCTTCACTGAGTGACAGTGTTGGTTCATTCTCAACAATTTTCAGCAGAAAAATTTCTCAAACCCATATTTCTTTACGGTGAAGGTCGTGATTCTCCGTTGAAGATCTTGCATCAAATTTTATTCAAGATTAGTATTAATGGAGCCATCTTCCCTTCATCGTCTTTTTAATATCGCTATTGATGCATTAGAACGTGGGAATTTCCAGTTGGTATCCTGCATTAGAAGATTACTGGGGGAAATACCTACTGATGAACCTCTCTTTTTAGAAGTTGATGTTTCTAGGCTTTACCCTAGCGTCGCTTTTAGTTATGTATCCAGTTCTTCATCTAGTTCTGATTCTGACATTTCTGATCACAGGATACCTCTTCGAAGGATGGGAAAACATCAAAGCAGAAGTGAAGTCCGTAAGCACAGCTCGGTCGATATTCGGATCAAGGAGTAGACTGTCAACAAGAATGATGTTGAAGAGACGTTCAAGGCATCTAGTCTCACTTTCTCTGCTGACTGCCCGAGTGGATTTGATACCGAGTCGAATGTGGTCGGGCAAGATGAAATAGAGAAGTATCGCGCCCGATTCGATCTGCCCAATTCGGTCACTTTGATTCCAGCAGGTGATAGAGCCCGTGAAATCCTCCCCCGGGCATGGTGGCGATTTATGGATCCATGCTTTGCTGCGGTGTCACTCTCCATTTTCAGCTATTCATCGTCTGGTTTCTAGTAGAAGCAGGAATCGCTCCGTCCCAATTTACCCCGAACAACTATAAAATCTTGATGTGCATGTGGCACATGTTCAGCCGAAAGAACCTGTTGCTGCCCTCCCTGAGTGAAATCAGGCACTTATTCACGCTGAGGTAAACTGGCAAGACATGAACCTATTTCCTTATATCTAATTCGCCAGACTGTTGTGTCCCCAAGGGGACAAAGGTGAATCGGGAAGCTGATATCTCTGATGACTGTAAAAAGAGGGGTTTCATATGGAGATTCCCTACATCCAACTAGTTCTTGAAGAATAGTTAGTTTTTCACCGAAAGAAGTCTCGGTCTTGAAGTTTCCCCTCAGATCTGGGGATACACGGGTGGTGTTGAAAGTCTCCCGTTTCTTTTATTCCCCCGAGATATGGAACAAGAAGAAAATTGATTATAGCGATACTGAGTTGACCAAACTTACTCGGGCAGCAGTTCACACTCTGGAAAAGAGGAGCAAGACCTATCTCTTTACTAAGTCGAAGATGATAGAGTTCAGCTTCTTTAAACAGATTTTGGGCCACCGCAGACGATGTAAGTGATCTTTGTGACCTTCTTATTATTATTATTTTTTAATTTTATAATCTGACATGGTTCCTCTTTTCTTCTAAGTGTACGATACAGATATCGTCTGCGATCTTCAGGCTCGCCAAGTGAAGTCTATTCTTTAGGCGAGTCGAAAAGAAGCTACTTGTCAGAGCAATAACGGCATTGGCCCGCCTGAGTCTGACCAAAAACCTGATGCGGTCGAAGAGCAAGTTCCCGAATATGTCTCCAAGGACATTGTTCAATCGACCGTAGGGGAGACTAGCGGTCTGAGTGGCCCGACTCAACTGCCTGATGATGGGGAGAGGAAGAATGAGGGTCTCGGTGAAGGACCTGATGTGCGGTCAGATATTGGTGATGAAGGTAACATCTCAGCAAGCCAAGCACCTTCAGGTCCTGACTTTTTTGAGTCCTTCTGAGATGATGCTCAAGAAGATTCCGTAACTGATCTCAGTCTCCACCGTTCTCGGGCTAAGAAACGGAAGGCAGTTAGCTCTCCAACTCACTCTCTCAAGGTTCCTCAGGTGGTCTATTTCATCTACTCCAGCGATGAAGATATTGTGGCTGACATTCCCCTGAGCGTTGGTACTGGAGCGTCGGTAGATGTGGAGAATTTTAAGCCGAACATGGGTTCCCTTGCTTCGACAGATGGGAAACTTCAGAGCCTAACAGAGGCTCTCCTCCCCCCGAGGTTGAAGATCAAGGGGCTGAATCATCGGGGGTTCCTTCATATCCTTCTCCCCAGGATATACTGCGGGAGATGTCATCATGTCGGGCTTTCATATGGGAAGACCGCTGGAGTTTTTTATGGGATGGCTCCCTGTCAGACCGTCTTCAGAACGTCTTTAACGGTGCATCTTATGTAAGTTATCCTTCAATTGTTTTGCTCACTTTTGCTTGTTAGGTTTTTAATCGAACTTCTTTATGGATGGTGGCCGAGTTCGCTGAGCTGGTACAGACGCAACAACATCAAGCTGATAGAATAAGGCATGTCGAAGCTCAACTGAAGGAAAGTGAGGATCAACTTGCTCGGGTAGAAACGGCTTATCAATAAAAGGTTGGTTCTGCCCAAGTTTGTACCGACCACTGTCTGGAGTAGATAGAGGCCGATGAGAGGACTTCTTCTGCAGAAGAGAAGGCTGCATTTCTTTAAAATTTATTGTTTTCTGCCCAAGAATCAATGCTCTAGGCCGAGCAGAAAGCGGAGCAGTCCAAGTCGACGTATGAGCAGAAGATCGAAGATTTGGAAAGACAAGCTCTGACAAACGAATCCTTGTCCCGATAAGCCTGGCTGGAATTTAAAGTCCCAGGGGTGGATCATTTTAAAAGATCCCCTGCCTATGACACCCTTCTCATTCGGGAGTTTCAGCTAGGGCTAGTTTCAATTGGCGAGTTCTTCAAAGTTAAGAATAGGGCGACTGAGAAGGCCCGAACCAACTGGGAGTTATCGATCAAACATCATGTGGATCGGTCCTTGAAATCTCTCCGGACTCAGATGAAGGAGTGAAGGGTTTACTGCCACAGCCGAGGCAGAGAACCCCATCCCATGCATTTAGAGGTTCCATCTAAGCATTCCCTCTCTACCTTTTATGCCAATCAGGAGTTGGTCGTGGAGGGTGTGGTGCCAGATGTCGGGCCGATCCCAGTAGAAGATTACAGCCAGTGGATGGATGATTCGACTGACACGATTGTTTGGCCTTCTAATGAGAGTCTACTCCGAGAATATGAGATGGTGCCTGACCCGAGTATTGGCAAGAGCTCAAAATCCTCACAATCCTGATTTTTGTAGATATGGTTTTTTTTTTGTATTTTTAACAATTCTTTGTAAAGAGTTCTTTGTAACCATTCTTTTGTAAAAGAACTTTGTAACCATTCTTTTGAAAGATCAATAAAATTCCGAGTAGCTTTTCTGAATCTGATAGTTTGATTTTATTGCTCGCGAAATTTCTTTAACTTGACTATGGTTGCTGAGTATCTTATTAAACCAGCTATTTATGACATTCGCGTAACTTAACCGAGTATCTTATTAAACCGGTTGTCACCCAAAAAATGCCAAGTATCTTATTAAACTGGCTAAATCTGATGTTCGGACAATTTAACTGAGTATCTTATAAAACCGGTTGTCACCCGAATAATGCCAAGTATATTATTAAACTGGCTGTTACAATCTTCATGCCAAGTATCTTATTAAACTGACCAATTCTGATGTTCGGGTAACTTAACCGAGTATCTTATTAAACTTGTTGTCACCCGAATAAAGCCAAGTATCATATTAAAATGGCTAATATTATTAACCGAGTCATCTTAAAACAGGCAAGTAGGTTTATACTTGTGTTTCATACACGGTTACTACCCGGACATTATATCAAGGCTCACCATGATCATATGTTCGAGTCCATACACATTACCGAGGACGTCTCCCCAGTTTTTATACGCAAGGGTTTGCCGAATCGTTAAGCTTTTTGAATTGCTTAACAAAGCTACGCATTTCACCAGAATTTTTCCTGATAGCGTCCCGAGCTGGTGCATCGGGTTTGCCTTTTTGCTAAGGTCATTTGACCTTGCTCGGCTGGCATGCTCCTTCCAGCTTCTTCGCCCATTCGGGATTTAATGATCCCGAGTATTCTATTTGTATATTCTTATTATCATGCTTGTCTTCCATATGTTCTTATTATCATATGCTTTTTTTTGGAAGTCCCGAGTTCGATGATTTTCTTTCGGAAATCCTGAGTTTGATTTTTTATTCATAACTACAAAATCAATAAATTTTTAAATTCCATAACTAATATTTAACCTAACTAAAATTGTCATGACTAGAAAAAAGAACAAAAAAATAATTTAAGCATAGAAAATCTTCAGATATTGGCCATTGCATGGTCGGGGTAAAACCCCTCCATTGGGTCGTGCAATCCAAAACGCTCCATGGCCAGCTACTCCTTCGACTTTGTACGGGTCTTCCCACTTACCAGTCAGAGAACATGCAGCTTTATTTTTTGTGTTCAATGACACCTTTCTGAGTACCAGGTCTCTTAGCTAGAATTTTCTAACCCGAACATGAGAGTTGTAGTGGCGGGCTACTCTTTGCTGATATGCCATATTTCGTATTCGGGACTTCTCCCTTTTCTCTTCTAACTCATCTAGATTTTGTAACAGCATATCAACATTCTGATCTTCATCATATAGCCTGACTCGGGGTGATGTTTATGACGTTTCTACGGGGATAACAACTTCTGTTCCAAACGCTAAAGTGTATGGAGTCTCCCCTGTTGAAGTTCTCGTTGTTGTTCGATACGCCCATAATACTTCGGGAAGCTTTTCAACCCAGCTTCCTTTCTTGGCATCTAGCTGCGCTTTGAGTTGTGCTTGATAATTTTGTTCACTGCTTCAACCTGCCCATTTGTTTGAGGGTGGGCAGGTGTTGCATAGTAATTGGCAATTTAGTACTCTTTGCACAGCTGTATGAATTTCAGGTTATCGAACTGGGTACCGTTGCCAGTGATCATAGTGTTTGGGACTCCAAACCTATAAATTATATTCTTTTTCATGAAATTTGTGGTGTTTTCTTCTGTGATATGCACCAATGCTTCAGCTTCTACCCACTTCGTGAAATAGTCAACGGCTACTATGACATACTTCGCTCCACCCCCTATCCTGGCTAGCATTAGGCCGATTAAATCCAACCCCCACATGGCGAATGGCCATGGGGATGTGAGGTTTCTGAGCTGCTCAGGGGGTTATCGGATGTCATTAGCAATCTTTTGGCAAGTATTGCAACTCTCCGAACATTGTTGTGCATCTGAGAACAGAGTAGGCCAATAATAGCCTTGCGTGAGTACCTTGTGTGCCAAACTCTTACCCCCAGTGTGGTTTCCGTAAACTCCTACATGGATTTCCCGTAATATCTGATATGCATCTTCCTCTGGCACACATCTTTGGAGTGTTCGGGAATACCCCCTTCTGTATAATTCTTCTCCAACTAATGTGTACCTTACTGATCTATACATGATACGTTTTGCTTGTAAGGGATCTTCCGGGAGCACGCCTTCTTCCATGAACCTTTTTAGTTGAGTCATCCAACCATCTGGCGGTGTTCGGATTTCTGAAATTTCTAAGTTTCTTGGTTCAGTTGTGCTCGGTTTGAGGAGATGTGCAACCAGAATAGTCTTTGGTCTGATTGTGGTTGTTGCTGACGCTAATTTGGACAATGTGTATGCCTTTTCATTCTCCTCTCTGGGGATTTGGGCAATCTTATACTCTTAAAATTTTTGAAGGAGCTGCTTTGCAATGTCACGGTTAGAGATAACAGTGGGCCGGGTTTGAGTGGGTTTTGTAAAATCCAAACCTTCACCCGTGAAAATTTTCTTCACCCACGCCCGCCCTCGAACCCGTGTAGGTAATCGGGTTTGTAGACGGGTTTGAACCCACGGGTTATGGCTGCACCCATACCCTTACTTGCGAACCCGCAAACTAACGAAACAATGTTGGTTCATGGGTGGATGCTTCACCCATGGGATACCCACAAACCCGCAACCCACGAACCCACAAACCCGCAACCCACGAACCCGCAAACCTTCAAACCCGCGACTTGTCATTTGTAAATTTCCACATGTAATCACCTATTGAATACTTAATTGAATTACATTTTCATTTCTAATTCCCTACTTGATACATTACAAAACAATAATAGCTATAAAAATAAAACGACTAAAAATAATTCAAATGTCTATGTATGTTTATATAAAAGTATTTTATTTATACGGGTTCGTGGGTCCAACCCGCGGGTTCATTTTTCCAACCCTCACCCGCCCACGAACCCACTTAGTTTTTCATTAAACTGGTTCACGGGTCCGCGGGTCGTAAATTCACCATCCATACCCGACCTTACAGGGTCGGGTTCGGACGGGTGCCCGCAGGTACGGGTCAAATTGTCATCCCTAGTCACAGTAGGCTATCATGCCTTCATCATTGGCTTTGTATTCGTCCAGGATTTGGTTGACAACCACTTGTGAGTCGCTGAATATCTCGACTTCATCCGCCTCGAGAGCTATTAAGTCCAGCTAGTAGCGCCTCGTACTCGGCTTGATTGTTGGTTGCTTTGAAGTCAAATCTCACGGAACATTCGACATCATCTTCTTCTGGAGTGCATACTACGATCCCTGCCCCGCTGCCATGAGTATTTGAAGAACCATCAACATTTAATTTCCATGGGAATTTTTTTCCCAACATCCTTTTTGCTTCCAAGTTCGGCTCTGTGAATTCTGCTATAAAATTTACCACTGCTTGCCCTTTGAGGGATGTCCTGGGGACGTAGTGGATATCGAATTCACTTAGCTTGATAGCTTATTTGGTCAGTCTTCCTGAAATCTCTGGCTTCTGTAGAACTTGCTTTAATGGGCAGTCAGTGAGTACCGGGATCGTATGAGCCTGAAAATATGGCATTAGCATCCTTGCTACTGAAACCAATGCTATGGCCATTTTCTCTGCCTGTGAATACCTGGTCTCGACTGGTAGAAGTGTCTTGCTGGTATAGTATACTGGCTTCAGTACTCCATCTTCTATTCTAACTAGGACTGAACTGGGTGCTAGTTCTGTAATTGATAAGTTCAGATGGAGTGTCTCTCTCATCTAAGGTTTTGAAAGGATGAGGGTATGCCCTAGGTGTTCTTTAATTTTTAAGAATGTTTGCTCGCACTCTTCATTCCACTCGAGTCCTTTCTCTTTTTTCATTATTTTGAAAAAAATGTGTGCATCTGTCTGTGGACTTTGAAATGAATCGACTCAAGGAAGCCAAGCATCCTGTTAGGCGCTGTACTTATTTGAGTGTCCTTGGTGATGTCATTTTTTACTGAGCCTGGATTTTCTCGGGGTTGACTTCGATTCCTCTTTGATGAACTTGAAAACCTAGGAATCTTCCTGAAGGAACCCCGAATAAACACTTGTTCGGATTTAGTTTCATTTGGTATCTCCTCAAGACATCAAATGTTTCTCGCAGGTCTGAAGTGTGCTCGTCTGCCGTGATACTCTTGGTCAGTATATCATCAATGTATACTTACATGTTTCTTCCAATTTGCCGTGCGAAGATTCTGTTGACCAGCCTTTGATATGTTGCTCCTGTATTTTTTAATCCGAAGGGCATTACTGTGTAACAGTACAAACCCTGATCAATTGTGAACGCTGTTTTTTCTTTGTCAGCCTTGTTCAACCGGATTTGGTTATATCCCGAATAGGCGTCCATGAAACTGAACAGCTCATGGCCTGATGTAGCGTCCACCAACTGATCTATCCTCGGAAGTGGAAAACTATCTTTCGGGCATACCTTGTTCAGATTCGTGAAATCTACGCACATCCTCCACTGTCCATTCTTCTTTTGGACGAGGACTACATTAGCCACCCATTGATGGTAATTGACCTCTCTAATCGATCCTACAACGAATAGCTTCTCTACTTCATATTGGATTGCCTGACTTCTTTCGAGATTGAATGCTCTTCTCTTTTGTATCACCGGTTTTGCATTCGGGTCTACTGTGAGATGGTGAGATATTATTCTGGCATATATCCCTATCATGTCTTCATGACTCCAAGCGAACACATCCCTGTATTTTTTAAGTAGATCAATGAGGCTTTGTTTGACTCTTCCTTCCAGGTTGGCCCCGATTTTAACCTTTTTGTCTGGATCATCTTCTTTCAAGGTGATTTCTTCGACCGGTTCAGTTTTGGATTCATTCGGCTCTTCCCTTGGATCGAATTCGAATGATAGTGGCTTTTCATTCTGACTCGGTTGTGTTATAGTGCAAACCTGTTCATTCTTATCCTTGTATACTGCCAATTTCTGATACTGTTTGGCCAAATCTCCCCATATATTTCTTCAGCGACTCATCTTTCCCTTGCTTTATTTGAGAAAGGTAAGCCACTGACTTTTTCCTGTGAACATTGCTTCGAAATAGTCTTGAGAAACTCCTGCTTAATTCACTAAAACTTCCAATACTTGCTGGGGGTAATCTCCCGAACCATCTTGAGCCCATGTCTCCTAAAGTTTATGGAAAGTTGAGACACAGTAAGGGATCACTATGTGCATACTGGGCTATAGCACTTTTATATCGTCTGACGTGCTCCTTTGGGTCTGTGTCTTTCTTGAACTGCTCCACGTGCGGCATCCTGAACCTTTCTGGGAATGGGGTCAGTAAGATTTCCCTGGTGAATGGACTGTCAAAATCGTCATTAGATAAATCGTTATACCCATAACGTCTGACCAACGCCTCCATTTGACTCCTATTATTCTCGACTTCTCGAGTTAGGCTCTAGATTATGACATCTCTGTCTCCCACCGGACTTCCCTGACGGTTGAACCTCTGAGTGATTGTCATTCCTCTTTCTGGTTCTTCATTTTGATATTGGGTTTCATGTATGATTTCGTGATGACGCTTGCGATGATGCCGATCGCTATCTTCTGATGTCGACCGATCCCTATATCGGTCATGTTTACGGTATCTAGCGCGGGTTGTCTGATCCTGGTTCTGCTTCTGGCGTTGTCGTTCCTCCTCAGGTTTTTCACTTGCAGCCTGGTTGATTGGAGTAGAGTTCTTTTCGGCTTCCGGTGCGTTTTGTTCTAGCCCTACTACAACCGAACGAAGCCTTGCAGGTGGGAGGTTAGGAGTTTATGCCTCTGCAGCTAATAGATCAACTCCTTCATTTACCGCGTCTGCCACCAATTGTTGCAAGGCTTCTCAGAAACGTTGTGTCAGATCTCCACTGGTTGGAGGAACTTGCTGGATCCCCGCCAGGAATGTAGGTTGGTTATCCGTGGTTACAGCGAGATCTCGCGAGGTGCTGCTATTATGGAAGTTATCTGGAGATTTTTGGACATCCCCATAGCTGCTTCTACTTCCTGTTATCACTTTTGATTAAATCGGAGGTTCTGCCATTCTTCTAACGCCAATTGTTGACGTTGGTTTCTGGGTTGTATCAGAAAAGCCCACAAGGATTGGATTTCGGCTGTAATTTCAAAGATAAAGAGAAAGAGAAAGAGAAAGAGAAGGAGAAAGTAACCAATACACAAGTTTTTTACGTGGTAAAACTCTGATGACCGGAGAAACGTCCACGAGTGGTTGAATGATCAACCGAGCCAAAATCCACTATGAATTTATAATATTACAAGCTCTCGATCTCTTTTTTTTCTCTCTGTATTTTTCTATGATTGCTATCTATATCTTTTTTTTGGCGAGATTATGGGTCTATTTATATGTTTATAGAACCCTAATCTGCTTTGTACAAGTAATAGATCTTTGTATTTAATTATGATTACTTGCTTGAAACAGGCAGTCTTCTTTCCTGTTTCGGAGTCTTGTATTGAAATCGGATGAGATTCTAGTAATGTAGTCCAATTTGAACTTGTTTCCTTATGAGAGCGTAGTCTTTTAAAGAAATAAAGTTGTTGCTTGACTGGGAACCCTTTCAGCTTAGTATTTTGTTCTCATTGAGATTCCTTGTATCAGAAAAGCCCACAAGGATTGGATTTCGGCTGTAATTTCAAAGATAAAGAGAAAGAGAAAGAGAAAGAGAAGGAGAAAGTAACCAATACACAAGTTTTTTACGTGGTAAAACTCTGATGACCGGAGAAACGTCCACGAGTGGTTGAATGATCAACCGAGCCAAAATCCACTATGAATTTATAATATTACAAGCTCTCGATCTCTTTTTTTTCTCTCTGTATTTTTCTATGATTGCTATCTATATCTTTTTTTTGGCGAGATTATGGGTCTATTTATATGTTTATAGAACCCTAATCTGCTTTGTACAAGTAATAGATCTTTGTATTTAATTATGATTACTTGCTTGAAACAGGCAGTCTTCTTTCCTGTTTCGGAGTCTTGTATTGAAATCGGATGAGATTCTAGTAATGTAGTCCAATTTGAACTTGTTTCCTTATGAGAGCGTAGTATTTTAAAGAAATAAAGTTGTTGCTTGATTGAGAACCCTTTCAGCTTAGTATTTTGTTCTCATTGAGATTCCTTATTGATATGGATATCTTCGTGTACTTAATGACCTAATCCGTGTGAACTAAGCGCTAGGCTTTTTATTCAGTTTTCTTTATATTTGTCCCGAGTAAGGATAATACCCGCTCGTCTCGAGTAACATCATTTGATCCCGAGTAGAAACATCATTTAACTAGTCCCGAGTGTCGTTAGTTGATCCCGAGTAGTATATGATATCGACTGACCCTGAGTTCTTTTCTTTGGTGATGTCTTGTAGGATATTTTCTGAATGTCTATTCGGATGTCCAACTGGTAATTTATCATCTTTATTAATGACGTGTAAGTACGATAAAATTCACATATGACAAGTTACATCGATGTGCAACTCTAAATTAGACAATGAAACAAAATAAAAGTTGTCACATGTCTAATTAAAACGGTATATTGAATACAAATATAGATGCAATTTTTTCAAAACTATATCTATAGTATATGAAATAGATAAACAAAAATAGTACATAAAAACAAATAAAAAGTATAACAAACCAAATACATTTCTCATTGTACAGAGCTTAAATTCTAAATCCAGAATTAGTAATCACTCTCATGTTTGGCATACTATCTAGTATATATATATAAATAATAAAATTGGATTAATCTGACCTAGAGTAAAAATACATCACAAACGATCGTATACTATACGGTATATATAATATTACTATAATTAAAAGAAATAAAACTATGAATTCATGGAATTTGAGTACGCAAAATTTATATATATATATATATAAAAAAGTGCTCATATCAAGAAACTTATCTATCATGGGATAGAAAAGGGACCTTGAAAAAGTTGGCAGTATTATTAATTTGAGATTGACTGAAATACGATTAATAATGATCGATCATGAAAAGTAAGTGTATATGTATTTGGCTTTGTGAAATTTATGAGCCATGCATCGTAGTGGTGTCGGCCTGGTGGTCGTATAGGCCGGCTACTTACTTTACTTTTGCGCTGGACAATCAAGGGAAAAAAAAAAGATTCGTACATTGTTGTCAACATGACACCATGCAATCAGAAAAGACCGAACACATGATAGATATTGTTTCATATCATTCAGCTACTGTTAGGGTAGGTTATTTTTATTTTTATTTTTATTTTTAAGATAGGGTTTATAATTTTTTCCAAATTTATCGGTGGGTGAATTCGAGAGTTTGGTGTTACCCTACCTATATTTTCATAATAATGAAGTGCAAGTGGGGTCAATTGGAATATATTAGGTTGAGTGAAACCCCAATCTCATTCCTATACATACATAAAAGATGCACATTATCATTTATGATATGAAAGGTTAGGTTGGTATTACTTTATCTTTTAAAATAATCACCATTAATCGTGTTAAAGAAATATTCTGCTTTAAAGTTAATTAACAAACCGTTTGATTAATGTTGTTGTTAAAACTATTGTGAATTAAAAAACAGTATTCGTACGTTTGATAAACTTTATCTTTAATTGTTGTGATTTTACATAATGATTAAAACAAATATAAAATTGAATTATTAAAAAAAAAAAAACTTTTCATATCTCTCAATTTTAAACTTTCATCACAACCGAAAAATCTAGGGTTTGACAAAATCAAACCTACAAAAAATAAAAAATAAAATAAAAAATTAGATGTTTCTTTTTTTTACTCCTTTTTTTTCATTATAATATTATTTTGTTTATTTTACTTGACAGATATATATATATATATACTACAACACTTCAATCTTTAGCATTTTTTTTATATAATTTTTATTGATTGTATTTTTTGATGAGTTTGTGATGGTAAAAAAGAAAAATGGTAGAGAAAAATAAATAGATGGCGAAAAAATATGAGCTTAAGGGTTTTGTTCTAAGTTTTAAGTTATAAGTTTGAGTGTGTTCCGGAATTGGATTGAGAAGATGAATAAATTGTTTTTAAAAAACTTTTAATTAATATTATATTTAATCAATATTGAACAAATAAAATTAAACATAAGATATATTTGTATTTGTGTTAAGACAATATGGATAGTTTAATCTTTAAAAAAGATTTATTAAATCAGACAACAATTTTTATCATAATCACTTTATAAAAATATCACCCACATGCTTCTTTAAATTGCTAATAAATCAACTCATATTCTCAAATAATCACTTTTAAAATTATACCAAACATCTTTTTTATATCAAAATTATTAAATAATTAGATTTTTAACTTTAAAAAATAATACCAAACGGGGTTAAAGTTGAAGATTTAAAATGATAAGTTTAATATTTATAATATTTTCTTTTATCTCTTTTAATATTAATGAATTCAAACCGAAATAATCACAATCGAGAGTAGCGACCTTGTTAGGTTTGATTGTTTGAAAAGGCAGTTGAAAAAAAAAACATAACTAATTGATTTATTAATTCATAAATAACTGACAAATCCAATAATTCTTAAATGACGTGAAAAAGAAAAAGAAAAATTCTTTGTATGATATACATGAATAAAGCCAGAGCTAATACTTATAAAAATAAAATTTTAAATTATCATGAAAATTAGCTTAAAATTTGTCCATAAATTCAAAGACATTATTAATTATCCTAATCTAAATACTTAGCTAATCTTGTCAGCACTCATTATTAATCATGTGTATTTCTCCCCAAAAAGACACGATATGCTTCGCTTGCTATAGCGTACAGAAAATTAAAAGCAATTAAAAATGTTATTTTTCAGTTTATTATAATTTATAAGTTTTTTTTTTTGTTTAATTATACAATATTTGACATTTTATTATTTAAATCTAGAAACTTCCACTATCACCTAATTGCAGTTCACTTGATTTTACTTATGAGGAGGTCGATGAAAGACTGCTAAAGACCACTCCACTTGTAAGGAAAAAGGTTGGTACACGTGTCAAAGATCTGTTGGATTTGAGATTTAAAAAATGCATGCATCGCATTCTAAATAAACGGCTGGCAGCCCCTGACTGTGAAAAACGCTGTTGTTTTACGTTGACACTTGACCGGTGGGGCCCACAAACCTGTAATGGCCCAAATTTAACGATTCGCCGACGTTTTCTAACCTCAAGTACGTTTTCCGTAATCTCACGCGCTACAAACTGAAGTAGTGAAGCAAATTTGCCTTGTATTTTTCACCTGACACGTAATATATCTATATATAAAAGCCATCATTGCTAGTGCTTCTATGCGGGGTTGCTGAGCAGACTGCGAGCCGTAACATCCTCGTCATTTTTTATTTTTTTTAACGGGTGTTATATAATTACATAAATTTGATATTTTGAGATTTTTTATTTGAGGAGGAGTAAAGTTGTCCACGGTTCGGTTAAAACATCTGAAACCGAATCGAAATGGAACCGAAACCGTCCTCTCAAAACCGTAACCGAAACCGTCGATTACAAAACTGGTTGGAAATCGGTTCCCGACGGTTCGATTACGGTTAGTATTTTTGAAAAACCGACGGTTTCGATAAAAAAAATATATGCAACAACTAAACAATTGCTGACACGTGGCAATATATATAAAAAAAAACCCCGACCAAACCGAAAATCGAACCGAACCATTCGGTTTCACAAACCGAAACCGAAACCGAACCGTAACCGAAAAATCGTTGGTATCGAAACCGTCTCAAACCGTCTCAAACAGCCTCATTCCAGTTACGGTTATGGTTCAGTCTTTCTACGGAACCGAAACCGAACCGTAAACACCATTAGAGGGGAGGATTCCAATCTATATGTCTCACGGTAGGGACGTTAAGGATTTCACCGGATGAGAAATGTAATTCCTGATGAAAACCTATTTTAAAATAAATAGGGAGGATATGAGGATTCCTTATCAGAGGATTGGGTTTTTATCTCATATCATCCTCTTCTTATTAATGTAATTTTATTTTTATATAACTTTTGGATAAATATCAAATAAATAGTATTGAATAATATTATATATATTGATTTGGATGGAACAATGTTTTAATGAAGAAAAAAAATAGGAAAAAAAAGAGGGGAAATTATGTTTATATATAGGTCAAGCTAAATCAATTTCAAATTTTTACTTAAACTTTTTAACAACTCATGTGTTCTTAATTCAATAGTTGAGATTTGAATGCATTTATAACTCTTAAATTAAAAGCACATAGGCGATTGAGATGTTGAAGTCAGAGTTTTAGATCATAAATTTAAGTTGGTTTAGCATGATACGAGGACGAGGTGGAAACTTGAAATTCTATAGCTGTACCAAAATTAAATCACGGATTGAAGAAAATACCGACCTCATACCACGACTTAAATGATACATGCCGCTAACGGGCCGGGTCCCCATAGGTCCTTAGACCAATAGTTAATTTTGACATCTCTATCCATAACATCCTCGTCATTATTATTGTTGTTATTATGTCTTTTTAAGTATTACATAATTACACAAATTTAAAGTTTTATCAGGAATGAGAGCATTTGAACCCATAAGATATGGACCATAACCTCGTGGTCCAGATATGAGAAATTTCCACCACTAGATCAACCTTATATCATCACATCTTTGTCGCAATTTGAATTAATATTAATTATCAAAACTCATTAACATATTTATGGTTGTTTCTAATATTCTTTTGTGAATCGGTAGATATTGATTGATGTCCAATAGTGCTTTAAAAATCTTAAGCTTTAATGTTCCTTTAAAAAAAAAACAAAAAAAAAAAAACTTTTAAAATATGAACTTGAATTATATATTTCTGTGGAGAGCTTTAAAGCCATGGCTTCAACCACGGTATTCTTTTATTTCTCCGATTCTGATATCTTATTAATAACCTAAATCAATCTATAAAACCACAGTATTCTTTTATTTCTCCGATTCTGATATCTTATTAATAACCTAAATCAATCTATAAAACCATCTCTAATGTATATAGCAATGTCAATATTAAATTTAGTACAAAAATCAATAAAATATTATTTTTTGGTACATCATTTTATCATTGTATTATAATACATAATTCTATTTGAAATACTATTTTTTTATTATTTAAAATTATAAAAGTCAGCAATTAATGCATTCAATATTTCAATATAGTTATACAGTTGTATTCTTATAATTTTAAAAACAGTATTTTTGTAAATTTTTACCTTGTCAAATTTGACACATGCTATTCATTGTATCAAATTTTAGCATATTCTATTATTTGTGCCAAATTTGGTACAAATAATAGTATATATCAAATTTAGCACAACATTTAGTATTGCATTGGAATATGTTTTTTTTTCTTCATTTTATGTCAAAATATAGCATTAGCACACTCAAATAACGTTGTATTGGAGGTGTTCTATTTTTTTTTTCCATACTTATGATATAAAAAAAAATCATTGAATTTATATAAAAATTCAAATAAATCTAGTATTTCATATCAAATACAAATCACTAAAAGCATCTTCAACGTTGTGTCAATGTTAAAATTTAGTATAGATTACAAAAGTCTTCTTCTAATGCAGTGTCAAATACTATGTCAAATTTGGCATATACTATATTGTGTGTCAAATTTGGTACAATAATAAATGTACATTTTTTAATTATAAAAATACCATTATATATATATTTTAAATATTTAAATAATTTAAATTTAATATACATTAATTATATTTCAATCAAAATATATTTCATCCAACCATTTTTCAGCATTTTAATGAATGTATTAATATTAAATGTTGACTTTTATAATTTTAATTAATAAAATAATAGAAATAACACGTTAAATACAATTGTGTATTATAGTACAAATGTACAATGCTAAATTGTTGTGCTAAATATAGCATTTTACACTTTTTTTATACGAAATTTAGTAGTGTCAATAAAGCATGCGTTGGAGATGTTCCAATAGTAAAATTTTTGTTACATAGTTATACAGTCTTTTTACATTAAAATCTATAAAATGAGTAATGTTAAACTTTCTATTTTTTTTCTTCAAATGATGTGGCACGTGAGGTATAAAAATTACATTAATTACCACATAATCTTATGATTTATAAGATTATGATAACCTACATACCACATCATTTGAGAACAAAAGTTTAAATCATCTAACATTTCTCTTATAAATTACGATAAGAAGATATTCATTTAAACTCAAAATAAAAAGCTAATTTAAGAGTTTAGTTAAAATATTTGGAATTCCTACCCCTTTATTTAAATATTGCAATCATATAAGGATAATGTGGTCCGATGATATGGTCCGATTAAATTGCCGTAACACATGAGTATAGTTAAAATATTTGGAATTCCTATCTCTTTATTTTGGGTGTTAATCGGTCAGCACCCAAAATTATTGATCCGATGATATGGTTCAATTGAATTGTAACATATGTCCTTTTTTTTTCTTTTACTCATTACAAACAATTAAACTTTTCATTTTCAACCGTTCAAACTCAGAAACTGATCAGTTAAACAGGGATTCAAACTCATATTTATACCATCTTCAATGCAGATGTTATTTACAATGCTAAATTCGGTTTAAAAAATAGTCAAATACTATATTTGGCACGATAAATTAACATTGTGCTTCGATACAAAATGCTAAAATTTAAACTAAAATGCTATATTTTATTCAATAAACCTATAAAAGTTAATTAATATCATTAATAAATTAATGGATAACCATTGAATTAGTTTAAAATTGTGATTGATGAAATAAATTGAATTGAAATAATATTAATTTGTATTAAATTTAAATAATTTAAAATATTTAAAATATATAAATAATCGTTGTTTTATAATTTAAAAAGAGATATTTATTATTATATCAAATTTAATATACGTTTTAATATATGTATCAAATTTGATATAAAATTTAGTTTATATCAAATTTAACATGATATTTAACGTTACATTATAAAATAATTTTTATATTTGATACTAAATTTTAATAATGATATACATCGTTGACAGCATTGGAAATGCATTTATGTTAAGATTCAATCGAGAAACATCATTAAATCAGTTTTTTTTGGCAGCCCAAGCATAATTCTTCATATAAAAACAAATAGGCAATGGCATGCAACATGTTGTCATCATTTCTTTATGGTAAAATAAAAAACTATTTTTTCCTACTGCCGAAAAGAGAAGGAATTTTCAGGAATATAAAAAGAATTTTTTTTATTTAAAAAAAGCTCATTTAAAAAGCAAAGAGGTCCCACTGCCACTGCAATATGAATCAGGTGATGAGCAGGTGTACGTGTGTATGGTTTCGTGACGCCCCTTTCAATCGCGTGGAGCACACCACCACCATTGTCGTCATCCATGATTCATATTCACTTCTCAGACATATTAAGCTCCACTACTTGCTATAACAACACATCTTCAACATTCCTGCACTGTGATTCCTTCCTCTTTATATATCTCTCTCTACTTTTTTTTTTCTCTCTCCTAGTCTGCATTTCTTGTTTTGATTCGGATTTTTTGGGTTGTCATAACCTCTCTTATCTTTTTCAACAAAGCATTATTCCCCTCCCCATTTACGTCTTCTATTCTCTCTCTCTCTCTTTCTCTTTAATTTAATTTGCTCTCTTCTTCTCTCTCTCTCTCTCTTTCAACATTATCCTCTCTTCTCTCTTTTCAGCTTCTGATCTGCAATTCCTCTCAGTTACCCATCAGAAAAAATGAAGGTTCGATTCCCACTTTTAGCATCTCTTTGATTGTTTGTATAACATATATAGTTTCCTTTGTGTATATTCTCATTCCTTTTTTGTAACACTTTGTTTTCCCCTTCTTTTTGAGAGATTAAAGTGTTTTTTTTTTTTTTTTTTGAATTTGATTCTTCATGACATGAATATGAATGGGGCATAGGCATCATCTGAGTATCATTCTGGAAAAAAGAAATCATAACTTTTATTACGATAGTAAACGAGAATAAGAAGAAAAATAAAATTTATATAAATATTTTAACCTTTTGTTATATATATATATATATATATATATAGTTTAGTTTGCTTTTGTTTATTATTAATTATTTGTTTTGAATCTGGAGACTTTTATCATGAGACCATAAGTTAAGTACTTATTTGATGATTAAGACATAAGAAGCAAAAATATAGTTTAATTAATCTTCTTTGAGAGTCGTGATATGTATAGCACGTGAATCTGTCAGAAAGTTGGCAGATTCTGAAATGGATCTTGTGAGTTTTGTGGTTTGCAGAAGTTAGTATTGAAGTTGGTGGATTTGCCGGATGATCATAAAGCGAAACAAAAGGCCTTGAAGACTGTCTCCACTCTTTCAGGTTTCATTTTCAACCACTCACTCGACTGAGTTTAAATTTTAAGCAATTGGTTTCTTCTTTTGTGCGTAACCGATGCCATGGTATGACGTCGTATTCTATCTTTTTGTTTTTTAATATATAGTTTATCAATATAAACATCATGGTGATCAGTCTAAGAGAATAATAATAATAATAAATTAATAATTTTCTTACAGTATCCCCTACCTAAAGTTAATTCACCAACTTGTATAGTTGCATGTCTCAACTTTTTACTCCTCAACAGGAATTTCTCTGTATGAATCGAATTATCAAAACCAGAGAATAAAAAAAAAAAAACAGGAAAGCAGGGTGATTATTTTATTTTTGTTTTATTTGATAGCTTTTTCGTTTGTTTACGTAACTACTTATGTAGCGTAAATAGATCAGACCGTTTAACAGTAAGCATCAATCACAAGCACCTATAACTATATACCACATTTTTTTACGATTAAATTTCAATATTTTGAATCGGTTTGTATACATATATACATACTTATCCACAATATACGGTCTATATACAATGTATCAATATATATATATATATATATACTGAACCTTTTGATTACACGTGCACTATTGTAGGTACAAGCTTGTGACAACTATACGTGTGGACTTGAATTTATATCCTTGTGGCCACTGTACATGTCTCCACTTGAATTCATATTCAAATAATATGATTATAGTGACTTGTTAGTTACAAATCCATGAATGTATTATTTGGACATGACTTTATATTAAAAAAAAAAAAATCGAAAATTATAATACATCGTTAAATTCATTAACTGTAATGACAATTTAACATGATGACTTTTTACAGTTCTGTAATGCTAATTAGTCCGTGTAAAAATGATGCAATCTCTTATAGGGATTGATTCGATCTCCATGGACATGAAGGAGAGGAAATTAACCGTGATAGGGTCGGTTGATCCCGTAAACGCAGTGAGCAAACTGAGAAAGTACTGGCAAACGGACATAATATCGGTCGGGCCAGCGGTAGAACCCAAGAAGGAGGAGCCGAAGAAGGAAGAACCGAAGAAGGAAGAGGAAAAGAAAGGAGGAGGCGAGGAAGCCGCGAAGAAGGAGGAGCCAAAGAAGGAAGACGCCGCGAAGAAGGAGGAGCCGAAGAAGGAAGAGGCGCCCAAGAAGGAGGATGAGAAGAAGGAAGGAGGAGAGAAAAAGAAAGAAGACGAGAAAGCCGTTGCACCGGCACCGCCGCCGCCCGACCCGGTCTTGGAGCTTGTCAAGGCTTATAGAGCTTACAATCCTCAAATGACCTCTTATTACTATGTCCAAAGCATGGAAGAGAACCCAAATGCTTGTGTTATTTTATGATGAGAATCCAAAAGGAAAAAATAAAAGAAAAAGAAAAAGAAAACAAACAAGCAACTTTTTTTTTCTTCTGATGGATTTGGATTTCATCATTGCAACACCCCTCCAAGACTGAGACTTTGTGTATAGAAATTGGGTGTATGTGTCCTCTGTTGTTTCTTTAATTCCATGCTTATTAATTAACTTGTAGATAGCATAAATAAAATTTTGGAATCTGTTTTTGTAATTTACATTTCTGTTCTAGTGTGTTTAGACTTTTTCAAATTGGTCCCTCCGGATTTCTGGAGTTAGCTTTACCTCAACCTTTTGTCGTTGACTGTTGATTTTTTATTCATATTCGTTAATCCGTCTTAATTATTTCTTTCCATCCATAGTTAATAGTTAATTTTGAATATACCTATCTTGTTGAAATTGTTACACATTTACTGATGGACACCAGCACTGTGAACTAGCATAAACTTTTTTTACCGGTGTTTAAAATATATCGTTAAAAATTGTTTCAAACAATAAATTTATATATTTGAAGTATATATATTTAAATTATGATTTTATTGTGAATTATATTAGTTTTTTAAGAAGAGCAATCTGTGTGTCAATTACATTTAAAATACTTATACAATAAACCATATAAATACGTTTTCAACAACTTGTTTCAGATTATAAAAAATACAGTTTTTATTATTGAGTTATAGAGTTAATCAATAGTTAAAAAATATTAAAAACCGTTAAGGTCACTATAGATCATGAATGTTTTTCAATTACAGACAGTGAGATAAATAATTATATCAAAGTACGAGAAAAGGTTAAAATACCCCACATAGTAAATTATGTTGTGTGATTAGATCACTATGAGATATACAAATTGTTACATCTAAGATCTTCGTTAATGTCACTATAGATCATAATGATCCGTCTAAATTATTTGATTGCAAGTCACATGAAAAAGCTTTTGATTTCAGTTTTTTGTCTTCCTTTTAGAGTGCCCTACATCAACTGCAGGGTCATGGTTCACAGAGATTTGTGGGTCTGATTGAAATCTATATACTGTACGATCACCGGTGAGGGGCGGTTTCATCATGGGCCATGGTCAGTTTCACTTATTGATTACTTATCTTTTGTGGGTTCCATTTAATTTTCACTCTATAGACAATGGAACTATTTGGTTGGATGCCGAGATGTGGATTTTGAATTTTTATTTCAGAGAAGCTGTATATGCTTTTGTTTGGTTGTTAACGTTTGTTTGGTTGAGCTTTCTACTGGCTTAAAAGATCAACGAATGTCTTCCGTATTGTTTTCAATTCTTATCACATATTATTTAATTTATTATAACATTTTTGTACAAATTGAATCGTATTAAAAACAGTATATAATTCTTCGGCAATCAACGGACTTACATTGTATTTTGCCCTATACTTCACTGTCAACCTTTTATCTATTGAAAAACTTTGTACCAAAAGATAAACTTGTACAAAGAAGTCTCTAGATTCAAAGAAAATGGTCCCCTTCTTTTTCAAGTTTCTACGCTATTGTTTATTGCGGGATTTAAGCAAATTAAAGTGATCGATTTTATATATTTATGGTCCAAATCTAATTAATTGATGAATAGATTTGAATATATGGAGCTTTGAACCTTATAACATGTGAAAGATGATATATACAATTGCACGTGTTCATAATAAAAAAATCTAAAGTTTTAATAATAAAC
This sequence comes from Dipteronia dyeriana, assembly GCA_032871835.1. Taxonomy (NCBI): domain Eukaryota; kingdom Viridiplantae; phylum Streptophyta; class Magnoliopsida; order Sapindales; family Sapindaceae; genus Dipteronia; species Dipteronia dyeriana. The sequence continues at coordinate 98,195,794 of CM065299.1, read as the reverse complement.
GAATGTATCGGATGGTAGAAAGGTGGGTGCTCTTTATTGTAAGTATTAAATTATTGAATTTGAATATAAATTATTATTTTCACAATTAAGACAAAGTTAAAATCACAATTTAGAATTTCGACAAAAGTTAAAGGTTTCAACTTTGTCCAGCAAGACAAAGTTGGGGCATGTGCTCTGAGTTGGCTTCTGGTCCACTTCTGGAAGTGAACAGTTGGGCTCAGTCATACGGGTTTGGTTGGGCCTTTTTTTTTGAATGTTGAGTTGCGATAATAACACTTTTAAAAACCGTATGCCTATTTATTTTATTAACATTTTATTATTATATTTAATTATCTCACTGTTTTTTTTTCCCTTCTCAGATTTTCTTCCTCAAAATTGGATTCCATCTTTTTATTCTTTTCCTTCCTCAAACGAGATGATGAAAAGTGCATTTGAAAGAAAAAAAAAAGCCAATATTATTATATATAAAAAATACATAAATAATTTTTCCTTCTAATAAAAATTAATTTAAAACTTGTTTTTTCATGATCAATTTATATGATATTTTGATTTGTTCTTCAGACGTAGCAATCAATTTGTATTTTAATAAAAGAAATTGAAAATATATTTAAAATTAATTTTTAAAAAAGAATCTAAGGTTGAAGAAAATATAAAGAGTTTTTATAATATATTTTAGTATCAATCCATTAATAAGGAACTTCTTTAAATGATTAATAGGAAATCATTACTTTCTTTACAGAAAAAAAAAATCATTAATAGGATTTTTTTTTTTGTCCGACAAAAAATTAAAATAGAAAGCTGGTAATAGTTATGGGTATAATTACAAATTATTTAATCATCTTAGATATTATTGGATTTAAAAAAAAAATACTAATTTGTAACATATGTAATATGGATTTTTTTTTTCTAGGCTTTTAATATAGATTTTTTAAAGATACTAATCTATAGGAAGTGGTTCAGCAACTTGTGAGAGCTGCCGCATGGAAGGATATAATCCCAAATCAGTCCCACAAGGCCACAATCAAGCACCTCTCAATAGACAAATATATCCAGTAAAAAATATGAAACTTAAAATAATAATAATAATAATAATAATAATAATAATAAATAAATCTTAAAAATGAGATTATTTTTTAAATAAAATATTTTAACTATTAATTTAATATTTTTTACATTACACTTTTTAAATCTCGTATAAAGTTTATTTATATTTTACTTTAATTTGTTTCGTTAATTTATATTTTTATATTAATTTTTTTATAAATTTTCAAATCAACTTCAACTTTTATCATAATTTTGTTATTATTCGTATTCGTTAATCCGTTTTAATTATTTTTTTTCCCAACCATAACGTTATATGTCTATTCATTTATAAAATTACAAATGTATTTGATTGTAACTTGTAAGCCACAAGAAAAGGATTTTGATTTCATATTATTGTCTTCCTTTTAGAAGGATAGTGTCCTACATCAACTGCAAGTCATGGACCATGGTTGATAGAGATTTGTGGGTCTTATTGATATATCTGTTTGATGTACGACCACCGATGAAAGGGCGGTCTCATGATAGGCCATTGTCGGTTTCAGTCATGGATTACTCATCTTTGGTGGGTTCCAATATTTAATTTTCTATCTTTATCGATAAAGGAACTAGTTGGTACTTGGTTGGATGCCGATCTGAATTTTGAATTTTTGTTTCAGAGAAACTTTATATTGTTTTTATATCCGTTTCTAAAATTTGGTTACCCGAACTTATTAGTATCCCATCTCACATTCTCACGATTGAGGTGATAAATTTATATGCAAAGGAGGGCATATCATTAGGTATGGGTTGGTTGTTAAGTGATTAATTAACATTACTGAGTTTTACTCTTGCTTTAATTGTTTCGGACTAAATAATATATATATTAAAATACAAATGCATGTGATTAATGATCAGTTTTGGGTTTATATTATTACATGTTGAGTCACTGGCACATACTGACATAGACACTTAGGAATTTGAACACAAAACACAGTGCCTACAGGTGCACTTAATATAATACTGTAACTAAACATGAATATATTATGAGGAATAAACAACTTATTATAACAATAAAGCAATTACAGCTATATTAACAGTAATGTTCTTAATTCTTGTTACATATTATTTATAATTTATTACAGTGCATAGAGGTTTTTGATGAGTTTGATTTTGTTATAAGTATTTAAGTTATTGAATTTAATTAATATATACCATTATACCAATCTTCACAATTAAGAATAAAGTCAAAGGTTTCTATTTTGTCGGGCAAGTAAGACAAAGTTGGGCCATGTGCCCTGAGTTGGTTTCTTTAAATGAATAGTTGGGTTCAGTCATTTGGGTTTTGTTGGGCCTTTTTCTCAGAGTACAAATATTTTTATATAAACCTCTCTCTCTCTCTCTCTCTCTCTCTCTCTCTCTCTCTCTCTCTATATATCTATATATATATATATATATATATTTAAAAATTTCATAAATGATGTCAAATTTACTTAAATTTCTTCTTGATTGGATAATATATTTTGTTGCATGTAAAAAAAAAAACATAAAAATAAAATAATTTTGTCCTAATTCATATTGTTCCTAACTTCCTATTTTGATAATTTAGTGTTGTTTCTTCTTGTTTTTATACTGTTTTATTTTGCTGAAGAATTCTTGTTTTGATACTTAAAAGGTTCATATTGTTTATATATATATATGAGTTGTATATTTTGACGTTATAGTTAAACTTTTTACCAAAAGATATATGTAAATAACAATAAAATCTTGTATGTGGTGCACTGTACACACACAAAATAAGAGGGGTGCCAAAACTACCATACTAAAAGAGTGATTGGTAGGGAGGAAAGAAAATAAGAAGGATAAAAATATTTAAAGAGATAAAAAACACGAGGGTAAGTAATAAAAATATTTTTTCCTTAAACGGTTTGGTAAACATTAAGGAAATAAGAGATCTTTTTTTTTTCCTTTGTCTGATATCGTTGAGGAGAAGACAAATGATAAAAAATCTTCTTTATCAATTAAACCGTTTACCCTTATATTATAGTGAGAGGATTAAAAAATATGGATAAATTTATATTTTCAATTAAACCCAAAAGCTACTCCCTTTTTTCTCTTCATTTTCCGTCCACTTTTGGGATGATTAAAATTACTGGGTCCTACCCATAAATTTTTCCTCACGTTTTTCTCTTCCTTCCATTTTTCTCTCATACCAAACAGTATGCTTCCCCATTTTCTTCTCCTATTTCCCTCAACCTTTTTCATCCCTATCAAAAACATTGTTAGAAACAATGTTGTAGTTATTAATTATTCATTCAAGTCTAAGCATGTAATCGATCAGATCTACACTTAGTGTTTTCGAGATAGGCACTGACAACCTGTAAAATGAAGAAAAGAATAGAGCGGTGTTAAAACCACATGAGAGGGTGTTCCCTTGGAGAGACTCTCTGACGCTTAAATAAGAATATTGTTCGATAAATAAAGAGAAAGAAATAAAGTCGAAGATCACAAACCGTATCTAGACATTACCACGGTTCGGTTTGAACCGTGGAACCGAACCATAACCGTATGAAATAAACCATAACAATAACCAGAACCGTGAAACCGGTTTCGAAACCGTAACCGTGGGGTTGAAGGTTCTGTTTCGGTTCCGGTTCATCTCCGAAAAAAACAGGTCAGGAACCGGCGGTTCGGTTCCGGTTCTGGAACCGTTGGTTCCAGACCATTTTTTTTTAAAAAACAACCGTTGGGCCCAACGACAACTTTTTTGTTTTTTTCTTTTCCTGTTTATTTCCTTTCATACTATTTCTCTCTCAATTCTCCTAATTCTCTTCAATTATCTATCAATTAGTCAATTTTTTATTTGTTTATATTTATTGTATTGCAATTATTTTTTAAAAATCATTTAAAAATCCTTTTCAACAATTTTTTCAAATATATTTCCAATAAAAGTTTCAAATTTATTTCCATCCGTTTTTTTTATTTTTTTTTGAAGAGTTCTTTTGTAATTTTTTTTTTTAATGGCAAGTGGAAGTGGAGTAGGAGACATTCCACCAAGGTATTCCATTTTCAGGACCGATAAAGGTCGTATGTCAGAGCCGGATCCGGTCCAACCGGATAATATCGGTTTTGACGATACCGCTTACTATGAGTTCCTGTAACGGCAAACCTATTTGGAATCCCTAAACTGTCCAGCCAATTTAAATCTCCCTTTAATAATTTCTGAACCCAATGCTATCTAGCCTAGTCTTAGCCCCCTTTAATAAGTTTCGGTTTTTAGTCTCCGGCCATCAACCAAGGCAATGGACTCATGTTGTGTTCACCATCTTTATGTTGATAGCAAAGTTAACTTTTTTATATAAAAAAATTTACATTTTCTTTATAGAATTTGTATGATATTTATCTAACAATTAAAATGAGGAGCAAACAGTATAGTTTTAACAAATTATAGGACCATCATTTGTTTTTTGTTTTTTGTTTTTTTGTTTTTAAATATCCCACACACATTTCAATGAAGCAAAAATCTTCATCCGAGTTCAATATTCTGATTTCGACTTGAAAGAATATATCTATCTATTATTCTATTTATTAGAAAAAAAGAAACTGTTTTGAAAATATGGGTTTTAATACTTTATCATATTTTAATTAAAGAGAATAACAATATAAGGTTGATTCTAAATTGAGTGATGAATCAAAGTGGACTTGTATCTTAATGTGGAAAAACATTTTTCACTACTCCAAACTTCAATCTTGACTATTATGGCCGTTGAATATGCGTGCAAGCAAGAAACGTGTCTTTTTTGTTTCCATTTTCTCCAGGATATAATAACGATAAACCAAAACTTGTTCATATTATATTTAGAACAAATTATATTTTGGATATATAAAGGTGTAGACAAATTCTTCTAAATGTCAAAAGTAAATACTGAAGAAATAACAAACAAACAAATTTATTTATTTTTCTACAAGAGAATTTTGGCCTTTTGGGTGATTGATACGTAAATCGATCAAATCAAATCTCAAGAGTCAAAACACCCTGTATTGCTAATGAACCCTCACATTGGTCCCCAACCCACGCTTGTAAATTACAGGGAGACTTCTCTATGCTGTTAATATAATAATTTATGACTACTTGTCTACTTATTAGTTGGTGCTTTGATCCAGATCCACAAGTTTCAATTGACTTGTAAGACTGTCGAAAATTAAACACTACACTCCTTCCCCAAAAAGTCAGCTCCCAACACGAAAAAGAAAGTTATTTCGGTTTTTATTAATAATGATATAAGATAATACATACAATATATCAAGATTTGAATCTTAGTTATTTAATGAAAATGGTTATAAGGTCTCCCACCAACAACATAAGAAGGCTTAACAATATATATATATATATATATTTTTTAATTCAATAATCAAAATAATAATAATATATTTAACATCTATGTTTAAGAGATTATGGATTCGACAATATAAAAAAATAATAATCATCTAACAGTTTTCTTGGAGAAGACGTGTTGTGATGAGCAAGACAAAACAACATTTATCACTTTGTCCAATTTGTCGAGGTCAACCTGTCTAACCGCACGCGAGGGTCGTCGTTGACTCCTGGCTTGTGTTTTTTCCAATTTATTTCAATCTGTGACAATAATAGTATTTGTCAAATGCTAAGCCAAGATTTTGAAACTTTCTCTGCACGAAATCGAATGGATTATTATTATTCCTACTTTCCAAGAAAATCCCTTACTTGAAGAGATCTCTGTTGCTTTGTTGGCACACATATCGCATTTTTTTCGGTTTTCCTTCTCTCATCATATATATATATATATATATATATATTTTAAGAATATAACCGTTGTTCGGACATGACGATATTAATTAGATTCTATAAATACGGTCCAGACTATTACTCTCATCATCGGAAAGAAGTTACATGGACTACAATTTTCATAATCGGAGATTCGAAAAGATGGTTGCTTTCATAAACCGAGAGAAAACTCCCCACATAAGTTTGTAAAATACGTATAGTGGGACTTGAACTCCTGATCACTATGTGTGGAAGGAAGATGCACATACAATTCTTTAAATCTTTAAAAGTCGTAAAGGAATTTGAATACAAAATTATCCACTAAATAATTTTACTGCTTTGGGGTTTTTCAGCATATGATCGCTTGTGATACTTTTTCCCTCTAGGTCAATCCAATTTTATATAAAAAAAATACCCTTCTTTTTATTTTTAGTTAATCAAATTAGTTTAGTCATCGCATTTACATTTTAATTAATGATATATTAATTGATAAATAAAAATATATAACAAATGAACTAAATTATCATTCATGTGCATTATCGTCCGGATTGCAATTTTATTAAATATTAATACCAGCATTATATATTCTCAAATTAATCAATCTGTTGTGAAAATGAGTATATTTCAGCTGCATTTTTCAAGATATATGTAACACGTCGCTAAAATAAACAGGTACATCATAACAGTTGTGAGTTGATGAGTGGACAGATGAATTATATATAAAGTTTAGATGGGCAACCACCTACAAATTAAGCAGAACAATGTAATCTTTGTTGGTGGGAGTGGGAGTGGGAGGGTGGGGTTGGTGTGTCTAATTGTCTAAAGATCTCATCAGATAACATGAAAATGACTTTACATTTTACGTTAATTGCTTAATTTTTGTGCACATCGATCGATGCATGACTCATGAGCCAACCACACTGATTATGATCCATTCACTGTTTGCCAGACAATTTTCTAAATGAACTGTTTTTCTTTGTATTTAATTTGCCTCACTTCTTTCTCGTCCATTTTTACTCGACCCTTGTTGGTGGGTGAGCATAGACGAAACTATAAATTTAAGGTTAAAAGGGTTAGTATAAAAGAAAAAATTAAATCAAAGGAGTCAAAATGAAAAAAATGTTAAACTTTTATAAGTATTTTATAATTATTTTAATATGAACTTTAGAGTTTGTTTTAGAGGGAGAGGGAGAGGGAGAGGGAGAGGGCGGCTGGTGAAGGCCTGTTCCCCCTCCGTCTTCGTGGGTGGGTATTACTCCCTCGTATCTATTGAGAGAGTAAATTTATTTAAACACTGTTATTTCTTAAGATAAATTTATTATTTTCTAGACAAATATCATATAAATTTATATGGAAGTGGATAATATTCATCTAAGAATGAATAAAAATGAACTCATTTCTTACGTGTAAATGCAATAGTTCAAAATATCAGGTTCTACAATCGTATTTAATTTACACAATAAAATTGACACTGGTTAGTGCCGTGTTATACTCATAATTCTCATTGTCTGAAGCAAGCTATTTGTTTTAATTTAGCTAAGACAAAACAGCCTTCTTTTTTGAAGTTTTTTTTTGTTTATACTACAAATATTTAAAAAAATGCGATTTTTCAATGTCATTGTCTCGTCATTCTATTATTTGCATGAGACATGCATGCAACATTATGCTTACTAAATTAGTCTAACTATGATTTTGATTGATATAATGGGTACCGATCAATTATATTCCTAGTGCAGCGAACAAGGTGGCTAAGGGCCTTGCTATGATAGCAGTGAAGGAAGCTAAAGACAATTTTTGGATGGAGGATTTTCCGAGTTGTGTTAGAAACTTAGTTTTGGCTGATATGCCTGTGTGGGCTTTGTAATTTGCCTGTTTGTTAGTTGTGTATTGTTTCATGATGTTTGTTAAAAAAATAAAATTAAAATCGGAGGAAATTGTGAGATATATCACCTTTTTGAAGGGATGTTGTGATGATGTCACCCTTTCAATAACTTAAGTTTAAAATGTACCTATTATGGTGAACTGCCCAAATTACCCCTAAACTTTAATTTTTTAAAAGCCCTGTTTTGAACTCGTTGGTATCTCCCCCAAAAAGTTGTCTGAAAAACTTAACCCTCTCTCCAGATTCTCCAGTAGAAGGTAACAAATATTTATGATATTCATTTAAATTTCTTTTATGCATTTAAGATATTTTGTATTCATTTCTGTGTGGGTTAACAATGTATTCATTCCTCGATATCAATGTATCCATTTCATATTCTGCACTAGATATTCATCGATATTTAAAGATGAATCGAACTTATTTTATATTGGAACGAGCTGTTGTTTAGTTTGAAAAAAACTCGATTATTTGAAAAACATGCTCGATAAAAAATGCTCGATCCATTAGGAAAAGTTCTCGATCCCTGGACAAAGGTTCTCGAACCGTTATAAAAGTTCTCGATAATTTGACAAATAATCTCGATCCCTTATAAATGTTCTCGAACCGTTAGAAATGTTCTCGATCCCTTAGAAAATGTTCTCGTTCCCTTATTAAAAGTTCTCGATATGTTAGAAAAAGTTCTCATTCCCTTGTTAAAATTTCTCGATCCCCTGGTAAAGGTTCTCGATAATTTGAAAAATATTCTCGATCCCTTAAAAACGTTCTCGAACCGTTAAAAAAGTTCTCGTTTCGTTGTTAACAGTTCTCGAGCCCTTAGGAAATGTTCTCGTTCCGTTGTTAAAAGTTCTCGATCTCTTAGAAAAAGTTTTCGTTCCCTTATTAAAAGTTATCGATCCCTTGATAAAAGTTCTCGATAATTTGACAAATATTCTCGATCCCTTTAAAAAGTACTCGAACCATTACAAATGTTCTCGAACCGTTATAAAAAATTCTCGAAAAATTGACAAATATTCTCGAATTGAACATTTTTAAAAGTTCTCGATCCTTTGTAAATTATTCTCGAACCATTGAAAAAGTTCTCGATCCCTTATAAAAAGTACTCGATCCATTTGAATTGTTTGTAATTGTTAGTAATCGTAAAAGTTGTTTTTTTTTAATCTGTTAATAATTGATTGTGATGATGATTTTCACAGGACAATGGATCGGGTTAGATTAGTAATATCTTACAACGGTCGATGAGAGCAATTACCTGATGGAAGTCAGAGGTTTCTTGGTTCCGATAACCAAGGAATGTATATGTCCAGAAATAAGACTTACGAAGAGCTGGTGTCGATTGTACAAGCCGTTGTGAAGTACGATGTGAACAAATACATTGATGATCTATAATCTATATCAATCATTCCCGGGACAACATGTCGCACATTTATAAGAAATGACGACGATGTTTTGTTTATGTTAGGGGAAGATATGGTAATCCCTCAAATATGTGTCAGTTTAATTGAGAGGGCTGCAGAAGGTGTCAACGGTGAAGAAATCTCTCGTCATGATAACACCCAACAATTTCGATCTTTCGACGGAAGCAACCAGTTGTTCACAGAAAGAAGTGAGATTGACGGTAGGGAAAACCTATGTGGTGTCCCACCGGAAGTAGCCGTCCATGGTGATATAGTTGGAGCTCAATTGGACGATGATTTCGGTTGTCAAATTGAAATGAACACTGGGCAGTACAACCACCAATACAATGAGATGTACAATGACATGAACAATGAGCGGAACAATGAACCTCATAACCTACCAATCAATGAGGTGGCTAATGAGGTAAATTTACATCCGGTACATAATGAACCGAACAATGAAGAAGATGAAGAACGGTTCAAAATGGGAAGACGTGCAAGACGTGTCCACAGATGTAGTTCCACTGCAGTAGATATAGTTGGGACATCTGAGATCCGCCCTGATGTAACTCCAGCTGAGTCTGAGAATGCCAAAACGTGGGTTATTCTAGAAGCAGAATCATACTCGTTTAGTATGAGTGGAAGCGGGAACTTGGTAGAAGATGAACCTACCAGCATGATATATAAAGGTCAATTTTTTCCTACTAAAAAGGATTTGAAGAGATTGGCTAACCATTTTATAATGAGGCACAACTTCGAATGGAAGGTGAAAAGGTCGAATAAGACAACATTACATCTGGTTTGTTTGATGGACAACTGTACATGGAAGTTAAGAGCGGTTAAGAGAGATGAAGCGACATACTTTCAAGTATGAAGTTTTATCAACGAACACACTTTTCCGTTGGAGGAGATTCACAGCCGCCATCGACAAGCTAGTGCAGTTATAATTGGAGAAGTGGTTGCACCTAGATTGCAGCAATATGATGGTCGACTAATGTGTTCGAAGGACATAATCACCGACATGAAAATAATGTATGGCATCCAAATAATGTACAGTAAGGCACATCAAGCCATTGATTATGCATTGTCACTTACCTATGGAACGCATGAGGAAAGCTTCCAAATGCTGCCATCATTCAGTTACGTGCTGGAACAACAAAATCCTGGAACGATTACTGACTTACAGTGCGATGAAAATGGTAAATTCCTATACTTTTTTATGTCCTTGGGTGCCTCACTTAGAGGATTCCAGAGGTGTATGCGTCCAGTTATTGCAGTTGATGGTACCCATTTAAAGGGTAGATTCGGGGGTACAATGTTTATTGCTACTGCACAAGATGGGAATGAACAGGTTTATCCAATTGCTTTTGGGTACGGTGACTCGGAAAACAACCTATCATGGGAGTGGTTTTTGGATTGCTTGAAAGGTGCCCTTGGCCATAGAGATGATTTAATTTTCATTTCTAATCGACATGCAAGCATTGAAGTAGGGATTTCTAAAGTGTTCCCTTATGCCACCCATACCAGCTGCTAGCTCAGAGGGGGAGGGGGATGGGGAGGGGGATGGGGAGACTGAGCCCCACTATCCAGAAATTCCCCTCCGGTATGTGGATCCTATGTATGGGTCCTGAAGCCCTGAAGGCCCCCGATCAATGCAAGCAACTCCCTATGCTGTCGACCCTCCTCGGTCTTTCGGAACAAATCGAGCAAATCCCGGTGCTGTTGTTGTCGATCCTCCTCACTCTTCCGGAGGGCTTCACGTAACTCCTTCAAGTTTTGTTCTAAACTGGCCTGAAATCATGCAACTTTGTTAATACGAAAACAATCAACAACTCTTGTTAATAAAAAGAAAAATACCATCTCAACTTACCTCCCCATCAAGTCGAATGCCTGCACGGGAATCCCCTGAAGCGCAACCAGTTCCTGGGGTGGTAAACCGAATCTACCCCACTCGCCGAGGAGACGACTCAGATTCGCCAGTGTCCATCCCTCTGAAATCTGGACCTGTATGGTCTGAAGCCTCCGTCTCAGTACACCTCCCGCCCTCGCCCTCACCCTCACCCTCCTCCTCGAGACGAACTGCACTTGTAGTCGGCTCAGGGACAGTAGGAATGTGAACCCTATCATCCTGCATATACAGGCTCCCCCCTCACTTAGGCCTGCAAAGTACGGGGCCACCGCCTCAGCTGCTGTGGGCACGATTTCCGTCCTCGCCGACATCTGAAAGCGTAGTTAGATGAATGTCATTGTTACTAATCGTAAGTAATATAAATTACTTAACAAAAAAATAAATTACCTAACAAAAAAATAAATTACCCTAACATTAAAAATCTTCTCCAGCTTCTTCCCTCTAGGTTTTTTGGTCAACTCCCACTTCAACAACCTAGGGGAAAGGTCTGTAACCCTTCGAGTCCCGAAAACGACGCCCAGTTAGGGGATCACCTCAAAAGCAAATATATGCATCAAAGATACGTACAGTTATAATCTAAAACAATTTTGGATTAAAAATTAAATGTACATGTTGGAAATGCAATTCCTTACCAAAAGGGCGTGTGATAGACAGTAGATGTTATACCCCTACACGGAATGTCCAACAACGTCCTGTGACTGTTGCTGTCTCTCCTCACTACGTCGCGGTAAGGCATGCTTGAATAAAAATATAGAATGCCTATAGACGTGGGCACCCCACGGGAAGGCATCGAAGGCATTGAGGTCCTCTACCAACCGAAACTGCCAAACTGGAATCTTCAATCTCTCATCCACCCCCATCAGTATCCAGTTCAACATGTAAATAAGACACAACTTCACAGCATCGTACGCCTGTTGAAACTCTCACTGGGTAAGAAAAACCCTCAAGTCATCCAACGATACCTCATCATGACAAGGAAAGTACCGTTGATGTATGTCATTCTCAACTGCAACATACATACTCGTGTCCGGTACGACTCCAAAACAGAATCCAGAGATGAGGCTAAATTCCACCTTCGAAAACCTCACCACATGGTTCCCTAACAAGAACCGCATCTAATATGTCGGCCCGTCATGGTCCAACTCCCGCTACAACAGCTAATGAATAACACCACCCGAAAACTTCAGCTCCCGGTGCATCGACATGAAATGCCCAAAACAGGAGGCCATGAACCGACGCTGATCCTCAACAGCAAACTCTTCAGGGACCCGATTCAGTGCACAGTCTATACGGGAGAGGGCTTCAAAATGGTCGTGTCGGGTTAGTTTTCCCTTGAACCAATCTCCCTCTGCAATTTTAAGCAATTCCTTCATACTGCTCGTCATCTGCAATGTCACAGAAACAATACATCAGTAAACTGCACAAAAATTATAAAATATTCTCGATCGTTTGAAACAAATTCTCGATACTTTTAAAATATTCTTGATCATTTGAAAAAGTTCTGGATTTGTTTAAAAAGTTCTCGATCTTTTGAAATTAGTCTCGATCCTTTGTAAAACCTCTCGATTCATTAAAAAATCTTCTCGATCATTTGAAATAGTTCTCGACCCTTTGACAAACATTCTCGATCGTTAGAAAATATTCTTGATCCTTTGAAAATACTCTCGCTCTTTTGAAAAACCTTTCGATTCTTTGAAAAATGTTATCGATCAATTTAAAAAATCTCGACCCTTTGAAAATATTCTCGAACCCTTAGGAAAATTGTCTCGATCCTTTGAAAAACCTCCCGATTCTTTGAAAAATCTTATTGATCATTTTCTAAAATCTGGACCCTTTGAAAAACATTCTCGATCGTTTGAAAACATTCTCGATCCTTTGAAAATAGTCTCGATACTTTGACAAACCTCTCGATTCTTTAAAAATTCTTCTTGATTCGATGACAAATCTTCTCGATTCGACCATTTTAAAAAATCTCGATCCTTTCAAAAACAATCTCGATCGTTTTCAAAAATTCTCGATCCTTTCAAAATAGTCTCGATCATTTAAAAAACCTCTCGATTCTATAAAAAAAAATTCTCGATCACTTTAAAAAACATTCTCAATCACTTTGAAAAACCTCTGGAATCTTTCTAAAAAATTTCCTCTATCTCGCTTGAAATATTCTCGATTTATTTTTATTTCAAACAAAAATTGCTCGATACCAGTATATTGAACCTCATTTCAAACTCAAACCAAAACCACAACCAGTGTCAACCCTAATCTGCAAATTTAATTAAAAGAACAAGTCTAAAATGCAATGATAAGTTATGAACAACAAATCGAAAAATAAAATAAACTGAACTTACCTCTGTCATCGCTGCGAAATGTACTGTATTGCCATTCCGGTTAATAAGCTGTCGATTTGCTCACTGTTGATTTCGTTGTCGTCGGTTTCTTTCTCACTATTGCTTTTCTCAGACTCACAAAATGCCAACTTTTCTCTCTTTTTCAATTTTGTCGGGGTATTCTCGTCTCTTTACGTTAAATGGTGCCTTTAAAATTTTCATTACTAAACTGGTGATATTTGCACAACACCTCTTTCAAATAGTGCCATTTATTTTTCGAGCCCATAAAAAAAGCCTAAATAGCATTTATTCACTGTTTTTTTTTTAAATGACCTTTTCTTTTGAAGTACATATTAAGCGTAGTGTTAACCCTTCTCTTCTTCTTTTTTCATTTATAGGTATTTTCTAGGTTTTATTATATGTTTTGAGACACGTGTTAACACTACCCATATATTAATCATAATAAATTCTGGTATGTACCAAATGAGTTCGAGTTTATCAGTATCAGATCAAATACTACATATAGGGTTCATATTATAACTCACTATACATGCTTGTGTATGGTGAGATTGAACTCCCCACTTTAACGTGTGTGGAAGAGGGTACGCTATATTAACATTCATACTAAAAGGTGACATATATATTTATCCATCACTTAATTATTAGCCAACTAATCATCAATATTTTTTCACAACAAAGCCATGTAAACACATATCTTAGAATATTATATATATATATATATTACAAAGTTACAATTTTAATGACTCAAACACAACTTTTATTATCACCTGATATAGAATACACATTACAGGAAAAGCCTTTCCCTAGGTTAGTATAATAATTATTTCCTAGTTGAAAAAACTACAATAATATATTTTTCTGTAGGATTAGTTATAGCTAGAGATCACTAAGCTCAATTCTAATCCAACAAAAAACCTGACAGAAACCCATAATGGGAAAAAACAAATCAACAGTTATTCGATAGTAGTTGAAATGACGTAATTGATTACATCAATCCTTTAACGGATAATAACATTAAATATAAAAGTTTGATATCTAAACCGATAAATAAAGATAATTTCTTGGTTTAATCCTGCATAATTTAATTTAATTTCATGCTCTAACCAGAGGAGACCGAGGAATTGGAGAGTGAGGAGACATCATGTTCTTGTGTGGAGACATGACACTCTCTTCAGAGATCATCCTCGACGAGAAGCTCAGGCGAAGATCATTCTTCTTTTGCCACCTTTTCTTTTTCGTTGGCTGGGTACTAGTTTCCTGACCTTGACAAACGAATGCTCCAATTCGATTGAGCGCAACATGGACTGTTTCGTCGTCCATGTTCGCAAAACAGACCCTGAACCAACCAGGCTCCGTGCATTGAAACGAAGAACCCGGTGAGACGTTGAGCTTTACGTCGTTGATAATCATCCGCCACAGCTCCATCTCACCTTCAAGTGTTTGTTCTTTGAGAAGGTGACCCAAATTCATCCAGAAAAATAGACCCGCATTGCTTTTCAAGCATTTGATTCCAATTTGTTCGAGTCCTTTAGTGAATGTGTGGTACCTTTTATCCAGTCTCTTCGAGCTCTCCGCGAGAAAATTATCCACAAATTCATCATCATTAAGCATGGAAGCAAGCAAGTACTGGGTTTGCGACGAGATCAATCCAAAGCTTGACATTTTCCGACCACAGTTGACAACCGTGTCGTTGTACGAATAAACAATGCCGACTCTAAAGCCAGGGAGGCCCATGTCCTTCGACAAGCTGTAGATAACGTGAATGTTGTCACGGTTAATGTTGCTGTCCATTTTTTCAATGACTTCGGTGATGCTAACTAATTTCGGTGAGTTGAAGACTGTGGCTGCATATATTTCATCGACGACTAAGTGGATGTTGTTTTCATTGACGAAGTTGACGAGAGATTCAAGTGTGTCTCTGTGTAAGGTGGTGCCTAATGGGTTGGAAGGGTTGGTTATGATCAAGCCTTTGACATTGATGTTGGCCTCTCTTGCTTTTTTATATGCTTCCTCTACTGCTTCCCTTGTTATTTGGAAGTTGTTCGAGCTATAGCAGTTAACCGGAACTATTTTCACTCCAGTTCTCCATCCAAGATCGCGGTCGAATCTGCAATAACAAAATCAATTCTTTTTAGTGAAACCGATAATCAGATAAATGAAATACAATGTTTTGTATACGGTAATGTTACATGTTAGAGTCGTGGTACTAGATAATAAGGGGTATAGTATGGATGTGGAAATTGTTCAAATTAAGCATTTACAGCTGTATACTGTATTTTGGGTCTGAATATTTAACCAGTTACTATCTCGTTTTTGATTGGTGTAGAAGCTCATAGGTCAACGACTATAGTCATTTGAGTTTGAGTAGTTGAAAAGTTATATTATATCATATATACAAAGATTTGTTCACACATGGATACATAATCTTAGATTACTGCAAGTATAATAATAATTTGAATACATATTTAAAAAAAAAAAAAATTAATACACACTAATCTAAATGAGTTTGACCCAATTAATATTATATTTATGACCTTTTCATTCAATTCCCCGAAATAGGAAATTGACAATTGACTCTTTTGTAATAACAAAGTCAAATACAAAACCCACAAGTTCAAATATTCCAAAGCCACGAGGGAATAAATGGTCATAGATTACTTAATTAGCAGCCCCAACAAATAATCTTCCCTGGTGATTCTTCAAAGTTGATTATTTTTCCCATGTAGTGCTTTTAAGTTTTAATTTATTAATGGAGCTGCCCACTACTAATATTTCTTGATAATTACTCATATATATAAAATTAGCAGCCCCAACAAATAATCTTCCCTGGCGATCTTCAAAGTTGATTATTTTTCCCATATAGTGCTTTTAAGTTTAATTTATTAATGGAGCTGCCCACTACTAATATTTCTTGATAATTACTCATATATATATATCCTCAACTACTACAACTGAAAAAAATGCATAAATTTGATTGATCAACGAACAAATTGAAGAACGAAGACCAGATAAATAATAATACTAATAATAAAACATTTCAAACTTTGAATAATTTAATTATCAGAGAAAAGAGGAGTTCATACGCTGGATAATATGGTGAGGGTACGAGAAAAGCATCGCCGGGATCAGCTATGCAAAAAGTGATCAACTCGTTAGCTCCGGTGGCTCCTCCGGCCACAACTACACGTTGAGGATCAAATGTTACTCTGCCACCTCTCGCTCTACTCATGAACTTGGCCACAGCTTGTCTAAACTCCGGCAGGCCGTGATAGTCTTGAAAGTTAGCAATATCTTTGAACTCATCAACTCCTTCAGCTGTGCAAATTGATGCAGATGGGTTCTTGGAAATCCACTCTTTTATCAAATCAAAGCAAAGCTGAAAAAAATATATAGAAACAAAAACGTACGTAAACATAAAATGTCTCGAGCTTGTAAAAGAAAAAAAAAAAAAATACTCGTATCAAATTGTTACCTGATTCTCTGCAAGACCCATTTGGATGACTCCTTCAGGATTCTGAGTTGGGTGAAAAGGGTTTCTGTCGTAGGCTTTCCATCCATCGAAATAAGGAGAATTCTCGCCGTGTCGATCGTTAGTAGCGATTTTTGAGAGAGTTGCCATTATTTTCTGAGTGTCCAAACACTAGTGGGAATAGTACAGTACTACTTAACAATGTTGTAGTTGATTAGCTTGCAATATTGTAGTAGTGATGGACATATAGAGAGGGCTATGGGGCATATTTATAGATAAAGATTGCAAGCAAAGGGAACAAAGAAGGAAAAGTCTGTTTTTCAAAGTTTTAAAGGTGGAAAACTGGCCCTCAATTTTGGAAATAATAAAGATTTAATTTGGTCTTTAGTCAAGCTAATTGGGTAATTGCTTGCGTGATAATTCTGATATAATTTGAGGAACTAGATAGCACGTGTAAGATAAACAAGTGCTCTTCTTCTAATTAGTGGGGTTTTTTGATTTTTCATGTTTCGGTTATGGAATTTCAGTTCTGGGTCTTCTTGTGTTAGGCACTTGGGCATTCTTTTTTTGGTTCTAAATTGGAAAAAAGAAAAAAAAAAACAAAGAAAGAAGAAACATCAGTTTTTCCCATGTGAAATGAAAGTGTCAAAAAGAATTTAATTATTCTAAACATACGATATGTGTTTACTAAAAAGAAATCTAATGAATCCAATGAAAAAAATAAAAATTAATCTGTGATTTATAATTATAATGTCGGGAATAAATTTACACAAATCATAATATGAGTTCTAACGTTGATTTCATTTGACTTCATTCCCGAACATTAAAGTGATCCTAGTAGTAAAATGAAGTTTCCATGAAACATCAATCCTATGAGAATGTCCACACTCCACACACGCTTCGAGTAATCTGAAGAGCTAGGCAATTGAAAAGCACTTTTTGGGCGGTTGTCTCTCTTACGTACCTACTGCATACACCAGTACGTGCCACCTTGTAGTTATTACGTTTATATGTGTTATCAGACCATAGCCGTTTCTCACTTTTCCGAGAAACATGAGAAAAAATCTAAAAAATGGTTATCTTGTGTATATTTATAGTTTATATATATATATATACATATATATATATATATAACATAATTTTATATATTTAATCCGAAAATGATAATTTAACTAAATATAAATAATATTATATATAATTATATCAATATAACTCGAGTAAAATATAACTAAAAGTACTATATTATTTATTAATATTAATGTTATACATCAAAATTGTTGCTAATAGTTTATAAAATTATAAAAGTTATACAACTCACAAACATTTATAAAGTTTTAAAAGAGAATTCCAAATAAAACTAAGAGTTTGAGAGAGTTTTAACGAAACCGAAAAAGAGGTAGTAATGATCAAAACCATTTTTTGTCTTGGTGGAATGGTAGGTGGGGATCGTGGAGAAGATTAAAAGGAGGTGATTGATAGTATGAAACCCTAGTGAGATATGAACAAAACAATTGCATCAAAATGGGCTTGTTCTATTTTATTTTTGGTAAAGTTTGATCTATTTTGAAGAACATAAATATTTGAACCCTTACTATTTATTGTACTTTTTATTTCATAATTAAATCAACTGAAATCATATATCTGGATGTCTAGGAAAAAACAAATACTTAGACCTCTATTGATTATAGAGTTTTTATTTCACGATTGAACCAACTGAAATCATATATCTAGGGGCATCAAAAATATCAGGACCACGGCGGGCGTCTCTGGTGGGGCGTCTCTGGTGCCCTGCCCCAGAGCCACCACTTTATGATACTCACACGGCTCCGGATAGATGTTGCTCTGCTACTATAGTTACATTTTTCTTGCTTTAAGGCTACTTGTGAGTTGGTGATATGTGAATTGTTGGAGAGTACCCCCACAGATTCTTATATATTTTGGTTTCCACGTTTTATTTGCTCAAATTATATATCTCCTCTCTTGTTTATAGCAAATTAAACTACAATTGGTTTTTGCATGAACAATATTAATATATCGCTCATGGAGTCGTTGTCCACGAGCTAACAATGAACTTGCAAATATAAAGAGACACCGTATATATGAAGGAAGATTAATGTGTATTTTACCAAAATTTGATGATTTTGAGAATTACTAGCACAATTTTCATCCTCGATTCGATTTACACCTACGAATCTACTTCGATCCCTTTCTAGCTCCTTGTTATCCTAATGATCTGGTCAGTTAATCTGTCACTGTTTTTTGAGTTTTTCTTATTATTTGTAGTGTAGATCACAACGTCCTACACAGTACTGAAACTGGAAATCCATATCTTTAAAATGTTGATCATGGGTCACGACTCACAACAGGTACACATTCTTAGTTTCAACTTTCAAGAGTCGAATGGATTTCCCACATGCATGAGCCGACCATAATTTTCACGTGCTCTCTCTCTCGTATTTTTATTTCATGTTATTCTTGTTCTCTCCAGTAATTCAATGCATTCAATTAATTTATTAAAATAGGAAAACTTTCATCGTAGCATCTCCGATTCAAAATTAGTTTGTGAAAAATATATATATATATATATATATATCACATAAGATAAACATACAGTCTAGTAAAAAATGTATTTTCAATACAACTGTATATATTCAACTTCATACCAGTATGTCAAAAAAATATTAAATATTGTCAATATGATCGTCTGAACTGTCTGTTGTACAACCACTTTTTCGGTTGATTCAGTAAATATTTAAAAAAACATAAAAAAGAAAAAAAAAATCGAACACATCATTAAAAATATTTATGTTTTAAATGGAAGCGTTAGAGCATCTCTAATAAAAAAGTGGTTTGTATACCAAAAATCGTTGATATAACAACAATATCAAGAGACTTGCTTCCGAAAGAGATAATTGATAGATATTCAACTCAAAATTATTCTACAATACTTATGTTTAAAACACATTTATTTTTAATGACATGTCCATTTTTTTTTACTAAAAATAGATAAAAAAATTAATATAAATTTTAAATACTTGTTAAGTCAACCGATTATACAACAGGCTGTCTGAAAGTAGACAGTTATATTGATAATGTCTAATATATTTTTTACAACATCAATATGAGATTAAATATGCATAGCAGTATTAGAGATACATTTTTCAATAAACTGTATATTTATCCTATGTAACATCTTCTTTTTTTTCACAAGTCACTTTTACATTGAAGATACTTTTAGAGACCAAATTTTAAATTGATTGTCTATCAAATGTATTTTTATATCATATATAAATTAAATCTCTTATCATTGTTATAATATCAATGATTTTTGTTATACAAATCGCTTTTATAATAACATTCAAGTTGATAATGGATATTCGTTGAAACTTCGAATTCAATAAGGTAATGAATATATATTAATGAATTAATTTAAAATTACTTCACAGTGATATTTGGTCAGATTCTTTACTGGCAGTCATTACCCGCTTTTTTTCCTCAAATTACTTGATACATTTTTTTTCTCTTTAATTTACTTCAAGTTTTCAGATATGCATCAGAAATTACACGTTATTATTCATTCTCAGGTGTGGACTACATAACTACTGAATTTTCATTCTCATACAAACAAGTTGCACATGCACCGTGATCCACAGTTCGAGCTATAAGATAGACAACCTAGTTTCCGGTATTCCGTTTACATTATGAAAATCTCACTCTAAATATACTGCTATATAGTAGAGTTCAGTCTCGAGTTTTTTGTTTTTAATTGGCCATATGCACATATATAGCTTGAATATTATGTTCAACCCCTTTTACATAAGTGGTGAAGGGTTTAAATCCCATAATGTGTATATTACAGTTTTCTTTCCGTGTTGTGGGAGTGATTATCTCCCATTATAAGAATAGATATCCGGAATTACATGTTTGATCTCAGCAAGTCTAATTATTTATATAATATAAACTAAAATTGTATGCTTGAGTAAGCTATATCTTGGACAACAATTGACTAAAGGAATGACGTTAATACGTAAATTATATATTATTAAAGCAATTAAGCCGATTAAACTAAGTGTTGCAAAAGTCCCCCATTAGGACCGATTAGGTGCAGTCTAGTACCTAATCGGTGGTTCGCCGTCTCGACTAGACAGTTTACCGTTTAGTCGATCTAGCTGATCAAAGTCAATGACTAGTTGCCTTTGATCGACTATGTTAACCTTTTTTATTGACTTTTAAGAAATTGATTGAGTTTGTTAGATTTTGTTTAATAGTTAATGGATTTTGATTTTCAATATTGAGTTTTTTAGAATTTGATTTTAAATTTTATGGTTCGATATATGAAATAGTATGAATATCTATTCAATTACAATAAAAAATATATTAAAAAAAGTCTGGCCGACCGTCGGCTAACCATCTAGTCTCCAACTAATCCCCGTCTATGCTGGGGCCCACTCTGGGTCTCACGGCTAAACATTGGAATTGGAGTGTCCAACTTTAATAGCTTTGTATTCATGGGCAAAGTTAGGAATTTGACTTTATGGCGGTAAAAAAAAAAATATTCAATTTAACATTAAAAAAAAATACTAATATTTAAAAATCAAATGTAATATTGTTCATACGGTGATAAAGATGAATCAATATTTTAATTCTTTGATAAAATCCATCGATTGTCGATGATATATATATATATATATATATATATATATATGTAGTTCACGATGTATTAGAAACCAAATACTAAAAGGAAATTTTTACTCCTACATTAAATGAGGGTTTACTAATTAGGAATTCTAATAAGTAATGAAGGGAATAATGAGTAATGAGGGGAATTATCGTGTTTACTAAGATTAGTTGGAAATTATATTACGTGAGTCACATACACCAATATAGAATTACAAATTATATATATATATATATATATATACTTGGTGATGCCAGACTTTTCCCTTATTTATTGTAATATTTATATTTTTAATTAATAATTATACTTTTAATTAAGAAATAATATGGAGTTCATTGGATATATTACATATCAACATTCAAATGATCTAAATGATCTAGAACATTTCTAACCATTCTTGTATTCGGTAAAAAGTGTTAAAATAGAGAAAGATTAGGTGGTTTTTATCTTTTTATGCATATATTTTACTGTTAATACAAAGAATAAACTGCAAGAAAGCCTTTATTTGACTTGTTTGTTGCAAAAAGCATTCTCGTTTTTTCTATATATATTATATAGAACAATATTTGGGTACTTATCCAAGATCTCATCCATAGAATGTTATTAAGGGATTTTTTTCTTAGAATATAAAGAAAATAAATGTAAGAAATGAAAGAAAAAAATTCACATATCAACACCTTATTAATAGGATCAGTATCCAATATTATGCCACGTACAAATGATTATATCAATATAGAAGGTTAGTTAATTTTTATATTTTAGTTAGTTATATATGCATTAATAGCTGAGAATTATCTTTAAAAAAAAATATGTTCCAGTCGAGATTCAGAATTAATTAAATAAATAAACTGTTGTGGGTTGTGCAAGAAATTATTTAGCTTCACGGATCAAAATATTTTCTATGAATTTGAGTTTAAAAGTAATAAATAATTTTGATTAGTACTAGTGTTCTACTTTTGATTGATTATATGTCATTAGTACTAATTTGTTGTTGAGTCTTGAGATTGATGGTATGAGCTATATATGCAAAAATTTAAGAACGACAAAATAACACGAGAGTATGATGGCCAACGAGGACCCATATGTATAGGATAAAAATATATTTCAATTTGATCAATATAGAACCCGCACTTTTGGGAAAAGGATGTGTTTCAATTTGATCAGCATGGGATGAGATCATGGGCGGCTGGACTTTTACAATAAGTTTGGTACTGGGGAAATGACACGATAACGTGAGACAAATTATTGTCCCACGATTAGTACGTTCTTAGCATAGGTTATGATGAGATAATGTGGGATAAAAATCATAAAAACTTGTATCACCTAAGATCCTTGAACAACTTATCCTATGATATGGGATAAGTATCAAAAATATTAATTTACTCTTTAAATTTTTAAATAATTACAATTATGTTCAATGAATTATATTATATATAATAATATTATATCATATATAATATTATTAATAATAATATTATTTAATATTATAATATTATAGTTTATGTTGTTATATATATGTATAAAAAAGGGGTACTCTGGTCATTTGAATCTTTTGTTTCGTCTTGTTCCAGTCATTCCAAACGTATAACAGTACAGTTTACAGTTCTGTTCAGGTCTTCCAAACACAATATAGAACAACATGTTATATCAAGTTCTGTCTTGTCATGTCTTATCTCCGTGTCAAACGCACCATTAGGCAACTGAGCCTAAGGCCTCACCTAAAATTAGAGGTGTTCACGGTTCGGTTAAACTGTTCGAAACCAAACCGAAATCGCCCTCTCAAAACCGTAACCGTAACCGAGACCGTCGGTTACAAAACCGGTTGGAAACCGGTTTCCGACGGTTTGGTTACGATTAGGATTTCTGAAAAACCGTCCAAAAACCGTCGGTTAAACCGACGGTTTAACCACCGGTTTCCCAAAAAAAAAATGCATCAACCAATCAATTACTGACACGTGGCAATGTAAATGAAAAAAAAAATCGACCAAACCGAAACCGAACCGTTACCGAAACCGAAACCGAAACCGTCCCAAACAGTCTCATTCCGGTTACGGTTACGGCTTGACCTTTCCACGGAACCGAAACCGAACCGTGGACACCATTACCTAAAATCAAGGCTTCATATTTTCTTTATCAATATATATTCTAGAGTTATTTTAGACTTTTCAATTTTTTTTCAAATAGTATTAACAAGTGAGGTATCAACATCTTATAAATCATGAGATTATATGGTGAGTGACTTGATGTTGACACCTAATCCTAAGAAAGTATTACACATTAATATATTTTTATATTTAAAACGGTTAAATGTTGTTTAATTATTTATTAACACTAAAATCTATTATTTTATATCTTCTTTTGTATTCAATCAAACCATCATACTCAAAATCAAACTCTCAAACTATCTCATTGTTTCTCGACGTTCTATTTTATAAACATTCGAGTTGAATCATTCCAAACTCTATTACTTTAATTTTATTTATTTTGTTTTCAATTGTAACATGATTATTTGTTTTTTTTTAAGTTTTGATAACTGATAATCAAATTCATATATTATACTTGTCTAGTAAAAAATATGAATCCGGATATGAAAAACTCAAAAAAAAAAAATTGAATCGCAAAAGGGGAAAAAACTGTGGAATCTCAAGGTCGATTTTAAATTTTCCCCTAAGACCCTGACTAACCTTCAGCCACCCTGGACTAGATGAGGATGTAAATAGATAGTAAAACACGTAATGAGTATATGGTAGAGATGAGTTTTATGCCCCATTTAAAATATAATCTTTATTATTTAATTTTTTTTTCTTTTAATGTTTCTTTAAAAGATATTTTTTCTTTTAATGTTACGTTAAAAAAATATTGAATCTATTTGTTTTGTCATGAGATTTATGTTTATTTTTAATGTTTATGAGATGATTTTCAATAATGTTTTAGAATTACTTTATATATCATATCATCGGTGTTTGTCCTTAGGTTTTGGAGACTTAAGGGTGAATATTTAAAATGAGGCTTTTTGTTCAATCTCTCATCTAAATCTTGTGAAATCTCGTACTTGATAATATATATATATATATATATATATATAATTTTTTGAGAAAATTTACAAAAGCTTAATCAAAGTAATTGTTATCAAGTTTATATAATGATACATAGAAAAAACAAAACTGGAAAAAAAAAGTTACAAGCAAATAAACCTGAATGACAGTTTCCACTCAAAGAAATAGCTTATGTAAATAAGGAGATGCAGACTTGTTTAGAAAATGAAAAGGGAGGAGACCTCCACCTTTATTATTTTGCTTTATTTTAATCTCTTAGAATTTTAAAAAATAAATAAAAGAAAGGGTATATTTGGCAATGTATGAGGTGTGCTTACAAAATATAATTTTTTAAAACTCTTAATGAGGTATATATACAAAGAGGGATACATATACAAATTTTTAGGGGTACAAATAGAGCTACTCATTTGCGTTTAATAATTGTGGTGAAATCCATATTGAGTCCAATATTTATATAAGAAGTTATATTTATTAATTAATTCGGGATCAGTTATTTTTTGAAAGCTTTCTCTATTTGTAGGATTTGAGTCGCTGACTTGGGAGTCATTTATCCAAACTCGAAGCTCGTACATCTACCAGCTGAGCTACGTCCCTGTATCTTTTTTCTTATATAGGAATCAAATTTGATATAATTATATGGACCATATTTTGAGTGTCTAGTGTGAGAAGCATCGTCGTTTTCGGAACCTCTTATTTATGAAAGTCCTAAAATATGAGCACGAAACATAAAAAAATAAAAATAAAACTGGATCCATTGTATATTTATTATTTCGATAAATAAGTTATATGAGATAAATGAGGTAAATGGACGAGATGGCAAAAACATACCCCATTCCTCGTATCCCCGCTACGTACATCGAGGGATTTTAATCGGATTGAGGTTTCAAAAAGTAAAAACCCGCCACATTGCCATCCAGTTACAAAATACCAATTAAAACCGGCTAGCTTTAATTTAATTTGTTTGACCAAATTAAGAACAAGTGAAATAATATCAAAACCATGTGAGATCATCTAGATTCTAGACACAGATCAATGGGCAGACCTGCTGGACCACAGTTTTTTTTTTTTTTTTTTTAAACTGGACCACAGATTAAGAATATGTGCTTTTCAAAAAAAAAAAAAAAAACTGCTCCAGAAAAATCGTAAATCAACTAAAACAATATTCTCTAAAAAAACAGTTAAACAAATAAAATAATAATCAACTACTACATTACCGAATCATTGAAAATAAAGGTATGTTCTTAGTATCTATATAAAAAAAAGGAGGCTTGTTCTTAAATCTCATATTTTCCAAAAAAAAAAAGAAGAAGAAAGAAAGATAAGATATTTCGTATAATATGTAATATATTTTTTTTTTTTGGCCAAATGGAATAGGATAGGCAAAATAATCGTGTACTAAGAATTAATATTTGATATCAACACCCGACTCATAAGCAAATAAATATATGAAATATATATAATATACGATGGAAATGACGAGGATTGTCATTTTTTTCTTGTGTTGTAATGATGTCATCAGTTTAATAATTTAGGTTTAAAAGGCATCTATTATAGTGAACTGCTAAAAATACCTTTAAAAGTTATCTTTGTACTTCAATCATCTCTTACTTTGAAAATTTCGAACATTATCATAAAGGTCTGTTTAACAACAGACCTCCAACGGAGGTCAAACATCATAACATTATAAATGCATCATCATTGGATAATTAGTTTAGAGAGGCTACGCAGATGCTTTCGGGGGTCGAGCTCCCCACTGAGCTCGCGGTGGTCGAGCTACCCGGTCAGCTCGCGGGGAGCAAGGGGAAGTGCCCCCAGAGCTTTTTTTTCTGATCAATACTTACAAGACTGGAAATATAACTACAAAAGAATCTGAAATGTAATTAAGATCGAGCTTTTGTATACTCGGATCGAGCTTTTATATAAAAGCTCGAAACTTTTATAAAAGCTCTGTTTTTAAAAGCTCGATTATATATCAAAATCTCGAAAAATAAAAGTTCGAATGCAAATAAAAGTTCGATTTCATCTTCCTCAACAAATACAAAACCTCGAATGCAAATAAAAACTCGATTTCACTTTTTATCTCTTTCTTCACAACGACAGTGATGACATGGGTATTTTCGTCTACACACTTTAAATGATGTCTTTTAAACATGATTTATTAATATGATGATATTTCCACCAAAACTTTCTTAAAATGTGTCATTAATTTTTTTGAACCCTAATATATATATATATATATAAGTTTTTGATATCCTAATCCATACCTTTGACTAAACAGATTATTATTAATTAATCATATAAATTAGATTGGACTAGATCAGACTCCACAATATAATTCTATACAAATACGGCATGTTATGACCCAACTCATATATCGTGCATGGCTGTGTTGTGTGCACTGTAGACTGTGAGGCCGGCTAGACATGGAAAAAGTACGACCCAAATCTATTACAAAACATATGGAATTGGACATAAATTGAAAAGTTGTTCCGCCGTAAAGTCAAATGTTTAACCTATGATATCACGTGTAACTTTTAAAAATAGTAAAATACACATAATAACTACACGTTGAGGATCAAATGTTACTCTGTCTGTCACCTCTCGCTCTACTCATGAACTTGGCCACAACTTGTCTCTAAACTCCAGGCATGCTCTTTGAACTCATCAACTCTCCTTCAGCTATGCAATTGAATGCGGATGGATTCTCCACTAATTTATCATCAAATCAAAGCAAAGCTGAAAACAATAACTAGAAACAAAAATGTACGTAAACATAAAATGTTAAATGTCATTAGCTTGTGAAAGAAATTTAAACAAAAATTTATCTATCAAATTGTTACTTGATTCTCTGCAAGGCTCATTTGGATGACTCATGACTCTCTCAGGATTCTGAGTAGGGTGAAAAATGAAAAGGGTTCATGTCGTAGACTTTCCATCCATCAAAGGGTTCATGTCGTAGCTTTAATTTAATTTGTTTAACCTAATTTAGAACAATTTGAGATCATTTAGACAAATTAAGTTCGGTTTTGTACAAGTACGGTATGGTAAGATTCACTTTGGATCTTCTGATCCGATCTTTTTCATAATCTTTTTAAAACATGTGATTGGTTATTGGTAAAGTGATTGTAGAAACTAATCACATTTTAACCATGCATTCACTATAATGGTTATATGAAATGAGATTAGATGATGTCAGAAAAAAAAATTAGATCAATAAAGGATACAAATTCCATTTTATTATGTGTTTTTTTGTTGTTGTTGAAGTATATGTCATTTTAATATGTTGATTAAAGTATGTAGAGATTTGATTGATTATAGAAGATAGAAAATAGGAAAAACTTTTGAACAATAATGTAACACCCTAGTAATTTCATATATATCTATTTTATAAAAAAAATATATTATTGAAATCGATGGATAATATGGAGGTTAGTCCGATGGTAAATCTCTTACACGTTCATCACGAAGCTGTGAGTTTGAATAAAAAAGAAAACCGAATTAAAGAAATACTTAAAAAAAAATATAGGTATAGCTAGTAGATTTATCCCGTATTTGTTGGATTTATTATTATTATATTTTTTTATAAAACAAAGTTGGTCTTTGACTTGAAATTAAATTGAGAAAACTGATTCAAGCAGACAGAACAGACAGAACAGAAGTCTTCAGGTGTCTACAAATTTTATATACTCCATTACATAAATACACTCACCACTATGTACTTCTATACATATATAGTATTCTACTAATTTGACTTTCATGTTATGTTTTTTCATAACTATTATTAAAAGATGATATCGACACAATTACTTCTTAAATCTCATATTCTATTTTCAGGATGAATTAACCTTCAGATCTATCGTAAACATTAATAATTGTATCATGTTTAAAATATGTATCTGAACAATGAGTGTTGATATTGACACTCATAAAACTTATTAGTATATTCATATTTTAATTATAAAATTAATTATAAAAATATCTCAATATAAATTTACTAATAAAGATAAATTACTTTAATTAAAAATAAATTGATTTATCTTAATTTAAGATATAAGAGATAATAAGTCTTATAGTGAAAAAAACAAACAAATAACCCTTTAATGCATGCAACTCTAATTTCTGCTAAATTTATTAATTAACAATTTATCCTAAAAAATTATGGAACAATTTTTTTATTTACCTATTACAATAAATTCGAAAAGTTAAAAAATGTGATATGGTTCGAACTCACAGCCTCATAAAGTAAGTACAAAAGGGGTATACTTTTAGAGTTTGTGAAAGAGATACGATCTGAACTCACAGCCTTATAAATTAAGAACAAGAAACATTATACTAAAACAAACTCACTCTACACCATGAGGTTGTGGGTTCGAGTACTCACCCTCTCAAAAATCTCTGAATTAATGTAATACTTCACAAAAAAAAAACATACAATCTCATTTCGTCCTTCGAACAAACTTAATATTAATAATTTAATATATATTGGAGATTAACATTTGACATTTCACTTAAGAAATCTGAATACCAATATGAAATCAAACTAGTATTAAGATTTTCTCAAACTATTAACCTCGCCAACTCATTTTCCTATAATATTACGTTATATATATACCATGATTCTAATAATCGGCTTAGACGGCTGTTTAGATCTTAGATAGACCTGGCCGCCGTGATGAAAGCCTAATCGTTCTTTCTAGACGAGTTAGGTGTCCGTCTAAACCTTAAAACCTTAAACGGAATCAACTTTTTATTTAAAACTGAGTCAATTCTTAAAAAAAAAACGCCGTATTCGGTTTCAGTATGCTGCATAACTAGTATAAGTGTGGCTAGGACACTGATATATACACTAATTAGCTTGGAAATTTTGAAATTGTGATGGTCATATTAAATCATGCAGACATCGGTCAAGTATATCGGTGGGTGTTTGACATTTTTGTCAACGATCGGAGTAAAACTCTTTTTAAGGTTTTTAGTTGGACCCGCTTGTCTGGCTGTTCTCCAATATGGACAGTCAGAGTCCAAACACGTGGATATCTTATGTGATTCTGGCCGCCAGATTGGTAGACATTCATTCCTTTTTGTGTTCGTATAGTTGGCAACATACTTAATGGTTTTGGGAGTTCAAGTATGAGATGAATACGTGTGTCAGTCTCAAATTGGTATATTTTTCACGCCAAGTCGCCAACCTTGTTTGAGTCCCTCTGTAAACTTGGAACTTTGGAAGCACGTCTCACTTAAGATTCAGCGTGTTGTTGCATGTTACAAATCTTAGTTTGAATTCCTGGGATAAACATGGAAGCACCTTTTATTTTAGATTCAGTATAGCTGAATGTTAAAAACATTGTTCGAGTCCCTATGATAAACCTGAAAGCACGTCTTATTTAAGATTGAGACTTAGTTTGGTATTGCTTCTCCAGCTGCTTTTGGGGTCAAAAGTGATTCTGGACCTCAGACAGGGTGTTTGGTAAAATCGTAAGGAAGTGCTTTTGGTCACTTTTAGCTTCTCCCAACTGAGTTTTTGAGAAGCTACAAATACATGCTTTTGGATTTTGGCTTCTGCTTTTAGAAAACACGCTACAGTGATATTAAATGAAATTTTACTAACTTTCCAACTTTGTCCTTGCCTTTAACGAAATTTAACAAAAAAAAATTGGGTTTATATTTTTGTACAAAAAAAAATGTTTCCATAATTAATTCAATAAAGTAAAATAAAAATAAAATAAAAAATAAAGTAGAATAAAATAAAGAAATAAAGAAATAAAGAAATATGACTAATCAATTAAATAAAGTAGAATAAAAAATAGGGTTAATTAATTTAATAAAATACCATAATTATATAACACTTAACACTAAATACAAATAAACAAGAAAAATATAAAGTATATCAAATTAGTACCATTTAGATGTCGTTGTCCTTTTAGTAATTTTACACACTCACAACACTTTTTATATCAGTTTACCAAACACATTGAAATTGCTTTTAGTTCTCACAGCATTTTTGAAAATCAGTTTACCAAACACTCAGTTGATTCTTCCCACAGCAATTCCCCCCACAGTAATTTCAGAAGCACTTCTCCCCACAGCACAGCAATGCCAAACTGAGCCTCAGTGTAGTTGAATGTTAAAAATATTGTTTAAATCACTCTGATAAACTTGAAATTTCGTTTCATTTAAGTTTCAACGTAGTTAAATATAAAATTTATGATAAGAGCATTTCCAATGCTGTGTCAAATGAGTGTGTTAATACTAAAATTTAGTATATGCCTATTAGACCTTTCTCCAATGCATTATCAAATACTGTATCAAATTTGTCATATGTTATATTATGTGCTAAATTTGACACACGATATAATATATGTTAAATTTGGTACAACAATAAATATTACTTTTTTAATTATAGAAATACCATTATATCTATTTTTAAAAATATTTAAAATAATTTAAATTTAATATACATTAATGATGTTTCAATAAAAATCAATTTCAACCAATTATGCATAAGCAATTTAATTGTATTAATGGTAAGTGTTGACTTTAATAATTTTAACTAATAAAATAAGAAAAATAGTATGTTAAATACAACTGTACATTTGAGCACAATTCTGAATTATTGTGTTAAATATAGGATTTTACACTTTTTTATATCAAATTTAGTATCAATAATAGCATGTAAATCGAAGAATAGAACGTGAATCGAAGATGGTCTAATAATCACGTTATTTCTATACAGTTGAATATTAAATTAAAAAGTATATTCGCATTGATTTGTGTAAATTCAAATGCTTGACTTATGATACCACGTGTAACCTGAAAAATATATGTTTCATTCCAACTTCAAAATCAAATATTAAAGTCGATGAATAAATATGGGTATTTTTTATTTTTTATTTTTTTGGAAACATGGGTATTAAACCTTTAAGTTTTAACAATTGAATGTAAAATTTATGATAATAATTATATTATTTTTATACAGTTGAATATTGAATATTGAATATTAAATTGGAAAGTATATTCACATTGATTTGTGTAAATTCAAATGCTCGACTTATGATACCACGTGCAACTTGAAAAATACATGTATCAATCCAACTTAAAAATCAAATATTAAAGTCAATGAATAAACATGGTTTTTTTTTGTTTTGTTGGAAACATGGGTATTAGACCTTCAATTTATCAAATCCAAATCTTATCCGACACGACCATATGACTTTTAGTTTCTGTTTTTTGTTTTTCAAAAGTAGATCTTCAGGACCGGTACACATTTTTGTAGTGAGATACGCTGTTGTGTAACCAACTTTTCCCAAGCAATCCACTATTAAGGTCACACGTTGATCCGAGCCACAGGTGTTGATAAGAACAACAACATATCTAAAACAAGTTTAGATACCCAAAACATACTCACAAAAAAGTAATGGAAAACAATGGTACGAAACCAATATCTTTTTAGGAACTAACTCTATTGTTAACTTCAAACGTTAAGAGTAGAGTAGTTTTTAAAAATTTATCATGAAACAGCCAAGGCACAAAACATAGCAACTCGTAAGGGTGGACCTATATGGAGACTAGGTGGGGCCCGAGCCCCACCTTAAATTTAAAATATATATATATAATTTTATATATTAGAAATAAACAAGGTTTGTATAGATTCTTTATTTTCCCTGTAAAAGTAGTGGTGTAAAAATGGACCGGCCGTTGACGGACCGGCCGTTGACAGGCCGGTCCGGCCTGTCCAGGAAGTTCACGAGCCGTTCTTGGAACGGCCCTTGAAGGAAGAGGGCCAGGCCTCGTTCCGGACCGCTGGGAGGAGGCCCGGCAGGCCGGCGTGCCAGGCCTGTCGGATCGGCCAAGCGGACCGGTCAGCCGGTCCGTTCGGCCAATTTTTTTTTTATTATTATTATTTTTTTCAAAAAACCTCCAACAGCTGGAATTGATTTCTAGCCGTTGGAGGAAATTAAAATTACCAAAACCCCCCCTACAATCTTTTAAATTATATTTTGACCCATAAATCAAATTTTTCTATAAATACTTCCATCCATTTCATTTTCCATTAACTCTCTCTATCATTCTTTCAATATCTCATTCTCTCAAATCTCAATCTCTAATATATTCTCCAATTCTCTAAACTTTTTCATTCATTTTGGTTATTACTCTCTCTACAAAATTCTCTACGTTTTCCACCAACACACCAAATTTTAAAGGTACAATTTTGTTATCACTTTTGGTCTAACATATTCTCATAGTAAATTTATATGTTTATGTTTAGATTTTAGTTACTTAATGAAAACATTATCTATTTAGTTAGTTAGTTTATCAATTTTTAGGCTTTAATGTTAATATTATTTGTTTAGTTTATTAAGATTTTTAAGTTTAGTAGTAATTTTAATATTTGTTATTAATAAATTTAGAAAGTTAATTTGTATTACTGAAATTACTTTTTGTAATAAGTAAATGATGAATGTTAAGTGTAGTAATTACGTTTGATATTGTTTTTTTCAAAAATTAAAATATTTCATTTGTAGATTATGATAGTAAATTTAAGAGTAGTGGTTCAAATAATCAATTTTATGTTAGTATATTATGTTAGTAAATTTATCAATTTTATTTGTAGTAGTGAACTAGTGAATTTAAAATTTTATGTTAGTAGATTATGATTTTTTTTGTTTATTTAATTTTTTTTTAAGTAAATAAATTATTGTAAGTGTCGTATTAGTTATAGTAATTATTGTTAGTAAATTAAGATTACTGTTAGTAAATATTGATTTTTAATTTGACTATTAACTACTATAGTGCTCATATTTTTATTTAGATAATGGATCCTAACCAGCAGCCTTATTTTCTGGACGGTTTGAATATGCTCAACGATGAATTTGATATTTCAGAACCGACCCATACTCAAGCGGGACTTTCTGGTTCCGGCGTTACACCAACATCACGTTCCAGAAAATTAACATCAGATGTGTGGCAATGTTTCAACATAATCCAAATGACACTCCCAAACGGGGCGTCTAACCTCAGAGCTAAATGTAAGTTTTGCTATAAGAATTATGCTACAAGTACAGGGGAAACTGGACATTTGAGACGGCATATGCACAAATGTATGCCTGCACATAGACAGGTAGATACTACAACCCAGACACAGCTTCAACGGCACCAAGACGGGTCCGTTACGATGTGGCAGTTCGACGACATGCACGCTAGAGAGTGCTTGGCACGATACATTGCACAAACTGATCAACCGATCAGTATTGGTGAGAGCCCATTTTATAAATAATTAATCACATCTGCATATAACCCCCAATATGAACCTGTTTCTAGAACCACCACTATAAATGATTTGATACAATTGTTTGAAACCGAAAGGGATGACTTAGTTGCTGAAATACAGCATTTAAGTGTCTCTGAAATCACGCATCGCATTCTTTCAATCACATTTGATAATGCATCTGCAAATACTAGCTCTATTGCATTGTTTGTTGCAAGAAATATCCCGCAAGATGGAAGTTATTTCTTCCATCAACGGTGTGCATGCCATATTATAAATTTAGTTGTACATGCTGGTTTAAAGCAGGTAAGCTACCAAATAGATCGCATCAGAGATGCCATTTCTTGGATTTGCAGTTCTAATCCTAGATTCAGTGAATTCAAGAGACATTGTAAATTAAACGGTCTCAAACCCCGACGATTCCAAACTGATATGCCGGTAAGGTGGAACTCTACTTATTTAATGTTGCAAAATTGTTTGGAATATGATACAACCATTACATGTTTTTATAACATGAAATTGACCGAAACAGGACAACTTAGTCCAAAATTACTTTCCACAGACGATTGGTATGTGGCAAAGATTTTTGTTCAATTTTTAAAAAAAAATTACAATGCCACTGTAACTCTTTTCGGGGTATATTACCCCACATTTTTCCAGACAATCCATCAGATAGTGGAAATGTCTGAACTGTTAAACAGTTATAGAGAAGATGACATCTAGGCGCTGCAGTTGTTGTCATGGAGACAAAGTTGAAAAAATATTGGGCTAACATTCCCTTACTTTATGTCTTAAGTGCTATAATAGATCACAGGGTTAAATTATCTGGTTTAGAAGTTTTGCTTGAGTTTATTGGTATTAATTTGTCAATAGATTATTCAGAACAAATTACTGACATTCGAACCAAGTTGTTCAAGATTTTTTATATTTATGAGACCAGGTTTGGCAACATTGACATCCCCCAATCAACACGACCGGAGACAGAGCCGAAGCAAACAAGTTGGAGCCTTCTGAAACGAAGAAAAAAAGATCTAGCCCATCTTATTGTACCGAACTTAATAGGTACCTTGAAGCACAGTTCGATGTTGTTGAAGACAAGGAAGAGCTTGATTTGTTGTTATGGTGGAAGACCTATACGTACAGGTATCCAGTTCTTTCACACTTAGCACGTGACGTACTGGTTATTCCAGTGTCAACGGTGTCTTCAGAACAAGATTTTAGCACCAGTGGACGCATAATTGAACCAAGAAGAAGCTATTTGTCTCCAGATATGGTGGAGGTATTAACATGCCTTCGGGATTGAAAGCATGCTAAAAAAAGGTTACAAAATCTAACTGTAGATAAAGAACTTAATCTAAATTTCGACAATCTATATATTGATGACCCTTCAGGTAGTGGTCAGAGCCAGAATTATGTTATACTTTTACATATGTATTTATTATTTACTTGTAAGTTGTAAAACAGTTGCACTCTTTTTCCCTTACCAAGTTTTTATACCACTGGGTTTTTTTTGGTAAGGTTTTTAATGAGGCAATCATGTAGATATGTATTACTGAATTCCATAAGTGAAAAATAAATAAATAATTAAAAAATTGTTCGTTCTCTTTATTCATTTCAAATCCTAATAATTGTTCGTTCTCTTCATTCATATTAAATTCTAAACTCTTAACCATAAACTATAAATCCTAAACCCTATACCCTAAATCCAAAAAAACGTAATTTGAAAAAAAATTGGACAAAAAAACTAACCGGCCGGACCAGGCACGGCCCGCCTGAGGCAGGCCGACGTGCCGTGCCGGGCCTGTTGTCTCGGGCCGGCCCGGCCTGGCCTGTTTCCAGAAATGGACTGGCCAGGCCGTCCCTAATGGGCCGGACCAGTCCATTTTTACACCTTTATGTAAGAGTCATGGGTTCGATTCTTAATATTTTCTTATATCTATTTCATAAAACAAAGTTTCCCTTTAAGTTTTTAATATCTATTTTATTTTACACTATTTTCTAATTCCTTTTCATCTTCTTATGCAACAAAATAATCCATTTTATGATTCCTTTTATTGTTAAATTCTTAACTACTCTTAATTTGTAGTTTACTTAATTTAATGTTATCATATAGTAAATTATTTATTATTATTTTAATTTTTTCTTATCTTTAATATCAATAAATTTTAATTTATTGTATTAAAATAGTTTATCAACCGTTATGATTCATTTTATTTTATCATTTATGTTTTTCTTTATTTTATTTTTCTAATTTATTTAGAATCAATAATTATATGAATAAAAAATTAAAAAACATTTCTAGTAATATTTAGTAATCAATTATTTTATATAAATTTAAAGTGAATTCATTATAAATACAAAACATTTTTTTATTATTATAAAACTATATATTAATTTTTATGAATAAATATTATAATTTTTCATTGTTCATATTGTTTTTTATTATTTTTATTTTTTTAATATTTTTTTTTGTTTTTAGTTATTTTCAATGAAAGATCATTTAGTTCATCTTAAATAAGTGTTTTATTTTTTTATTTATTTAAAATTCATTATACCATAATATATACATATATATATATACATATATATATATATATATATATATATATATATATAAACTCATTTTATTATGATTTTAAATTATTATTATTTTTTATATATACTTATTATTTTATTCAAGTGTCTCACCTCTTTAAATTTGTTGGGTCCGCCACTTGCAGCTTGTGACACTTTATAACATGCTACCAAACCCATAATCGACCATCAACCAGTTAGTGTTGTGTAGTTTTGCAATGAGAGTCTAAGGCTAAGGAGTCGTTTTTTTTTTCTGTAAATTGAACAGTTTTGAATTTTACTAAAATATGAAACTGCATCACGCTTTTATTTTTTATTTGTATCACATCTGAAAAAAGTGTTAACTTGTTTTTTTTTTAAGATAAAATGGTTTTAAAATAAGTAATTTAGCATGGGTAGTGTTAAAAAATTACTAAAAAGTGAAAGCAATTATTCTAAGGTGACGTTTGTTTTTTTGTTTGTTTGAATATGCCTAAAGTCTGAATAGTGACTGAAATATGAAATATAAATAATGTGTTTGTTTTTTATTTATGATGTATGAATATCAAAATCTGAAAACTGGTAATAAGACATAAACTGGGGTCGATAAATTATTGACACCATTTGGGGGGTGTGTTGTGCAAATAACATCATTTTACTAATATATGTTTAAAATGCAACATTTAGTGTGATCGGACAAAAATACCCCAAACTGTTGAAAAAGATAGAAAGTTATCGTGTTGTTAGTGTGAAAAAAGCTAGAGTGAGAAAAAGACCGACGGCAACAGAATCGACAGCGAAGTGACCGGAACGTGAACGATAATACACCAGATTTGTTGCGATTGACAAAGGTAATTTCTGTTCGTTTTTTTTTTCTGGATTTTGTAGTTGATAACTTGTCATTGCATGTTAGACTTGTGTTTTGTTGATTGAATTCGTAGATTAAGGTTGAAAACGAGATCTGAGAATGGTTGTGGTTTAGGTTAGGGTTTAAAATTAGATTGAATAGGTGATGAGGAAGATGAAATTCTGGATATCGATGAATTGCAATTTTGAGAAATTTTGAAATCGAGATTTTTTTAGCAAAATCGAGGTTTTTTGGAACTAGATCGAGGATTTTTAAGTAAGAATCGAGAAGATTTTCTAAAGAATCGAGCATATTTTTCAAATGATCGAGATTATTTTCAAAAGATCGAGAATATTTTTCAAACGATCGAGATTATTTTCAAAAGATAGAGAATATTTTCAAACGATCGAGATTATTTTTTAAAAGATCGAGAATATTTTCAAATGATCGAGATCTTGAAAAGATCGAGAATATTTTTGGAACGATCAAGAATATTTTTCGAACGATCGAGATTATTTTCAAAAGATCGAGAATATTTTTCGAACGATCGAGAATATTTTACAGAAGATCAGAATATTTTTCAGAAGATCGAGATTATTTTCAAGAGATCGAGAATATTTTTCAAACGATCGAGATTATTTTTCAAACGATCGAGAATAATTTTCAGATGATCGAGAATATTTTCCAAACGATCGAGATTATTTTCAAAAGATCGAGATTATTTTCAAAAGATCGAGAATATTGTTCAAATGATCGAGATTATTTTTTAAATGATCGAGAATATTTTTCAAACGATCGAGAATATTTTTCAAACGATCGAGAATATTATCAAAGGATCGGGAATATATTTCATAGAAACGAGTTTTTTTCAGTTTACTTATGTATTGTTTATGTGACATTGCAGATGAGGAGCAGGTTGAAGGATTTCCTTAAAACTCCAGAGGGAGATTGGTTCAAGGGAAAATTGAATCAACAAGACCAATTTGAAGCCTTCGCCTGTATAGACGATGCATTGAACCAGGTCCCAAAAGATTTTGTTGTTGAAGATCGGTGTCGGTTCATGGCGTCCTGTTTCGGGCATTTCATGTTGATGCACCGGGAGATGAAGTTTTATGGTGGTGTTATCCATCAGCTGCTGTTGCGGGAGTTAGACCATGACGGGCCAACAGACGAGATGCGGGTCCTATTAGTGAACCATGTGGTGAGGTTTTCGAAGGTAAACTTGTGTCTGTATTCTTCAGGAACAACTCTGCTCGGACCTTCATTTATCAAAGTTGAGGTAGAACATCTCCAGGAATTATACCCCGGTTATCCACATCTTCTACAGTTTTGTGTAGTTGTCCTCTCCGAAGACGAAATATGTCGACCCGCCCTCGGGCGGCCTGCTTGTCTCCTTGAGATTGGATTCAAAGCCACCCTCTCAGCGATGTCAGATGGCACAACCCAAGTGGAAGAATGTCCAACCGATATAATAGGAACCGAGTACGAGTCAATAAGTGTCTGTCTCTTGTAGAAGTTCGCACACAGGGATGTGAAATCCATGTTTCGAGCTCTGTAAAAACAATGAAAACAATGAGATTTACGTTGCAGTAATATTAACCGTATACTAAAACGTATGATGTACCTTGCGTCAGCGAGCGCGTGAGAACATGGAATCTGGTCCATTTGGAATTTGTAGCATATCTAGGTCTTTCGGACTAAGTCAACGGTACACTGTTTTCCAGACCGCTTCACAGAGAATATGTTCCAGTCAATTGGATTTATGGTCATAAAATTGCACTTTTCCACGCGTTTTATGATTACAAGATGTGTTGCATCAGTCAACTGATAATGCATGGACTGTGCAGCGCTATATTGATCATGAAACCAACGTTGTAGCATATTCTTAATGAACTCTGTCAGAGTCAACATAGGCAGTTGCCGTGTAAATTTTAGGCATGAGTTTATGGATTCTGCAGTATTTGTTGTCATCACCCTATACTTCCTGTTGGGGCAGTGTACACGGGGACCACATATGTGGACCGGCATCAATTACGTAATCATATGCATTCGGGTGCAAGTTTCGTAACTCTTCCTTGTGCCGGTTATATTCCAACTCGGTGTACGCTCGGGCTGCTTTGTCCATTATTGCTGCAACATTCTTTCTGTGATATCGCTTTTTAATATTTTCAAAAAAGTGTCAGCAACATATGGTATGAGTAGCATAAAGAAACACTTTAGAAATCCCTTCTTCAATGCTTGCATGACGATCATAAATGAATACCAAATCATCTATATGGCCAAGGGCACCTTTCAAGCAATCCAAAAACCACTCCTATGATAGGTTGTTCTCTAAGTCACCGTAGCCAAAAGCAATGGGATAACCCTGTTCATTCTCATCTTGTGCAGTTGCAACAAACATTGTACCCCCAGATCCTTCCTTTAAATGGGTACTATCAATGGTAATAACTGGACGCAGACACCTTCGGAATCCTCTAAGTGAGGCACCCAACGACATGAAAAAGTAGATGAATTTACCATATTCGTCGCACTATAAGTCAGTGATTGTTCCGGGATTTTTTTCTTCCAACACGTAACTGAATGATGGCAGTAGTTGGAAGGTTTCCTCATGCGTTCCATAGGTCAGTGACAATGCATAATCGAGAGCTTGATATGCCTTACTGTACATGATTTGAATGCCATACATTGTTTTCATGCCGGCGATTATGTCCCTCGGACTCATTAGTCGACCATCATGTTGTTGCAATCTAGGTGCAACCACTTCTCCAATTATGACTGCACTAGCTTGTCGATGGCGGCGGTGAATCTCCTATAATAAACAAGTGTGTCTGTTGACAAAACTTCTTACTTGGAAGTATATCGCTTCATCTCTCCTCACCGCTCTTAACTTCCACGTACAGTTTTCCATCAAATAAACCAGATGTAACGTTGTCTTGTTCGACCTTTTCTCCTTCCACTCGAAGTTGTGCCGCATTGCAAAATGCCCAACCAATCTCTTCAAATCCTTTATACTAGGAAAAAATTACCTTTTATATATCATACTTGTAGGTTCGTCTTTTACCAAGTTTCTGCTTTCACTCATACCAAAAGAGTAAGATTATGCTCCTGGAATTACCCACGTTATGGCACTATCAGAATCATCTTCAGTTACATTAGGATGGACCTCAGAGGTCCCAGCTATATATATACTGCATTTGTACTACATCTGTATACACGTCTTTTTGTTTGGATAGGTTCTTCATCTTCCTCATTGTTCGTTACATTATTTACTAGATGCAAATTTGCCTCATTAGTCACATCATGAATTGGCCCAAAATTTGGTTCATTGTTCTGCTCATTATTCATGTCATTGTACATCTCATTGTATTTGTGGTTGTACTGCCCAACATTCATTTCAATTTAACAACCAAAAAACTAGTCCAATTGAGATCCAGCTATATAACCATGGTCGGCTACTTCCGATGGGACACCACACATGTTTTGTTGCTCTTCGTTCCCACTTTTTTCTGTGGACAATTGGTTGATTCCGCGTGACAATCAAAATTGTTGGGTGTTTCCACGACCAGGGGTATCTTCAGCTATCACATTTGTTGTTGTCCTCTCAATTAGACTAACACATACTTGAGGGGTCACCCTATCTTCCCCTACTATAAACAAAACATCATCGTCGTTTTTTATAAATGTGCCACATGTTGTCCCAGGAACGATTGATATAGATTGTAGATCAACAATGTGTTTGTTCACATCGTACTTCACAACTGTTTGCACGATCGACACTAGCTTTTCGTAAGTCATATTCTTTGACACATATATTCATTGGTTATCAAAACTGAAAAACCTGACTTCCATCAGGTAATTGCTCTCATCGACCGTTTTAAGATATGACTATTCTCACCCGATCCATTGTCTTGTAAAATGCACCATCATAAGTCATTATTAACAAATTAAAAAATTAAATTAAGTTTATAATTATTAAGAATTAAAAATATTTATTAAGTATAAAATATCGAGCTTTTTGGAAACGGATCAAGAACTTATTATAAGGGATCGAGCTTATTCCAAATTGATCGAGACATTTTTTAAGGGATCGAGAACTTTTTCAAGGGATCGAGAATATTCTTCAAATTATCGAGCATTTTTTTGAAATAATCGAGCTTTTTTCAAAATTTATAAAACATTGATCCAATAACAAATATGCTCGATTCTTATTTAAATATTCTCGGTCACACATGAAAAATATGCGGATCTATTAAATGTTCATACATGTTCTTACAATACAGAAATGCATGCAAAAAATAGGAAATGTATGAAAACAAAAAAGATCATAAATGAGATCATAAATATTAGTTACCTTATTGTGCAGGTTGTGGAACGAGACAACTTTTTTGGAGAGAGATACAAGTTTTCAGACAACCTTTTTGGGAAGATACAGATGAATTCAGAAACTTACCTTTTACAAATAAAAGTTTAGGGGCAACTTCCGTAATTCACCATAATATGTGTCTTTTAAACTTAAGTTATTAAACTGGTGACATCATCACAAAAGACAAAAAAAAATGTGACATCTTATAATTTCCACGACATAAATACTCTTATTATTATTATTGGTTTTATGTATTTGTATCTAATATAATTATTTTTGTTTATATATTTAAAATATTTGTTAATATTAATTAAGTATATTAATATTTGAAAGTATGCTTTAAAGATTTAAAAATATGAATTATTATTACTTAAATTTACATTTATAAAAATATGGTTAAAGAATAAACAATTCAAAAACAATAAAATTATATATTAAAAATCAAGGAGGGGTAGTTGTGCCCCTTGCTCTTTGTCAAATGAAGGAAATTGGAAAAGTTGACAGGTAAATTTTTTGAGTTTGTTTTGCTTTTACAAATATATTCATGTAATTGTTAAGTTTGCGAAGGATAATTTTGGAAGAAAAGGATTGAATATATACAAGTGGCACATACTTTCAGATAAAAGTTAGGTTCTTGGACTTTTTTTCCAGATGTTTTTGGCCCGTTTTCATATCTCAACGTCTGAGAAAAAACAAACAAAACCTTAAAAGCGGTCTTTTAGACTTTTCAACGGATCCTAAGAATGGTGTTATTGGTATATCCATACTGATCTATTTATATCTTATTTTTTTAATTATTTAGTATTCTTTTTTTCTTTCATCAAAGTTAGACATACAATTTAAGAAAAAAAAGTCTTCCATAAAGTAAATCTATTAAACCCCACATTCTATTTATTATTTTTTTATATATAATTATTATTTTATTCAAGTGCTCCACCTTATTAAAATTACTGGATCCAGTCAGTTACAACTTGTGACGCTTTATAACATGCTATCAAACCTATAATCGACCATCAACCATCTAGTGTTGTATAGTTTTGCAATGAGAGTCTGAGACTAAGGAGAAAGGTCTTGAATTTTACTAAAATATAAAACTGAATCACACTTGTTTTTTATTTTTATCACATCTAAAAAAAGTGTTAACTTGTTTATTTTTTGAAAGATAAAATGGTTTTAAAATAAGTAATTTAACATAGGTAGTGTTAAAAAATTACTAAAAAGTGAAAGCAATTATTCTAAAGTGGTGTTTTTTTTTTGTCTGAATAGATCTGAAGTCTGAATAGTAACTGAAATATGAAATCTAAAGGATGTGTTTGTTTTTTATCTATGATGTCTAAATATCAAAATCAAAAAACAGGTAATAAGACATAAATACCCTCGTTACTATTAATGGTTTTATGTATTTGTATCTAATATAATTATTTTTGTTTATATATTTAAAATATTTTTAATGTTAATTAATTATATTAATATTTGAAAGTATGCTTTAAAATTGTAAAAATATGAATTATTATTACTTAAATTTACAATTAAAAATATGGTTAAAGAATAAACAATTCAAAAACAATAAAATTATATATTAAAAATCAAGGAGGAGGAGTTGTGCCCCTTCCTCTTTGTCAAATGAAGGAAATTGGAAAAGTTGACAGGTAAATTTATTGGGTTTGTTTTGCTTTTACAAATATATTCATGTAATTGTTAAGCTTGCTAAGGATATTTTTGGAAGAAAAGGATTGAATATATACAAGTGGCACATACATTTAGAAAAAAGTCAGGTTCTTGGACTTTCTTTTTTTTCTTCAGATGTTTTACATTCGAGAAAAAAACAAACAAAAAAAATTAAAAAGCGAACTTTCAAACATGAGGTACAAAAACAAACGTACCCTATGAGTGGTGTTATTGGCATATTTATACCGATCTATTTATGAACCATTTTTTTAATTATACAGTAATATTTTTTTCTTTCATCGAAATTAGACATATAATTTAAAGAGAAAAAAATCTTCTATAAAGTAAATCTATTAAACTCTACATTCCTTTTCAACAAAAAAAAAAACAATGTTCTCATATTCTGTATCTTAAAAAAAAATCTTTAACTCTTAAA
Organism: Dipteronia dyeriana; assembly: GCA_032871835.1. Lineage (NCBI taxonomy): Eukaryota > Viridiplantae > Streptophyta > Magnoliopsida > Sapindales > Sapindaceae > Dipteronia > Dipteronia dyeriana. The sequence continues at coordinate 98,152,108 of CM065299.1, read as the reverse complement.
ATCCTAAAATTTTCTTCTTACACACATATAAAATATTATAAAAGAGTTCGAGAAAAATATCAAATATATGGAAGAATTATTTAAAAATAATATAAACATCTGTAAGAATTGTTTAACAATGATATCATGCATCTATAAGAATTGTGAAAATTATATCAAGTATTTAGAAATAATTTATTCTCAGAAGTAAATTTGAAGTTTACTTTTTCTGTAGACGTATATAAATATTAGAGATAGAGTGTATTAACTTAAAAAAAAAAGTAAAATGGTAATTTTAGGAATAAATCAAAATAACCAATAAAAACATTTAATTTTATTTAATTAAATCAAATTTTAAAAAGAAAAATATAAATAGATTAGTAGGGTGTGCTAATAGCACAGTTATTATAAACATATATTTATTACATCGATTAAAATAATAAATATTTTTCTTTTTTAGTAAATTTTTAGTCGTTAACGTATGCTCAAAGGGATAAGTTAACTATACTTTCAAAAGGATAAGTTAACTATTCTTATTTAACATTTATACAATTGTTACAGATTTTAGTTATATATTTTAATAAATCTTAAATCATTTTTATATAATAATGATAAGATATTATTCATGATTAAAATACGATAATAATAATTATTTTTAAATGATAAATAATGATTTAGAATTTGTTTTGATTTTATAAAAATAAAAAATTAGAATTAGTTCAACAATATGTTGAAAGTAACAATGTGGTTAATGTTTTTTTTTATGCTTATCCTAAATAATAGGATTTAAATCACCTATCAAAAAATAATGTCTGAATTTATGTCTGACCAACCCAAATTGAATCATATGTACACGGTTTTTTAAAAAACAATTACATATAAGTGATTGTATATACATAGCCTAATTCGGTTAGTTAAATACAGATATGATTGTGTACATATAACCCAATTTGATATGTTAAATACAAGTTAAAACACTATTTTTAACAAATGATTTAAATCCTAAGTAATAGGTTAGAGAAATAATTGTGTTTAATATAAAATTATGATAAAATTGAAAGTATATTATCTTTAGAAGGATAACCAAGGAATAAATATATTAAATGCAATCCATATTTGAAATTAAGTTAAAATTCAATATATATTATTTTTTATTTTAGATTTTTTTTAACTTTTTTGTTGTTGGTATTTTTAAATTATTTAACCATTTAAAAAAAACTTAATAAATTCAATTCAAACCCATTAAATTTTAAATAGAAAAAAATGAGGATCGTTTAATATCCATTAGAATTTAATTCAATAGCTTGAATAAATGAGGAATTTAAAAAATAAAAGAATAAAACAGATAATGACTCTCTTGTAACTATTGTTAAAGTTTATGATAGTAAGACAAAAGCTCATGACACATTATGATAACAGTGGCCAGACGGATACACCACTAGCCAATTCAATATCCTATTCAAATACAATGTTAAACTCTAGTCTAATTGGCAGGTAGATTTTCAATTTTCTTTGAAGTAAATATGTTAAGTCTTCTTCAAAATTTATACTTTAAGCAATAGTAACATTTTGGTTTTTTTACTCTCAACTCAATCATCCATTTTTCCCAACTAATAATTTTAAAAATCTGATCATCCAAGTTTCTTAACTAACAATTTTAAAAGTCTGGTCATCTAAATTTACTAACTAATAATTTTAATAGTATGCTATCAGCATGTTCTAATCCTCATCTGTTTCAGTTCTGCAGACAATATTCAAAATCAATTCAACAGTTTGGTTAGTAATTCAAACCCACACAGGATTCAAGTTCGAATTTAAGACTCCACCAAACCCTACAAACTTTGGGAAAAAGGAGACGTCTTTTGACAATGTAGGTACCCATGAGCGAATATGAACCTCAAACCTTGTAAGAGCAAAGCATTATTCTTACCATCGTGCAAACCAATCGTGAGTCAATTCAACCTATTTACTTCAAGGTTATATCCAGGCACCAGGCAGGAAACCAGCAAAGTCTCTAGTAGGATAAATATAAAGAAAAATCAAAGATGTATCTTCAAGAAGATTCAATATTCCATTGCAAGAAAACAACATCAAGCATTCTAATTTCTAATCCACCAACTACTCATGTGGTTTGAAACTTTCATTCCTCACACCATCATGTACTTTTTGCATGGTAAGAGGATTAAATCACAAATTGACTCTACTATATAACCTTTTTTTTTTCCAAACACAAAGGGTGTAGAAAAGTTCGAATTTAAGACTGTACTAGAACCTTTTTTTTTCAAACACAACGGTGTAGAAAAAGTTACTTCTCCTCCTAGCCAAACCAAAAGAAAATGAGTAATTGACATCATTCAATTTGCCACATATCATAAAGGTTTTTTTTTTTTACAGTGCACAAAAGCAACAGCAACAGCACATTTTTAACATGAAGTGGAGCCACAGGCTGACCACAATCATGATGATACTATAAGAGACGAAATAATTATTAAATTGACATCAAATGTTTATGATAAAATACGTAATACAAATTAATGCATCTTCATATGTTGCACAGTACTTAAAAAAAAATCAAATTATTCACTATCAGATCAAAAAATGTTATGCATCATACGTGTGGTACCTGACTTTAAAAAAATCCATATCAACCTGTGATGGTGCAGTTAGCTACATCTAAATTACCTGCCTAGCTGGAAAACCCAGAGCATCAATATCATCACAGACATGACAACGAATGAGAGACATTATGTCTTTTGCCTGAGAAACTTTACTTGCAAAATAAGATTGCAAATAGAATTAGTCAAGAAACAAAGGCTTCTTAACTGTCATCCAATCACTAACTTATCTTTTTATGTTATACAAGTACAAATAAATATCATATTGTAATTTTGGTGCCACCGACGATCAAAAAATGGCATTACTTGAGTGCAACCTAATGGTGTATGATCACTTGCTGCCAGATCCACGAAAGGCTACATGAGCTCTATCACTGAAATACTTTTAAATTAGACAACAAAACTACGTACATAGATAAATAATCTCCATGTCCTCATATTGACAGCTCAAAACAAATGAGCTTAGGCCTTTTCTTTTTGGCCACAAAATATCATTGTAATTGAAAAATTGAGTCCTATTAATGTGAAAACCATTGTACTTATAATTAGTGACTGACCCTTCCAAAGAAGTGTTCTATTTGCAAGCAGCCTTTAGATTGCAAACTGCTTGTTTTCTCTCCATACTTTAACCTCTTTGCAGATGACAAATTCTCCTTCCCATCCTGCATAGAAGAGATACATACAACTCACATTCTTAAACCTTTAAGGTCATTGACTGTGCAAATTTATTCCTAGACAAACTGGCATCCAAGAATGATAAATGAACAACAGCAAAAAGAACCACACATAAACCTTTTTTTTTTTAAATAGAAAAGGGTTTAAAAACCCAAACCAAGATACAAGGTTCAGCACACGATAACAACGTCTATGGACAAAATTGTCAAATAATTCATTAGTTCTGTATACAAGAATTGAAAACAGTAATAATGATATTCTAAAAATGAAATGTGACTAGCAGTTTGTATATATTCTCAAAACCAGCAAGAACGGTTAGGAGTAACTACTATCAAACTGATGAAAATTTTTAATAACAGTTCAAATAAAATGTTATAGACATGCATTTAACACAGGAATGACTGTTTGAACCCACCAGTGAAGAATGGTTAGAAGATCTCAGAACTTTGATTCTACCACCTCTCCCATCAGCTCCAACAGCAATCAAATCACCACCTTTTGTTGTTGAATTGTTCTGACCACGCTTGCACCATTTCCCCAAATACCGGGTTGTCCCGTCAGGACCAAGCAATCCACCAGAAAAACATACATTCCCTGTTAGTTTTTTGTAAATGAATATAGCAATGATATTAGAATATTACATGAGGGGAATTTGGCTAATGCAATATGACAGATTTCCAACTCAATCCACTCGCAGGAAATTTCGCAAGGATAAAATGAGCATTTGGATAATGCAATTACATGACAATTTTCAAATCAATCCACTCCCTCAAAATCTCAGGAACTCAAATTGCACCAATAAAGAAATACCTGGTTTGGAAAGTGGAAATGGTGATGAAGCCTCGTTTCTAATGTTGAGAGTGGGCTGAACTGGTGCACTGTCATCATCAATCAATATCACATCCTCATCCATAGTAACAACGGGGGAGATGCCCTTATCACTACTTATACCAGCTCCTAAACCCAGAAACCCATGCAGACTAGCGTGCCTATTCACTTCAACATCTTTGTTGTCACTGGCGATTGCACCTAATCTTGGCAGAGGAGACCTCATACCCATATCCTTATCAGCTTGATGTTTGGAGTCGGAACTTAAAGGTGTAGCTTTGTAACATCTCGAAATATCCTCATTTACCATAGCATTTCTCTCTTTTTTACAAGCCATGGTACTTGCAGCGTTTTTAGTATGATTGGCATCCATGTTCTGAACAGACTTGAAGTTTTCTAATTTTGAGGAGCACGATAAATCAGCGGTCCCTCTTCTAGTCCATTCCAAATCATCCTTTGGAGCAGAACATTGTTCCATTTGACCCTCTGATAAAATACTATTGGTAAACAAAGGATTAGCGTTTTCGTCAATGCCAATCAGAATATCCCGTTTCCGACTAGTTTTCTTTGAAGCTTTCAAATACCTCAAAGCTTCATTATCTTTTACTTCTACAGCTGTTTCCAGTTCTTGGACCCTTGTCTAATGATGTACATGTAATAAAAAGGTTTAATTGGGTCAGATTAAGAACAATCCTCGATGTAGACATGATTTAATACTGACTTCAGAGACTTACCTTTAGTTTATTTATCTTGCCTTTAGCTTTCTCAAGTTTCTTACAGGAATGGGCCTTTTCTCTTCCAAGAAGATTGCACTTGGCCATCAATTCTGTGTAATTCCTGTTTAAAATTATGCCGCCATAAAGTGTGATCGATATCAAATCTTAATAAATAAATAATACATGAAAGAAAAGTAAACAAAATGGAGAAATTCATTAATAGATGGCATGCTGCAACAGTTAACCTTCCGTGGCGCACGAGGGAATCTTAGAACATAATGATAAAATCAAATGCTACAGGGCATGGTAAACACCATATATATTCTTATCTAGCGCACATGCTATATATTGAGAAGTTTCAATAATTAGGGCTGGCTGTTATATTCTGTTGAGATCAAAACACATGGTGATATCATTAACAATTTGCTGTGTCCAACATTTGCTGATAAATTATAAAAGTAACATAAAACACAACTCACCTGTTACGAATGACCAATGACTTTCTTAGAATATCTATTGTATCTTTGTTGTTAGCTTCATTACCCAAAGAGGCAAACTTTAAAATGTCATCTTCCTCGAGGTTCAAATCTGATACCCTAAATTCATCACCAGACAACTAAGTCAGTAACAAACATACTACATAGTCTACATTCATACCAAGAATCCAATAAGTCAAACTACACTCACAATTTGAATGCTGCGAGCTCCTTGGCCAAGGCCATATTCCTTTCTTTTAACCTCAAGCCCTCTGATATCAATTTATCAAGCTCCTATAACAAAACCGACCAAAGCATTGCTCGACTCAAAATAAATTATATATACCGCTAGTCAATGCAATTGTGCCTAGCACGATATTAATTCACCTGTGATTTTGAATGAAGCAGCTGTTGAATGGATGTTTTTTGTCTCAAGGCTTCATTCTTCGAAGCTACTTCCTCCCTTGTCCGCTCCCTGCAATGACACAACTAATACAAGAATTGCCTAGCTTTAAACAATCACTCAGTATATAACTTTGTATTTGATTGTTGAGAATCCAGAATCCGATATATATAACAATCATGGAAGTTGAAAAAGAAAGAACTAAATCTTTTATTTTTATTATCATTACTCTCTCTTTACCGTTGCTAATTCAATCACCAAATAGTTATAATGAAAATCGACAAAATACCTCCTCATTGACTTCTTGAAGTTCCTTTGCTTGACTCTCCAAAACCGAATCGAGCCTCGAAACCTTGACCTCCAATCTGTTTACTTCACCGCGCAAAAACCCCGGATCTTCCGCTTGGCGATCTTTAACCTTCTGTGGAATAACCGAATCCGATTGATCCCCGACCGACTGAAAATAAAGTCGACTGACATTCTTCGCTGAACAACCTTGCTTGCACACAGGACACGTGCACTTCTTCGTGCCTGAACAATACTCAAACCACTGCTGCAAGCTAGGGTTTGAAGAAAAAAAATTAATAAATAAATAAAAATAAATTGATTCAAAATAAACATACATTCGTGTTGATACAATGGACAGGAACTTACCAGAGCTCGTGGAAGACATGGCCGCAAATGGAGATAACTTGGAGGTCTTCGACGATAGGCTTGAGATCTTCATAGCAAATCGAACAAATGGTCTTGCCAAATTTGTTGTCGGCCTGCATTTCTAATTTTTCTTTTCTCTCGTTTGCCTTTTCCTCTTTCTCTCTCCCTCTTTTTACACTGATTCTCTTGGAGCGAGTTTTGAAAAATAAATAAATAAATAAATAGAAGCGCGGGAACGAGAGGGAAAAGCTAAAAATTTATTTTGGAACTTAGCAAGGACACGTGTTCAGTACCACGTGCAAATCACGTGATACTCATGTATTCATGATTTCCAGAAAAAAAAAAACTAATACGCCGGAAACGTTAGATAATTTAGATTCTTTGTATGATCAAGCCTCTGTATGCAAAGATTTCGGATCAATTTGGTGAGTTAAGGCGAGAAATTCAACATTGCTTGCATTGGAATGATGAGCATGAATTTCGATGGCGAATCTAAGACGAAAAAGAACGGCAGCATCAAGTCGCCATCTGCGGCGTTTATCGGTTATCACCTGTGATTAAAAAGAATCAAAAATGAGATTGATCTGGCTTTTGGGTTTTGAACTTTTGAATTGTTGACGGTTTATATTTTTCATCATTGTTTTTGGGGAAAATGAAACGGTTGTTGTGATATGTGAAAGTTCAAAGTTTAAACTATGAGACTGGGCTGGGTCAAGTTGTCTCTCGTAACTTCCTTGTACATGGGCCATCATCATTTGAGTTCATTGGGCTCGATTTTTGCCATCTAGGCTCAACTATACAATTCAGAATTTTAAAAATAGATGTACTAAGAGTCTGTCCTGTAAACGTTTTTCAGTTACTGTTTTTTAAAAATAAAAATGAAAATGAAAACAGTATTTTTGGTTTCATTTTTGAATTCTGAAAACACTTCTGGTAGCAAATACTGAAAGCTGTATTTTGAAAATGAAAACGGAAAAAACGCGTTTGGTAGGTTAACCGAACACTATAAAAAATTGAAATATCAATTTTAGTATTTTGTTTAATATTATTACAATTATAAACAAATTGATTAAATAATTAACCAATATAATTTTTGTATTGTAATTTTTAAATTAAACAAAAGTAACACACCAAAAATTAATTCAAAAAAATGAATTAATCAAAACTAAACTCTTAAATTATAAATAATTAATTATAATTTATATATATATTATTATATAATAAAAATATAATTGTATATATTATATTAATATGTATAAATTATAATATAATATATATTATTTTATATATTAAAAATTATTATATTTTTTATATATAATAATACATAATATATCACATTATACCCTATATAAATATATAATATTTGATATTATATATATATATATATATAATATTAAATAATATATTATTATATATTCATAAATATATATATATATATATCATAATATATATAGTATTAATATATTTATAATAATAATATATAATAATATATATATATATTATAGAATATTATTTCATAATATTTACATAATTATAAAATATTCTATATTGTAATAAATAATATTGTATATAATATATATTATATATCAATATTCTATATTATTATATATTATAATATAGAATATTTTATAATTATGTAAATATTGTGAAATAATATTCTATAATATATATATATATATATATCATATATTATATATAATATATATAAACTATATTATAATATTATATATATAATATGATATAAATATTTAATATTTATCATATTAATTTACTAATTATGTAAATATTATAATATATAATATTTTGTTATATTATATTATATTATATATAAATAATATTATAATAGTATTAATATAATATATATATATATATATATATATATATATATATTATAATAATATATATATATGAGGGACACTTTGGTAATTTAAAAATCATGTTCCGTCTTATCCTAGTCATATCAAACGTATAATAGTACAATTAATAGTTTAAGATTTTTTTTAATATAAAAAAGTTGAAAAACAAAAAACGAAAAATATGTATTTTATGTTTTTCAAATCTTTCACTTTTAACATTGGTTTTGTTTTTCTTTTTTCTTTTTCTTTTTTCTTTTTCTTTTTTTGAAAATAAAAAGAAAAACGGTTAATGAACGCGTTTTCGAAATCGTTTTTAAAAAATAAAAATAAAAACGGACTAAAAAATAGTTGTAGGACGGGGCCTAACTTATTATTATTATTATTATTATTTAACAAATATTACATAAATTCGGTTTTATGAGGAGGGATGACTCAAACACATAATCTCATAGTGCATGCGTAAAGAGGTATATCACTTGACCAACTTCGCATTGTCATAACTATTATCTATTAAGTTGTTAATTAGAGATAAGGATTGATTCCCTTTGTTTGAAATTGAAATAAAACTTCTTCAAAAAAACAATAATTAAAACTCCTTATTCTCATCAGATCTAGAATGTCCAAGGTTTGAATTTCCCATCGCTACTAGGTGGTATATAAAAAATAGGGCCAATAGCATTAATGTCCCCTGAATTATATGTGAAATCGCATGTTGTCCCCTTTTTTTTCCCCCTGTCATTAAACCCCCTTAACTTTCATTTATTGGCAATAACTAACAGAAGTGAAACGGACGTTAAGAAAAATTTACACTTACACACCTTGATTATATGAATAATTGCATTAACACTGAAAAAATATAATAATATCACACAAACTCCATTTGACCTTGTTGACGTTGATTTCTGGATTGTATCAGAAAAGCCAACAATGATTGGATTTCGGCTGAGATTTCAAAGAGAGAGAAAGAAGGAGAAAGTAAACAAGACACGAGTTTTTTACGTGGTAAAACTCCAATGACCGGAGAAACGTCCACTGGTGATTGAATGATCAACCTAGCCAAAATCCACTATGAATTTGGAATGCTACAAGCTCTCGATCTCTCTTTCTTCTCTGTATTTTGCTATGATTTTCTATGTGTGTGTTGTATGGCGAGATTATGAGTCTATTTATATGTTTATAGAACCCTAATCTGCTTTGTATAAGTAATAGTAGATCCGTGTCTTTAATTACAATTATTTGATTGTTTGAAACTGATTGTCTTCTTTCCTGTTTAGGAGTCTTTTATTGAGATCGAGTGGGACTCTAGTAACGTAGTCCAATTAGGACTTATTTCGTGGGAAGTTGTCTTTTTGAAAAATAGAAATGTTGCCTGATTGGGAACCTTTTTTGTTTAATATTCTGCTTTTATTGGGATTCCTATGGATATCTTCGAGCGTCTTAATGACGTGATCCACGCGGGCTATATGTTGGGCTTTTATTCAGTTTTCTTCACGCTTGTCCTGAGTAAGGACAATTTCGCTGGTCCCGAGTAATGTCATTTGATCCCGAGTAGAAGCGTCATTTAACCATTCCCCGAGTGTCATTAGCTGATCTCGTGTAATATATGATATCGATTTACCCTTAGTGGGTTTTGTTCAATATCTGCTTACTCGAGTTCTCTTCTTCGATGATGTCTTGTAGGATATTTTCTGAGTGCCTATTCGGATGTCCACCTAGCAATTTATCCTCTTTGTTTGGTGTTCATGCGATAAAATTCACATATGACAATACCCCCTTAAAATATTTTTGTTGAACAAGGTTTGTTCGGGCATAAATATTTTAATTAGTTATCAATATCCTTTCAGTATCAGAGTAAATATCTTGTCATATTGACGTGTTTTAATGACGATCCTGTAAATTCGATTTGCCTCCTTACGCGAGATCTTTAATGACGGCGACGTTTTGGAGTTCTGACGGTGAAAGCTAGTTCTCCTTCTGACACATGTCTCTTGCCTTTTCGTTTTCGATATCATTTACGAGAAACGACATGCTCGCTTCCCCGTGCGCCGCCTACGTCATCAATCATTATCATTGTTTTTTCCCGCCTTGAGATCTAGGGTTTCATGCTTTTATTTCTTTAAATTCTTCACTCAGCAGAAGGAATTTCTTAAACCCAGATTTCTCAGCAGAAAAAAAAAATTCCTGAACCCAAATTTCCTTACGCAAAAGGTCGTGACTTTTCATTGAAGATCTTGCACCAGACTTTATTCAATGTTAGTTTTTAATGGAGTCATCGTCTTTTTAATGTCGCTCTTGATGCATTAGAACGTGGGGATTTTCAGTTAGTTTCTTGTATTAGAAGAATACTGGGGGAAATCTCTGTAGATGAACCTCCATTTCTAGAAGTTGATGTTTCGGGACTTCACCCTGACGTCACTTTTAGCCCTGTATCGAGTTCTTCATCTAGTTCTGATTCTGATATTTCTGACCACAGAGTACCTCTTCGAAGGATGGGAAAACATCAAAGTAGAAGTGCAGTCAGTAAACATAACTCGGGCGATATTCTGATCAGGGAGCATATTGTCAACTAGAACGACGTTGAAGAGACGTTCAGGACATCTCGTCTTACTTTTCCTGATGAACGCCCGAGTGGTTTTGACACCAAGCCGAATGTGGTCGGGTCAGATGAGATAATGAAGTATCACTCCCGATTCGATTTGCCTAATTCGGTCACTCTGATTCCAGCGGGTGATAGAGCTGCATGGAACCCTATTCCGGGTATGGTGGCGATCTACGGATCCATGCTCTGCTGCGGCGTCACTCTTCCCTTCCAGCCATTCATTGTCTGGTTTTTAGCTGAAGCAAGGATTGCTCCGGCTCAGCTGGCCCCGAATAGCTACAAAATTTTGATGTGTCTGTGGCACATGTTCAGCTTGATGAACTTATCGCCGCCATCTCCGAATGAAATCAGACACTTCTTTACGCTGAGGCAATCTGGCAAGTCGGGGACTTACTTCCTCATGTTTAATTCGCCAGATTGTTGGGTCCCTAAGGGGACAAAAGTGAGTTGGGAAGCTGATATCTCCGATGACCCTAAAAATAGGTGTTTTATATGGGGGTTTCCAACTTCCAACAAGTTCTGGAAGAATAGTTGGTTTTTTACCGGAGGGAGTCTCGGGCTAGAAGTCACTGTTTCAGCTAGGGGTACTTGGACGGTGTTGAAGGTCCCTCGTTTCTTCTGTTCCCCCGAGATTTGGAACAAGAAAAAAATCGAGTACAGTGATGCGGAGCTGACCATAATTACTCGGGCAACGATTCACACTTTGGAGAAGAAGAGCAAGACTTATCTATTCGTTTAGTCGAAGATGATTGAGTTCGGCTTCTTCAAAAAGATTTCGGGCCAACGTAGTCAATGTAAGCGATTTTTGTAACCTTTTCCTTTCATTATATTTTTTGTTTTGCATTCTGACACGGTTCCTTTTTCCTTTAAGTGTTTGATACGGACATCGTCTGCGATCTTCAGGCTCGACAAGTGAAGTCAATTATTCAGGCGAGTCAGAAAGAGGCTTCTCATCAAGGCAATGAAGACATCTACTCGCCTGAGTCCGGCTAGGAGACTGGTGCGGTTGAAGAATAATTTCCCAAAGATGTCCCTGAGGACGTTTTTCAACCAATGGCTGGGGAAACTAGTGGTTCTAGTGGCCCGACCGATACTCAGTTGCCTGTCGACCAGTAAGGGCAAAGTGAAGGTCTCGGTGAAAAGCCTACCTAGCGGACTGACGCCAGCGATGGAGGTAATACCTTTGCGAGACAGGTACCCATGGGTCCCTAATTTTTTGAAGCCTTCTAGGATGATACTCAGGAGGATCCCGCAGCTGATCTTAGTTTCCACTGTTATCGGGGTGAGAAACGGAAGGCAACCAGCTCTCATACTCGTCCTTTCAAGGTTCATCGGGTGGTCACTTTCATCGACTCTAGCGATGAAGATATTGTGGCTGAGACCTACCCGAGTGCTGATGTTGGAGCATCGGTGGATGTGGAGGTCTCGGAGCGGAACAGGGGTTCCTTTCCCCCAAAGTTTAAAGATCTAGGGTTGAACCCTCGGGGGCTCCTTCACATCCTTCTCCCCAGGATATACTGCGGGAGATGTCATCTGGTCGGGCTTTCATCGGAGACAAACGTTGGAGTTGTTTTCGAGATGGCTCTCTGACTGACTGTCTTCAGAATTTTTTCAACGGTGCATCTTATGTAAGTCACTCTTTTAATTGTTTTGCTTATTTCCCTAATTTTTAGACTTTTAATCAAACCTCTTTTGTAGATGGTGTTTGAGTTCAGTGAGCTGGTTCAGACGCAGCAACATCAAGCCAATAGAATAAAGTGTCTAAAAGCTCAGTTGAAGGAAAGTGAGGATCAACGTTCTCGGGTCGAAACAACTTATCAACAAGAGGTTGGTTCTGCCCAAGTTTTTACCGATCATTGCTTGGAGAAGCAGGTTGAAGCCGATGAGAAATCTTTTTTGGCAGAGGAGAAGGCAACATCACTTCAAGATTTGTTTTCCTCTGTCCAATAATCCATGCTTAAAGCCGAACAGGAAGCGGAGCAGTCCAAATCGGCGTATGAGCAGAAAATCGAATATTTGGAATGCCAGGCTCTAACAGTTAAATCATTGTCCAAATAAGCCAGGCTGGAACTTGAAGTCCAAGGGGTGGATCATTTTAAAAGATCCATTGCCTACGACACCATTCTCCTTCGGGAGTTTCAGCTGGCGAGTTCTTCAAAGTCAAAAACAGGGCGACTGAGAAGGCCCGAATTAATTGGGAGCTGTCAATCAAACATCATGTGGATCGGTCCTTGGAATCTCTCTGGACTCAGATGAAGGAATGGAGGGTTTACTGCCACAACCGAGGTAAGGATCCCTATCCCATACATTTGAAGGTTCCATCTGAGCATTCTCTATCGACTCTTTATGCCAGTGGAGAGTCCACCGTAGATGGTGTGCTGCCTGATGTTGGACCGATCCCATGAGAGGGTTATAGCCAATGGATGGATGATTCGGCCGACACAATTGATTGGCCTTCTAATGAGAGCCTGCTTCGTGAATACGAAATGGTGACAAACCCGAGTATTGGCAAGGGCTCCAAATCCTCACAATCCTGATTTTGTAGATAGGATTTTTGTAGACTAACTTATTCTTTGTAAAGAATACTTTGTAATAATTCTTTTGAAAGATGAATAAAAATTCCAAGTGGCATTTTCTGAACCTGGTGTTTTGATTCTATTGCTCGCGGAATCTCAACTTGACTATAATTGTTAATCATCTTATTAAACCAGTTATTTATGTCGTTCGTGTACTTAACCGAGTATCTTATTAAACCGGTTGTCACCCGAATAATGCTAAGTATCTTATTAAACTGGCTCTTATAATCTTCATGCCAAATATCTTATTAAACTGGCTTACTCTGATGTTCGGGTAACTTCACCGAGTGTCTTATTAAATCGGTTGTTACCCGAATAACTGTAAATGCCAAGTATCTCATTAAACTGACTTTTGGGAATTATTAACCGAGTCATCTTAAAACAAGCAAGTTTATACTTGTGTTTCATACCCAGTTACTACCCGAATATTACATCAAGGCTCAACATGATCATATGTTCGAGTCTTTACACATTACCAAGGACGTCTTCCTAGTTTTTATGTGCAAAGGTTTACTGAATCGTTAAGTTTTTTGAATTGCTTAACACAGCTACGCATTTCACCGGAATGTTTCCCGATAGCGTCCCGAGCTGGTGCATCGGGTTTACCTTTTTACGAAGATCATTTGACCTTGCTCGATTGGCATGCTTCTTCGAGCTTCTCCGCCTATTCGAGATTTAATGGTCCCGAGAATTCTATTTGCATGTTCTTATCATGCTCGTCTTCCATATGTTTTTATTATCATATGCTTTATCTTTCGAAAATCTCAAGTTTTATTTATAACTGCAAAATTAACAAAGGTTTAAATTCCACAGTTGATATCTGATCTAACTAAAAATTGTCTTGTCTAGAAAAAAGAACAAAAAATAATTTAAGGATATAAATTTTTCAGATATAGGGCAATGCATGGACGGGGACCCCCTCCATTAGGTCGTGCAATCCAATATGCTCCATGGCCAGCTACTCCCTCGATCTTGTACGGCCATTCCCACTTATCAGTTAGTGAACCTGCAGCTTTATCTTTCGTGTTCAAAGACACATTTATGAGAACCAAGTTGCCCAGTTGGAACTTCCTGACCCGCACATGAGAGTTGTAGTGGCGAGATACTCTGTGCTGATATACCACATTTCGTATTCGGGATTTCTCTCTTTTCTCTTCTAGTTCATCTAGACTTTGTAACAGCATATCAACATTCTGATCTTCGTCATATAGCCTGACCCGAGGTGATGCATACGACGTTTATATAGGGATAACAACTTCTGTTCCAAACGCTAGAGTGAATGGAGTTTCTCCTGTTGAGGTTCTCGTTGTTGTCCAATATGCCCACAGTACTTCAGGAAGCTTTTCAACCCAGCTTCCTTTTTTGGCATCTAACTTTGCTTTGATTGTGTGTTTGATGATTTTATTCACCGCTTCAACCTGTCCATTTGTTTGAGGGTGGGCAGGTGTGGCATAATAATTAGCAATCTGGTACTCTTTGCACAACTGTCTGAACTTCCAGTTATCAAACTGGGTGCCGTTATCAGTGATTATAGTGTCTGGAACTCCAAACCTATAAAGTATATTCTTTTTCATAAAAAACATGGTGTTTGCTTCTGTGATATGCACTAGTGCTTCAGCTTCTACCCACTTCGTGAAATAATCAACAGCTACTATGACATGTTTTGCTCCACGCATGTTCCAGCTGGCATTTGGCCGATTAGATCTAAACCCCACATGGCAAATGGCCATGGGGATGTGAGGTTTTTGAGTTTTTCAGGGGGCTGCCGGATATCGTTGGCAATCCTTTGACAAGTATTGCAACTCTCTGAACATTGTTGTGCATCTGAGAAAAGCGTAGGCCAGTAATAGCCTTGCCTGAGTACCTTGTGTGTTAAACTTCTACCCTCAATGTGGTTTCCACAAACTCCTCTGTGGATCTCCTGAAGTATTCGATGTGTATCTTCCTTTAGTACATATCTCTGGAGAGTTTGGGAAACCCCTTCTATATAATTCTCCTCCGATCAAGGTGTACCTTGCCGATCAATACCTGATGCGCTTTGCTTGTAAAGGATCTTCTGGGAGTATGCCTTCTTCCAGGAACCTCTTTAGCTGAGTCATCCAACCGCCTGGAGGTGTTCGGATTTCTAAATTTTCTAAATTTCTTGGTTCAGTTGTGTTCGGTTTAAGGAGATGTGCAACCAGAATAGTCTTTGGCCTGATTGTGGTTGTTGCTGATGCTAGCTTGGACAATGTGTTTGCCTTTTCATTCTCCTCCCTGAGGATCTGGGTAATCTTATATTCTTTAAATTTCTGGATGAGCTGTTTCTTAATGTTACTGTAGATTATCATGCCTTCATCATTGGCTCGGTACTCGTCCAGAACTTGGTTGACAACTACCTGTGAATCACTGAATATCTCAACCTCATCTGCCCCGAGAGCTATGCAGACTCTGAGTCCAGCTATTAACGCCTCGTACTCAGCTTGATTGTTGGTTGCTTTAAAGTCGAACCTCATGGCACACTCGACATCGTCTCCTTATGGAGTGCATACTACAATCCCTGCCCCACTACCATGAGTGTTTGAAGAGCCATCAACATACAGTTTCCATATGAAGCTTTTACCCAACATCTTTTTTGCTTCTAGGTTCGGTTCTATGAATTTTGCTTTTAAATTTGTCACTGCTTGCCCTTTGAGAGATGTCCTGGGAATGTAGTGGATATCGAATTCACTTAGCTCGCTTACCCATTTAGTTAATCTCTCTGAAATCTCAGGCTTCTGTAAAATCTGCTTCAATGGGTAATCGGTGAGAACCTGAATTGTATGAGCCTGAAAGTATGACCTTAGCTTTCTTGCTGCTGAAACTAGTGCCAGAGCCATCTTTTCTACCTGTGAATATCTGGTCTCAGCTGGTAGAAGTGTCTTGTTGGTGTAGTACACTTGCTTTTGTACTTCATCTTCTGTTCTGACTAGAACTGAGCTTGCTGTCAGTTCTGTAATTGACAAGTACAGTTGGAGTGTCTCCCACATCTAAGGTTTTGAAAGGATGGGAGTCTGTCCTAAGTATTCTTTAATTTTTAAGAATGTGTGCTCGCACTCTTCATTCGATTCAAGTCCTTCCCCTTTTCTAATTACTTTGAAAATGGTGCACATCTATCTGTGGCTTTTTAGATGAATCTTCCTAAGGAAGCCAAACATCCTGTTAGGCGTTGTACTTCTTTGAGTGTCCTCGGTGAAGTCATTTTCTGTAGAGCCTGGATCTTCTCGGGGTAGACTTAGATTCCTCTTTGATGGACTTGAAAACCCAGGAATCTTCCTGAAGGAACCCCGAATAAACACTTGTTCATATTTAGCTTCATTTGGTATCTCCTCAAGACATCAAATGTTTCCCGCAGATCTGAAGTATGTTTGTCTGCTGTGATGCTCTTGGTCAGCATGTCATCAATGTATACTTCCATGTTCCTTCCTATTTGCCGTGAAAAGATTTTGTTGACCAACCTTTGATAAGTTGCTCCTGCATTTTTCAATCCGAAGGGCATCACAGTATAGCAGTATAATCCTTGATCAGTTGTGAATGCTGTTTTTTCTTCTTCAGCCTTGTACATCCTGATCTGGTTATACCCCGAGTAAGCATCCATGAAACTGATTAGCTCATGGCATGATATAGCGTCCACCAACTGATCTATCCTCGAAAGTGGAAAACTATCTTTCAGGCATGCCTTGTTCAGATATGTGAAATCTACGCACATCCTTCAATATTCATTATTCTTTTGGACGAGGACTACAATAGCCACCCGTTGAGGGTAATTAACCTCTCTAATCGATCCCATAACGAGTAGTTTCTCTACTTCCAGTTTGATTGCCTGACTTCTTTCAAGATTGAATGACCTTCTCTTTTGTATTACCGGTTTTGCATTCAGGTCTACTGTGAGATGGTGAGATATTATTCGGGCATCTATCCCGATCATGCATGACTCCAAACGAACACATCCATGTATTCTTTAAGCAGATCAACAAGGCTTTGTTTAACTTTTCCATCCAGGTTGGCCTCGATCTTGACTTTTTTGTCTGGTTCATCTTCCTTCAAGGTGACTTCTTCGACCGGTTCAGTTTTGGATTCATTCGACTCTTCCCTTGGGTCGAATTCGAATGATAACGGCTTTTCGTTCTAACTCGGCTGTGTTATGGTGCAAACCTGTTCATTCTTGTCCTTGTATACTGACAGGTTAGCTCTTCGGGCCATATCTTAAGATCCCTTAACTACCCCGACCCCTTGTTCGGTCGGGAATTTTATCATTAAGGCATAAGTGGCGGTTACGACCTTAGTTTTATTCAAGAATGGTCATCCCAGTAATGCATTATATGGCCAATTGTCCAAGTCTACCGCCACGAAATCGAGTAACACGGTTCTCTGGCAAGGTGATACTCCAATCTTAACAAGTAGCTTTACCGTCTCGAGTGATCTGACCTCAATTCCCCTGAATCCTCTAAGTGGGGTATGGAAGGGTTGTAGGTCCTTTCGGTCTAACCTGAGTTGATCGTAGATGGCTACATTGAGAATTTTTGTTGAGCTTCCATTATCTATTAGAATTCTCCTGACTTCTCGATGACCAATCCGGGCACTTATAACCAAGGCGTCATTTGGTCGAACATCGACGCCATATGAGTCTACTTCTGTGAATGTGATTGGGTCTCATCCTTCCTTTACCCTCTTCGGGTCTGGCTCGACCGAGTTTACATCAAAGTTATTTCATGCTTCTACTGCTTCTCTGATTTCCTGAATTCGTTTTAGGTTACTTCTTCCAGTGGATGGTTCTCCAAATATCGTATGTATTACTTGATTGGCCTCTGGACTGGCCCTTTGATTTCGACCAGAGCCGTGATAGGTCTGATTAACACTGAAAATGTATGTTTACTAAGGGATAATATCATCATTTTACACTTCCAATATGATTAATTCCTCAATTTAGACATAATTTCATTCGTTCGCTTAAATAAATGTGTTGTAAAGTAATCAGTGTATTTTTCTTTGTATTTCAGAGGTAATTCGGCCAATTCAGATTCATGGAGATGTCAGATGGCAAAACAAATATCGTTTTCAAGTTTAGAACGTCAAAAAACCTTAAGAAGGCCACGAAGGGCATTTCCGTATTTTTGACCATTCATTGTTCACAGTTGACTTACTGTTCGCATTTGACTTACTGTTCGCATTTGACTTTTACTGTTCATAGTTGACTTTCACTGTTCACTCACAGATGCGGTACTGTTCACTTATGACTGGGTTACTATTCACTGTCACTGTTCATTGAAGGGCATTTTCGTAATTTTAACTATTCACTGTTCACAGTTGACCTTCACTGTTCACAGTTGAATTTCATTGTTCACTCATTGATGCGGTTACTATTCACTCATGGATGGGTTACTGTTCACTGATGACGTGGCGAAATCTGGACGCTTCATTCTAAATTCATCCGTTGATCAATTTTCATCCGTATTTTGTATTAATAGGGAGTCTCTCCCCCCTAATTTTGATGTCCTGAATCCAAATCTGATGTTAGATTTGTGAAATTCTCTCTATTTTGTTCTCAAATTCTTAGTTTAAATAAAATAGTTATTTTCTAGTTAAATTATGTCTGGCTAATTTTATATAGCTGGGGCCAAAGGTGATACCGTTGGTATGGAAAATATGATCCAATTTTGGTAAGTTTATTATTTTTATATTTTCTCCCCTCTGATATCTGTGGAGTTTTTGACTCACTGTAGATAGACAGATATTGTCTAGCACAGTGAGTACTTTTACCCATATTTATCAGATAGTGGTTTATCCCCTCTAATCTTTGTGGAGTTTTTGACTCACTGTAGATAGACAGATATTGTCTAACACAGTGAGTACTTTTACCCATATTTATTAGAGAGTGGTCAGTGGAGTGGAATACCCTCCCATTAATCTATACTAAATATAAATAATTGGATCATATTCGAAATACCAACAGTGGATCCCTTAGCCCCAGTATTAATTTTAATTGATTTACATTTTATACAAGCTTATTAATTAATCTATAAATCAATTCTACAAGGACAAGTGAACAACCTCCCTGTGGTTCGACCCGGTCTTACTGGTTAATTTATTACTTTGACACTCTTACACTTGAGAGTAGGAACACTTCTTTATGACGTGTCAAGTTTTTGGCGCCGCTGCCGGGGAGGTAAGTCCGCATTTTCTTTGTAGTAGTAATTTCTTTTTAATTTTATTTTTGTTTTGCTATTTTTTTAATTTTATTTTTGTTTTGCTATTTTTTTAATTTTTTTTTCTTCTTTATTTTTATTTTGTATTTAATTTTGCATCACTTATACCAATCATAAACTTCATCCACTTAAAAAAAAAACACTTGGTATCTTTAATCATATTTTTTGCATTTTAGTCCTTGTACTTTTGCATTTTAGCTGATATCTAGTTTGCATTTGCATATAGGTCATTTTATTTTTTATTTTTACATACCAGTCCCTGTAATTATCATATTTTTACTTTAGTCCCTATATTCTTAATTATTTACGCTTTTACCCCAATACTTGTACATATTTGTATTTATACCCCTAGAATTTTGCATCTTGTTATTTTTATCACTTTTTCTTTTATTTTCTTCATTTTTGTGTTTTTCATCTCCATTAACCCATATTTACCAACAACGTGGCTGAAAACCCACTTAGACATCCAGTAGGAAACCAAGCCGAGAACCTTTTAGACAACCTTGACAACGTGTCTCAACACAGCAACCATCCGCCTTATGTTAACCATGACCAACACATTAACCCAAATCCACCTAGAACTCTTAGAGACTACATGAATCCCACACGTATTGGAGCACCTTCATGCATATCTTTCCCACCAAATGCAACACACTTTAATTTTAAACTAGGAATCATTCAACTTTTACCCAATTTTCACGGTCTTGAATCTGAAAATCCATATTTGCATCTTAGAGAGTTTGAGGAAGTCTGTAACACTTGCACTGACCAAAATGTTAGCATGGATATAATCAAGCTTGAGTTTTTCCCTTCTTCCTTAAAAGATAAAGCTAAAACTTGGTTACAAAACCTTAGGTCAGGATCAATCCAAACTTAGAATGATATGCAACAACAGTTCTTAAAGAAATTTTTTCCACCTCATAGAACAAACTCTCTTAAGAGAAAAATCACTTCATTTGCCTAAGAACCTGGGGAAACACTTTACCAATGTTGGGATAGGTTCAAAGAGTTGTTAAATGTCTGTCCACATCACGGTTTTGAAACATGGAGGATAGTGTCACATTTCTATGAGGGACTCACACCCTAAAGTAGACAAGTTATTGAAATGATGTGTAATGGGGAGTTCAGTGACAAAAGTCTTGAAGAAGCACTTGAATACCTTGACCATATCACCGAAAGTGCTCAAAATTGGGACACCATTGGTTCCTATGAGTCCATGAGCAAATCACAACCATCTCCATCTAGTGGAGGCATTTACAATCTTAGGGAAGATCATGACCTTCAAGCTATATTCGCATCCTTAGCTAGGAAAGTTGAAGCTTTAGAAACTAAAAAGAGTGAACATGTAAAATCTGTACAAGAAATCACATGCCATGTATGTGATTCTGATAATCATATCACTCATAGTTGTCCAACTTTTCCAGCCATAAAAGATTGCCTTCATGAACAAGCCAATGTTTTGCACACTTTTAACAAGCCAAATTCCAACCCATACTTACAAACCTACAATCCTGGTTGGAAAAATCACCCAAATTTTAGTTGGAGGAACAACAATCAAGCCAAGTCTTCACAACCACCAGGTCCATCACATCCACAAACACATCAGAATTTCCAAAACCCTCAAAGTTATGCACCTTATGTCCCACCATATAGGAAAAACCTTAAAGACACTTTACACTCATTCATTGAGAAGCAAGAATCCATTAACAGCCAAACTGCACAAACCTTGATAGATGTTAAAGATACTTTGGCAAAGATTGCTTCTACAATCACCACACACGAAAAAGGTAAGTTTCCATCTCAACCACAACCAAATCCCAAGAGTCAGTCAAGTTTCTATGATAATAACCAATGCCCAGATCAAGTCAAATCAATTATCACTCTTCGTAGTGGTAAGGTCATCGAAAAACCTATTCTTGAATCTGGTAAAAATGATGACGAGTCACTTTCCAAGGGTAAGGAAGGGGTTGATGAAACCACTGTTGACGAAGAAATAATTGAATCCCCACTTACACTCCCATATCCTCAGGCTCTTAAAAACTCACATAAATCGAAGCATTCCCCAGAGATTTTTGAAATTTTCAAACAGGTAAAGATCAATATCCCTTTGTTGAACGCAATCAAACAGATACCTTCTTATGCCAAATTTTTGAAGGATCTGTGCACTGTGAAAAGGAAGCATTAGGTAAGAAATAAAGTCTTTATGGCTGAACAGGTAAGTTCCATTCTTTCTAATAAAAATGTTTTGAAATATAAAGATCCTGGTTGTCCCACTATTTCCTACACAATTGGTAACTGTAAAATTGAGCATGCTTTACTTGACCTAGGTGCTAGTGTAAATTTGCTCCCATACTCATTTTATCAGCAACTTAAACTTGGTGAGTTAAAGTCGACTTCAACCATACTTTGTCTTGTTGATAGGTCAATTAAAATACCAAAAGGAATAGTGGAAGATGTGTTAGTACAAGTCGATAAATTTATCTACCCAGTAGATTTTATTGTCTTATAAACACAACCTGTTGTTAATGAGCACAAATCAATTCCTGTTATATTGGGCCGACCATTTTTGGCTACTGCGAATGCCTTGATTAATTGCAGGAATGGAATAATGAGCATGTCTTTTGGAAATATGGAAATTAAGCTTAATGTTTTCAACATGTCTAATGAACCATTTGATGATGAAAATGAAGATAAAGATGTAGACATTGTTGAAACCATTGTTGAAGATCATGTTCAAAAGGATTCTTTTAACCCATCTGAAATTTGTTTGATCAATTCACCTGAGTCAAGCTCGCATTCACATCTAGATAATTGTTTGCAGGTTGCCGAAAAAGAAAGAGACACTTTATATTTTGAAAAATTGGAAAAGAAAGATGACGAGCCAGAAGAAAAATCACCCATCAATGATTCTTTTCCTGATGATCTTTTATTCTCTATCACAACTTTGCCTTGGTATGCTGACATTGTTAATTATCTTGCAACAGGAATGATGCCACTCGATTGGAATGCACAGGACAGAAAGAAAATTTTGACTGAGGTAAAACATTTTTACTGGGATGACCCGTACTTATTCAAGTATTGTCCTGATCAAATTGTTCGACGGTGTATTCCAAGCAATGAGGTAAGTAGTGTCATTGAATTTTTTCATTCTGAAGCATGTGGTGGTCATTTTTTGTCAAAGAAAATGGCTGCAAAATTCTTGCAGTGTGGATTTTATTGGCCCACCTTATTTAAAGACGCACATGCATTTTGTAAAACCTGTGAAAAATGTCAAAAGTTAGGATCCATTTCCAAGCGAAACATGATGCCTTTAAACCTCATTCTTGTCATTGAAATATTTGATTGTTGGGGAATTGATTTTATAGGTCCATTTCCACCGTCATTTGGATTTTTGTACATTTTAGTTGCTGTTGATTATGTGTCAAAATGGGTCGAGGCAATTCCTTGTCGAAATAATGATCACAAAACAGTGATCAAGTTTTTAAAGGAAAATCTTTTGAGTCGATTTGGAATCCCTCGAGCCATTATCAGTGATGGAGGCAAACACTTTTGTAACAAACCTTTTGAGTCTTTAATGAAGAAATATGGAGTCACACATAAAATTGCCACACCATACCACCCTCAAACAAGTGGTCAAGTTGAGTTAGCAAATAGGGAGATAAAACATATCTTGCAAAAAACGGTTAACCCTGATCGAAAAGATTGGTCTCTTAAACTAAATGATGCACTTTAGGCTTACCGCACTACATTCAAAACATCTTTGGGTATGTCTCCTTATCGTTTAGTTTATGGAAAACCTTGCCACTTACCTGTTGAACTTGAGAAAAAAACATATTGGGCCATTAAAGCTTTCAATTCTAACCTAAATGATGTTGGTGAATTGCGCAAGTTGCAATTAAATGAACTTGAAGAATTAAGAAATGATGCATATGAAAATGCAAAAATTCTTAAAGGAAAATCTAAAACCTTTCATGACAGATGAATTTTAAGAAGATCATTTGAAGTTGATCAAAAGGTTTTGCTTTATAATTCTCGACTTCATATATTTCTTGATAAATTGAAATCGAAATGGAGTGGTCCATTTGTTGTGAAACACATTTATCCATATGGTGCCCTTGATATTGAGAATCCTATGAATGGTAATGTGTTTAAAGTAAATGGACAACGTGTGAAACCATTCTTAGAAAATACAGATTTTCAAAAAGACTCTACCGTCCTTTTTGACCCTTGTTACAAAGGTGAGTAAACAAATCTTTTGCTTTTGACTTTATTTGTGTTTGCAATTATTGTTTTTGTTTTTGTTCGCTTTTACGTTTTGAATTTTTACAGGATTAATTTTTAGGTTCAGTTTTTGCTTGGTGTGTTTTTGCTATATAACCCCGGTTAAGTGGCGGATAACGGTACTCCGTGACAATTCCAGTCGGTTTAATTCAGTTTTCCAAATAACTGATCCCCAAAACAAGGCATGGATGAAATTTTCACAAACCTGTGAAAACATTTCCCATCGTTGCCCCAAAATGCTCTGAAAAAGATTTACAAAGCACGTTCCGAAAGATTACGCTTACTGAAGATAAACAACATTCCTGTTGAAATTCGCTGGTTGATCGAAGTTAAGGTACGTCTAGCAGGTGAGTATGTTGATTCATTTATATCTTACATGCCTGGTTTTGGAAGAAGTAACCTTGCAAAAAAACGAAGAGCTAAAAAGTTAGGGGTTACTTGTCACAAATGTGCACGTACAACTTGCAACACACGTTGTCGTTCTTTAGGAATGGTGTATAATAATCGGGAAGATAAAATTTTATTCATTAGGCATGGTTTGCGTAGGGAGTCACTGGATAATATTCTAATGACTCTTGATGCACATCCTAGTGGATATGTGCAAATGGCAATTGACCGATTATTGCCGCAATTTCAAAAAGAATATGCACAATATAGTCTTGGGAATTTGACTTTAAAAGACCCTGTTTGCCAAATTATAAGAAAATTGGATGGGAAGCATATCCCCGACCCATAGAGGGCGTTGAAGCCGTTTCTGGACGTAAAACCAGAGGAAGATGTGAGCCACAATCACAACTACCAATAAATATCATATTGTTTTTATTATCTTTTTCCTTCCGCATTTAATGTCTTTTGTAATTATTGCTGTTTGCTTTTGATTTTTGAACCATTTGGATCTAATATCATTGACAAACTTGTCGCCCTATACATATAGGTGTATCATTGTGTTACCTTTTCAGGATCTATAAATACAAGCATTTGTTTTCCTTTTTGCTTCAAGCACTCATAAACATTCAAAAGAAAAATTCAGAGAGTGCATTAATGGCGTCACCTTCAACTAAACGATTCACAAACATTTGTGTGTTTGGTGACACCAATTATAGGGAGTACAGAGAGTTTGTTGATGCTGCAACTCATCTTGGTAAGGTTTTGGCTGAGCGAAAAATACACCTAGTGTATGGAGGAGGTAACTTGGGATTAATAGGGTTTGTTTCACGAGCTGCACGAGACGGAGGTAGTCAAGTTCTGGGTATTGTCCCAAAACCTATGGTCGCAGCAAACATCATCGGAAAGACAAACGGCGAAGAGCTAGTTGTTTCAGGTATGCCTGAAAGATTGACTGCTATGTTACATCATGCTGATGCGTTTATAGCTTTGCCAGGTGGTTTTGGAACCTTAGAAGAAATCTTTACAATGGCATCTTGGACGCAACTACACATCCATGAGAAACCCATCGGTTTGTTGAATGTTAATAAATTTTATGATGGTTTGCTTTCATTTCTTGATCATGCTCAGAAAAATTATTACATTCCACCTTCAATCCGAAAAATCTTTATATCTGCTTCAAGTCCTCATGAGCTGATTGACCAGTTACAAGCTTTCAATTATGTGCCAGATCCTTCAACCTCCAAAATTGATTGGTCCACTGATGAAGAGAACAAGAAACACAGAATTGATTTGAATC
Organism: Dipteronia dyeriana; assembly: GCA_032871835.1. Taxonomy (NCBI): domain Eukaryota; kingdom Viridiplantae; phylum Streptophyta; class Magnoliopsida; order Sapindales; family Sapindaceae; genus Dipteronia; species Dipteronia dyeriana. The sequence continues at coordinate 98,126,542 of CM065299.1, read as the reverse complement.
TCAGTTTGTGATTGTCCTATGGTTTTTATGCATTTTATTTTCCTTTATTTTGTATTTCTTTTGTTGTTTTGCAGGATTTTGTTGTCTTTCAAGTTGTTCAGGTGATATCTTCTAAACCTTAACTCTTCTAAAGACATTGGGGACAATGTCTCATTCTGGTTGGGGGGGAGGGGATAGTTGATTCAATAACTTTTGTTTTTCAAAAAAAAAAAAAACTTTTGATCTTTTTTTTTGTAAATATGGCCGAGTAAGGAGATCATTTAGATAATTCTGAGACGCATCTTTGTAGTTCTGATGCATTTTTTTTTCTCTTTTCCTCTCTTATGACTATTCAAATTTATAAACTCTCCATTGTGATATCATTGACTAATCCTTTTGTTCATTAAGTCATCTTGAGAAATTTTTTGAACTATTCTAGACACACAAACACATTGACACGTGATTATATGCAGTAAGTTGAGATTTTACGATATTGAGTTCTGAAACATCATTCAAGGGTAGCAACCGAAGGCAATGGTCTTGTTTAAAATTTTATATAGTAATAATAATAATAATAATTTTGTGTGTTGACCAAAACTCTTACTTAGTAACCGGGCCTCATGCCTCAGTAAGCATAGAGTGTTCGCGTAAAACGGTGGAGTCTAGATAAGAATAAAGTACAGTTCCGTAGCCTCTTTAACTCGAGCAATTAAGTCCGAGGGGTGCTTTAACACCTAATGCCCTAAGACCAACTGGTTTGGGAGTCATTGACCCAAAACTCGTTACACGGGTTAAAGAGAAAGCTTAAGTGAATTGTACTAAAAAAAAAACATCTGCAATCCGAGTAATTAAGCCAGTAGAAGTATTTCAACACTTAATGCCCTAAAGCCAACTGGTTTAGGAGTCATTGGCCTAAAGCTCGCTACATGGATTAAAGATGGAATGTTATTTTCTAGTTAAAAAAGAAAAAAGAAAAAAAAAAAAAACCGTTGCCTAAGGAAAAAGCCCTGGTGAGATTTTGGAATGAAAATGTTGACTGATTTCAATTGAATCTCATAGTTATCGTGTTGATCTTTATTGAGCACAAGAAAGTTTGACTAATAACTCAATTGATGACTGGTTGTCAAAGGGTGAGAAAAGATGTATGGGAGAGTTTGTCTATTTGGTAGTTTAGAGATTTGAATTTGAGTCTTTACTATTTTCGCTTTAATTGCTAGAGACTAACAATAAGTTGGTTAGGGGGTGTGATTAACACTGAAAAGTGTATGTTTACTATGGGATAATATCATCATTTTACACTTCCAATATGATTAATTCCTCAATTTAGACATAATTTCGTTTGTTCGCTTAAATAAATGTGTCGTGTAGTAATCAGTGTATTTTTCTTTGTATTTCAGAGGTAATTCGGTCAATTCAGATTCATGGAGATGTCAGATGGCAAAAAATCTTAAGAAGACCACGAAGGGCATTTTCGTAATTTTGACCATTCACTGTTCACAATCGACTTTTACTGTTCATAGTTGACTTTTACTGTTCATAGTTGACTTTTACTGTTCATAGTTGACTTTCACTGTTTACTCACGATGCGTTACTGTTCACTCTCGGATGCGGTACTGTACACTTATGGATGGGTTACTATTCACTATCACTGTTCACTGAAGGGCATTTTCATAATTTTAACTATTCACTGTTCATAGTTGAATTTCACTGTTCACTCATTGATGTGGTTACTATTCACTCATGGATGAGTTACTGTTCACTGATGACGTGGCAAAATCTGGACGCTTCATTCTAAATTCATCCGATGATCAATTTTCCTCCGTATTTTGTATTAATAGGGAGTCTCTCCCCCCTAATTTTGATGTCCTGAATCCAAATCTGATGTTAGATTTGTGAAATTCTCTCTATTTTGTTCTCAAATTCTTAGTTTAAATAAAATAGTTATTTTCTAGTTAAATTATGTCTGGCTAATTTTATATAGTTGGGGCCAAAGGTGATACTGTTGGTATGGAAAATATGATCCAATTTTGGTAAGTTTATTATTTTTATGCTTTCTCCCCTCTGATCTTTGTGGAGTTTTTGACTCACTGTAGATAGACAGATATTGTCTAGCACAGTGAGTACTTTTACCCATATTTATCAAAGAGTGGTTTATCCCCTCTAATCTTTGTGGAGTTTTTGACTCACTGTAGATAGACAGATATTGTATAGCACAGTGAGTACTTTTACCCATATTTATTAGAGAGTGGTCAGTGGAGTGGAATACCCTCCCATTAATCTATACTAAATATAAATAATTGGATCATATTCGAAATACCAACAGTGGATCCCTTAGCCCAAGTATTAATTTTAATTGATTTACATTTTATACAAGCTTATTAATTAATCTATAAATTAATTCTACAAGGACAAGTGAACAACCTCCATGTGGTTCGACCCGGTCTTACCGGTTAATTTATTACTTTGACACTCTTATACTTGAAAGTAAGAACACTTCTTTAGGACGTGTCAAGGTCCTGATCTCTTTTTTTGCTTCTGATTTTTCATCCTTTTTCAAGATCACATCCTGTAGATGTCCTTCCCAAATGAGGGTTTCTATGTAATCTTTGAGCTTGTAACACTTGGAGGTCTCAAGACCGGTTTCCTTATGGAACCTGCAGTATTTGGTTACGTCTCGCCAAGCAAACTGAGATTGACAGTGTGGCTCTTGTACCATATTCTTTGTTTCCAAAATGGTCAGGATTTCCTCCTATTTTTTCTGAAGAAGGGTGTAATTGGTGTACCTACCTCGGTATTTTTCTGTGGTCTGTTCGATGTTACGCCCATTACCCATGTCCTTGCTCTTTTCTTTATCGTTTCCTTTTTGTTTTCCCTTTTGGTTTTGTACCTTGGACTCGGCGTCCTTCTGTTCAGGTTTTCCCCCATGCATGTAGCATCCTCCCGTGGCTAACTCTTCTTCCTCGGCCAGTGCATATCCTCCCACCATATCCATCATGTCTGCATGTCTTGTCAATCGAGCTATTCTTAAATCAAAAGATAGTCGTCCATTCTGCAGTTTGTTGATGAATGCAGCGATTATTACTTCATTGTTTACACTGTCAATTTCTAATACCGTTTGGCCGAATCTCCTCAGGTATTTCTTCAGTGACTCATCTTTCCCTTGTTTTATTTGAGAAATGTGAGCCACTAACTTTTTTCCTTGAACATTACTCAGAAATTGCATTGAGAAGCTCCTGCTCAGTTTACTAAAACTTTTGATGCTTGTTGGGGGCAATCTCCCGAACCACCTTGAGCCCATATCTTCCAGAGTTTGTGGAAAATTTAGACATAGTAAGGGATCACTGTGGGCATACTGAGCCATTGCACTTTTATAGCGTCTCACGTGCTCATTTGGATCTGTATCTTTCTTAAACTGCTCTACGTGTGGCATCCTAAACCTTTCTAGGAATGGGGTCCGTAAGATTTCCCTGGTGAATGGACTGTCAGTATCGTCATTAGATAAATCGTTATACCCATAACGTCTGACCAATGCATCCATCTGTCGTCTATTGTTCTTGACTTCTCGAGTTAGGCTTTGGATTACGACGTCTCTGCCTCCCACTAGACTTCCCCAATGGTCAAACCTCTGGGTGATTGTCAGTCCTCTTTCTGGCTCTTCACTCTGATGCTGGGTTTCACGTATGATTCCGTGATGGAGCTTGCGATAGTGTCGATCGTTGTCTTCTGAAGACAACCGGTCATGTTTGCGGTGTCTAGCCCGGGATGTCTGATCCTGGTTCTGCTTCTGGTGTGGTCGTTCATCTTCAATAGTTTCACATCCAGCCTGTTTGATTGGAATAGGGTTCCTTCCAACTTCTGGTGTATTTATTTCAGGCCCTACTACCACTGAATGAAGCCTTGCAGGTGGGAGGTTAGGAGTTGGTGCTTCTGTAGCCAGTAGATCAACTCCTTCCTTTGCTGCGTCTGCCACCAGTTGTTGCAACGCTTCCTGAAAATGTTGAGTCAGATCTCCACTGGTTGAAGGAACTTGCTGGATCCCCGCCAGGAATGTAGGTTGGTTTTCTGTTGTTGCAGTGAGATCCCGTGAGGTACTGCCAACATGGAAGTTATCCGAAGATTTTTGGACATCTCTTGAATTGTTTCTGCTTCATGCCATCGCTTTTGATCAAGTTGGAGGTTCAACCCCTCCTTCTAGCGCCAATTGTTGACGCTGATTTATGGATTGTATCAGAAAAGCCAACAAGGATTGGATTTCGACTGAGATTTCAAAGAGAGAGAGAAGGAGAAAGCAAACAAGATACAAGTTTTTTACGTGGTAAAACTTCGATGACCGGAGAAACGTCCACGAGTGGTTGAATGATCACCCGTGGACGTCCACGGGTGGTTAAAACTTCTATGATTTTCTGTGTGTGTGTTGTATGGCGAGATTATGGGTCTATTTATATGTTTATAGAACCTTAATCTGCTTTATATAAGTAATAGTAGATCTGTGTCTTTAATTACAATTATTTGCTTGTTTGAAGCTGATTGTCTTCTTTCCTGTTTAGGAGTCTTTTATTGAGATCGAGTGAGACTCTAGTAACGTAGTCCAATTAGGACTTATTTCGTGGGAAGTTGTCTTTTTGAAAAAATAAAAGTGTTGCCTGATTGGGAACCTTTCCTATTTAATATTCCTCTTTTATTGGGATTCCTATGGATATCTTTGTGCGTCTTAATGACATGATCCACGTGGGCTATGTGCTGAGCTTTTATTCAGTTTTCTTCACGCTTGCCCCGAGTAAGGACAATTTCGCTGGTCCCGAGTAATGTCATTTGATCCAGAGTAGAAGCGTTATTTAACCAGTCCCGAGTGTCGTTAGCTGATCCCGTGTAATATATGATATCGATTGACCTTTAGTGGGTTTTGTTCAATATCTATTTACTCGGGTTCTCTTATTCGATGATGTCTTGTAGAATATTTTCTGAGTGTCTATTCGGATGTCCACCTAGCAATTTATCCTCTTTGTTTGGTGACGTGTTCATGCGATAAAATTCACATATGACAGACCTAATGTCCAACAAAAATATTAATATTAATAATATTAATTATTATTTAAAAAGTAAATATAACTATAATAATAAACTTTAATAATAATAATAATAATAATAATAATAATAATAATAAACTTTAAAAAATATAAAATATAAAATATTAACAACAATATATATATATATATATATATATGGAACCCGGATTTTCAAATTCCAGTTAAACAATTAAACTACCCATAATTCCAATCAAACAAAAAATAATTAAACCACCTGTATTTTTAATTTAATATTTCTTTATTATTATTGTTAATGTATTATAATTTATGGAACCCAGATTTCCAAATTTCCATTAAACAATTAAAATACCCATGCTTCCAATCAAACTAAGAAATCAACAACACCAAACCCTTTTATCTGTTTTCCAGAAACCCAGCCATCATCACAAACCCATAAATCACCAAACTCCATTATCAATTCCACCCACCAAACACTCTCACTGTCAAACCCACTCAAACCACAGTCTGCGGCCGAATTAAACCCACCAAACGTCAGTTGAATCAAACTCATTCTCTTTTCTATATTCTTTTGCAAATCTCTTTATCTCATGAATCACAAATGTTTTTTGTTACGAGGTCGATTTGGCGACCGGTGAGATTGAGCGTTAATGGGGTTAATTTGGTGGAGGTGGTGTGGTTTGATTATGGGTTCTGATGGTGTGGCTTGGTTTTGGGTTCTTTTCGTGGCGATGATGGCGGTCTAGTTATGATGGTGGTGTGGTGTTTTGGTTATGGTTCTAGGTTTTGTGGTGTTCGAGTTTAGGTTCTGGGTATGGGTGTGGTCGTGATGATGACGGTCTAGTTTATGGTCGGGGTGCGATATGGTGGTGGTCGACAGTGTGGGTGTTTGTTTTTTGTTTTTTTAGTTTGGATTCGGTGGGGCTGTTTAGGTTTGCTATGTGGATTTTTTATGTTCGACGATTGAATTTTGATGAATGGTTTTTGGAATTTGTATTTGGCGGATGATGTGGTCTGGATTTTTATTGTGATTGAATCTATAGACGGAGTTGAGGTAATTATTTTAATATTACCTTTTCTTTAATTGGAAATATGGGTTGTTTAATTGTTTAATTGGAAATTTGGAAATTTGGGTTCCATATATTATAATATATTAACGATAATAATAAAAATTAAAAATACGGGTAGTTTGTTTAATTGGAAGTATAGGTAGTTTAATTGTTTAATTTAAATTTGAAAATTTAGGTTTCATATATTTTGAATTTAGTTTTTCTTTATTATTATTGTGGATGTATTCTAATTTTTAATTTTTATTGTTTATTATTATTATTGTTATTATAGTTTATTATTATTATTATTATTATTATTATTATTATTATAGTTTATTATTATTATTATTATTATTAAAGTTTATTATTAATATTATCTATATTTTAAAAAATAATAATAACTAATATAATTAATATAATTATATTTTTAATTTTTTTGACATTAGTCAAACAATCAAATGGTGTTTGTGTGATATTATTATATTTTTCTAGTTTTAATGCAATTATTCATATAATCAGGGGTATGTAAGTGTAATTTTTCATTGACTTTCATTTCACTTCTGTCGACTATTGTCAATAAATGAAAGTTCTAGGGGTTTAATGGTAGGAAAAAAAAATCATAGGACAATATACAATTTCATGTATAATTAAAGGGACATTGGTGATATTAACCATAAAAAATATATAAATGGAATAAAGTTGGAGTGTTGGACTTACGTCTTTTTAAAATGTACTTGAACCTTCAACATTATAACAATTCGTGGTTTTGAAAGAAATGATGGTTTTGGAAGAGCGGAATACTAGAACCTATAACCTCAAGGTATAAGTGTGAGAGACATGCCTCACACATACCACGAAAGCAACCTTATTTTTGTCTATGAATTATGTATTTTTTATACTTTAAAACTATAAAATTTCAAAATAGAAAAATTACTTTAATAAATTTTCCTTCTAAAACTCTTTCTTTCCCCTTATGTGGAGTGAGGACTGTAAAAATGAAGGGATCTTGAAAAACCTGTTTATTTTGTATAACCCTCTTGGAATTGGTATCAGAACCTAGTTACTTTAAAATTTAATAGTTTGCTCATATTAGTAGTTACATAAAGACGGACTTCTAATTACAGCATCTGAAAATCTCTTACTTTTAAAACATATGATATATATATATTGTTGAATTTTATATTGAATATTATCATATTGATATTAATTTTCTATTGTGTACTTTTAAGTTTAAAACTCTTTAAAGTGTGGGTGTTATAAATCTTATGAACTCTATAGATAAAGCTTTAATAAATTTAACAGAAAATGACCCAACAAGTTTCGAATCATTAAAAAATTAACATATAGATTTTATAACAAGAGTTGGTAAAAAGTTAGTAGAAAATTACATAGTTTTTGATAAAGTTTATCTTAGTATTAGAGAAAGCTACCCAATTTTTGAAAAATAATTACTAGATTTAGAAACTTGAAAAATAAATAGTGAAAACAAAGTAAAATGAATAAATCTACTACTGAAAGAGTATAGCAAACTACCTAATTTTTGAAAAAAGAATTATTAGATTTCGAAACTTTAAAAATAAATAGTAAAAACAAAGTAAAAGAAATAATTATACTAATGAAAGAGTGTAGCAAAGTTTCATGATCAACATCTAAAGCGTCAAGTTCATTTAATGAACCAGAATAATACAGAAAAAGATCATATCATACAAAAGTTAAGTTCTTATAAAGATATAATAAATCAAATTAATAGATCATTAGAATAAGCTCAGTCAAAAACAGAAAGTTATAATCTAATAGCTAGACTAAGTGGATTAAAACTATGAAAAAAGAGTTGGAAAGAAAAAATACATACTATATATATGAAGCGTGAGGAATGAGTTATTTATATTAATAGTTTATATTTGTTGTATACTTGAACGAAAGAATGATGATCTTTAGATATACTTTATTTGTTTAATATATTTTAATTGTTTAATATTATATTTTAGTTGTTTACTATACTTTAAATGTCTTATATTGAAGTATGAAGTGAGTGATATTTTTAATTAATTTCTTAATATTTGTTTTGTATGACCGGTAGAGAAATTTAGTAAATTACTATAAAGATTAACTTTTTTCGAAGCTTAATGGATTTTTAATCTATTAATCATAACAATAAATTAATTATTAGAGAACCTTTAGTTCCTAAAAAATTAAGCATAGCTCAAAGATATTGTTTAAATCTAATCGAAGAAAGAGTAATAGACTTAAGAATAATTTTACCATATATATGAATTTTAAAAGATTATAATATTTAGATCTCGAAATCTCAGATTTTAAAAAGACAAAGCTTAGTTTACAAAATAATATAAAAATTAATTGTAACGTTAAACATCTAAAAAACCAATACAAGCATATTTCACATACAAGCAATAGTCAGCTAATTTTTATAGTTGATTTATTAATTAATTTAGGACAATGCTTAGAATAAAATATTGATAAAACCAATAAGAATATTACAGATCTAGTTACGTTATTTGAAAATAGTAAAGTCAAAACTCCACAAAATAATTTAGATCATATAAGAGAATCATTAACAAACTTTAATAGTCAAATTAAAAGATTCCCTGATAAGACTGAAATAACAGAATTAAATAATTTAATTGAACTAAAAAACCTTAAACCTGTCGAAAAACAAATAAGAGAATTAGTAAAAAGCCTTCATTTTGAAGTATAAAATATCAAACATACACAAAAAGAGTTTAAAAAACCAATTAAAAATTATTAGAAAAACAGATGTTGAATGAATAAGAGTTTAGCCGAAATATTACATTAATCTGTAGAAAGCCTTAATAGCCCACCAATTGGTACAAGTGATGTAAAGTTTACTAAACAAAACAATATTATTACTTAAGGACAAAGTAATACAATAATAAAGTTACTTATAAAAGCTTTAAAAAAAAATAAAAAGTTAAAACAACTGTCAGAGAAATTAAATCGTAATAAAATATATTCAAAATATCTAGCTTAGTTAATAAAAAGAATAGAATTAATATAATTTAGTTCAAATTCAATAAACCTAAAGTAGGAATAAAGATATTTTAGGACAAGCAATGAATCTAATACCAAATAATAACCTTTTGTGTAAAACATTCTACAACAAATAGAGTAAGAAATCTACTACTAACCATAGTAATAAAGGAAAATAAATAATACAAAAAATATAAGATTTAATTTAAGAAAAAGATGTTAATAAAATGCTATAAGTAGGATTTAAGAATGTTTAGAAGAAAAATATTTATAGTGAAGGTATCATAGATAGTCTTAAAAGCAGTTTATATGTTTATAAAGATGAATTTACAATAGCAGTAGTAAATAATCGTGAATAAGTTGCATTAATTAACCCTTAAAGTGTAAAAGAAATTAAAAATAATGGATATTCCACCATACATTTAGGAGTAGTAATTATGGGATTCTTAGTTAAACAAGAGATGGTTTAGATACTAAAACACGTTTTTATTTATATGATGGTAGATTTGATGATCATGAACAAGTTCAACTAGCAACAACTGAGGTAGATTTTAAAAATAAAATAACAGTGGTAGGATATCTCCCTGATATTGATGTAGACATAAGTGAATTTGTTAGTAAAATAAAATTAAGTATACAAACAAAATATTTTAATATTAATGTGGAATATAAAAATCTTAGAGTAAAAATATTTGTGTTAGGAAGATGTTATAATAAATATCATAAAAAGTTTAGATTTATAAATAAAAGGACATTAAAACATTTTCATAGCGATTATGTACAAATGTAAGTACCAAATAAATTAAACAAAAATGAATTACAAGGTTTAGAATGAAAAATACCATAACTAAAAGTTCAAAATCTAGAATTACCAAAAAGTAGTAATAAATACATAGATAAAAGAATCAAATGTTTCAGAAGTTTAAAGACTACAAGAAATATGGTAAATATATATAATGGAAGAAGATTTTGAAGATGGAATAAATATGTTACATATAGAACCAGGAATTAATAAAGAAAAGACATTAACATGAAATAGCGATTTAATTATAAAATCAGTATTTAACAAACCAAGTGATTATTTACCATAAGATATATTTGAAGAACTTTGTAATAACCTTGATTTAGATGATAATGAAGTAGATAAGTTACTGATAAAAAATATGAACTTTGAACAATTAAAATTTGATAGTTTACAAAGTATTTATTATATAGAAAACAGAATATATGTAGGAGAAGATAAAATGAAAATTGAGGAAGGCTAAAGTAGCCAATCAAAAGTTTTTGATACTGAAGATCTCCCTATATCAAGAAAATAATATTACTTAGAAAAAAAAGGTACACATGATTCAAAAGAACAATATAAAAATTATAAGATAAATAAATAATATATAAAGCTAAAACCAAATTAGAAAACCGGAGGAAAGCACCTGAAGCTAAAGATATATTAATTTGAAGTCTATAATTCATAAACCTAATGAATGGAAGCAAATATTTAATAAATGGGAAGGAAACTTAATTAGACATTTTATGGAGGCTTTGAATAATATAGTAGATTACAAATGAAAACTAGTATATATAGAAAGTGCTTTAGAATATAATGAAAAACATTTTTTTTTTATGATGGAGAGAATATATGAAAAAAAGATGATAAAAGAAAATTAGAATTAGAATAATTTGAAATAAATATAACAATATTAAGTTTTATATATGTAATTAGAAAATGTATATTATGATCATCAATGGGAGAAGTAGATCATACACAAAAGCAAACAATAGCAATAAGAAGCTTAGAACAACTAAAAATATGTGATTTACAATATTTTGATCATTATGTAGATTTATTTTATAAATACTAGAGTCAAATAGGAAGATCTTATGATGCAAATATACTAATGAAGTTTATAACAAAATTACTAGGTAAAATAGGGGAAAATTATATATAAATTTAGAAGAATGGTTTAAAATTAAAAAGAATGAATGATTATTTTTGCAAGTTTCTCTAACACATGTTGTAGAATTCGTTAGACAAAGAATTAGAGATTTATGTGATGAAGAAAAACTTAGAAGACATGCACAACAACAATTTAGTAAAATGTGTATAGATTTATATGAAGTACCGACACTGGATTGTGGTAGAATAAAAAACTATAAGCATAAATATGAGAAAGATAAAAGGTACATAAAGAAATATAAAAAACCGTAAAAAAATAAAAGTTTTTTTAATATTGTCACAACAAAGATAAAGTTAAGAAAGATTTTAAAGAAAGAAAGAAAGAGAGTCTATAAACGAAAATATCATAAAAAATGTAAATATTATTTACATGGGAAGATGGGACATATTGAACCAAATTATCCAGAAACTAAAAATAAAACTAACTTAGCAGAATTAGTAGAGATATAAGATTTAGAAAATCAATAATTTAGATGACTTATCAGATAATGTAAGCATTTACATAATAGAATACAGTAGTTCAGAATAGTCAGAATCTGATGAAGAAATAGATGAAGATGTTGATATTTATAATTCTGAATCTGATATAAATATAGTAGAAGAAAATATATTTTTTTGGGAAATTTTGTCAAGACTGTAATAAATAATTTAATAAAGGATATGAAAACAATAAACAATATTATTGTAAAGATTGTGTAAAAAAGTTTTTAAATGAAGATAAAATAAATTGAGCTGGTAGTGAACTTATATTAATAGATGTAGAATTAATTTATAAATCAAAGCCATGAAAAACTAAAGCCATGATAAATACCGGTGCAAATAAATGTATTATCCATGAAAGTTTAGCTCTAGACGAGCATAAAACCAAACTAAGAGTTGATATAGGTTTAAGAACGTTTAGTGAAAGTTTAATACAATCAAATGATTGTATGATAAATATACCTATTATAATTAATGGAGAAACTTATAACTTACCCCAAACTTTAGTTATAAAGCAACCGGGAAATTATAAATTCATGTTAGGATTAAACTTTATATTAGGAAATAATGTAAATATGTTAATTACCCCAAGTGATGTTAATTTCTTTAAAAGGTATACTTTTGTTCAACCGAAGCTAGAAACCAAAAAAATTCCTTATATAAAGAAATCAACTAACATAGAAGAACCAGTTAACATAGAGTACTTTGATTCACTGTATAAAATTTAGATACAAAATTAGAGTTTAGAGGGGTTTAAAGCAATGACGAATTAAATGAATATGTTAGAAAAGAAGGTTGTTTAAACACTGAAAATAAAAAAGATTACAAAATTTGGCTTATATAAATAAAGCAAAAAATAGAAGAATTAGAAAGTTTACATATTATAGGAAATAATCTCCTAAATAAAGGTAGTGTAAGAACATATAAAATATAAATAATAAACTCTGATATTACTATAATCACACGAGACTTATCCTATAGTTTACAAGATAAAAATAATTAAAAGAATGTCAAATACATATAAAAGATCTTTTAGATTAAAAGTGATAAGAAAAAACACTAGTGGACATAGAAGTCTAACATTTGTTGTTTTCAATCATAATGAACGAAAAAGAGGTCAAAGTAAAATGATTATAAATTACAAAAGATTAGATGATAATACTTTAAGAAAAAGCTATAAACTCCCTAATAAAGACGAATTAGTAAATTGTATATAAAAAACGTCTTGATTTTCAATTTTTGATTGTAAAAATGGATTTTGGCAAATAAAATTAGATGAAGAGTCGGTACCTTGGACAACGTTTAGTTGTCACGAAGGACATTTTGAATGGTTAGTCATGCCATTTGGTTTAACGAATGCATCACAAGTTTTTAAAGTAAGAATGAATAAAATATTTAAGCAAATTTCCAATTTCTGTATAGTATATATTGATGATATCTTGTTTTTAGTAATATTAGATATATATATATACAAATCATGTTCGTTAAGTACTGGAAGTCTTTAAAAAGAATAATATAATAATTTCTAAAAGAAAAATAGAATTATTTAAGAATAAAATATAGTTTATAGGATTAATTACAGATAAAGGAAAAATAGAACTACAACCTCGTGCAATACAGATTTTAAGCTTTCTTGATAAGATATAAGAAACTAAATAACTACAAAAGTTTTTTAGAATTATTAAATTATGGAAGAAAATTCATCCTTAATTTAAGTACGTTAGTAAGATCACTCCACGGTAAGATTATTAAAAATGGTCAAAAATATTTTAATAGGGAAGCTGTAAAATTAATTCAGAAAATAAAAGAAATAGTAAAAACCTTAAACCTCATAGCACTTCCAATAGATAGTTATTAATATTAGGGGTGGGCACGGTTCGGTTCGGTTCAGTTTTGGCTAAAACCGAACTGAACCAAAAATATTTCGGTTTACCTAAAATTGAATCGGTTTAAACCGAATAATAAATGATAATCGAACTGAATTGAACTGATTTGAATCGGTTCGGTTCATTTCTGTTTTGGGCCTAATGGGTCTTTTTTACTTGATGGGCTAAATGAGTTTTTTAAATATATTTTTACCTTTAATGGAATGTTGTTACCTTATTGGATTCTAATTTTGGATAAAAGTTTCATAAATTTTAATAGTCCAAGCCCAAATCAAACATAAATAATAATATTCAAGTTATACTTCATTCAAAAAAATCACAAATTAAATAAAAATGAAATTCAATTTTCAAAGACATACTACAAACATTAGTGGCATACAATTAAATGTCTAACATAAAAACTTTAAATCATAAATCCAAACTCCAAATAAAAATTACAATCTAAATCTAAACTCCAAATAAATATTACAATCAAAATACAAATTCCAAATAAATATTACAATCCAAAACCAAACTTAAAATCAAAATTATAATCTAAATCCAAATAAAGGATGATAGGCTTGATAAATAACATGATCAATCTCCATCTATCCAATGGAACTAGAATTCTCTAAGGTCTCAGGACTCGAGTCACTACTCCCCTCTATTGAATCAACATGATCAATCTCCATTTATCCACAATTTTATGTACAAATAAAAACTAAAATAAGTAAAATAATTAAAACCAATAGAATATTATATTTACTAATTGTGAGATAATGTAATTAAGCATATATCAAATAGAATCCACTTTTATCAATTATCCATGTCAAAGTATCTCTCAATAACTCATTCTCTCATTGTGAAAATCTTCCCAAAACAAATAAATATTCCACTATACTAAAACATTTCAAGCTACCACACATCACTACCCCACACATCAACAAGTTATCCACAACCCAATTTATACCATAATCCTTATCCACAGTCCACAACACATTTATATCAACAACTCAACAGGTTATCCACAAGAACCACGACCCAATTTATATCATATCCATAGCCTACATCACATATTACATATATATTGTCGTATATAAATTTTATTAGACGTACACGTTGTTGACAAAGAGGATAGAATTACCAGGTAGACATCCGAATAAGCATTCAGAAAGTATCCTGCAAGACATCACCAAAGAAGAGAAGTCCGAGTAAACAAGTATTGAACAAAACCTACTCGGGGTCAACTTACGTCATATACTACTCGGGGTCAGTTAGCGACGCTCGGGGTTAGCTGATGACTTGTTCTACCCTGGATCAGATGACATCATTCGGGACCATCTAATATCATGTTCTACTCGGGACAAACATGAAGAAGACCGAATAAAGAAGCCCAACGCGTAACCCACACGAGTCAAGAGTCGTTAAAATACGCGAAGATATCCATATCAAAGAATAATTCAAAGAAGAATAAAATACCAAACAGAAAGGGTTCCAAATCAGGCAACACTTTTATTTCTTCAAAAAGACTACGCATTTATAAGGAAATAAGTCCTAACTGGACTATATCACTAGAGTCTCATTCGATCTCTAGACAAGTCTCAGAAATAGGAAAGAAGACAGACTACTTCGAACAAGTAACCAATCATAATTAAATACAAAGATCTTTTATTAATTGTACAAAAAGGATTATAGTTATATGCACATATAAATAGACACATAATCTCATCACAAAAAATATATAGAAAACATATAGAAAACTACAGAGAGAAAAAGAGAGATCGAGAGTTGTAAATCTTTTCAATAGTGGATTTGGCTCGGTTGATTATTCAGCCACCCGTGGATGTTTCTCCTGTCATCAGAGTTTTATCACGTAAAACTTACGTCCGATTACCTTCTCTTTCTCTTTGAAATCACAGCTAAAATCCAATCTTGTTAACTTTTTATTATACATCTAGAAATCGACGTCAACATATATCAAAAACTCAACAAGTTATCCACCATCCACAACACATATACAGCCTACAACACATATTTTTGTTTTCAAAAAAATAATAAATAACAGTATAACCAATTAACCAGCAACAAGCAACACATCAGAGAAAGGTAATATCCAAAAGGACAAGTCCACAACAAAAAAGCTTCGGCTGAAGCCAGAATAAATAAATAAAGAATAACTGAAGAAGACAACAACAAACCAAATAAGCAAATCAGCAATCAGACCGTCTGATTCAGACGATTCACACTAGTTAGACGAGCAGAATGGAGGAGCTGACATTGAAGCTTTGGCTAGAGTACCAGATCAATTGAGAAGAGACCACATCGGTCGACGGTGGTCATCGAATGTGAAAAAAAGAAGACAAAAACAAAATCAGTTGTTTGAAGAATAAGAAAATTAGCAAAATAAGAAAATAAGAAGAGAGTGAGTCGAGTGAGTAGTGACAAACCTTCTTTGAGGTTTGAGTTGAGAAGAGCAGAGAGTCAGTTGGAAAAAATGACCAGATCGAAGACGAGCGGCACTCTGATTGAGATGAGCAGCTGAGATGACTAGCGAAGATCGACTGGTAGACAATCAGCTATTGAACAATGGAGATGAGAAGCAGAGCAACTGAGATAACTGAAGAAGAGGGCCAGATCGGAGACGGCGGAGACGACCGATAGAGATGAGCAACGGAGGAGTTGAGGAAGAGATACAGAAGAGCACCGGTCCAGACGTCCATCGGAAGAGAATTGAGAGTCAGTGAGAAGTGTGTTGAGCAGAGCAGAGCAGAGAGTAGTGGTCGACTCAAAGAAATGAAGAATGAAAGAAATGAAAAATGTTAGGGTTAGGGATTTAGTCATTTAGGTTTTTTTTTTAACTTATATATATGGTTCAGCGGTTCAATCTGGTTTTTGATAAACCAAACTGGTTTGAACCGAATTTTTTTTCGGTTTTTCATTTTTTAAACCGGTTTGAACCGATTTAATTCGATGAACCGAACAGAACACCTATTTTTTGGTTCGGTTCGGTTACGAACCTAGTGTCCACCCCTAGTTATTATAAAATAGTACAAACAGACGCTGGTTGTAAAGGATGGACATGAATATTAATTCAAAAACCTACAAAATGAAGTTTTAAAAATACTGAAGAAATAGCCATGTATACTAGTGGAAAGTTTTCAAAAGCTAAAAGTAGAAGATCAAGCAATGAATTAGAAATTCTAGGCATTATAAACTCTTTAAATCAATTTCATATATATATATATGTATATATTCAAAATGAGACTTTACTGTTAGAATTGATTGTAATAATGTTGTAGAATTCTATAAAAAAGTGTATAAGAAAAATTTTAGAAAGAAAAATTCTTTTATTAGTAAAATATGGTTAAATTTTTTAGAAACATTAATCGATAGAGGATATAAAGAAGAATTTGAACATATAAGTGAGAAAGATAATACAGTATCGGATATCTTGTCAAGACTAATAGATTGCTAAATTATTTGCAGATATGACAGGAAGCTCAAAAAATGTATAGAAAAGCTTTATTTATTCAGTACAAACCAATAGTGTTAAAAAGCTTAGAAAAGGGTCTTATACTAATAATTATAGCCCCGAAGTTCCTTTTTAACCACTAAATCATTTGAAAGAAAAAATGATTGAACCTCAACAAGCTTTACTTAATAACATTTGTTTTTTTTTTAAATGATGACAAATGTTTTCTAAATTCGTTGAATATTTTAAGCCAATACTTTAAAGAAAACAACAAGT
Source organism: Dipteronia dyeriana (assembly GCA_032871835.1). NCBI lineage: Eukaryota > Viridiplantae > Streptophyta > Magnoliopsida > Sapindales > Sapindaceae > Dipteronia > Dipteronia dyeriana. Next base: position 98,109,413 of record CM065299.1, on the reverse strand, counting down.
TTTCCTATTATGTAGTTTACAGATGAAGAAAAGTTGGAATCTATTCAACTTGACTGTAAACTGCTAGCTATGTTGAAGATTTTTCTAATCCCCTTTTCAGAGGATTCTCCTCTTTAAATGAAGCTATTAAACATGTTTTTGTAAAATCAAGATGGTTTCAAACCAATTTTAGAATTGAATGGAATTACTTATGATCAAAACCAAGTAAAAAGTTTTATGAATCATTTCAAAAATATTAATGAAGCAAAAAATAAAATTTCTAAATAATTAGAGAGCTGCAAAAAAACAATGAGTGAGCTTTTAGACAAAATGCAAGCTGAAATTACGGTTCTAAAGCAAAAGCCATCTCGCTAGAGATGGCTGAACAACTAATAGATCAAAAAGATAGATGAAAAACAAAAAAAAAATATTCAAAAGCCAAAAAGTCAAAAGAATAAAGAATTTTTTTTTGACAATGATGCATTTTTTAAAACATATTCAGATGGCCCCTTGATCTTATAAATATTACCCTAATTAGAGATCAAATAAAATTATATATATAGCGGTAGAAAAACTACATAATGATATAAAACATATCATTTTTAGCTATGACAGAGATGATGATCTGAAGCGTTTTGTACAAAATCAAAAGTTCCTTCCTTGGACGTAAGATTACCTACTGGTATGACTAGGTTTTTCCATAAAAGAAATATAAATCAAAGAATTTTATACAAGTTAATTACAATCCAAATAAATTTGGATGTTTATCCAATGAATTTCGACATTTCAGATTTTGGGCAAGTTGGTATTGAAGAACTTTTCAGTTATGGGATCATCGACAACATTTGTGTAACTGATATCTTAAAGATCTCATTTCTCCCAAAAAAACTCCAGCAATCAATTCGAATGTTTAGAAGGAAAATATGCTTTTTCCTAGACATCGACTCAATGTTAGGGTTTATGCCCTAAACATGTAACTTGTAAATGGATTTATGAAGTAAATAAAAAGAAATGTTCAATTCATTCTGTTACGTTATTTATTTTATAAACTTGTGAACATATTAACATCCTGGATTGCCGGATGTAATCTCGAACTGTGTATATGAGTGTCATATACGGATGGATACAGTAAGAGACGTGCAATATAAAGAGTCCATAGATAGCAAATAAAGCTAGGTACTTTATTTGTGGTTAATCTATAGTTGCGGTTTATTCCGTAATATACAGTGATTCTATCCTGAATCATTCATATGAGATATGAGAATGGAGGCATCTTGTATGATGTGATCATATAGGACTGGGTCATGATCTATATGAATCTCACACAAAGATCCGTTTACCGATGAGATTCATATATATCAACTAATGATGACTATATATGGGTGATCTTAATCCTGAGTTTCTTATCGACTCCTTCAGGTTAGATCGTGGTTTTTGATATACCATGGTGAGGTCAGATGCATTTCCTGATCAATATACTCCGTATGTTGGGATTGTGGTTTGGCTTGTGGCTGGGAAGGTTTGTACACAATAGTGGAATCCACTTCTTCTTGTGAGAAGTATATGGTAGTTCCTTTAAGGGTTGATTCGGGGCTTGGACAATATGAGCGCTCTCCTAATTCGGTGAGGAAATAAGATTTATTGTCCATTAGAGAATCAATGATACTTAAATGATATATGTAACTAGAGGGGTATAACATACATTATGACCCAACTCTAATTATGAACTACTGTGGATGATCACACCATATGTAATAGCTATATCGATGGATACCGAGTTGTATCGGTCTGTGTAAAAACGTCTGCAGTTGAGAGAGTGCAGCTTTGAATTTTTAGTGGAATAACACCGAAGTTAATAATCAAGTTTAATTAATATTCCGAGGATTATTGGAGCTCAAAATACTGTGGGTCCATTAGGTCCCCTTGCTAGCCCGATCGATTTAGGTAACAAGGGTCACGGTTAATTAATTGGATTGTCCAGTTAATTGTGTTACGAAAGTGACACGTATTTATTCGGTAATTAATTGAATAATGAGATTATTTAATTAATAGATAACAGTGATTAAATAACTTAAATAATGAGATTATTTAATTATGTTATTACTCACTAAATGAAGGGTGTATGTTGATATTTATTTTTGAATAAAATAAGATAATATGATTATTTTATTTTATTTTTGAATTTAAATAGTTTGAATTCAAAAAATTAAAATCAAATCAAATATATGGGATATTTTTTATTTGAAAGTTTTAAAAAATCACTGGTCCCAGATACAGATTACGATCTGCATAAATTTTTTTAAAACCTTACTTCCGCTGCGTGACCGGTGAACGAGGTTCCAACACTCAATACCATGTGAATGGATAATAAATCAGCCCTACAAAATGACAAATTACCTCCCAGCTTATCACTACATAGTGATAGTTCATCATGAAGTCCCTGTACAAGTTGTGCATGAAGAAAGTCCTCTTATAGATTGTCAAGACTCATGTCCTGAATATCTACAGAGGTATAGAGCACAAAAATACCTTATTTGCATAAACGCTAACATGCCTAAGTTGATCCGGCAAACTCCTGACATGTCAATTTCATCAGAATTCAAGATGTCTGGTCTAAATATCCTATTACATGGATTTTTCTCAGTCTAAAGACATATGATTTTCTTAGAGAAATCCAAGAGGTAGATGAAATCAGACAAGAAGATCCCCTTTTAGAAGATGAAGAAGAATTTGATGATTTTGATGAATAAGCTTATCATAATCTAGATACGTAAACTCTTATCAAGAATATTGTATGTAGGAAGAGATAGAGATATAAAACAACTCTCATCAAGAATAGTATCAACAATATAAAGCAACAATGTTGGTAGAAAGGGACAAAACTGTCGGTAACAATAACTATTTCCTTTTTGACTTTGTAAAATTCTTAATATACAGTTATAGTGTCGGCAGAAAAAGACAATAGTGTAAGCAGTCGTTTCTGTTTTTCTTTTTGACTTTGTAAAAGTTTTTGGTCGACCATTGTTTCAGGCCTTGCTTTTTGTATAAATAGAATCTTACCTCTCATATGTAACACACACCCTACACACGCAATCCTACAACCATCATTCACCATACACTCCTTTGTAAACAACTATCTTTTCATGTATTGCTTTAACAATCAATAAAAAACTATGTATACTTCCAGAATTCAAGTAAGCGTTCTTGCATTTCTTCTTTAATCTATCATTTATTTATTAACCACCAAGGAGTTTTGCAAAGTTAATGAAAACATTAAATTTTTTAAAAAAATGTATAAAGTACTGAGGTCATAATAGTTTTTTACAAGATCTTTTATGCAATCTATTATTTAAAAGTGTCTAGTTGAGTTCGTTTTTATTTGAAACAATATTTTATAGTTTTATAATAAAAGCTCTTTGGTGGTCGTTTTTAAGTCCTATTGATAGACAGTTATGCACTTAAAAAGAATTTAAAAACTTGTTTTTGATCGGTAAAAACCATGAGATCTTGTTATTTAATAATTTATTTTCTTTAAGTAAATATTTCAATAATTTATTATTCAATTTCAAAATATTATCAAATTTAGTCAAATTCCATTTTTCATCAAACAAAACATGATCTTAATTCAGTCCAGTCTCACGTTTCTCTAAACACAGCACAGTATTAATTTAGTCAAGTCCAATTCAATTTAATCTCAGCTTCATCTCAATATAATATAATCCTATAAAATAGTTCAATCCAATCCCACGTATCAAACGGGTCTTAGTGTCACCGGTTGCCAAATGCCAACTATAGTTTAAGGTGTAAGACGAGGAGGACCACATTTACAAGAAAAATGAAAAAAAATAAAAAAGTATATTTGTCTCGCTTCTTTGTTTTCGACTTTCGACAAAGAAAATATTAAAATATTCTAATATTACAGTTCATTTATTCACCTCACCTGAAGGTCAAAATCGTCACGGTAGAAATAAAAATGAATTCTTTGTAGTCTTCGTTTGCTTGCTCGAGTTCGATCTACCCAACCAAAGCTAACAAAAACACAAAAAAGGGAAAAAAAAAAAGGAGAAGCGCAAACGCCCTGTGTAATCAATCGTCTCTGTTCATCTCTCCCTCGCTCATTCATTCTCCGAAGAGGTGCGAATTCTTGCTCTCAAGATCCATCAAGAAAGTATATTTTATCTTCTCTCGTTTTTTATATTTATAGACTTTTTTTTTGTGTTCTCGCTAGGAATAAAGTTGAATTAGTTCTATGGAGGGGTATATTACTGTAATTAATCAATCTTGCAATGGACTGATTCGGTAGAATTTAGAAGTTAAGCTGATACTTTCTAATCAAATCTCTTGATTGGCGTTTCTTGATCATATATAGATATCAATTAAGTGAATTATTACTGGTTGAACTTTACACGGCAAGACGCTAATTTCTGATTTCTGATTTCGTTGGTAATTGTGTTGGGCTCATTGTTAGAGTTTACTTATAGATGCATGTTAATACAAATTCTTGGACGAGCTCGTTTTCGGCTTCTTATTCATTGAATTGCCCCCCCCCCCCCCCCCCCCCCCCCCCCCCCCCCCCCCCCCTGTTAAAAGTCGCACGCAATGTGATGCAATTTCAAGCTTGTTGTTGAATGCACCATTGACACTGTTGTTATATGCTGCTGATTGTGAATGTCGTGAACCAGATGAAAGAGAGTAGAGATGGAATCAGCAAAGATATGATTTCGAAATCAGCATCGGGTAGCTCTCTTCCACTTATTCTCGATATAGACGACTTTAAGGTAATTACTTGGACTTACATCATTACTTTTTAACTATTGGGTTGGTGTTCATTTTATGCTTACACTGTTAGTTAAGTTACGCGCTTAAACAAACTTCATGATAAAACTTTCGTTGTGTATAGGGTGACTTTTCTTTCGATGCACTATTTGGGAACTTGGTAAATAAGCACCTACCATCTTTTCAAGATGAAGAAGCTGATTCAGTGGATGGAAGTGGAACCGATGTTTTATCAAATGGGCATCTTAGAGTCCCGTCAGATGCAGCAAAATTTGCGCAAGGACCGCCATCCCCTTATTTCCCAGAAGTAGATACTCTTTTAACACTGTTCAAGGATTCTTCTAGGGAGTTGATAGACCTTCGGAAACAGGTATAATTTAGGCTTTTTGACGATAACATGGTCATTGAGATTTTATGCTGAGGTTTTTTTCTTCTTCATGATTTCTGTTTTAGATTGACGGGAGACTTTACACTCTCAAGAAGGAGCTTTCTGTCCAAGATTCTAAGCATCGTAAGACACTTGCTGAGGTTAGTTACCTTTGAGTCATTTCAAGAAATGCCCTGAATGAAAGACGCCCAATGAATCTGGGTGTTATTTAATCCTCCGAATGAGTTTGCTTGATTGCTTAACACCAAGACATCTGACTGCATTTTCCTACTGAAATCTTTCAATACATTTATAAACTTCATCAATAGGTTTTGTCTACCCTTGTTCAATGAGTATCACATATATCAAAACTATTGATGACCAATGAGACCCAATAAGGACCATGTGAGAAGTAACTATGGAATTTAAGGTCAATGCTTCTTGTGTCCACCCTTTTTTTTTGTCTCTCTTACCATGGATTTTTGCTAATTGTCAGTGTGAAAATCTAATATCGAGGTGCGACAGAGTCATGGTTTTGTTATTACAATACAATAAATATTGTTTTTCAGCTTGAAAAAGGTGTGGATGGCTTGTTTGGTAGCTTTGCAAGGTTAGATTCACGTATATCAAGTGTTGGACAGACTGCTGCCAAGATTGGAGATCATTTGCAGGTAAGCTTGTCGTACTGAATACACTGTGCTTTTGATACCAGTTGCCAGTTGGGTTTAGTTACAATGTATATGTGAACTGTATCGGTTATTTCGGATCAATTGGTATTCTGTGTTTATTTTGTGTGGTTATTCTCTTGTCAGAGTGCAGATGCCCAGCGGGAAACTGCTAGTCAAACAATTGATCTCATAAAGGTACAATCTATTTGTAAACTTTGTTTTAGACTTTCAAGTAGCCATGACGTGGAAGGTTGCTTCTACCCATCCTGTGTACTAGAGCCTTACCTCTTTCTGTGTCATAAAATTACTTATTAAAAATAAAGATTATGCTGACCTTTTTCTTAGATTACTTTAACACCGTTTCAATCTAATTTGCAGTACTTGATGGAATTTAATAGCAGCCCAGGGGACCTGATGGAACTTTCTCCTTTATTTTCTGATGACAGCCGTGTTGCTGAGGCTGCTTCAATTGCAGAGAAATTGCGTAAGATAACATTACTTTTCCATAAGATGCGGTAGAGTACATTTTCACACAACCAATCATTTATCGTCTTACATGGATGCGCTTGATAACTCTGAATCCGCTGCAAATATCTTTTTATGGTCCCATTTTTCTATTAGGATTGGTAGGTGAGAAGCATATGGACTAAGCATTAACAAATTTTAAGATTCCTTCTCTAGAGTTAACATCTTTGTCAACTGTATAGGCTGATCTGTGTACATCTGCTATCATAGTTCTATTTTTTTCACATCTCTACCTGACTGCTTCTGGAGTGTTAAAAGGAACTGGTAGTGTCGGAATGATATTTTTCTGCTGGTCTTTACTAATAACTTGTATTTTTATAAATTCATGTCTCAAATGAAGCCCTCAAAGAGAGACAGAAATGAACTTTTTTTTGTGTTAATATCGGTTGATGCTCCTACAGTACAGATGAAAGATTTGATATGTTTTAATAATGAAGAACTTGTTCCCTTCATTATAAATTTCACGGAGAAGTTATTACGGATCTTTCAGCCATTTGAAATTATATTTTTTGTGTTTTTTCTCTTGAGTTTAGGGTCCTTTGCTGAAGAAGATATGGGAAGACAAGGCATAGAAATGGGAAATGCAACTGCCAGCAGAGGATTAGAAGTTGCGGTTGCTAATCTTCAGGATTACTGCAATGGTACAGAAACTCTTGTATAATGTACTTATTAATTTTACTGTTGGAAGACTTATTTGATACACAAATCATAGAAAAGTGAATAATATGTGCATTGCTATGAAGGTCCTTGCCTGTTTTTTTTTTCCATGGGATTATTACTTCTCCTAATGCTCTTTCATTTTTCCTTTAAATATTGTTTCCTTCTCAATGGATACCTATTTTCTTGAAATTTATAGGGAATGAAAAGATATTGAGCGAGTCCCATTTGTAATTGTTATTACAGGTATCCTTATCCTTCCGATGATTGGTTTTTTAAGATGTTTTGTTTTTATTACCCTGTGTAGAGCTGGAGAACAGATTGTTATCTCGGTTTGATGCAGCATCGCAGAGAAGAGAGTTGTCTACCATGTCAGAATGTGCTAAAATTTTGTCCCAGGTGTTTCTTTTAAGAACCCTGATTGTTTTCTCTTTTTCTGCTCTCCCTGTTGCAGTCTCTTTCTATTTCCTTCTGTTTCTCCAATTCTTGATAAGCTTAGTGAGAGAGAATCAATCATGGTTAACTTAAAATGGTTTGGTGGGTAGTTAAGTAAAATAGTTTGGATATTTACACATGGGTTAAGATCAACAGCTCTGCTTATTTAACACTAATTATGAAACCAGTTTTGAACTATTACCCATATATGGGTTGTTAGCTAAATCTTTTTTCTTTCTTCATCTTATAACTTACTTTTGCAATTTGCAATGCAGTTTAACAGAGGTACCAGTGCCATGCAACATTATGTGGCTACGCGCCCTATGTTCATTGATGTGGAAGTCATGAGTGCTGACATCAGACTAGTTCTGGGTGATCAGGGTTCTCAAGCTAGTCCCAGTAATGTTGCTCGTGGCCTTTCTTCCTTGTACAAAGAAATTACAGGTTTGGACGTTAATAATTGATCTTAATGCCAGGGATTGAACTTCAATGGATTTGTTTTTATGTTTGCTGTTTGTGTTGCAGATACCGTGCGTAAAGAATCAGCCACTATTACAGCAGTATTCCCTTCTCCTAATTATGTCATGAGTATTTTAGTTCAGGTACCAAGCAGGGAAATTGATCTTCATTTGTTTCATATTTTTTTTTTGTTGTTTTTTGGATCTTGTGAGTTACATTCAAATCTACGTATGATGTACTGCTATAAGTTTTCGATAATAGTGACTGTTTTTTCTAAACGTTGCATGCAGCGAGTTTTAGAGCAAAGAGTTACAGCCATTCTGGACAAATTGTTAGTCACACCATCTCTTGTGAATTTACCTCCTATGGATGAAGGCGGACTTTTATTAGTGAGTAGAACTGTAGAAGTTTAGAATTGTTTGGGTTGTGTTACTTACATAAATGCAAGTTTAATATGAATTGGATCTTGACTTTTTTCGTTTTTGGTTGAGGCTTCAGTATCTTAGAATGCTAGCTGTGGCATATGAGAAGACACAAGAACTTGCTAGGGACCTACGAGCTGTGGGATGCGGTGACTTGGATATTGAGGGTAATGAATAAACTATTACAATGCTAGTTCCCTCCCGGATATTTCTTTAATTTCTTCCAAACACCTAAATAAGTGAAACATTTGTTTTGCATTGGATATAACTGTTACTTGTAAGGAGAACGTTTCAATTATGATCACATGTAATCTTATGCAATTATAACAAAAATGTGTTACTGAAACGTTTTGATTAAGAAAAAAAAAATGTCAGGACAATGGTTTCCTTGATTTTATATGAAGGTAGTTATAGCTTTGAATGGTTGAAGGAACTTCTCTATGCTTCTGAGGAAGCTAATTAGGTATTTCTGGCTTCCGGTACTGCTGATCAAGGAACTTCTGTTTTGTGGATATGACGAGCTTCACTTTGTAAAAATTATTAGCAGATATGGGGAGCTGGGGAGGTTTTACCACTTGATTTGATTTTTAGTTGGATTTTTAAATTGACTCTATAAAGTTCTAATAACATCCATGCCCAGGTGGTTTGTATATGATGATACTATATTTGAGAAACTAAATTCCTTAATCCTCTTTATTCAAATGTTGATGAAACTCCAACAAATGGACTTATTACGCTTAGCTAAATTCTGTTGGTACAGGCCTCACAGAGTCCTTGTTTTCTGCTCACAAGGACGAATATCCTGAACATGAGCGGGCTTCTCTCAGACAGCTTTATCAAGCAAAGGTTTGTATCAATTGCATTTGTTTCTTGATCAAAATTACTAGAGTCATTTTTTCTTCAGCATCAATAAGAGGAATAATGATGTGCAGATGGAAGAATTGCGTGCTGAAAGCCAGCAGGAATCAACAGGAACAATAGGGCGCTCTAGAGGCACTTCAGTTACTTCTTCGCACCAGCAGATATCTGTAACGATTGTGACAGAGTTTGTGCGCTGGAATGAAGAAGCGATAGCCAGATGCACTTTGTTTTCATCTCAAGTATTGTTTGCTCCTTGAATTGAATTTATTCTATTGTTGAGAGTTTTGATAATTATCCATAATATAACTTAAACTTCTATGTGAGATTCTCGTTACTATATTTAGTTTGAAAATAGGATGGATTTACAATGTTTCAACGAACCTCACTTTGAAAATTCACAATTTTGGTTGAGCTTTCATACACCCCTTGTGCATTGCCTCCCCTTTTTCTTCAGAAAATTGAAACATTTAAAAAGTGGGATTATGAATTTGCCAAGTTCGGTCCCTAGGGTGGAAGAAATAAGATATTATTGATGAACTATCAAGAACCTGTTATGGGATATAAGATGTATATTATAATCTATTAAACAACATAATTACGAGTTAGAGTGAAGCAATGGTATTTATTTCTTCTTGGTTTCTTCAAATGTAGTAAAATTAAAAAAAAAATGAATTTGATGATATGTGGTATAATTAAGGTTAAATGAGATATGAAGAACAGTTTTTATGTATTTTGAATTTCAAGTACTGTATGCTCTTGTTTCTAATTGATTTTTACATGTCTTGTACAGCCTGCAACCCTTGCAGCAAATGTAAAAGCAGTGTTTACTTGCCTGCTAGACCAAGTAAGTTGGTTAACAAAATGCACGGATTTGTTGGACTTATATATCAGAATACTCAGATTGTTTTTATACAGGTTAGTCAATATATAACGGATGGGCTTGAACGGGCTAGAGACAGCCTCACTGAAGCTGCTGCTTTGAGGGAAAGGTTTGTGCTGGGCACAAGTGTTAGTAGAAGGGTGGCTGCTGCAGCTGCTTCGGCTGTAACTACCTAATCACATGCTCTTTTATGCTTATTTTCTGCACTGTAGATTAGTTTATGTATTTGACCTGGAAAATAGTAGACATAATGGAGATTGATTGTTTGATGTGTAGGCAGAAGCTGCTGCTGCTGCTGGTGAAAGTAGTTTCAGATCTTTCATGGTTGCAGTACAGCGGTGTGGTAGTAGTGTGGCGATAGTTCAGCAAGTATGTTTATTCACAATTATACTATTTAACTCTAACCGAATAACTCATGAGAGACTGCTTTGTTATCGTGAAAAATTGATAAGAATTGCACTTTTAACTGCAGTTCTTTGCAAATTCCATATCTCGGCTCTTACTACCGGTAGATGGTGCGCATGCTGCTTCATGTGAAGAAATGGCAACAGCAATGTCCAGTGCAGAGGCTGCTGCTTATAAAGGGCTTCAACAATGCATTGAAACTGTGATGGCAGAGGTCGGTGACTGATACAAATTTTTACATCTGCTATTTAGTTCTCAGTAGACCATAACAGTTCTCAAGGCATGAGTGCATGACTGTACTATGGTCATGTATGTAAATGATTTTGATCTAGTTTTTTGCTGGTGACTGAGTACCTGTCCCATTGGAATTCTAATTATAATCCTCTATATCCCACACATTTACTTTGCAGTCTCTCTTTTTCTTTTCATATCAAATATTTTCTTTGTAAATCCTCTATGCAGGTGGAACGGTTGCTATCAGCTGAACAAAAGGCAACAGATTATAGATCACCTGATGATGGAATGGCTCCTGATCATCGTCCAACTAATGCCTGCACAAGGTTTGTGCAGCTTTTTTATTTTTATTTTTAAAACGTATGTACAGCTAGGAAAACTTGGAACTTGTTCTTTCAATCATGGAGCTAATACCTGAGGAGGTTCTGGAAATTGCATGGATTTGAAGTTTATTGATTCTGAAACAGTAGATACTTGTCTATACTATTCTTGAATATTTTTCAAGATGCACTTCTAAGTTATATATTTTTGAAGATATTTTGTAATACCTACTTTCCAATTTTACCCATCTTGTGTTATTATGCTGTCTCCATCACATAGACGGTACCCCAAATGTGTATTTATTATTATTAATAGACAAAGCATTATTTTTTTCTAATATCTCCCATTAACTGATGTTTTCTTTCTCAATTCTTTTGTACCGCTTTTTTTGTCCCTCTTGTTATGATAAACTTGTAGTTCAACTTTTGTTATATATATTGTTAATCTGTGAACTTCCTCAGTACAAATTTTTATTATTTAAAAAAAAAAAATAATGAGGACAATCTTTCTGGGTGAAGGAATTGTTTCCAAGTTATTTACTAATATCAAAAAATGTTCTCTTTCTTGTGTAGAGTTGTTGCATACCTTTCCCGTGTGCTTGAGGCCGCATTCACTGCACTAGAAGGACTTAACAAACAAGCATTTCTATCTGAATTGGTATGGTGTTATTTATCGTCTATATTTACTAAACATCATCTCTATTCTCCCTGGACATTGTTGCGTGTGTGCAAATGAGTTCCCTCGTGCACATAGAATGTAAACTGAAGTGACGTGCATGTTTAATTTATATTGTTTTGAAATTAATTCTTTTGTGCAAGGATGCAATAACAACATCAAGCAACCTCTTACCGATAAAAATATCATGCAACCTATTCATGTCTATTGTAACTGCTTGCTCCAAATCCATCTTATCAATTTGCTTTGTTGTTTTGAACATTTCCTTTATTACATGTCAGTTACTTTATGTCTTTCAAGAGGAGGCATGTAGCGATTTATTATTATTATTGTTATTATTATTATTATAGTAGAATGACAGTATCTTCTAAAAAGATAACATGGTGATGTTTATTGTTTTAGGGAAACCGCTTGCATAAAGGCCTCCTAAATCATTGGCAGAAGTTCACCTTTAATCCTAGGTAATTCTTCTTGCACTAATTTTTAATTATTGTTAAATTTATGTTCACCTTCAGTGACACAATAGATTGCTGTTGAGAAACTATTAAGGCCGTGCCTTATTTTTGTGAATAAGCAGTCGGTTTCTGTTTGGTAACCATGTATGGAAGTGTTGCTGGAGGTCTCTTCCAATATGATGAGAAATTTAGGTTATATCAACACTAAATGAAACATCAGAACCATCTTCAAGAAAAAAAGTCAATGAAACATTTAGACCACATGGTTTGTAATACTATTTACCATAGCTTATAGCATTCAGTAAGAATGAAACTGTTTGGAGTCCCAAATTCCAGATTCTTTCACTGCCCAGTTTTTGCTTTTAGTACACTTATCTAGTGTAAACTTTTGTTTCCTTCTTGTTATAATGGTTTCCAATGGCCAAAAAGCTGTGTATCACCTGTTGCTGCTGAGTAGACACATTTTGCAGATGAGTTTTTTGTGTTTCTTGTTCCGGTAGGCTCATACAACTTAAGAGTGACTATTTATGGGCTTTCTGTTTTATTTATTTTAGAAACTGCCGGAAGTGACTTTTTCTTTGTATCCCTAATAATCAAGTGAAGTCTATTGGAAAATTTCCTGGAGATTTGATTTGTTGTTTGGTGAACAATGCAGAACTGTGTTTTCTGTTGTGCTCTTTTTATTTTTTGTTTTTGTTTTTTTTTCTTCTCTCCGTTTCATTTATCATTTATATGTGTTCTTCGAAGGCACCATCAAGTCATTTCTTTACTTATATTTTTCTTCACTTTATTTTATAAACTCTTTTGTAGTGGGGGATTGCGCCTGAAACGTGACATAACAGAATATGGAGAATTTGTGCGCAGCTTTAATGCTCCATCTGTTGATGAGAATTTCGAATTGTTGGGCATGTAAGTTGCGCAAGATTACCTTGGATTCCAGATTTTACTCTAGTATTTCTTTCTTGATTCACTAATGATATGTTGATCTCAACTCTTCAGTATGGCCAATGTCTTTATTGTTGCTCCTGAAAGCCTCTCTACTTTGTTTGAGGGTACCCCTAGTATCCGAAAAGATGCGCAAAGGTATCACTGTTATTATTGCTTCTTTTTCCCTATGCATTAAAACTGAGTATTGGGTTACAATTTATTACATGAGTTTTTAGAGGCTAATCACACGCAGATCCTTGGGATACATTTTATCTTTTAATGCATCACTAGAAACTCTATAAAATATGTACTATAACAGTTAGTTTTGAAGTTATAAGAAGGACAAACGCCTTTTCCATTCATTATGAGGTGTGGTTAACCACTAGTGAAGAATGATAGATGACAATATCAGTCTTAAGAGAAACACCAGAAAGGGAACCTTTTTCTTGACACATTCAACAAGGACTTCCTGTCTAGTAGTGTTGTTTTTGCTCGCTGTATATGGCAAAATGTTTATCCATAACCTTTGTGATCATTTTGTACTTTTTGCTGGACTTCTCTTCCTCCTGTGTTGCATCTCTCTTGAAGTTTAATTTTGATTTGGCTGCCAATTCAGGTTTATTCAACTTAGAGAGGACTACAAGAGTGCAAAGCTCGCGGCGAAGCTTAGCTCTTTATTTACAAGCTGATGCGAAACTGCTTGCTGAATGCTGATATGAAATTAACCTTCCCCATTTCTTGGACATCTCACATTAAGATAATAGTTCGGTGAGAGGACCGACAGCTGAAGTTGGATGGTTATTGTAGCATCGGGACAAATTCAGAAACCTGTTGGGATTAAATTTAATGAGTGTAGCTAATGAGCTCATCTTCATGCAGAGATTCGGGTATAGTTTTCTTGTCTAGTTCTTTCCCTATTCCTCTCTCCCCTTTTTGAGTGTATATATTTTTTTTGAATGGGAAGATGCTAAGTTGTATTTTTTTAAGGGTTAATTTATGTTATTTGGTTGACAGTTTTTGTTTTGATCATTGAAGTTGGAAACATCTTAATGTCTGGGTTTGCCTTTGTAAATGATATTCTTTAGGAGAAAATAATAACATTGAAGGGTGATTTTGTTGTATTGCCTGGCTCATTCTTGAATTAAGTAATGTGTTTCTTGTTTTCGAATTTATAAAAATTTCCGTCTGCAGTTGATACCATCCCTAGCCAAGTTTAAGCGTCTCTATAGCCATGGCGTTTTACAGGTATCTCGAACAAAGCTTGTAGTTGCTTTTCAAATTTATATATTGTTATATAGCTATGGATTTTAAAGGGCATTACAAACAATAAAGAAACTTGTGTGGGATGACATAGTGTGGTCGTTCATTCATATCACGTCATATGGTGTAGATCCAGTATATGATTGACCCACCCATGCTATGTGCATGAAAGTTCTCTTTAAATAAAAGTTTGTAGCAGCCTCTCTGTTTCTTTTACCTGGCTCGTCCTTAACCCTATATCATGTTCTGCCTTAGAAATTTAAAGCAGATAATCCAGGACTTTGATGACTTAATATGGTTCTTCAACAAGAGAGAATCTAAAGATTCCTCTCATTTTAATGCGAACGTGATAGTTTTTGGTTGGCTTCAAAGAACTTCACCGATAGAAGAAATAAACATGATGAACCTGTTGACAATAATGACAAATTAGTTGACCTCTATTAGTTGTTAGTATATGGAGTTGATGTACGTGTTCCATTTAAAAATTTGCTTCCATCAGAAAAAGATAGATATAGATTATTATCACTAAGTTTTGCAAGTTATTCAATTTGAGTTTGGGAATTTAGTGAGTGCCATTTCTTGTACACTAGAACACGATAGCCACTAATGATGGGGGCGGTACAAACGAAGGTTGAAATTGAAGTACACCAAGTTCCATGGAATCACGTGGGGGTGCCTCTATTTTTTTCTATTTTTTTTCTAGTGAGTAGTGTGGCACCTCCCAGTCCCACCCACTTTAAAGTGCCTCTATCTCTTGCTAGAATTCGGTACATTGAGAGAGATTGATTGATGAAAGGGAATTTGGTGGAGGATTGGGTTGTCTATCAATTCCTATCTCTTCGATAGCAAAGGTATCCATCATTTTGCATGTCCATTTCCATGTGCCAAACCCATAATCATTCATTCCCTTCCCTATTTCTCTCAAAAGAAAACTAACAAGTGCTAAGATGTTGAGACTTGAGACCACCATATGTAGGGTTTGAGAAAAGCTTTTATGAGGGTGAATTTAAATTTAAAGTAGTATATATATGTATGGTTTAGTTACAATACGAAATATGTTTTGTTAATGGTCAGTTATGTGAGAGAGTTAGTTAGTTTTTGTTTTAATCTAAAATATTACCCTGCAATCAAATAATCTTGTATACTTGTATAGTAGCTCAGTAGCTGAACATATATATGTATAATCTTTTTCTCTTCAGCGCGTACTGATATAATTTACATCAATACGTTGCATGTGGACCATACCACTGACTATGAAGAAGTTTTGATAAGTGCATACATTTTGAGTCAAAATATGTAAATTTAATGACCCACATCCAACGCGCTGATAAATATATATCAGTGCACACTTTGATTTGAATATATATATATATATATATATATATATATATATATATTTGTTTTTTTTATCGATGTTCATTGATATAAGTTATATCAGTGTATTGCATGTGGATCATTGTTTATGGAAAAGTTTTGATAAGTGCATACATTTTAAGTCAAAGTATGTAAATCTAATGGTTCACATCCAATGTATTGATAAAGTTATATCAGTGTGTACTGACTTGAAAATTTCTATATATGTAGTCAAAGTATGTAAATCTAATGGTTCACATCCAACGCACTGATGAAGTTATATCAGTACACATTGATATACGTTATATCAGTGCACACTGATATAAGTTACATCAGTGTGTTACATGTGGATCATTGATTATGAAGAAATTTTGACAAGTACATAACACAAAATTTCAAGTCAGTACGCACTAATATAACTTCATCAGTGCGTTTGATGTGAGCCGTTAGATTTACATACGTTGATTCAAAGTGTATGCACTTATCAAAACTTTTCCATAATTAATGATCCATATGCAGTGCACTGATGTAAGTTATATCAGTGCACACCGAGGAAAAAAAGACTATATATATTTACATATAATTAGACGCAATATAAAAAGTCGGTCTGAAACATAACCCATCCTATTCTGAGTGTTACCTAGATTTTTTTATATTTTTTTATATTTTTTTTAAACATTAGTGAGTTTGTATGAAATTTAACCTTAAAAATTTTGTATGTTTAGATGTTATGAGATTGTGTGGAAGTGAATCCAACTCCATTATCACATTGAATCTTTTGCTTATATTGTTTTGGGTCGTTGATTAAGTGTTATCCCAAATCTTTTGCAATCTCTATTAGGGATGACAATTTGACCCGCACCCGAGGGCACCTGCCCGAATTCGACCCTGTAGGGTCGGGTGTGGATGGTGAATTTACGACCCGCGAACCCGTTTAATAAAAAACTCAGTGGGTTCGCGGGCGGGTATGGGTTAGAAAAACAAACCCGTGGGTTAGACCCGCGAATCCGTATAAATAAAATATTTGTATATAAACATACATAGACATTTGAATTATTTTTGGTCGTTTTATTTTCATAGCAATTATTGTTTTGTAATGTATCAATGAGAAATTAGAAATGAAAATTTAATTCAATTAAGTATTCAATAGGTGATTACATGTGGAAATTTACAAATGACAAATCACGGGTTCACGGGTTCGTTGGTTGTGGGTTTGTGGGTATCCCGTGGGTGAATCATCCACCCATGAACCAACATTGTTTTGCGGGTTCACGGGTGAGGGTATGAGTGCAGCCATAACCCGTGGATTCAAACCCGCCAGCGAACCCGCCAGCGAACCCGCCAGCGAACCCGCTTACCTACACGGGTTCGAGCGGGTTCAAGGGCGGACGTGAGTGAGGAAAATTTTCACGGGTGAGGGTTTGGATTTTATAAAACCCATCTGAACCCGACCAGCTGTCATCCCTAGTCTCTATCCACCATATACTTGACTAATCTTAAAAAAGTAACCAAAAATCTTGAATTCTTGATATGTTCCAATCCTAACAAGATTGAAACGAAGGGGACATCCTTGATTATATATTTATTAATGTCTTGATCGACTAAATGGACCCTCTTGACAGAACCTAAAAGTCCACGAACCAATCTATAGGTCCAGTTTGGTATTGCTACCCCAACTGCTTTTATGGCCAAAAGTGATTCTGGACCTAAGACAGGGTGTTTGGTAAAATCGAGTGGAAGTGCTTTTGGTCACTTTTAGTTTCTCTAAACTGAGTTTTTGAGAAGCTATAAATACATGCTTTTGGATTTTAGTTTCTGTTTTTAGAAAACGCGCTACAGTGATATAAAATGAAATTTTACTAACTTTCCAACTTTGTCCTTGCCTTTAACGAAATTTAACAAAAAAAATTGGACTTATATTTTTGTATAAAAAAAATGTTGTCATAACTGTAAAAAAAATTGGGATAATTAATTCAATAAAGTAGAATAAAAATGAAATAAAGAAATAATATATAATAAAATAAATAAATAAATAAATAAATAAATGAGGCTAATTAATTAAATAAAGTAGAATAAAAAATAGGAATAATTAATTCAATAAAGTACTATAATTATATAACACTTAACACTAAATACAAATAAACATTTAAATTGCTTTTAGTTCTCACAGCACTTTTGAAAATCAGTTTACCAAATACTCAGTTGATTCTTCCCACAGCAATTTCAAAAACAATTCCCCCCACAGCAATTTCAAAAACAAACTGGGCCTATATATACATCTAGGAAGGGAAAAAAAATGTAAAATTAAAATAATCTCTCCCAACTAAATCTAATTTATACCCGTCCTGCAAGTGTTTTTCAATCCGTTTTCGTTTTTTTAAAACAATTTCGAAAACTCTTTCGTTAACCGTTTTTCATTTTATTTTCGAAGAACAGAAAAAAAATGAAAAACAAAACTAGTGTTAAAAATGAAAGATTTGAAAAACACAAAATACTTGTTTTTTGTTTTTATTTTTCATTTTGGTTTTCACATTTTTTTATATAAAAAATTTATTTTTTAAAACTATTAATTGTACTGCGTTTGATATAGTTAGGACAAGACGGGACAAGATTTTTAAATGACCAAAGTGCCCCTCTTATATGTATATATTCCAGAATAATTTATTTCCAACTATAACTAAAAGCATTCATGCAATAATAATTATAATATATTATAATATTATATATTATAATACATTATACATAATATTATAAATGTAGGCGGCAGAGAGCTCCATGACCATCTCATAGATCGTTTTTTACACAGACGGCCTTTCCTCAACGGCCTTAACAGTGAACTTACAAACAGAGATGGATGAAGATCTTAAGCCATAAACTAGTCAGTACGTGGCATTGTTAAACCTGAGTTCATCCTAGCCAGCAATATTCTGGTTCAGGATGTGTCAAGGGTGTCCAGCCGATATACTAGACCAGAAAACAAAATCTGTTCTGATATGCAGGGTCCTCATACTAGGCAAGCATAGAGCATACTGTGATCTTGAAGAATCATAGTTCCAGACATAGAACCGTCTGAAGATTAGGACGAGAGAAACTTTAGAAAGCCATATGAAAATAAACACTCAAGCTTTATTCTGATTTTCTAATGATCTTATAGAGGGGCAAGAGCTTCCTTATATAGGGGAAGGAAGACTTCAGAGAACAAGAGGCAAGCCTATCTTACAAAGGATAAGGCCAGAGATAGAGGTCGACATATTACAATAATTATTTTACAAAAGTCAACAAAGCTGACCTGGCAGCTGGCAAACGCACTAATAATTAAACAGATAAGGAAGAAGAGAAAACTACGGGCTGCTGAGATTACGGTGGAGTGGTATTCGTCGTCAGAGTCAATGGCCCCACAAATGGAACAGGGCCACGTGTCAGTTTGGTCTTGAGAATCCAGAAGGTAGGAATTCTAGAAGGGATGCCAGCTCTTTGCTGGGTCCCGAGGGACATCTGGGAGGATAAAAAGAAAGTCTGTTTTGTCATTGTTGATTTCACAAAGGAAATTGAGGAGAGGGGTCTGGATACTGGTCCGATACAGTGGCTCATAGTCATACGAAGTATCCCACTCGTAGCTTACATTGGAGGTCCAAAGGAGGCGTGTGTGTGGGTTGTAACTGTAGGGCCTGCTAAAAACCCAAATGTAGCATACTTTGGAGGCCGGTTTTGGGTCCATTTTCCAAAGGTGGTACTGGCCCATTAGTTTGGTAAGTTCGGTATGCCAGACAGATAGAGGATTGAACCACTATAGGAAAGTCTGGAGGTTAGGAGAGGTTGGGCTCTTAACGAAGCCATATAATGCTTGAAGGGGAAAAACTATGGCATGATGGAGGAGAACAGATAGGCACCATAGGAACCATAATACCTGGTCAGAATAATAGTAAAATGGGGGAGATATAAAAAGGGTCTGGGAAAGGTTAGCTAGGGTTGGCTAACTGGTGATGGCAACCTTGATCGTTGATCTGGGTGAGATACCTTGGGAGGTATAATTTTACGAAGTCATGGACCTGTTGAACAGAGGGAATATGGCCCGGTGGTAGGGTAGCCATAAATTATGGCTGGAAAGTAGGAGGTGGTGGAACAACAGACAGAGCTATGGAGGATGAGGCCTGTGAGGATATCATGTAAATCAAGGGGATGGGACCAACACGGGAAATCAAGGTGGTGGAGTGAGGCCTTGAAAGCATATCTGAGATGATGTTGTGGTGCCCCTTTATGTGTTTGAAGGAAAAGTCATATCTGGAGAACCAATTCTTGAGTCTCAGGAGCTAAGGATTTGGAGGAAGCTAGTTGTGGAATTCAAGAACCTTCGGAAAGGATGAGTTATCCATTTCGATGATGAAGTTCTTGGTCCTTAGATGGAAATCAAACTTGGAGATTCCATTTCTTACAACAATGATCTCTTTATAAACGGTGTGATAGTGTTTCTGGACGTCTTTGAACTGTCCACTGGCATGGCCACAGTAGTGGCGTTTTCCATTGTATTCTTCAAAGAGGATGGCTCTCCAGAAGTGGTCACTGGTATCAGTCTACAGGATGAGTTGTCCCGAAGAAGGGATATGCAGAGGGAGAAGTTTTCGAGAGACATTCTTTAGCTGAGCCACTGCCTCGGAGTGGGAGGTATCCCACTGAGGGGGATCCTTCTTGAGAAGTTTGGACAAACTTGTAGTGTAATGGCTTGCTTGTGGGATAAAGTCTCTGATATAATTGACAATGCCAAGGAACTGTTGGACCTGTTTTTGTGAGAGGTTCGAATCTGAAAAAATAAGAAGCTGTCTTGCCAAGTGAGGCCCGGGAACATAGGACCCATCTTTGATCTTCATGTCAAGGAACTCAATTTCAGTAACACCAATTGAGCTCTTCTTATTAGATAGCATGATTCTATGTTTGTCAATGATCTGGTGAAATTGTTGTAGGAGTTTATCATGTGAATTCTTGTCGGGCGAAAATAGTAGGATGTTATCGATGTATAGCAGGACAGTATGGAGAATAGAATGGAAAATCCTAGTGATGGCCTTCTGGAAAAGTGAAGGGACTGTTTTTATACCAAAAAGTAGGACTGTCCATTGGTACTGTGCATTCGGGAGGCAGAAAGCCGTCTTGGGTCTGTCATCAGGATGGATACCAATTTGCCAGAAGGCTCCTTTCAAGTCAAACTTGGAGAAAACATTGGGTCTAGAAAGTTGGGAGAACAACGTATTGGCTCTGGGAACTGGGAACTTGTCATCGAGGAGGAAGATATTGAGAGGCTTGTAATCAATTACGAGCCTTTTATTTCCTCTGAGTTGTTCAGACCTCTGTTCTACGTAGAAGGCTTGGCAGGCCCATTAAGAGGAGGTGGCCTCTATCAGGCCTTGTCTGAGGAGATCTTTACATTCGTCAGTGGTTAGGGATAGGTCCGAGGGGGAAATTCATGAGTGAGTAGCTTTCGTTGGGTTAACATCTTCATTGAGTTTGAAAGGGAGTCTAATGAAAAACTCAGGGTTTTTCCACAGTGGGTGAGGATGTTTGAAGTCTGCATGGCTGTTGGTGCAGAACTGTATGAGCTTCTCTTGAATTTGCTAGAAATCTGGATTGATAATGGAAAGGGGGAAAATCTTAGGGATGTCGATGAAAGGTTTGAATTCCCTCTTGTATCGGATCCCATTAGGGAGGATCCTAATGGTTCTGGATTGGCTATAGATGTCCCATCCAATAAGGATATCCTTGTCTGGAAGGGGGGTTCCAATGACATGGGCCCACAGGGTGAACGAAGGGAAAAACTGTATGCCAACTTTGTGCTTGGATATCAGGTAAGTATTGAAGATTTGTCCATCAGCTGTAAGAAACTCATTTTTTTCTTCTTTCCAGGCATCTGAAGGAAGGACGTTGGGATTCATCATTGAGGAATGTGCTACAGTATCGAAATAGGCAATGACAGGGACTGGCTTGGAGTATTTTGTTGTTAGAATCTGAATCTTGACTTGTGGGCCAGTACTACCATTAGTGGTGGTCTGGTAAACTTCTGAGGGGGAATCAGGATCTGTATATCCTGTATGTTCTGAGGAAGTAATGGAGTCGTCTAAATCTTGGACCATAAAAGAGGTCAACTGGTTAACATTTTTTTGTTATGAGAAGAAAGACTCAATATCTGCATCTGAGGGGATATCATCAGCGACATGTCTAAGCTGTTGAATGAGCTTAGCAGAGTTTGCTCTTTTATTAGGACATTGCTTGGCATAGTGACCCTCTTGTCCGCAGGCAAAACACTTGTTGGTCTTGTTCCATGATCTCCTGGTTTTCTTCTTGTAATATTTGTATTTCTTATTCCTCCTGGGGGTTGAGGAATTCTTTTCCTTTCGGGGTTGGTTTCTGGTAGGTCGTCTTCTGTAGCACCTATTTGCTCTGCAGTTGCAGTGTTCAGTGAAGTTGCATTTGAGATGATAGGTGGGAGGAAATTCGCAGTGCCTATCATATTTTCTACCTTCTCTGATCATCTTTGTAAAAATTCTTTGGGTAGCACAGAGTTTGTCTAATGCAGTGTGGGTATACATGTGGATTTCTCCTAGAGTAATGTCTCGTAGGCTTTTGCCTGAGAATTCAATCAATCTTTAAAGTTCTCCCTGAAGCTCTGTAGGAAGAGAGTTCAGGTACACCTGCCTCAAGGTTTCATCGTTGATTCTGCCGAGTGCATGGTATCTGAAAGACATGCGCCTGTATTGGTAATCTATGTCTCTTTTGTCTAATGAGCAGACTCGCATTTCGAAGAACTCTTGTCTGGTCTGTTTGTAGATTTGGGAGGCATCTCCGAGGAATTCTCGAAAGACTATTCCCATTGATAGAGAGACAGATCCACATCGAACCAATTGAAGTTGCCTGTATTCTCCAAGGGCTTGGTACCAATCTCTGAGAGATCCAGTGAACCTGGAGACAAATTCTCTTAAGATGGACTCTGTGTTGTTATCTCGTTTTGCTGTCTGCAGGTCGAGCCAGACGCTCATTTATGACATCCTTTTTCTCCATTGTCGGGGAGCTAGGTCATCAAAATTAAACCAGGGGCCATTTGTAGGTTTCTGAGGAGGTGCCTGGTTCCTGGGCCTTTGGTCAGACGGTTCATCGACCATAAGAGCTGGTTCCTCAGAGGTTTCATTTGAAGATTCAGATGTGTCAACTGTCTGAATGGATGGTTGAGGGTCAGCTCTGGTAGCCAAGTATATCTAGCTGGGATCTGGTAATGCATCTGGGTCTGAGTAATTAGCCTGATCTGAGGAATCTGGGGAATACGTTTCCCACGAAGAGGGGGAATCATAAGAGGATTCAGTGGGTTCTGTAGGATTGTAAGAGGTTCCTGAAGAGGAAAACTGGTGAGAAACTGCATAAAAGACATGTTTTCGGTGATCTAGTGGCGAATGCTTGTGAGTGCCTGGTGCTTTCTTTTTTCGAGAAGATGTTCCTTTCGTCCTGCTAGAGGATGGCTGTTCCAGATGAGTGGATAGAGGTGGATATTTTTTGAAAAGATCTCTAGTTGATTTGAAAAACTGGCTATGGTCAGGGGGCCTGGAAAGAGGTGGTGGCGACTGGGTAGGGAAAATCAAGGATGTAGAGTAGGGATGTGGTCTTGGGATATAAGGTGTGCTAGTGAAGTGGTCTCGAGTTATCTGGTCTAACTGGTCCTTGATTTGTCTGATTTCTCTTTCCTTGCTGTCAAATTCAGGGCCAAAATATCCTTGGTTGATGTACTGGTGAAGATCAACATCTAATCGGGAAACCCTCGACTGTAAATCTGTATACATGTTGCGCAGAGTTGAATCGAGATGTTGGAGTTGGTGGTCATGTTGGGAAACATGATATGAAACTTGGTCAATCTTTTGGTCGATAGAGTGAAGAACTCTATTCTGGACAGTGGCATTACGAGTGTGCCAATTGAGGACTTGTTCAGCCTGAGAGGGTTGCTTGAGTGATCCATCAGGTAAGACCTCAGTAGACTAGATGAATGACCTGAAGGATAAATTCCTTTCTGGGTTTAAGGAGGACTCCAAAGGTAGGAAGTCCTTATCATAGCTGGAGGCCATGAAGCAAGGAATGATAGCCGGAGTAGGAGGCAGTATTTGCTCTGTTGACTCATCCAGAAGTAATCCTTCATCTTTTAAGATTTAGAGGGCTTTATCATAGATAGAGAGAGACTTGCTTTTTATTTGTTGTAAACCAATCCAAGGACTCTGAGGATCCTTAGGGTCTCTGTGAGAGCGAATGGGTTTACAAGGTGATCTCACAGGTTTGTAACAAGCTCTGCATTCACAGTCAGAGTCGTACATTTCTGGGTCAACGTCCCATATGAAATGACCGTTGATCTTGTCTGTATAAACAGGAGTTCCATCGGGTTCGAAGCAGTGGATTGCAATTTCCTTTTCAGTTGTGACAGGCATGATCACGAGGACCTGGAACACAGGAGGAACACTAGGTGATGTTTTTGTGGCAGGGGTGCTGGTTACTTGTGTCGTAGAAGTGCAAATTTGCTTATAAGTAGTCTGGATGGATCCATCCACTAACTTGGTGAACTTGGTGTCTGTGGCGACAACAGGAACGATGTTTTGAAAGGTCTTCTCATAGTTAGTGATCCACTTAAGAGGCATGATTTCTGTGAGCTTTTCCCTGGGCAGTTGCTTAGGAATCTGGATGATAGTGGGGACTTCATCTTCTCTTTCAGCTTTTATGAAGATGGTATCTCCAGTATGTCCAGGGATGGGAAGATCAAGAGCATGATCTTGAAGCCTGTAAGCAATCTGGTGGTGCAGTGTTGTCATATAGTAATTTGGCATCATAGGAGCTCCTACTATTTGAAGTTGAATTTTGAGATAGTTGTGAAGGTTCAAGTCCCTGAGTGGGATGTTGAAATTAGGATAGTAGGTAAGCGAAATGCTTCCTGCATGAAGAGTTGATAGGCACGTTCCGATGATTGCATGTTCGTATTGTTTGTAGATGGTGTTGAGGAGGGCAATCCTCGCCTTGACTGGTAATCATTTCCTACCATGTAGGGTAAGGATTATCCTTATGGCTCCGATGTGCAGATGAGAGTAACCTTCTTTGATCCATTTATCGATTAGAGGTTGACCAATTTCTAGGTCAACATATTGCTCGGTTGTGGAGGCTGGGATCATGCAATTATCCAAAGCAGTAGATTGGATATATTCCTTTATCGGAGGAGAACGGTGTTGAACTAGGGCAGTGACTCTTCCGGAGAGTGATCTGCTACGTTTAAACACAATATAAGGGTTCAACAAGGGAAGAGCGGTTTCAGTGATCTGTGCGGATTCTGAGATATGGGTGTATTCAACAAGGTTATGTATTTTGTTTGTTTGAGTTTGACGAATATAAATAGCAGCAGAAAGTCTAGCGGGAGTGTTATCAGATATGTTGTTTGCCATTGTTTTGAAAGTCCTTATCTTCGTCTATAAAAAAAAATATTATAATTATTTATTTTAAATTTAAGAGTTTAGTTTTGATTAATTTATTTTTTGATATGTTTTTTTTGAATTAATTTTTGATATGTTACTTTTGTTTAATTTAAAAATTACAATACAAAAATTATATTGGTTAATTATTTAATCAATTTATTTATAGTTATAATAATATTAAACAGAATGTCAAAATTAAACTGCATTGCAAATTGCAAAATTAATTTATAAGATGAAACAAAAATGATTTAGCTAACAACCCATATGTGGGTAATAGTTCAAAACTGGTATCATAATTTGTGTTAAATAAGAAGAGCTGTTAATCTTAACCCATATATGTGTAAATATCCAAACTATTTTACTTAACTAGCCACCAAACCATTTTAAGTTAACCATGATTGATTCTCATTCCCTCAAGCTTATCAAGAATTGGAGAAACAGAAGGAAATAGAAAGAGACTGCAACAGGGAGGGCAGAAAAAGAGAAAACAACCAGTTATATCCAATGCAAAACAAATGTTTCACTTATTTAGCTGTTTGGAAGAAATTAAAGAAATATTCAAGAGGGAATTAGCATTGTAATAGATTATTCATTACCCTCAATATCCAAGTCACCACATCCCACAGCAAGTTCTTGTGCCTTCTCATATGCCACAACTAGCATTCTAAGATCCAATTCATATTAAATTTGAATTTATGTAAGTAACGCAACCCCAATAATTCTAAACTTCTACTCACTAATAAAAGTCCGCCTTCATCCATAGGAGGTAAATTCACAAGAGATGGCTTCACTAACAATTTGTCCAGAATGGCTGTAACTCTTTGCTCTAAAACTCGCTGCATGCAACGTTTAGAAAAACAGTCACTATTATGGAAAACTTATAGCAGTGCATCATTCTTAGATTTGAATGTGTGAATTAATATTATTCGATATAATCAAAAACGAATTCGGATTACCGTTCACCATCGAAAATTCGAATTCCAGCGGAAGCGGGATCGAACACCTGGAACTGAATCACCGGTCGGAGGACGATCACATCATCGGAAAGTCCCCTCTGATCACAATGCATGTTAACCACACTTTGATTATAGATGGGAGAAAATTCTACAGATTTTCTCTACATCTGTTACTTGTATATTCTCTGTATTTTTGTATTCTCTGTTGAACACATGCACGCATGCACACATACATTCTGTGTTGTTCTTTGCACTGCACAACATACATATACACAGCTTTGCTTTTCCCATGCACATACAATAATGCTTAGACACAGCCACACACACATTCACGTTATTGTGTGTCTTACTATTTCTCCGTTGTTATGTGTCAAACACTGATGTATGTATATAGCATAAAATTGCTCATTGGGCTTATGTCATAGGCATGGGCTTGGGCTTGGCCCACTTGGGTGTACAATGGGTCTCCAACCCATACCCAAATATACCAATATCTCCCACTCGCACAAGTGGGGCCAACACAGTTAAGTTACCACAAGCCCATCATAAGTGCAACCTTATTAATCAACATCTGCCACCCCCTAAATGGCGTTAGATGTGATATATAAACAGGAGCCTTTAAAACATTTTAAACACAAGTATTATCATCATTATCAAAAGTGTTCATACGGGTAAATGCATCGTGTGACCTATGAACAATCAATATATATATATAAAGAGCTAACAATCTCAAATATAAATTCTCTATTTACAAGAGATAATTTTGTTCATTATTGTATCCTAGATTTAATTTATAATTTTTATCAGTCTAAAGCATACTTGATCCCTCAAAAGCTATGCTTGACTTTATCACATTTCATGTATTCACAATTGTAACAAATACAATTGGTTGACCGGTGAATACATAAGTCAGATAAAAATTCATTAAATCTTCCCATTTCATCTCTATCTCTCCGTCTCCAGAACAACTACTACCCTAGACGTGCCCCGTAGGCTGAATTATCATAGCCATGGAAATAACACGCTAAAGGTGCTAACATTATCCTGTCACTTCAAGATAAAGTGAATGGTCATAAGGACACTGTTTGAAGTTAACGTAAAACTTCAATGGAACTTACACAATGAGGAAACAGGGATTCATTTTCTCATTTTCCACATCGGTCACAAATAGCACGCGTGGTATGAAACACGTGTTACAATGAATTTCATTATAAATAAGAATGCATATGTCTTTATATTATTCACTGTACAGATCTTAGTCTAGTCATAACTCTCGTGACTAACTTGAGTTCTTAAAAGCTCGCCTATCTTTGGCGCCACATTAAGATCTCATAACTGGCTTGAATCAGGTGTCAATGATAGTGGGGTCTATCATGATCAGTTCTAAAATATATTAGTATATTTATTGTGAACCTCATCTTGACAAATTCAAGGCGAAATATTCATATATACTAGCTCCGCGAGAATATATCATACATATTCTCTAATATATATGTGCCTCATCTTAGCTTGCTATCTCAGCAACTGAGGCGACCGCACGTGTAAGAATGCTGGTCTCAACCTGAAGACATATTTCTATTACATTATGTGTATAAATATGCTAGCATTAACGGTAAATTCCCTTACTATTAAAGTTATATCATAATCCTCTCAATCTAGGATTATATTGATATACATTTACCAATCTTGTAGCATAATTTCTATTGGGCATTGTACATATCACAATGTACACTTATTAGTTAGTTGTATTTTAAAGGTATGTCATAATCCTCTTGACAGCATCTCAATGTTGTAATCAAGGATTATATTGGTGTCCACTCACCAATCTTACGACGTAACTAATGATAGACTTTGTACATATAACAATGTATATGAGACTCTGTATGGTACTAACATGGGGAACTTGTAATTAATAACTTGATCTTATGGAGTTTCAATGTACACATTGAGGATAAGAGTTTGTAATTTCACAATGGGAGTATCTATGAGCCTATAATTGCTCATTTCGAATCAACTATTACTCCTAATATATATAAGCCACATTGCTCATATAAAATCTCAAAGAAATTTGAGAATTACCATTTCATTATGGTTTTACAAACTCTTCATTATTTCTAGCTAAGACATATAGTCCACATATATAGATAATATAAAAATTATCCTTAACCTGTTTAGTGTACTTATCATGGCTATCTTTAGTCATCAATAATCTGTAAGACATTATAGCTTGATGAAATAAAAGATACTACTTTCTAGAGGATTGTTTCAAATCATACATTAATCACGCAAGCACACTTATGCGCTTTTGATCTTTTGAAACGAAAAATTTACAGGCAACTCCATGTAAATCTCTTCCTCTAGTTCTCTATCGAGAAGTACAATCATTACATCCATCTGATGTAATTTCAGGTTCAAATATGTGACTAGTGCTAGAATGAGGCGTATAAAAGAAAACTTTACTTCCAAAGAATAAGTTTCTTCATTTGCGATTAATCACGCCTTATACCTCTCATTAGTACTTTCCGCATTACATATGATATATATGGAATCCATACGTTCTTAACGGTCTAATGACCAGGCTGTAAGTGAATCAAGTCCCGGACATGATCACTTTTCTATACTCCATCTCATCTTCCATTGCTTTCATTCATATATTCACTTAGTAGATATAAGTGATAGCTCAATTCTAAAATCTTTGGCTCATCACTGTCAAGTGAAGTAATCATCAAAAATCCCCTTTCAATCTTCGAAAGATGAAATGGGATAATTTGGTGATTATGTTCACTAGTTGGTAAATTATTACAGTGGCTGATTTAACAGCTGTTTCACTCCTGATTTAACAGCTGTTTCACTCCCACTAAGGATGAAAGATCCATGAGGATTTCTACTCCTATTCGGGTGTAGATTTCCACTTTCACTCCCACTAAGGATGAAAGATCCACTTAGAATTCCACTCCCACTAGGGATGGAGGATCAAGTTAAATTTTAATTTACCGTTACTCGCATATTAACACAGATCATCTAATTCTAAAATTAGATATCTATATTAAATTCACTTCTACTAAGAAATTCATTCTTTAATAATGACATTTTGTGATTCAAATTCAGTCACACTTCTATCTAATTATACACCGTCGTTTATTTAATCCTTTGAAATGCACAGAGTATCAAAATAAAGATACAACTTCTCTTCTTGCATCCAATTTCTCATTTCTATAAGATGGATTATAAACATAATCTGCATACCCCTAGGACTGTAGATTAGTCAGACCAGGCTACCTACATGTCCAGAATTCATATGGTGTAGAAGTGTTTGATTAAATGGAACATGATTAAGAAAGTAGGTATCAATTATCTTATCTTTTAGTAAGATACTAAATAATTCACATGCACCATCATAGACTTAACCATTTCCAACAGTATTTAATTCCTTATTTCCGCTACACAATTTGTTGCGAAATCCTAGGAATAAATAAATATCTTTTTATATCTTTCTTATTAAACAATTCCTTGAACTGTTCTGAAAGATATATACGTACTCGGTTTATTCTTTAAAAAACTCAAAAAGTTTATCATCTAATATGATCCTCTACCAAACAATCTGAATGCAATCCAATACTTTCGATTTATGAGAGATCAAATAGATATGACTGAGACATCTAAAGATATTAATGAATGTAACTAGATAAGAAATTTCAATCTAGTCTTTACACTCATTCAATCACAAATGTAATAATGAATTAGTTGTAATGAAATTTCTGATCTAGTTCTTTATTAGATGGTGTTCTAGTTGTTTTTCTTACTGGATAATTTGCATGACCTTTAAGATAAATAAGTTCAATTAGTCCTCTTTGACTAATATACTCATTCTATCTAGTCAACATGACTTAATCTTGCATGTAAAAATATCAGCACCATTACCATTGTAATGATTGGAAAACAAACCAAATTATAACCGTCTCTACTGACCTATAATTCTATAAAACCATTAAATTATCAAGTACCATATGAATATGATTCTAGCAAATTATATTCATATAACCATCATGATCATTAATGATAACCCGAATCAATGAGGATAACCACGGACATTAAAAACCCAGTTAGATCTCAAGTGTATATTAGAACATCATGGAGTCTAAATTTAGGCTACCATGCAAACCCAGTTTGTTGGTACTAAACTCCAAAAAAATGTTCTAACACATATACATCTTGTCTCTAATAATCTAACTATACTCAAAGTGTGCTTTACAGTTTCTTGTTGGATGGTATGTCTTCACTTATCCACCATCCACAATGGACGAGATTCAAAAGAAACTACCTAACTAGAAACTTAAGCATAACTTAAAGAATTCTTGAGTTTTATGAGTCGAAATGGCCCAGTTTGTCACAACGTCAACAAGCTATTTTAGTTTTATCCTTCCTCAATTCATTATCCCTAAACTTCTTGCATATTCCAATATAGGATTAAGTGGTTATGACTTTATTCTCTTCTCCTTTTGGAATAACTATTTCCACTAAAATGCCCAAAACTTAAAAGTTTTGTACAAGTTGGAATCTTTCAAATAAAATTGGCTAGAAGCCTAAGTCGCATTTAGGCGCTCATATTCTACTACTAAAATGACGCGATCGAAACGTGTCATATTAATTTTATATTTTCCAACTATCAAAAGAGATCAGATCATTTGGGCGGTGTATCATGTTTTATATTCTTATTGGAGGCTACCACTAATTTTGACGCTTCTTATAAGTACTCTAAAACTTGATACCGTACATACTAAATTTAGTACTAAAAATTCTACTAAAAATTTCTCTTCAAGACAAAACTCTGAAAGGTAAACCACTTTACTTAAATCATATTGTACTTGTAAAACATACATGTGAAATTACTATTTAACTTACTCCGCAACATGATGCGAGTAATTTAACTTATAGCTTGATAAGCCTTCACATCTTGTATGTCGAGCAATAAGTACTATGCCGAAGTTCAGTCATGATTCATGTTATAGTCTCAAGAGTTTCAAACTCTTAAAATACACTAAATCTTTTCGTATCTATTCCCTAGATTACAAGACTTAGTTTATCGCAATCAAATTAGCCACAATATTATAGATATATAATCTATATTTTATGCTAATCTATGTAGAGACATACAATCTACTATGCAAGCATATTAATTTTCAAAAATACACACGTTTAATTTTGCTGCAAACGCTGACCGAACCAATGATGAAACAATTTAAGGAACAGAATCGAAAAAGTCGTCAAAGCGTCTAATTACCATCCGTTTCCAAAAATTTAATCATCATTAATTTAGTACTTTGCTCAAAATTCTAATTCTAATTCTAATATTGTACTCAACAATTTAAAATTCCAAACAAGTGATCATATAAATAACAGAAGAATACAATGCACAAGTCCCAACAAAATATTTTATGGGTCAAACCGTTTTTACTACAAAGTAAATAAACCAAAATTATTTACTATATAACGGTTTATTAAAACCATAGTATTTTTCTCAAAATACGTGACTTTGCATGCTATTCATTCTATACTTTTCATACTTATATCGATCATCACCGAGAAA
This sequence comes from Dipteronia dyeriana, assembly GCA_032871835.1. Classification (NCBI taxonomy): domain Eukaryota; kingdom Viridiplantae; phylum Streptophyta; class Magnoliopsida; order Sapindales; family Sapindaceae; genus Dipteronia; species Dipteronia dyeriana. The sequence continues at coordinate 98,077,735 of CM065299.1, read as the reverse complement.
GACTCTCTGAGTCTTCACAACTCATCTAATTGTCATTTTCTCAAAATATTTGATCATCTTTCGCATGTGCAATAACTCATGTGCCTAGCACTATGAATATTCATTGCGGATGTAGTAGATCGCCTCACATTCCCAAGAATGTAACGCTTCTCTACGATTTCTAGTTCACACGCTATATGACCAAAATACATCGTGGTACCTTACCCTAGCTTTTCCAACCTTATAGATCTATTAACTCTTCGAAAAATTTCATTAAAAGACTATCTACTGCATCTCTCCACATAAAAGCACGAGTCATTGACTGCGGCTATATGTCATTAATAAGATTCATGAAATCTTCTCCATTAAGACATATGAGATAATGCAGATTTATTCTAAAAATTTTCTAACTCATTTAGAAAAATTTATCTTTTAATAATCTTATACATTTCCAATGTATATTCTAATCAAACTTTTTTTTTTGATTGCATAATTAATTAGACGGAGAATTTTAAACGAAGGCCTTTCAATATCCATAGCTCCCACTGAAGCTAAATTTCGGTGGTCAAATGTTTCGCAGGAAAATTCCATGACCGTTAGAAAACAATGCTAAAAGTCCTACTGGAAAAATCAACGGTTGTCGAAAATGCCACCGGAAACCATCTTTGACATCCGAATCGGAAACTGTTACCAGAAACCGCACCGGAGACTGTCATCAGAAACAGTGCCAGAAACCTAAACCAAAAACTGTCACCGAAAAACATGCTAGAAACTGTCGGTGGAATCCACAACAAAAAATGCACTTGAAATCGTGCTTGAATCCGTCTTATTAAAAATCCAATTCAGAATTTATTGGGCATTAATTCAGCTCCCATTGGAGTGAAACACATCGATGGAATTAATAATTTTAAAAAATTGATTTTTTTTTTTAAATAAAATTTTAAAAATATTTTTTTTTCGCCGGTAAACCGCTATCGGTTGCTGGAAAACCACTTATGGTTGCCGGGAATCCGCCTTTTGGTCACCGAAAAACATCGTCGGAACTATTCACTGATCGTCGGAAACGTCGCCTGGAATATCACCGGCTGCCAGAAGGAGTACCGAAACCGGAAACCGGTCCGGTCGGTGATGATGTGGCATCAGTAACTTTTCCGGACGTCTGAAACAATAGCCGGAAACTTTCCCGGTGGCCGGAAACCGTCGATGGTTTCCTTCAAACACATAGACGCCACATGTCAATATTTGAATGGACCACTTGTCACAAAAGACAAATGAACCGCCACATGTCATCTTCTGGTGTGTCCACGTGTCAACACCAGAACCACTCAAGCCTTTTATGCCCAACGGCCACTCGCGCCGGAGGAGATTGTGATGCACGCGCCGTCTGCCCATAATTTCCCGATCACGGGATTACCACCATCAGACTCTAAATGTAATTTTAATTCCATTTATGCCCTTAATTATGTCGTTTGGGTTAGGGGTGAAATACACTCTTCGATCATAGGAGAGTGCAACATGTTCTTCATGTTCTTCACCCATATTCAAGAATAAACAATTTTCCAGAATTTTGATTTCAATTGTAAATATTCGAAATCGTTTTTCTCCCTCGTTTCTTAACCAAATTATGCAAATAACCTAACGTTGGAAAGCTATCGAAAGGCTCTATCTAATGGTACCATGATCGCAAAGAAACAAAAAAGTGACAATAAAATTCGAACCCCATAACAATCACGGGTTTCATTTTTTAATTCTTCAAAATTCTCTTAATTTTAAAGATAAATCATGGCAAGAATCTCCAGAACATATAATCACATATATATATGTATACAATCATGCCATCTAAAACGAAATATAACAAGTGCGTGGTGTTATGCCATTATTGAATTGTGAAGCAATCAAAAACGTGAAAGATAATTCTTAAGCATGACATTTTAACCAGAATACAATCACAATCATGCTCTGATACCAATGTGAATTAATATTATTCGATATAATCAAAAACGAATTCGGATTACCGTTCACCATCGAAAATCCGAATTCCAGCGGAAACGGGATCGAACACCTGGAACTGAATCACCGGTCGGAGGACGATCACATCATCGGAAAGTCCCCTCTGATCACAATACATGTTAACCACACTTTGATTATAGATGGGAGAAAATTCTACAGATTTTCTCCACATCTGTTACTTGTATATTCTCTGTATTTTTGTATTCTCTGTTGAACACATGCACGCATGCACACATACATTCTGTGTTGTTCTTTGCACTGCACAACATACATATACACAGCTTTGCATTTCCCATGCACATACAATAATGCTTAGACACAGCCACACACACATTCACGTTATTGTGTGTCTTACTATTTCTCTGTTGTTATGTGTCAAACCCTGATGTATGTATATAGCATAAAATTGCTCATTGGGCATATGTCATAGGCATGGGCTTGGGCTTGGTCTACTTGGGTGTACAATAATTCTCCAACCCATACCCAAATATACCAACAGAATGTAATTCACAAGATCTGAAAAAAAAATGAAACAAATGAAGATCAATTTCCCTGCTTGGTACCTGAACTAAAATACTCATGACATAATTAGGAGAAGGGAATACTGCTGTAATAGTGGCTGATTCTTTACGCACGGTATCTGCAACACAAACAAACATAAAAACAAATCCATTGAAGTTCAATTCCTGGCATTATGATCAATTATTAACCTCCAAACCTGTAATTTCTTTGTACAATGAAGAAAGTCAACGAGCAACATTACTGGGACCAGGGCCGGCTCATAATAGGATCAAACTCAGCCATTTGTTGGGCCTCCCAAATGCCCAAATCAATTTATTTTTATTTTAGGGTCTCTCTCCTCTGTACCCAATATATTTAAAAAGGTTCCAATTTTTATTAACATCATTAAATGGATGAGTTCAAAATATCAATCCTAGAACTAGCTTGAGAACCCTGATCACCCAGAACTAGTCTGATGTCAGCAATCATGACTTACACATCAATTAACATAGGGCGTGTAGCCACATAATGTTGCATGGCACTGGTACCTCTGTTAAACTGCATTGCAAATTGCAAAAGTAATTTATAAGATGAAACAAAAATGATTTAGCTAACAACCCATATATGGGTAATAATATTAAACAGAATGTCAAAATTGATATTTCAATTTTTGATAGTTTTTAGTTAATCTACTAAACGTATTTTTTCCGTTTTTATTTTCAAAATACAGCTTTCAGTATATACTACTAGATGCGTTTTCAGAATTCGAAACTGAAATAAAAAATACTGTTTTTATTTTCATTTTTATTTTCAAAAAACAACAATTAAAAAACGTTTACAGGATGGGTCCGTGTGTTTGGTATGAAGAGTAACATGGAAGGAAAGAACAAGTGGAAGGAAAAATTGATAGGTGAGACTCATCCATTTTAATCCTCCGAAAAGTGGGGAGAAAAGGGTTAATGATTTTGGTTTTAAAAGAAAATACAAATTTACCATTTTTTAATTTACTTAAAATTTATTTTTTATAACAAATTTATAAAACATAATATATTAATTTATATATATAATGGGTTACAAAATTTGAAATCATTTTGTAAAAAAAAAAAGTTTTATTCAATATTATTTAAATTATATTTATTTATTAAATATAAAAATATATAATAAATAAACTATAATATAAGGGTAAAATAGTAAAATTGATAAAAAAGGATTTTCTATCTAATATTTTTTCCTTCCTGTTTACCAAACAGCTCAAAGGAAAATTATTTTTCTTTCATTCTCTCATATTTTCTATCCCTCTAAATCTTTATATTCTTCTTTTTTCCTTCCTATCAAATATACCCTTACCAGATTTACAAGAAAAATGAAAAAATAAAATAAAATGTATATTTGTCTCGCTTATTTGTTTAGACTTTCGACATAGAAAATATTAAAATATTAAAATATTAAAATATTACAGTTCATTTATTCACTCACCTGAAGGGCAAAATCGTCACGGTAGAAATAAAAATGAATTCTTTGTAGTCCGTTTGCTTGCTCTGGGAGTCTGGGTCGATCTACCCAACTAGGGGTGGGCACCAACCCGCCAACCCAACTCAACCCGATCCAACCCGACTTGATTGGGTTGGGTTGGGTTGGGTTGGGTTTGGTTGGCAAAATATAACCCAACCCAATCCGACAACTCGATATTAATAATAAAAAATAAATTAAATAATTTTATTTAATATTATAAAATCTCATTTTTAAAAAATATTTAAAAAGTTTACTCATGCATCATTTATAATATTATAAATGATAAATATAAATACATAATTATATTTTATACCATAAATATATAATACATTTATTAAAAACATTCGATTATATTATCTTCGTCTTTTGTATTAATTGGCACATCCTTAATTATACTTTTAAATGTATTTTTTTCTTAGGATTTGATTAAGAATTTAATAGAAAAAAGTACAATAATTGTATATAAACTCAAACTATTATGTTGATTGAAATAAATAATACATTATCCAACTACGAGTTATTTGATAAGGTGATTATAATTGTAAAAGTGATGGGAGACTTAGATGGAGGCTTCCCAAGTTGGATAAATTGTTATATTTTTATCTTTTTTAATTATGCAACAAATATTTAAACAATTTGTATTATATGTGGTGATTTGATTTATATGTTTTTAAGAAATCTAAACTTAATGTGGTGTGATATTTGAGTGAAAAATTATTTTAAATTTGAATTTTGATATAACAAAATTCGATTTCAAATATATTTTTTCTATTGAATTTAAAAAGTCCAATCCGATAAATATTAGATTGGGTTGGATCGTTTAAAATTTACTTTGGATCGGACCCGAAAACGCCCGCTCATAGATGTATAACCCAACCAAAGCTATCAAAAACCCAAAAAAAAGGAAAAACAAAAAAACAAAAAACGCAAACGATCTGTGTAATCGTCTCTGTTCCTCTCTCGCTCGCTCATTCATTCCCCGAAGAGGTGCGATTTCTTTCTCTCAAGATCCATCACGAAAGTATATTTTATCTTCTCTCGTTTTTTATATTTATAGACCTTTTTTGGTTCTCGCTAGGAATAAAGTTGAATTAGTTTTATGGAGGGGTATATTACTGTAATCAATCAATCTTACAATGGACTGATTCGGTAGAATTTAGAAGTTAAGCTGATTACTTTCTAATAAAATCTCTTGATTGGCGTTTCTTGATCATATAAAGATATCAATTAAGTGAATTATTACTGGTTGAACTTTACACGGCAAGACGCTAATTTCTAATTTCTGATTTCTGATTTCTTTGGTAATTGTGTTGGGCTCATTGTTAGAGTTTACTAATAGATGCATGTTAATAGAAAATCTTGGACGAGTTCGTTTTCGGCTAGGTTTTTTTTTTTTCTGTTAAAAGTCGCATGCAATGTGATGCAATTTCAAGCTTGTTGTTGAATGCACCATTGACACTGTTGTTATATGCTGTTGATTGTGAATGTCTTGAACCAGATGAAAGAGAGTAGATATGGAATCAGCAAAGATATGATTTCGAAATCAGCATCGGGTAGCTCTCTTCCACTTATTCTCGATATAGACGACTTTAAGGTATTTATTTGGACTTACATCATCACTTATTTACTCTTGGTTTGGTGTTCATTTTATGATTACACTGTTAGTTAAGTTATAGTGATAACTCTTTTTAGTTACGCGCTTAAACAAACTTTATGATAAACTTTCGTTGTGTAGGGTGACTTTTCTTTCGATGCACTATTTGGGAACTTGGTAAATAAGCACCTACCATCTTTTCAAGATGAAGAAGCTGATTCAGTGGATGGAAGTGGAACCAATGTTTTATCAAATGGGCATCTTAGAGTCCCGTCAGATGCAGCAAAATTTGCACAAGGACCGCCATCCCCTTATTTCCCAGAAGTAGATACTCTTTTAACTCTGTTCAAGGATTCTTCTAGGGAGTTGATAGACCTTCGGAAACAGGTATAATTTAGGCTTTTTGACAATAACATGGTCATTGAGATTTTATGTTGAGGTTTTTTTCTTCTTCATGATTTCTGTTTTAGATTGACGGGAAACTTTACACTCTCAAGAAGGAGCTTTCTGTCCTAGATTCTAAGCATCGTAAGACACTTGCTGAGGTTAGTTACCTTTGAGTCATTTCAAGAAATACCCTGAATGAAAGACACTCAATGAATCTGGGTGTTATTTAATCCTCCAAATGAGTAAGCTTGATTGCTTAACACCGAGACATCTGACTGCATTATCATACTGAAATTTTTTCAATACATTTATAACTTCATCAATAGGTTTTTTCTACCCTTGTTCAATGAGTACCACATATATCAAAACTATTGATGAGCAATGAGACCCAATAAGGACCATGTGAGAAGTAACCTAGCTTGCACGGACACGGCGACATGACACGGTACGACACGGGGCCACGGCAAATCTCCAAAAACTAGTAAACGGACACGGCAAGACACGTCAATTAAAATAATATGTTTTTTATAACACAGCAATTAACTATGGAATTTAAGATCAATGCTTCTTGTGTCCCCATTTTTTTTTTTTTTTTTTTTTTTTTTTGTCTCTCTTACCATGGATTTTTGCTAATTGTCAGTATGAAAATCTAATATTGAGGTGCGACAGAGTCATGATTTTGTTATTACAATGCAATATATATTGTTTTTCAGCTTGAAAAAGGTGTGGATGGCTTGTTTGGTAGCTTTGCAAGGTTAGATTCACGTATATCAAGTGTTGGACAGACTGCTGCCAAGATTGGAGATCATTTGCAGGTAAGCTTGTTGTACTGAATACACTATGCTTTTGATACCAGTTACCAGTCGGGTTTAGTTACAATGTATATGTGAACTGTGTCGGTTTTTTCGGATCAATTGGTATTTTGTGTGGTTATTTTCTTGTCAGAGTGCAGATGCCCAGCGGGAAACTGCTAGTCAAACTATTGATCTCATAAAGGTACAATCTATTTGTCAACTTTGTTTTAGATTTTCTAGTACCCATGACGTGGAAGGTTGCTTCTACCCATCCTGTGTACTAGAGCCTTACCTCTTTGGCTCCCTCTTTCTGGGTCATAAAATTACTTATCAAAAATAAAGATTATGCTGCCCTTTTTCTTAGATTACTTTAACACCGTTTCAATCTAACTTGCAGTACTTGATGGAGTTTAATAGCAGCCCAGGGGACCTGATGGAACTTTCTCCTTTATTTTCTGATGACAGCCATGTTGCTGAGGCTGCTTCAATTGCAGAGAAATTGCGTAAGATGACTTTACTTTTCCATAAGATGTGGTAGAGTACATTTTCACAAAACCAATCATTATCGTCTTACATGGATGTGCTTGATAACTCTGAATCCGCTGCAAATATCTTTTTATGGTCCCATTTTTCTATTAGGATTGGTAGGTGAGAAGCATATGGACTAAGCATTAACAGATTTTAAGATTCCTTCTCTAGGGTTAACATCTTTGTCAACTGTATAGGCTGATCTGTGTACAGCTGCAGTTCTATTTTTTTCACGTCTCTACCGGACTGCTTCTGGAGTGTTAAAAGGAACTGGTAGTGTCAGAATGATATTTTTCTGCTTGTCTGTACTAATAACTTGTATTTTTATAAATTCATGTCTCAAATGAAGCCCTCAAAGAGCGACAGAAATGAACTTTTTTTTGTGTTAATATCGGTTGATGCTCCTACAGTACAGATGAAAGATTTGATATGTTTTAATAATGAAGAACTTGTTTCCTTCATTATAAATTTCACGGAGACGTTATTACGGATCTCTCAGCCATTTGAAATGATATTTTTTGTGGTTTTTCTCTTGATTTTAGGGTCCTTTGCTGAAGAAGATATGGGAAGGCAAGGCATAGAAATGGGAAATGCAACTGCCAGCAGAGGATTAGAAGTTGCGGTTGCTAATCTTCAGGATTACTGCAGTGGTACAGAATGTCATGTATAATGTACTTCTTATTAATCCTACTGGTGGAAGACTTATTTGATGCACAAATCATAGAAAAGTGAATAATATGTACTTCTCAATGAATACCTATTTTCTTGAAATTTATAGTGAAGGAAAAGATATTTAGCGAGTCCCATTTGTAATTCTTAATTATAGGTATCCTTATCCTTCTGATGATTGGTTTTTTAAGATGTTTTGTTTTTATTACCCTGTGTAGAGCTGGAGAACAGATTGTTATCTCGGTTTGATGCAGCATCGCAGAGAAGAGAGTTGTCTACCATGTCAGAATGTGCTAAAATTTTGTCCCAGGTGTTTATTTTAAGAACCCTGATTGTTTTCTCTTTTTCTGCTCTCCCTGTTGCAGTCTCTTTCTATTTCCTTCTGTTTCTCCAATTCTTGATAAGCTTAGTGAGAGAGAATCAATCATGGTTAACTTAAAATGGTTTGGTGGGTAGTTAAGTAAAATAGTTTGGATATTTACACATATGGGTTAAGATCAACAGTTACACATATGGGTTAAGATCAACAGCTCTTCTTATTTAACACAAATTATGATACCAGTTTTGAACTATTACCCATATATGGGTTGTTAGCTAAATCATTTTTGTTTCATCTTATAAATTACTTTTGCAATTTGCAATGTAGTTTAACAGGGGTACCAGTGCCATGCAACATTATGTGGCTACGCGCCCTATGTTCATTGATGTGGAAGTCATGAGTGCTGACATCAGACTAGTTCTGGGTGATGAGGGTTCTCAATCTAGTCCCAGTAATGTTGCCCGTGGCCTTTCTTCCTTGTACAAAGAAATTACAGGTTTGGAGGTTAATAATTGATCTTAATGCCAGGGATTGAACTTCAGTGGATTTGTTTTTATGTTTACTGTGTGTTGCAGATACCGTGCGTAAAGAATCAGCCACTATCACAGAAGTTTTCCCCTCTCCTAATTATGTCATGAGTATTTTAGTTCAGGTACCAAGCAGGGAAATTGATCTTCATTTGTTTCATATATATATTGTTGTTTGGATCTTGTGAGTTACATTCAAATCTACCTATGGTGTACCGCTATAAGTTTTCCATAATAATGGCTGTTTTTCTAAACGTTGCATGCAGCGAGTTTTAGAGCAAAGAGTTACAGCCATTCTGGACAAATTGTTAGTGAAGCCATCTCTTGTGAATTTACCTCCTATGGATGAAGGCGGACTTTTATTAGTGAGTAGAACTGTAGAAGTTTAGAATTGTTTGGGTTGTGTTACTTACATAAATGCAAGTTTAATATGAATTGGATCTTGACTTTTTTCGTTTTTGGTTGAGGCTTCAGTATCTTAGAATGCTAGCCGTGGCATATGAGAAGACACAAGAACTTGCTAGGGACCTACGAGCTGTGGGATGCGGTGACTTGGATATTGAGGGTAATGAATAAACTATTACAATGCTAATTCCCTCCCGGATATTTCTTTAATTTCTTCCAAACACCTAAATAAGTGAAACATTTGTTTTGCATTGGATATAACTGTTACTTGTAAGGAGAACGTTTCAATTATGATCACATGTAATCTTATGCAATTATAACAAAAATGTGTTACCGAAACCTTTTGATTAAGATAAAAAAATGCCAGGACAATGTTTTTCTTGATTTTATATGAACGTAGTTATAGCTTTGAATGGTTGAAAGAACTTCTCTATGCTTCTGAGGAAGCTAATTAGGTATTTCTGGCTTCCGGTACTGCTGATCAAGGAACTTCTGTTTTGTGGATATGACGAGCTTCACTTTGTAAAAATTATTAGCAGATATGGGGAGCTGGGGAGGTTTTACCACTTGATTTGATTTTTAGTTGGCTTTTTAAATTGACTCTATATTTGAGAAACTAAATTCCGTAAGACTTTTTATTCAAATGTTGATGAAACTCCAACAAATGGACTTATTACGCTTAGCTAAATTCTGTTGGTACAGGCCTCACAGAGTCCTTGTTTTCTGCTCACAAGGACGAATATCCTGAACATGAGCGGGCTTCTCTCAGACAGCTTTATCAAGCAAAGGTTTGTATCAATTGCATTTGTTTCTTGATCAAAATTACTAGAGTCATTTTTTCTTCAGCATCAATAAGAGGAATAATGATGTGCAGATGGAAGAATTGCGTGCTGAAAGCCAGCAGGAATCAACAGGAACAATAGGGTTCTCTAGAGGCACTTCAGTTACTTCTTCGCACCAGCAGATATCTGTAACGATTGTGACAGAGTTTGTGCGCTGGAATGAAGAAGCGATAGCCAGATGCACTTTGTTTTCATCTCAAGTATTGTTTGCTCCTTGAATTGAATTTATTCTATTGTTGAGAGTTTTGATAATTATCCATAATATAACTTAAACTTCTATGTGAGATTCTCGTTACTATATTTAGTTTGAAAATAGGATGGATTTACAATGTTTCAACGAACCTCACTTTGAAAATTCACAATTTTGGTTGAGCTTTCATACACCCCTTGTGCATTGCCTCCCCTTTTTCTTCAGAAAATTGAAACATTTAAAAAGTGGGATTATGAATTTGCCAAGTTCGGTCCCTAGGGTGGAAGAAATAAGATATTATTGATGAACTATCAAGAACCTGTTATGGAATATAAGTTGTATATTATAAACTATTAAACAACATAATTACGAGTTAGAGTGAAGCAATGGTATTTATTTCTTCTTGGTTTCTTCAAATGTAGTAAAATTAAAAAAAAAATGAATTTGATGATATGTGGTATAATTAAGGTTAAATGAGATATGAAGAACAGTTTTTATGTATTTTGAATTTCAAGTACTGTATGCTCTTGTTTCTAATTGTTTTTTACATGTCTTGTACAGCCTGCAACCCTTGCAGCAAATGTAAAAGCAGTGTTTACTTGCCTGCTAGACCAAGTAAGTTGGTTAACAAAATGCACGGATTTGTTGGACTTATATATCAGAATACTCAGATTGTTTTTATACAGGTTAGTCAATATATAACGGATGGGCTTGAACGGGCTAGAGACAGCCTCACTGAAGCTGCTGCATTGAGGGACAGGTTTGTGCTAGGCACAAGTGTTAGTAGAAGGGTGGCTGCTTCTGCTGTAACTACCTAATCACATGCTCTTTTGTGCTTATTTTCTGCGCTGTAGACTAGTTTATGTGTTTGACCTGGAAAATAGTAGACATAATGGAGATTGATTGTTTGATGTGTAGGCAGAAGCTGCTGCTGCTGCTGGTGAAAGTAGTATCAGATCTTTCATGGTTGCAGTACAACGGTGTGGTAGTAGTGTGGCGATAGTTCAGCAAGTATGTTGATTCACAATTATACTATCTAACTCTAACCGAATAACTCATGAGAGACTGCTTGGTTATCGTGAAAAATTGATAAGAATTGCACTTTTAACTGCAGTTCTTTGCAAATTCTGTATCTCGGCTCTTACTACCGGTAGATGGTGCTCATGCTGCTTCATGTGAAGAAATGGCAACAGCAATGTCCAGTGCAGAGGCTGCTGCTTATAAAGGGCTTCAACAATGCATTGAAACTGTGATGGCAGAGGTCGGTGACTGATACATATTTTTACATCTGCTATTTAGTTCTCAGTAGACCATAACGGTTTTGAAGGCATGAGTGCATGACTGTACTATGGTCATGTATGTAAATGATTTCGATCTAGTTTTTAGCTGGTGACTGAGTGCCTGTCCCATTGGAATTCTAATTATAATTCTCTATATCCCACACATTTACTTTGCAGTCTCCCTTTTTCTTTTTCCTATCAAATATTTTCTTTGGAAATCCTCTATGCAGGTGGAACGGTTGCTATCAGCTGAACAAAAGGCAACAGATTATAGATCACCTGATGATGGAATGGCTCCTGATCATCGTCCAACTAATGCCTGCACAAGGTTTGTGCAGCTTTTTTATTTTTATTTTTAAAACGTTTGTACAGCTAGGAAAACTTGGAACTTGTTCTTTCAATCATGGAGCTAATACCTGAGGAGGTTCTGGAAATTGCATGGATTTGAAGTTTATTGATTCTGAAACAGTAGATACTTGTCTATACTATTCTTGAATATTTTTCAAGATGCACTTCTAAGTTATATATTTTTGAAGATATTTTGTAATACCTACTTTCCAATTTCACCCATCTTGTGTTATTATGCTATCTCCATCACATATAGGGTATCTTACTTTCTATTTTTGTATCCCCAAATGTGTATTTATTATTATTAATAGACAAAGCTTTATTTTTTTCTAATATCTCCCATTAACTGATGTTTTCTTTCTCAATTCTTTTGTACCGCTTTTTTTGTCCCTCTTGTTATGATAAACTTGTAGTACAACTTTTGTTATATATATTGTTAATCTGTTTACTTTCTCAATACAAATTTTTATTATTTTTAAAAAAATAATAATGAGGACAATCTTTTTGGGTGAAGGAATTGTTTCCAAGTTATGTTCTGATATCAAATAATGTTCTCTTTCTTGTGTAGAGTTGTTGCATACCTTTCCCGTGTGCTTGAGGCCGCATTCACTGCACTAGAAGGACTTAACAAACAAGCATTTCTATCTGAATTGGTATGGTGTTATTTATCGTCTATATTTACTATACATCACCTCTATTATTGATTTAGTACCTATGCTTTTTTGAATTGTTTTTTTTTACTCACTTATTCATTTTTCACTTGATTGGTCCCTATGTTTTCAGAAACCACTCAATTCATCCTTCTGTTAGTCAAATTAAACGGTTCTAAGGGTATTTTTGTCTTTAAACAATGATATGCCATGTGTCAACACATAAATAAACAGAAAAAAATAAATTTAAATAAAAAATAAATTTAAATAAAGAATTAAATTTAACTAAAAAACTAAATTTAAATAAAAACAATAATTTAAAAAAAAAATTAAATTTAGAATTGGATCTCCCCCGTCCATCTTATTCAAATGGACAGTGGAGATGCATATCTAATTTTTTTTTTTTAAACAATTAAACTTAAGATTATTTTTTTATTAGGTGTAGATCCAATCTGGATCCCTACCTAATAAAAAATACTTATAAGAACTAAAGAGATGGACGGTGGAGATCCAATATGGATCTTTACCTAATAAAAAAATAATACTTATAAGAACATTTTTTTCATCTTCTCGATCCCTCTCCCTCTCTCTCTCTCTCTCTCTCTCTCTCTCTCTCTCAGTCTCCTTGTCTTTCTCGATCTCTCCCTCATTCTCTATCTCTCTCTCCATTCAACAAAATGAAACCCTAAAGAAGCTTCTCGATCTCTCTCTCCATTTACCGCCGACCGCCGTGAACCCTAGCTGCCCCTCCCATCACCAAATCGAACCCATCTGTTGGTATTTGATTCTTTTTGGGGTGTGAAAGAGAGTCACAGAAGCAAGAAATTGGGTCGATCTGTGTTCATAGTAAGTGATTTTGATTTGATTTGGGTTCTTTTTGGCTAGGAAGGTTTATGGGTTTGATGAAGCTGGGTTGGGCAGCGGCGGCGGAGCTGGGTTGGTTGGCGATCGGGTTTCGGTGACGGATTAGGGCGGTGGCGGGTTGTGGTGGCAGTGGGTTTGAGTGGCTAGGGTTTGGTGATGTTAATGTGAACAGATGATTGTTATTGATTTTTTTTTATATATATAATTAAGATCTGGTGAAATATGAAAGTTGGAAAGGGTTTGGTTGAAGTGGATGATGACTATTATTTCTTGGATTATTGGTGACACTCATGGATCATCTGAGTCTGGCCCTTTTCTACAGCAAATTTGGCCTTTGAAAAACAGTTTCAGTGATGTGTTTTTGGGAAGCTGTCTCGAGATGAAATAGGGTGGATCAAATGTTAACTGATGGGGCAATGGATAATTTGGGCGATTCCCTTTGGTTGGATGAGATTCCCGATTGCATTAGAAGTTTGATCAAGGCTGATAATGCCATTTGATTTTGTTTCCGGTCTGTTTTGTTTTTCATCCTCTGTTTTTCCTGGTTTGTTTCCAGGCTCTAAAAAAACAGAGGTAATGTTGATGTGGGAGACCGGAGATGTGGAAGATGATTAGATGAATATTGGCTAGGTTTTTTTTAAAATAATAATTAAATTTTATATATAATTATAAATAAAATTAAGAAAATAGAAGTTTTATTTTGATTTTAAATTTAAGGGTAAAAATGTCATTTTGCATTTTCTGACGGTTGACTGTCAAAATTCTGGTAAGAGGGATCAAAGTGAGTGGTTTCTGTAAACATAGAGACCAATCCAGTGAAAAATGAATAAGTGAGTAAAAAAAACAATTCAAAAAAACATAGGGACTAAATCAATAATATCCCGAATGTAAACTAAAGTGAGGTGCATGTTTAATTTATATTGTTTTGAAATTAATTCTTTTGTGCAAGGACGCAATAACAACATCAAGCAACCTCTTACTGATAAAAAATCATGCAACCTATTCATATCTATTGTAACAGCTTGCTCCAAATCCATCTTATCAATTTGCTTTGTTGTTTTGAACATTTCCTTTATTACATGTCAGTTACTTTATGTCTTTCAAGAGGAGGCATGTAGCGATTTATTATTATTGTTATTATTATTATTATTATTATTATTATTATAGTAGAATGACAGTATCTTCTAAAAAGATAACATGGTGATGTTTATTGTTTTAGGGAAACCGCTTGCATAAAGGCCTCCTAAATCATTGGCAGAAGTTCACCCTTAATCCTAGGTAATTCTTCTTGCACTAATTTTTAATTTATTGTTAAATTTATGTTCACCTTCAGTGACACAATAGATTGCTGTCGAGAAACTGTTAAGGCTGTGCCTTATTTTTGTGAATAAGCAGTTGGTTTCTGTTTGGTAACCATGTATGGAAGTGTTGCTGGAAGTCTCTTCCAATATGATGAGAAATTTAGGTTATATCAACACTAAATGAAACAACGGAACCATCTTCAAGAAAAAAAGTCAATGAAACATTTAGACCACATGGTTTGTAATACTATTTACCATAGCTTATAGCATTCAGTAAGAATGAAACTGTTTGGAGTCCCAAATTCCAGATTCTTTCACTGCCCAGTTTCTGCTTTTAGTACACTTATCTAGTGGTAAACTTTTGTTTCCTTGTTATAATGGTTTCCAGTGGCCAAAAAGCTGGGTATCACCTGTTGCTGCTGAGTAGACACATTTTGCAGATGGGGAGTTTTTTGTGTTTCTTGTTCCGGTAGGCTCATACAACTTAGGAGTTCCTATTTTTGGGCTTTCTGTTTTATTTATATTAGAAACTGCTGGAAGTAACTTTTTCTTAGGATCCCTAATAATCAGTGAAGTCTATTGGAAAATTTCCTGGAGATTTGATTTGTTGTTTGGTGAACAATGCAGAACTGTGTTTTCTGTTGTGCTCTTTTTTTTTTTTTTTTTTTTTTCATTTCTCCGTTTCATTTATCATTTATATGTCTTCTTCGAAGGCACCACCAAGTCATTTCTTTACTTTTTATATTCTGCTTCACTTTATCTTATAAACTCTTCTGTAGTGGGGGATTGCGCCTGAAACGTGACATAACCGAATATGGAGAATTTGTGCGCAGCTTTAATGCTCCATCTGTTGATGAGAATTTTGAATTGTTGGGCATGTAAGTTGCGCAAGATTTCCTTGAATTCCAGATTTTACTCTAGTATTTCTTTCTTGATTCACTAATGATACGTTGATCTCAACTCTTCAGTATGGCCAATGTCTTTATTGTTGCTCCTGAAAGCCTCTCTACTTTGTTTGAGGGTACCCCTAGTATCCGAAAAGATGCACAAAGGTATCACTGTTATTATTGCTACTTTTTCCCTATGCATTAAATCTGAGTATTGGGTTACAATTTATTACAAGAGTTTTTAGAGGCTAATCACGTGCAGATCCTTGGGACACATTTTATCTTTTAATGCATCACTAGAAACTCTATAAAATATGTACAATAACAGTTAGTTTTGAAGTTATAAGAAGGACAAACGCCTTTTCCATTAACTTTGAGGTGTGGTTAACCACTAGTGAAGAATGATAGATGACAATATAAGTCTTAAGAGAAACACCAGATAGGGAACCTTTTTTGTGACACATTCAACAAGGACATCCTGTCTAGTAGTGTTGTTTTTGCTTGCTGTATATTGCAAAATGTTTATCCATAACCTTTGTGATCATTTTGTACTTTTTGCTGGACTTCTCTTCCTCCTGTGTTGCATCTCTCTTGAAGTTTAATTTTGATTTGGCTGCCAATTCAGGTTTATTCAACTTAGAGAGGACTACAAGAGTGCAAAGCTTGTGGCGAAGCTTAGCTCTTTATTTACAAGCTGATGCGAAAGTGGCTTGCTGATCTGAAGTTAACCTTCCCCATTTCTTGGACATCTCACATTAAGATAATATTTCAGTGAGAGGACCGACACCTGAAGTTGGATGGTTATTGTAGCATCAGGACAAATTCAGAAACCTCTTGAATTTAATGAGTGTAGCTAATGAGCTCATCTCCCTATAGAGATTCGGGTATAGTTTCATTTTCTAGTTCTTTCCATATTCCTCTCTCCCCTTTTTGAGTGTGTATATATATATATATATATTTGAATGGGAAAAGATGCTAAGTTGTATTTTTTTTAGGTTTAATTTATGTTGTTAGGTTGACAGTTTTTGTTTTGACCATTCAAGTTGGAAACATCTTAATGTCTGGGTTTGCCTTTGTAAATGATATTCTTTAGGAAAAAATAATAACATTGATGAGTTATTTTGTTGTATTGCCGGGCTCATTCTTTAATTAAGTAATGTGTTTCTTGTTTTCGAATTTATAAATAATTCCGTCTGCAATTGATACCATCCCCAAGCCGAGTTTAAGCTTCTCTATAGCCATGGTGTTTTACAGGTATCTCGAACAAAGCTTATTGTTGCTTTACAAATTTATATATATAGTTCATTGTGATATCGTTGCTAATTGTTTATACAAGATGATATCATTTCCCAACTAAAATTTTACGCCATGTTATATAGCTATGGATTTTAATGGGCATCACAAACAATAAAGAAACTTGTGTGGGGGTGTTGTAGTATGGTCGTTCATTCATATCGTGTCACATGGTGTAGATCCAAGATATGATTGACCCACCCGTGCTATGTGCACGAAAGTTCTCTTTAAATAAAAGTTTGTAGCAGCCCGTCTCTGTTTCTTTTACCTGGCTTTTGAGGTGCTTGTGCACCCGCCCAAGTGAGACTGGACCATCTCTTTCACATGATGTTTAGTTTAGGAATTTCGGAATCCGTAGGGCGAACATGAAATGGAAAAACAGAAAGACTTAAATACCTTAAATCCTTAACACTATATCATGGTTCTGCCTTGGAAATTTAAAGCAGATAATTCAAGACTTTGATGACTTAATATGGTTCTTCAATAAAGAGAGATTCTGAAGATTCCTCTCTTTTAAATGCGAACGTGATGGTTTTTGGTTGGCTTCAAAGAACTTCACTGATAGAAGAAAGAAACATGATGACCCTGTTGACAATAATGACAAATTAGTTGACCTCTATTAGTTGTTAGTATATGGAGTTGATGTACGTGTTCCATTTAAAAATTTGCTTCCATCAGAAAAAGATAGATATAGATTATTATCACCAAGTTTTGCAAGTTATTCGATTTGAGTTTGGGAATTTAGTGAGTGTCATTTCTTTTACACTAGAACACGATAGCCTCTAATGATGGGGGCGGCACAAACGAAGGCTGAAATTGAAGTACACCAAGTTCCATGGAATCACGTAGAGGAAGGTACAATAAAGCGAAGCTAGTGATTGAGACACTTGGCACTGCCCCTTAATGTGGTGGGTGGTGCCTCTGTTTTTTTTTTTCTTCTATTTTTTTTTTTTCTAGCGAGTAGTGTGGCACCTCCCAGTCCCACCCACTTTAAAGTGCCTCTATCTCTTGTTAGAATTCGGTACATTGAGAGAGATTGATTGATGAAAGGGAATTTTGGTGGAGGATTGGGTTGTCTATCCATTCCTATCTCTTCGATAGCAAAGGTATCCATCATTTTACATATCCATTTCCATGTGCCAAACCCATAATCATTCATTCCCTTCCCTATTTCTCTCAAAAGAAAACTAACAAAGTGCTAAGATGTTGAGACTTGAGACCACTATATATACGGTTTGAGAAAAGCTTTTATGCGGGTGAATTTAAATTAAAAGTTGCATATATATATATATATATATATATATATATATATATATACACGTATATATGACGATAAGTTTGAATGAGTGGGGGATGTGTCATCATGTTAAGTGGCGAACAGATTAGATGAGTCACTTTATTGTTTGGATCAAGTCATTTTATTGTTTCTACCGACAAAATAAGATCAAGGATTGTGTCCAAAATATGTGGAAGGGTAATTATTGTCATAATTATCTTCATATATATATATATATATATATATATATATATATATATATATATATATATGGTTTAGTTACGATACGAAATATGTATTGTTAATGTTCAGTTATGTGAGAGAGATTGAGTCAGTTATTTTTTGTTTTAATCTAAAAAATTACCCGGCAATCAAATAATCTTGTATAATTGTATAGTAGCTCAGTAGCTGAACATATATATATATATATATATATATATATATATAAATCTTTTTCTCCTCAACACGTACTGTTATTACTTACATTAGTGCTTTGCGTGTATACCATATCACTGATTATGGAGAAACTTTGACAAGTGCATACACTTTGAGTCAGAGTATGTAAATCTAATAGTCCACATCCAACGCACTGATGAAGTTATATCAATACGCATTGATGTAACATATATGCGTACTGATATAACATATATCAGTGCGTTGCATGTAGATCATTGATTATGGAGAAGTTTTGACAAATGCATAACAAAAAATTTCAAGTCAGTACGCATTGATATAACTTCATCATTGCGTTAGATGTGAGCCATTAGATTTAGATTTTTTGATTCAAAGTGTATACACTTGTCAAAATTTCTCTATAATCAATTATTTACGTACAAAAAATCTTGTCCTATTTTGAGTTTTATCTAGATTTTTTTTTTTAAAAGGATGGTGAGTTTAGATGAAATTTAATCTTGTAAATTTTGTATGTTTAGATGTTATGAGATTATGAACCGGTGTAGAAGTGAATCGAATCCATTATCACATTGAATCTTTTGCTTAAATTGTTTTGGGACGTTGATTAAGTGTTATCCCAAATCTTTTGCAGTCTCTATCCACCATATACTTTTATCTAATCTTAAAAAAGTAACCGAAAATCTTGAATTCTCGTTCTGTTCTAATCCTAACTAGATTGAAACAAAAGGGACATTCTTATTATAAATTTATTAATGTCTTGACCGACTAAATGGACCCACTTGACAAAACCTAAAAGTCCACGAACCAAGCTATACATACATCTAGGTAGGGGGGGAAATGTGAAAAAATGTAAAATTAAAACAATCTCTGCCAACCAAACACAATTTAATTTCTCTACCAATTTTTCAAAGTAAGTGCTTTACAACTCTATCAATAGAAAGAATGAAAAGAAATATAAATAAAAGGGGTACGCCGGCAGATTGTGTGTTATAGACTTAGTGGTGAAGGTGGTGGTCCTCCAATTCTACACAAAATGCTTCATGTCTTCTTTCAATTTATACAATCATCACACTACTTTGTGCAATTCATGCCCCTCCTCTCTCCTTTGCTGCTATTAAGGAATAAAGATCAGTCTTTCATTGATTTGGTGTTACATCCGGATCGAGTGAGGTAGGTCCGGATGGAAAAATCTAGGTCTAATTATTTATATTTATATTGAGAGCATAATGAATGAATAAGATGTTAAAGTTTAACTTTGGATTACTTTATTTAAATTTAATGTCCAAATAATATGGTAGCATTCATTTGGCCATCAGATTTAGACAAAACATTATTTTATTATAAATTCACAATAATTTTAAATTAAACTTTCTTTTAAACTGGTTGTTTAGAATATGAAGACACAATGATTA
Organism: Dipteronia dyeriana; assembly: GCA_032871835.1. Lineage (NCBI taxonomy): Eukaryota > Viridiplantae > Streptophyta > Magnoliopsida > Sapindales > Sapindaceae > Dipteronia > Dipteronia dyeriana. Next base: position 98,057,753 of record CM065299.1, on the reverse strand, counting down.
AACTATATTTTGAACATAACATTATAATAAGCCTGTGGTAATATTGTCTTGTCATTGCCACCATTTTCATGGAATTTTCTCTTCACATCCTTCTTTGTTTCCTAAAATTAAACAAAAATTATACACTATTTATAAATAGATGGAACTGGATATCTGCAAATTGATTTGTTCAAAGAACATTATTTAAGTAGACAAAAAAAAAATCCAACCGCTTCCATTGACAAACTTGACAAATATTAATTGGTCAATAATAAAATCTTATTATTTTTAATAGGCTTCAAGCCTGCAACTTAATTGAAAACATTTCGGACTAACAATGGATTGAATAATTGGTGGGCAATGGGCATTCATCAATCCGCACCGTATCATTCATACAAGCCAAAGCAAATTTAACAAGTGAGTGAGTCACACCATATTGGTAGATCGCATTATATATATTACAGCAATTATAACAGGACCATCGAAAACTATTAAGATTAAACAATATATGTATGGTCCGAATATCTATTCTTATAACTCCAGAGAAAATTAATGCTTTTAAGAGTTTGTTTGGTTAGGTTTTTGAAAACCCTCTATCGATAAAAGATCAATTTGTAATAGATTTATAAGAAATAAAGTTTTTGAAAAAGAAATTAGAGTGGTTTGGTTGATACATTCTTTAAAAAAAAAAGTTATTTAGAGAAGTACCCCCGTAAGTTTTATTTAGTAGACAATTTTAAAAATCCAACTAAACGACTTTAATAGATGTTTATAGACATTTTAGAACAGTAGAAAACTTAACAAAACGAGAACTAAAATACATATATATGGGATTCAAACCCTAATGATCAATGTGGAAGGGATGAATACAATCATATATGTTAAAATAATAAAAAAAAAGAATTGATATATATATATAAAAGAAATATATATCCATTTAGTCAAACGAAAAAATAATTAATTTGAGGGGTTAGTGCAATAGATTCGGCTCAGGTCAACCCATTTTGAGGTGCAAGTTGCAAGTAGGGAGCAGGCCCCCCTATAAGAAATCGACCCCACACGCTTACAATTCAATGCCACGTGCAACCCACGTCTGGGAAACGCAATTTACATATTTGTCCCTGAATTTTACATCACGGCAATGTCAGCGAATCATCAGCCGTTAAAAGAGCAGAAAAAAAAATGAATTGCGAATTTGGGCACCAATCAAATGCGGAGAACGATTGTAGACCGTCGGATCCTACATCATAGGATTCTGAAGCGAAAAAAAAAAGAACCTTGTTTTTGCATTGAATCACGAGGCATGCGATGCTGGTTAACTGACTTTAGCCAAAAGATGCGGGCCCCACAAAATCTGCAAGCTGTCAAGTGCCACTTCACCTTATCTCGTGCACCGCCACGCGCCCTTCCTATCTCTATGCATTATTAAATATTTTAAATAGGTAACAGTAACTTATCAAAATTTGGTATCTAAATCTAGAATCAAATGTTGTGAGAACACTTTAATCCATTCATTTAATTCATGTAAATCTAATATAAATGAACGGATTATAATATTACCACATCATTTGAATATCATATATGGACATCAAATTTAGTTAAAATACCATTACTTTCCTAAAATATGAACTCTCAAATCCTAAATCCGGATTCACCTCTAAAAATTGGATTGTGATATAATTTTCTATTTTCTTTAACAGATCGATCTATGTTTTTATATTTTTTAAAATAACATAGGTCAATACTGACTTTAAAATCTGTTGAAACATATCGTTAATAGATATGAAATGAAATATAATCTTATAAATTTATTTTCTTAAAAACGATATCATAACCTTTATTAGTTTTATGAGCAAGAAGGATGAATTGCAAGTATTCTCTTCAAGTCTATTGTAATGAGCTCAATAAAATAGGTCATAAAGTTCGGTCCAAGTGTACAACGAAAGACCTAATTATAAAACTTAAAGCCCATTTACATAGACTACATAATTAAATTTCTTGGATTAATATTAATTTTTTTAATTTATTTAAATTATACAAATCTAATACCGTACTATTTGATTACTAGAATTCAGTAAAGAAACATTATAGATTTTCTTTATCCCTACCATAAAGATGAGTTAAAGGTGTTAATTGAAACCCGTTGAAATTAGACACTAGTGTCACAATTAACGCTACTATGTCATCTATTATACAGATGTGGCGTCACCTATCCTAATTCATAAATATTAAAGAAGAGAGATTTAATTAATTTATTTTAATTAAAGTGGAAACTTAAATCTCGTCACCGGTACGTAAGTGCCTGAAATCTTAAGAATAAATGTTGCCATCGAAATGCATTTGAACCAGATAACCCATACACGTTGTCGTTTGGCGTCTATGAAAAAGCAAATTCAATGTATGCAAAACACGTGGCAGCCCAGATTGAATTCATCAAGGAGAAAAGGAATATTATTGTAATTTGATGAATAAAGCAGAAATTCGGTGTAGAAATAGCGTCGCTGGAGTGCTACTATCAAAATAATGTAGACGATAAGACTGGCTCGTAGATTAGGCCTGCCAAATAAAGTGAAAAAGCATCCATTCCATTTATACATCGCCCAAAATTTGCACAATTTATCTTGTCAATCCAATTTTTTTATTATGTATTCCAATTTGGTGCCCCTTTATGTATCTTTCGTTAACAATATTTATTAGATTTAACTAAATATATTGGATTATAATGTATTGGTCATTTGATACAATCTTATATTTCATAATATTTCGCGTTAGATTATATTAGGTTTTCTAATATTTGGATAAGATCTTTTGTTTTTAATATGTTATTAACTAATAAAATTAATATATTTTAAAAATAAAAATATTATTGTATAATATATATTTATTGTAAAATATATATTTTTAAAAATAATAGTTAATATTTTTATTATATAAATTATCATTGTAACAAATATCAATAATATTTGACAATTGTTTTTAATATTTTATTTAATTTATATAATTTTTAGATTTATACTATTAGAACGATACTTTATTTTTATTTAATTAAATTTATATAATATTTATTTAATTTACGTTTAATTTTAAATGCATTATTACAATAAAATTGTATCATTTTTTAATATATTTAAAATTATTATTATTAAACTTTACTATCAATGTTATTATTATTATTAAATCTTTATTGTTATTGTTATTTGGATATATTTATTATTATTTCGCTCCCCTATGTATTAGCTAATACATCATCCATTATATTAGAGCAACTAAAATGCATTAGCTAATACGATACAATGTTATCCTCAAAAGTAGGACAATAATAAAAAATTGATTATTTATCCTGAAAAAAAAAAACACAGTCTAAAAGAATCACTAAAATTTATCAATAACAACTATCAATAATCAAATTGTTTCTCCAATAATCAAATTTGAAGATTGACTTTCAATAATCAAATTTGAAGATTGACTTTCAATCGTCAAATACAAACTTAACCCAAAATAAATGTTGTCATAATTTTATCATTTATTTCTTCTGTGGTTTTTTTGTTCTTAATAACCTACATATCTCATCATTGTTTTGATCCTAAAAACTTCAATCAGGTAAAAATCGTCTCTTCATTATGAATAGATTAATACCCTTTTACCCTTGAAATAAAAATGAATGGAACAATGAAAAATGAGATGGAATTAGATTTTTGATTCATATAAATTGTATCATTATGAACTACACAATCATCAAATTTAACAATCTCTAAAAACAATCATCAAATGTTGAGATGACAACTTTTGATGATCCAAATTTGTTTATATTATTGAAGATACTCTTAGTATAAAACAAGTCAAACGTAATATATCATAACAATACAATACGATCTACTAAATATACTCTTAGGGCCCGTTTAACACACCGTATTGGATTGTACTAGACTATATTATATTGTATTGGACTGTATTATCACTAATACAAACCTGTATTTGATGATGTACTATATTATATCGTATTATACTATTCATATATGATTTTATTGTATTTTATTATATTATAAAAAAAAAATAATAATAGTTCTTAAATCAAAATTTTATTATATATAAAAATCAATAAATATTTATTTTAATTAAACCATAAAATTTAAATAAATAATATTTTTTAAAATAAAATAAATATTTCCTATATTATTTTGAAATTATATATAAAAAAAATTAACACCATAACACATATTTTTTTAATATTCCATATTTAATGGAAAGAAAGAGAAAAAAATGTAATACAATACAATGATATATATATTGTATTGTATTATTTTAATATATATCAATTGTTTAATATAATACAATACGGTAAAATAAAAGGGACATTAAAGATTTGATATCATTATTATTTATTTGAAAGGTAAAAAATAAACACCTTATTAAAAATGGAGGAACAATATATATATAATATTAAATTTAATTGGTTATTTATCGAATAACATAATAAGATGAAAAAAAAAATATTATACTTGCAAGAAGAAAAACCTGTGTAGTTATATTTTTAATTTAAATTAATGATACAATGTCATTGCATTTTTCTCTCATTAAGGTGAAATACATATCAGTACCGATTTCCTTATAAGATATAGAGTAATAAAAATTTATAGGCCTTTAAAATAAATTATAGGTATGACATTTAAAAAAACAAAAAAAAAAATTATGGGCAATAAACGATCATTTTCAATTAAAAAGATAAAAAAAGGCTCACGCTCTCGTGAACGCGTGTAGGCTGTAGATCCAACCTACCAGCACTGAGCGTTTTGATAAGAGCACCCAAAGAAACTAACTGGCCTCCACTTTTTTTGTTTTTTTTTATAAAAAAAATCTTTTGATATTGTCGGTAACTCACGAGCCCTCATTAGAGCGTGTGGACTTTTTCCACCCACAAAATCAAGAGACCCAAAGCATCGGCCTTTGACATTTTTAAAAGTCAAACCCAAAACCATAAACCGTTTCCAGTTTTCAATGTGTTATATAAAAAGGACAAAACAACATAGAGATGCCACCAGACCAACCCTTGTCTCTCTCTATCTCTCTCAAAAAACCTCTTCTTTCTCTCTTTATATATATATATATATATATAATTGTTTACCCACTTATTGCAACACTCCATACCGCAGAAGTCAGCGCCTTCTTTTGTCTCCTCTCTCTCTCTCTCTCTCCATTAACAGTAGCAGCACAGAGAAGCAGTACAGATTCACAGAGCTTCTGTCTCGAAGAAGATTAGGGAAATTCATGGAGGTTGACTGGGATCTGCATGCGGTGGTCAGAGGCTGCAACACCACCTCCACCGCCGTCGCCACCGCCACCACCACCACTGCCACAACCTCCACATCTTTCAAGGATGATTTCGATTCTCATCAGTCTTGGTTTTCTCCATCAAGTTATAATAATGAACAACAAAGCAGTCATTTTTTCTCTCTATCTGACCCTTTTGAAACAAGAAACGCTATTGAAGAGTTGCATGAACTTTACAAGCCATTTTTTCCCAAATCTCATCCACTTTCTCCGAAAAGTATCATCAGCATCAGCAGCAGCAGCAACAACAACATACCCATCTCTTCTTTTTCTTCAATCTCTTCACCAAGAGAACAGAGTACTACTACACAGTTCAAGCAACAACAACAACCACAGCCTAAGCAGCAGTCTCATGCCGTCTCTACTGTTGCGACTTCTAATTCTACCTCTGCAAATCCACAAGCCTCTCGATCCAAAAGAAGGTACTTTTTTGTTGTTGTCAATCTATATAAAAAAATATTAAATTTTGTCAAACACCCACCTCACAAAATTATTCCTTTTTATGTGTTCTAATGCGTTTCTTTTTTTTTTTCTGCAGAAAGAATCAGCTAAAGAGGGTTTGTCAAGTCCCAGCAGAGGGTCTGTCCTCAGACGTTTGGGCTTGGAGAAAATACGGCCAAAAACCCATTAAAGGTTCTCCTTATCCGAGGTTTGTTTAATAAGATTTATTTATAGTTCACTGTCATTTGCATACATTTTTTGTAACCACATATGTGTTTTTAGATTCGGTTAAATTAGAGGTTTTTACCAATTTTGGGATTCAATTTAAGGCTTTTTTTTTTTTTTTTTGAACAGAGGTTATTACAGATGTAGCAGTTCAAAGGGGTGTTTGGCCCGTAAACAAGTGGAGCGAAACAGATCCGACCCGGGTATGTTTATAGTCACTTACACGGCAGAGCACAACCACGCAGCTCCCACTCACCGGAACTCACTCGCCGGAAGCACACGTCAGAAGCCCTTGACACCAACAACCACCGCTACCGCCGGTGACTCCAACAAACCTTCCTCTTCCTCAGCCAAACCCACTTTCTCTTCCTCATCTCCGGCAACCTCCATAGAAGAAGAGACCGTACCACAGAGTACAAAATCCGAAAGCAGAGAACTAGATTTGATGGAAGACGAGGACGAAGACGATTTCGGGTTATCAGATGTGGGAATTAGCGACGATTTCTTTGTGGGTTTGGAAGAATTCACCTCCGGAGAGAGTTTCTCCGATCACTTTCCGGCAAGTTTTGGACTTCCTTTGATGGCCAACAATGCTGCCACCGCCGCTGGTGGTATTTGACTTTCTCTGGAGATTTCAATGGTTCATGCCTTTTGTTATATATTAAAAAAATATTATAAATACACACTTTTTATTAGTTTTAGGGAGAGAATTTACTAGCTTTTAGTAGAAACAACAATGCTTTTGTATCTCTTTTAACTCCATTAGCGAGTCTTGTAGAGGAAAAAAGAAATATTCTTGTTCCTTCAAGAGTTCGAGTATACCAGTATAAAGTAGTGTACTTATCAATATTCAGTCATTTTAATTTTTAATTTTTCAAAAGAATTTCGACATTTTGGTTGGATTATCGTTAATTGCCAGGACAGTCATCATCATTATTTCTTTGACGTTTCAAGGTAAGAGAATAATTCTACCTTTATTTTCTTTTCTGTACAGTTTCAAGGCATTTTCTATGGGTTTGATTCAATGACACAATGTGGTGATTGGTGAATGTGATGTCAGTTTCTTTTTTCTTCTGAGATTAATTATTATTCTCTAACGACTTGGTTGGGTTGGGCAAGTTTAATATAAAGTTTGCTCTTTGGTTTTTCAGTCTCTCTAATCGCTATCAATATCAAAACAGAAAAAGGAAAAATTTACATTGCTAGATTGATCATTTGAAATCTAGCATTTCAACCTTTTGGAGTTTTCCTTTAAAAAAAAAAAGACACCTTTGCGGTTTTCAACATTTTGCATCTCCCGTCTGATCTGGCTTCCTCTTCCAAGTAATTTATCTTTATAACTATTTCACCAACTGAGTTTGTTAGTGGATTATGTGTACAGCAAAAACTGTTGGAGCAGACACGTTAACAAGGCACCACCATGGTTCAGTGCAACAATGTCTCTGGTTTAGTTTGACAATATCACATGTTTAAGTTGCGGCCAACACAAATAGCATATATATATATTATAATTTACCATCAGATCAGTTACAATACACCCTTATTGTCAAAAAATTCTCAGCATCATACATATTTCACATGAGGTACGTAAAAACCACAACTTGGTAATATGTATACTGAGAATGTATATATACCGCCGTTTTCAGTTGCTTCATAACACAGAATGAGAGAATGTAAACTGCCATGGAAATGCAAGACGTCACTGGAGGGTTAAGCTGCTAGTGAAACCTAACAGATGATGCCACCGGAAACAGAGAATATATATGCTCAGGAATTTGGAGGTTGGACTAGTTTCTGCTCTGCCCTGTGCCTGCAGGTGCTTTGTCAAGAATCAAATCCTTTCCTCACTGCGGACATACTATGCAGGGGAGGGAGAAACCCTGAATTCTTGCGTGAATTTTTTCAACTTTTCCGTTTCACCAACTTCAGAAAGCCATTCTAAAAGAATCTCCATTGATATGTAATCTGGAGGACAAGCATGCTCTACCATTTTATCCATCAAGTTAAATGTTTTCTCCAACATATTCTTCTCTCGTAGTCCTTTAAACATAGCATTGTATGTGGCAGTATTTGGTTTCACCCCCTTATTTCCCATATCATCCATTAGAGAAAGAGCACTTTCTACCTTGCCAATCTTGCACAATGAGTCGATAAGTATGTTGTAGATTACAGTGTTTGGTGAAACCTTTGATGAAGAACTCATCTCTTTGAAAATCTTCATTGCTTCATCAATATCGCCATCCAAGCAGTATCCGTTTATTAGAGCCCCATATGTAACAACAGTAGGCATTATGCCATCCTTAGCCATCCGCTTCATAATGCTATTAGCAACTGAAAACTTCCCAGATTTGCAGAAGTAGGAAATCAAAGTATTATACGTGACACAATCAGGCTTCATTCCAGCACCCTCCATTTCCTTAAGCACCTCGTAAGCTTCATCCAACTTATTCCTCCTGCAAAACCCACCAATCATAACATTGTAACACACAATGTCAGGGTAGAACCCAGCTGCTTTCAATTTCGATGCAACAAAACTGGCATCTTTCATCCTTCCGGCTTGGCACAAACCAGCAATCAAGGCATAGTAAACAATAGCATCGGCAGAGCATCCGGATTGGCACATAGCATTGAACCAGTCCACTGCCTCTTGTATATTGTTAACATTACAAAAGGCATTGATCAAGACCGTGTAAGTAATAGCATTGCCTTTAAGACCTTTATATGTCATCTCCTTGACAAACTCCACTGCACTATAGATTCTTCCATGTCTACACATACCATCAACCAAAGAATTAACTGTAACAACATTTGGCTTTACTCCTTCCTTGTTCATCTCATCAAAAAGTTCTTGTCCCATATCAATGTTGCCTGCTTTACAAAATCCATCAATCAAGCAATTGTAGGTAGCAACACTAGGCGCATAACCTTTTTCCGATCTCATCCGTTTCATCAAACTCAATCCTTCTTCTTGTCTTCCCACTTTACAAAATCCATCAATCAAAGTATTGTAAATGATAACATCCGGTTCAACAGATACCCCGTCACTCTCCTTTCCTTTATTCATTTCCTCAAACACCTTTACCGCCTCATCAATTCTATAAGACTTGCACAAACGGTTGATGAGAATCCCAAAAGTCACAACATCGGGCTGAATATTGTTCTCTTTCATCTCCGTCAGTAGCTGATTCATTCTCTTAAAGTCCCCATCTCTTCCCAAACCACTCAAAAGCGCATTGCAAGAAGCGGCTTCTAGATCAGCACCCAATTTCATTAACTCATGAAAGAGATCCCAAGCTTGACAACCTTTTGCAATTCTATAAAATCGAGTAATCAACTGCGTCAACCAAACTGTGTTAGGAAACACACCATGTTCACCAAATGTAGTCACCAACCCGACTATTTCCTCATCACTCACGTACCTCCCAGGGCGTCTCTTCTTTGTTAACCAGTAGAAAATAATATCCCCAGTAACGTCATTAGGTGGAAACTCAGACTCCCGGTCAAGCATTTCGTCGAGCACATTGAACGCATCATCAACACGCCCGTCTCTAAGCAGAACATCAATCAACACATTGCGTATATGTGTGTTTCTAGCATCCTCGTCAAGTTCATTGTACACAACAAGCGACTTATCAACCATACCAGCCTTCCCGAAGAAGCGTAAGAGGAGCGTCGCCGCATTGACGGAAAGTGTAACGTTATTTTCTTTGCAGGTTTTATAAAGGTCAAAGAGCTTGTCTTGCGAGTTGGGTTCGCGAATGGCGATCTCGAGAATGGCTTGAAACGTGTAGGACAGTGAAGGGGAGTTTTCATTTTCTGAATTGGACTTGACGTAGTTGAAGAAACTGAGCGCTTCAGCAGATGAGCTAAAACGGCGGGTGATTTGGAAGAAATCGCGAGGAGAGTGAGAGGAGGAAGAAGAAGAAGACGATAAGAGAAGCTGTCTGAGTTGCGAGGAGGAGGTCCACTCATCTTGTGGAGTTTGTCGCAGGAGGTCTACGGCTTGAGTAACTATCGATGATTCGGATTCTCGCGGCGGCGATTGTGTTTGTGGCGGTGGTGGGGTGGGTTCGGCGGAGAAGTTGCGGAGGAGGAGCAGAGATTGGGGTTTCAGGAAGAGTTTGGATTGTGTTGATAATGCTAAGTGGACTGGTAGCTTCATGTTGTTTGGTTGGAGGAGAAGTAGAGAGAGTGGCGGGTTTTGTTGCTGTAACTTGAAAGATTTTCAACAACCGAGTGATGTGTTGTGTTTTTTAAGTACACCGTTATACGGATGGAACCGTGTTGCAAACTTGCAATTTTACTGCCCCAGCTATTTAGGTTTGTGAGGGGTTTTGCTAAAACGCGGCGTTTTGAGCCTTTTAGGTGTGAACTTTTAGGCCCAAACAAGCTCAGGAGTGATAATAAATATATCCCACTTGTGAATGTAAAATGACGGTGATTAGAGTGTGAAATGTTCTATCTAAATGAACGCTTTTACAACTAAACCACATTTAATAATGGTACCTCGATATGTAGGGGAATGTATTGGATCGAGATTTTAATAGATAATTTTGGAATTGTAGGATTGTATGGATTTATAGGATTTGAAAGACTATTACAATTATTTTGACTAGACTTTCAGGATTCTTGAATTTTTTTAAAAATAGTTTCTTGACTTTATTTAAAGACTATTACGACTATCTAGACTTTATTTAAAGACTATTATGATTATCTAGACTTTTATTTAAAGACTTTTTGGATTTTTGTTGTTATTGTAATTATGAGTCCTATAAATTTGTTAATTAATACATAGTCGAGTTGAGAAATCCAAACTAGTAGTTGATATGAGCTGAAAAAACTCAAACAATATATCAAACTCATAATCAATAGGAAATCTCAATATATATATATATATATATATATATATATATATATCAAACTACATAGTACTTGTATGGTTTGAAAATCAATTTCAACTAATTTAATGGAATAATATATATGTTATTACTTGCGTGACAATTATCCAGAATATCTGCAATATATATATATATATATATATATATATATATATATGTGTGTGTGTGTATGTGTGACAAACTACATAGTACTCATATGGTTTGAAAATCAATTTTAACTAATTTGATGGAATAATATATATGTTATTACTTGTGTAGCCATTATCCAGAACATCTACAATATGTCCGAATGTTACAAAAGGAGACGATATAGTGACGAGCTGTAATTTTACAAGAAGTACATGAACATATTAACTAGACAATGATTTTTCAACTCCCCTATCAGCTTACTAATTTTTTTTCTTGTTTTGCGTTATATATTAAGATTTTATATATATTTATATTTATATTTGTCTTTCAATTGACTTATGACAATAAAATACAAAATTATATAGCTAAATTACTAGCATGACTTTAAGAGCGGCTAAAACAATTTGAATACAAAATTTGAATGTTGAAAAAACTGAAATCATAAATCTAAAATACTTTATTATTTCTCCATCAATAATTAAAAAGAAATAAAATTATACACCGTTATTTTAAAACCATATTTGACACCGTTATACAAGAGCTAACCACCAAATTTTAAAAAGAAATAAAATTATAGAGCTAACCACCAAATTTACCGTAACAAAAAAAAATGTATAAAATAACCTATTTGAGAAAGACAAAATTGCAAAAACAGTGATCAACTTCATGAAAGCCAAAGGACTTTTTGGATAAAAAAATTATTAATTTTTTTACGATATTTGCACATAGGCACGAACCAAATAAAAAAAAAACAAAAAAAAAGTAAGGACAATTTGATATAATACCGTAAACCACTCATACAAGTCATTCACAATAATTGGGTTTTCACATATAATAATTATTGTAAATATTACAAGATACAATATAATCATTACCTGAACCTGATAATGTTGTTAGGGTTTCTTCATAGCCTTGTTGTTAGTTTTTGAAAAGTCTTGAGCAAACATGAAAAGTCAGATGGAAAGTGGCAAGACAATTTTGGGGTCTAGATATTTATAATTATCATTAAAAAAGTCTAGACAATCCTACAAATCTTGATCTCAATCTAATACCATCAAACAATTTGTTGCATCTTAAAAGTCTGTATTCAATACTACTAGATATTTTGGACTTTTTAAAAAAAATCTGAAAAGTCTAGATCCAATACCACTAGATATTTTGGACTTTTTAAAAAACTCTTAAAAGTCTGAATCCAATACCACATGATAATATGAACTTTAAAAAAAAATCTGAAAAGTCCTAATCGAATACCACCAGACTTTTCTAACTTATTAATAAGTCTCAATCCAATACCACCAGACTTTTAATTTCTAAAATTATCTATTAAAATCCCAATCTAATACACCCCTTTTAAATGTGTTAACGGTGATTGATATTATTTTGGTCCATACCGTCTGATTCATATTATTTTATTTTTTCCTTCTCAAAATGGACCAAAGAGTATCATTGGTATTGTGCTCTTTATCCATTGAACTTCTTTTTAAAATCAATTTCATAAGCATTGTGACCGTCTAGTTAGACCAATCTATCTCTAATAGACTTATAACTATTCGTATACTTATAACACGTTATCCGACTAATTGCTTTCACAACGTAATAATCATGCTTATATGCCTAAAAGAGATAAGAGTGGTTACATCGTACTCATATACCTCCGGTCTCCACTCCATAATTTATATGATCATGTGAAATCTTCAGATCGAACGGATTAGATCAACCGAAATTTATCACTTAAAATCAATCACCATCAGATACGCGACCACGTGTCCGATAAGCATCTCACCAAAAAAAAACAAACACTTCTTAGGCTGGCTAAAATGTTGGCAACTCACGCGCAGCCGTCTTTGTTAAAACCAGTCTTCTTTCGACTACCATGTTTTTTATCTCCTCGCACGGTTTCACTGTTTGCAAGGACTAAACTTCAGTACTCCTCCTCTCTACGGAGCTTGAACCGTACATTCGCAGCCATGGTAGGTGCCAACGCCGCCGCTGACAAATCCTCTTCGGAGCACGTCGCCGGAGAGTGGTACTCGGTGCCGGATCTCCGGCTTCGTGATCATCGCTTCGCTGTTCCTCTAGATTACTCTATCGATCGCAGCGCTTCTCCTAAGATCTCAGTTTTTGCTCGCGAAGTTGTATCTGGTGCTCGTTTTAAAAATTCACTATAGTTAATTTATATGACTAGTTTTCATTGAACCTGTGTTTGATTCTTGTATTTTGGTAATTTAAGTTTGGCATGTTATTGAGCGCGATATTCTTGAATTGATATTGTGTTTGTTTGGTTGCTGAGTTGATCAATTTTTTTTTCTTCATGTTTTCTTGTTCTATAGATTGTGGAATCTGCAGCTAGCTACATTAAAAATTATGTGATACATTGGAATTATGTTAATTACAAATTCCAATACAAAAAATTTCATTTGTACTACTTCTATATTAATAATTGACATCTATTTGTATTCATTTATGGAATGTACTGGCCGGATCAATGAAATGATTGCATTTAGGCCATAGAGTACTGCTTTGTAAATACTAGTCTATGCAATCAAAGCCATTTTAGTATATTGTTATTGTTTTTAATTATGTTGGTTGCTGTCTTCTTCGTTCCTGTGTTTGTTTGTTGTAGTTGGGAAAGAAGAACAACTATTGCCATACCTGTTATACCTGCAAGGTGGGCCGGGTTTTGAGTGCCCACGACCCACTGAATCTAGTGGATGGATACATAAAGCATGTGAAGATTTTCGGGTTGTATTGATGGATCAGGCAAGATTTTTGAAATTCGCTGTGGACAAGCATTTGTAGTTATTTCACTGCCTTTATTTAACAGTGAATATAGTTGTCCCGGCTTATGTTAGTATTCCTGCAGCGAGGAACAGGGTTATCTACTCCTTTGACAGCATCATCCATGCTGCAAATTAAGTCTGCTGAGGATTTGGCCGACTATCTAAAACATTTTCGAGCTGACAATATTGTAAATGATGCTGAGTTTATCCGCCTTCAACTTGATCCTGATGCTAAACCTTGGACTGTTTTGGGCCAGGTAATAAGTTTACAATTTCTGTAGTCGTGTTTGCATTTTTGTGTGCATTTGATGATAATTATAATCTGTTTATGTCTTTGTTTCTTAAATGAGAAGTTGTTTACATTTTTCATTTGTTGAAATATTGTATATGCATGCTGTGGGCTAAAACTAGTGTGACAGATTTGATGACAGCCCATGCTACTTTTTTGTGTGTAGAGCTATGGCGGTTTCTGTGCAGTTACTTATTTGAGTTTTGCGCCACAAGGACTGAAACAAGTCCTTCTTACTGGAGGAACTCCCCCATTAGGAAACGGATGCACTGCAGATTCTGTCTATGAAGCATGCTTTGAACAGGTCATCTGTCAAAATGAGAAGTATTACAAGAGGTTTCCACAGGATATTGAAATTGTTCGTGAAATTGTGAATCACTTGGCAGGATCCGAAGGAGGCAGGGTGAGGATCTACCACATATGATATCAGGATTTTTCCCAATGCTGGACTTTTAGCTAAATGTTTACAGTTCTTCCCCCAACTCCCTTCATGTATAGGTGCTTCTTCCGTCTGGGGGCATCTTAACCCCGAAGGGATTGCAAACACTTGGGCTTTCCGGTTTAGGATCCAGGGCTGGTTTTGAGCGCTTGCACTATATGTAAGGCATCATGAGCATGCTCCCTTTTTATATATATATATATATATATATATATATATATATATATATATATATATAATTCACGTTCTAATGCTCTTCAAGTTGATTATTCTGTCTTTTAATTTCAACATCTATATCCTTTAGGTTTGAGAGGGTGTGGGATCCTGTAATAGTTCCAGGAGCACCAAAACAAATTAGTTACTATTTCTTGAAAGCGGTAAGCAAAATTTCTTTATTATTATCAAATCTTGAATTTGAGACTTTAAATCACAATTTTCAGAATTGCAAATAAGTCATTCATACTTGCAGGTTGAGAATTGGTTAGATTTTGAAACAAACCCACTCTATGCTATAATGCATGAGTCTATATATTGTCAAGTAAGTTCCTTATTCTCTTTCATGAAAATTGAAATGTAGTTTTATTTTTGGACAAACCCTACTTTTTCGTGCTATTTTATTTATTTATTATGTATACAAAGGAACTAGATTTGTTTAGTTAACTGCAAGCAATTCATATGAGCAATTCTTGTTCTTGGTTTGAGTATCGAGAGTGTTTTTTGGGATTTTCAAATCTTTATAATCCTTTTGAAGGGTGCTTCATCACGGTGGTCTGCTCAAAGAACAAGGGACGAATGGGAGGACAAATTTGATGCAATCAGGGCTGCAAAAGAAGGCCGCCCTGTATTTTTCACGGGAGAGGTATGTATGCATGAGTTTTCATTTTGCTATATAATGAAAGAGCAACAACACATTCATTATGTTTACTCGACCATTGCCTATTTTGTTTATGTTTCAAATGATAACAAAAGTTTTTAGGTGTATGAATCTAATGCTTGACTTTGGTTATTCAAAGTCCACTGGATTTTCCAACCCATCATTTTACTTGCCCGATTTAATTGTTACTCTTCACATATCTAATTTCGGATCTTTGCTTTTTGTAGATGATATTCCCTTGGATGTTTGATGAGTTTCATGCCCTGAGGTTATTTAAAGATGCTGCTCATTTATTGGCTGAGAAACAGGATTGGCCTCCACTCTATAATGTTGTTGCACTTAATAATAACAAGGTGTGCTTCCTTATGGTCTCGAATCACGACTTATCACAACCTTGATTCAATGGAGATCTGAACCTACAGAGAGTCTACAATATTTTTTAGTCAGGGGTCGTTTGTTTTTTCCAGTTAAAACTTAATGGGTCTGAATTATAATTATTAAGTTGTTTTGTTTGTTTTTTTAAGTGGTCAAACAACTTAAAAATCCTAAAAACAATTTAAAATAAAAAGTAAAAAATCATGACTTTTAACTTGATTGCAAATCAATGAATTGCATTAAATACAATCTAAAATCTTTTTTTCTGATATTATCCCTCATATATAACATATTTCCAATTTCATCAAAATTACATATGGTATAGAAATCTTTATTTTAATATATTGTTTATTTTAAATTGCTTTAAAAATAAATAAAAACCCTAATCACTGTTCATATTGGTGTTTAATATCGATACTTTATTATAATATTATTGTGATATATATATATCATAGTGTTTTGTACGAATTTTCCTAATGTTCTTTTTATTTTTTATTTTAAAAAAAATATATTTTATTTTCTTAGCAAAATAAAGTTTGTTTGTAATCAAAGATAAAGATCATGATCATATGTGTTCATATATAATTATTATTTATGTGTTCATATATAATTATTATTTTTGGATTGTTTTTATTCTATATTATATATATAATTGTTTAACATAGGTATAAATGTAAAATTACTTATATTCAGACAATTTTACTTTAAAAAAATAAACGTGTTGACAATTCATTCAGATGTGAGAAAAAAAAATATAAACATGTCATTCGGGTTCAGATTTCAGTCATTATTCAGTCATTAGAAAAATTCAGGACTGTTCAGTTTTCAGATAAAAAGACAAACGACCCCAGATTTTTTTAGGGACTTTCTTAACTGTGAGTAGGTTTTTTCAAATTAACTTGGCTAATTTTTTGCTAATGTTGCCAGGTACCTGTTGCAGCGGCAGTTTATTATGAGGACTTGTATGTTAACTTTAAGGTGGCCATGGAAACAGCTTCTCAGATAGCAGGCATACGGCTATGGATAACTAACGAATACATGCATTCTGGTCTGCGTGATGGAGGGGGCCAGATTTTCGATCATTTGATGGGAATGTTAAACGGGAAGAAGCCCTTGTTCTAATATTCTGTAATTTCGTTTGCGTTTAATCTGTAAAATTACAAGTTGCCTTGAGCATTTCTCTCCACAATTGATGTGTTCCTATACTTGGGCAGTTTTTTGAGCATCTTTAATTAGAGTTCAAGATAAAGCTTGTATATTATGAACACGAATTTTCAGTAATCGCGAGCAAGAATGTGTGCTGTCTTTAATGGTACGCGTTTAATATGTTTGAAGTAGTACACTAGTACTCTACGTGCTAATATGGATGCAATAATCTTGAACCGAGTCACAGTCAAGAGGATGCAAGGGAAATATGTTTTTACAGAAAAAAAAGATGACAAAATTCAACCAAACTTGCTTTGTTGTTGCTTGTCTTCGTTTTGCTGTTGTTTCTTGCTTGCTTTTGCTTTTGGGCTTGTTCCCCTTTCCAATAAAATTTGTCGTTCTAAAAAATCATAATTCATAAATACTTCTAAATAAGCTGTCATAAATTACTAATTTATGAAATTAAATTACAAATTATTTACTTACTTTATATACTGAAATTTTCCTTACTATATTCTGGTGGCTTACTTGGATTAATAAATGAACTAGTGATGCATTAATTGGATTCATTTCAAAGGGTATTTTCGTCATTTGTTATTTCAAGCATTTAAAAGATTAAAAAAAACATGTTAATTGAAAAAAAAAAATTTAAAAAAAGAAAAATCTCCCTTGTACATGCACATTAACTTGAAAAAAAAACAATTAAATCCATTAAAAAAAAACTTGAAAAAAAAAAAAGTAAAACAAAAGGTCGAACCATCTCTGCCGCTCTTTGTGCGATGGAGATGGAGTCATCTCCCTAACTTCTTGAGCGACAAAGATGGAGTCATTTCCATCCACCACGATGGAGATCTAGATCGGTGGAGATCATCTGATCTAATTTTTGTTTCTTTTGTTTTATTTCCATTGAAAGAGATTGATCTCCTTCAATGGTGATCTAGATCTCCATTGATCCTGTTTTGGTAGGGTTATTTTGGTATTTTGTTAATCAAACTTAGACAAGTATTAAGTTTGACTAAATTTAACTAACAGTAAAAGTGATATTTGTCGGTTAATGATAAAATTATTTCAGCATATCAAAGAACAAATCTAATAAGAGTTTAATGCAATTCATTTTTAATTTAATTTCCAATATAGCAATCAACTTACTAAGGGGAAAAGCTAGATTGGTAGGTCTTTAAAAATAGTGTCAGGTTAGATGGCACAACTCATAATATTAAATTATTAAAATTGATGTATGAATATTATTTATTATAAAATTGTTATATTAAAATGGTTGGAATTATGGAGATGCTTTGTTTGGGCATGAGGACAAATGTCAAATACACAGTGCATTGGCCTTACAAATATAGTTAGAGTACATAAATCATGAAAGAGATTAAAAAATAATCAGTTGAAGTGTAAAAATGTAAAATAGTAATTGGGTAAAATAGAAAGTTTAAGAGTGAATTTAGGGATGTCAATTGGGTTGTGCGGGCTGGAGACTACATATCCCTATCCATACCTTACAAAAATTATTTATGCCCAACCTCGATTACTGAAGGCGAGATTTAAGGCCGGTTCGCCCCACCTCCCCTCTAAGTATGTTTTTTTTTTTAAATATAGATATTATACAATTTTTATATATTCAATAGTCATTTGTAATAAAAAAATTCTTATATTTTGAATAAAATCAATACTAATAGATAAAAATAAAATTTAAATGTCTAATATTGACTATAAAATAAAATCCTCAAAAATAATTAATGAGAAATAATAATAAAAGTAAATTGTAGAAACCAAAAAAATATTATAAGTTGCTTCATTCTTACGACTATCTATAATGCATCTGCTATTACCAATGCCAAATTTGACATAAAACAATGTAAAATGCTATATTTAATACAACAATTTAGTATTGTGTTTCAATATACAGATATATTTAATATAATATTTTTATTATTTTATTAATTAAAATTACAAAAGTCAACACTTATCATTAATGAATTCATTAAATTACTGAAAATATTAGTCGGATGAAATAGATTATGATTGAAATATCATTAATGTACATTAAATTTAAATTATTAAAAATATTAAAAACAAATATATAATAGCATTTTTGTAATAAAAAATGAGCATTTATTACTATATCAAATTTGACATATCCTATATTGTTTGTCAAATTTGACAAACAATATAACATATGTTAAGTTTGGCACTGTATTTGACACCGCATTTGAGGAAAGTTTTTATGCTCTATGCTAAATTTTAAAATTGACACACTAAGAGCATCTTTAATGCAAGCGTGGTTTGCGAAAAAAGAGAGATGTTATGTCGGATTACGAGACATTCTTTTAAAAAGTCTTTTTTCCAATATAGTCGTGCATATTCAACCTCAATCTGACGTGGTAAAATAAAAGTTTAGACATTGTCAACATGACAGCCCACTTTCAGACAGCCTGTTGTATAACATTTTTTAGGCTGACTCAACAAACATTTAAAATTGACATTAAATTTTCATCTATTTGTGGTAAGGAAATAAAAAAAGAAAAAGAAAATATGAAATAAAATTGGACACATCATTGAAACAAAATGTGTTTTAAACGGAAGCATTGAAGACAAAATTTTAAGTTGATCGTCTATCAAATTTATATTTATGCCATATAGGAATCAAGTTTCTTGACATTGTTGCCATGTCAACAATAACTCGTATGCAAACCATGTTTGCATTAGAGATGTTCTAATTCGGCACAGCATTGGAGATACTCTAATAATGCGATAAATTAAAAAAATTGTGTACAAATTAAATATAAATTAGATCTAAAATGTTATTTAATTTTCCTCTAAACATCCCCAAATATGTGTATGGTTGTAACAACATTTAAAAAATATATGTTAATGTTAAATTATTATTGCTTATTTTTGTTACAATATACATTTGTATCGGATTAATCCAAGGAGATTCTATCGGTTTAGGAACTAGGAAGGTGAAGTGAATGAAAAAATGTAGGATTGTAGGAGCACACTTTTTTTTTTTTTTTTTTTTAATATTACAATAGAACTGTCAAGATGTATTGAGATCAAACAATACATGTGGTCCAGATATCTATTCTCATAATATGAGATAACTATTTCTCACAAACAGGGAAGAAAAACTCATCACATATGCTTTTAAAAGACGCAAGGTGATATTTGAACCAATTATCACCGATGCGGAAGGGTTCTTTTTGTTAGGATTGCAAAAAAAAATACCAACATATATTGTGTAACGTTTCCATACATGTTATTGATTTTGCAATAAAATTTAATACCACTATGATATATTCCCAATCTGTAGCCATACACGAGCCATGTAATGGGAAGGAACTTAGTCAATAAGAGTTAGTTTGTTGGTTATTGACAATTATGTTGATCAGTTATGTTGTTTTGCATAAAAGGGGGATCCATGATTGTTTCATGGCCATGATGTGAGTGGGGCAAACCCACGATCCCATTATTGATACCACATCCCTATTCTTTTGTTACCAATTTATTGTTTGTATTTCCAGAATCATTCGTAGCAATCTCAGTTATAAATGGCTGATTGCAATTGTATTGAGATAGCATTGAATATATAAAATAATTCCTTTCTCACTTTTCTCTCTTATTTCTTCTATAATTGCTTAATGATATTTAGCCTATATTATTTTGGTATCAGAGCCTCTCGATCCCATGGATACTCGGGGCAAAAGTAATACCTAATTTCGCAACGAAGTCAGTGAGATTCTAACCTGACATGAATCCAGTCTCGATAACCTCAACACTAACTTCGACAAAGTCAATTCCACCCTCCAAACAGCAGTGACTCAGTTGCAGTCTTTACTTGTCCACATCTACAACCAAGCCTTAATCATGACATCAACCCATTTGCAGTTGGTGAGTCCTCTCACAATCTGTAGCCCACACAACACAACCTCACTCAATTACAATCTCTCATTGAACGAAACCACACATACATAAAACTCTCCTTTTCGAAGTTTAACGGGGATGATCCGACTGGTTAGATCCACAAGTCGGAGCAGTATTCAACAAGTTCAACTGGCATCCTTCAACTTAGAAGGCATCACCCTAAAGTGGCATAGGTAACTGATGAAGTTTCGTGGTCCCGTCTCTTGGGAGGAGTTTACCAAAGCTGTATTACTTCGTTTCGGCCCAACTGATTACGAGGATCCCTCGAAAGCTTTGACTCGCCTCAAACAAACATCTACTGATGTCTCCTATCAAGAAACATTCGAGAAGCTATCACATCAGGTTAATGGCTTACCTGAGAATTTTTTAATCGGTTGTTTTGTTGCAGGTCTCAGAGACGAAATTTGTTTGGACATTAAATCAAACAACCTCGAACGTTAGCAGATACTATAGATGTGGCTCGACTTATCGAAGAAAGGAACCAATTACAAAGGGAAACAAATCAGACATCTTCACTTACTAATTCAGTTGGATTTTTGGACCTCCACCAAACCAAAGATCGACCCGCGACTCACTTAATCCTCCATATTCATTCAAAAAGATCACATGACAAGAAACTAAGGAATGTAGGGAAATATGCCTTTGTTATTACTGCACTGACAAGTTCCTACCAGGTCATCGATGCAGTCAGTCGCGATTCTTCATGATTGAAGATTATCCAACCCCAGGCCAACCACCCACTAATTTCATCCTTAAGGACAAGGATTTTTCGGGTGGGATGGGATGATATGTTGCTAATATGTAGCCATACATGAGCCATGTAGTTGGAAGGAACTTGGTCAATATGAGTTAGTTTGTTGGTTATTATCAGTTATGTTGACCGGCTACGTTGTTTTGCATAAAAAGGGGATCCATGGTTGTTTCAAGGTTATGATGTGAGTGGGGTAAACCCACGATCCCATTATTGGTACCACATCCCTATTCTTTTGTTACCAGTTTATTACTTGTATTTCCAAACTCATTCGTAGCAATCTCAACTATAAAAGGCTAAATGCAATTGTATTGAGATAGCATTGAATATATAAAATAATTCCTTCCTCACTTTTCTCTCTTATTTCTTCTATAATTATTGAATGATATTTATCTCATATCACACTACTCATATCTTGAGTTAATTACTTAATTAATACTATAATACTATACTTGTGTTTTTTTAGCATTACTCGTATACGAAACTCTTTTATCTTAAAAAAAACCTGATTAATAAAAAAAGATAATCTTTCAAAAAATATTGTTAAATGATGATATTAAGAAACAATAGAGGACTCATTATGATATTTGCCTTGTTTTTATCAAGGTTTTTAAGAGAAAATCTTCAGTGCACAACAGGTATGTGGTAAGAAACAAGTGTCACATCTATGCCATATATGATTTTTGTTTCACATATCTGTTTTCCATTGGCCGGGTGCACCACTCAGTAGTGCACCGAAGATTTTCTCGATTTTTAGATAGCATAAAAGAGTTTCAGACTAGTTATGCGTTCATTGAAGCTATGCCGAGGATTTTTCAACACCATCTCTTATTCCCAAGCCTTCGTGTGTGTGTGTGTGTGTATATATTATACACGTAGATAGAAATGTTAGTTGTTTCTGCTCATGACCCACTTCAAGTTTTTGCTTGTAAAAATTATAATGTCTACTCTATAGAATGAAATTGCAAGAATGAAAATGGAATTTTAGGTTTACAGTCCAGAACGTACTCTAGGTTTTGACCATGGTATTTTTCATTCTAGTGGACACGATAGTCGAGTCAAGCTGACTAGGTGGTTTTCTTCTTGTTTAGAGATTTGCTAAATTTAGCTATAATTAGTGTACAATACGTGACTGCAATCATACACACAATCCATGTAATATCTTCCTAAACTGTTTCAATGCCAACTTTGGCTCAACCCAACTCATACTCTGATTCAATTTCTGATTTCTTAGAATACTGCTATCATTTGTTGATGATAACTTGGACATGAAATCATGAATTAAAGTTCTTCTTGGAGTTTACTCTATGTTTTTCTCTAGGTATATATCTAGCACAGTTACTTTTAATAAACCTTGAATATTTCTGGTAATGAAGAATATATATTTTCCAATAGCTGATTCTTTGCACGTGCGTGTGTATATATATATATATATATATATATATATATATATTCGAAGAAATAGTTTCCTATTATAGTCTTCCACATTGGTGACCATTAAAGTCTGCATCAGAATTTCAAGTAACGACTTTTGGATTATGCATTGCTTTTTATGGAAAATCTTAATTAAAAGCTTAGTATGTTGCTGAATTGTGAGTATTTGTCATAATCTTTTGCACTTTCTGCCAGACAAAACCTTCTCAACATGTCCTATTGTAGGGACTTTCTTACCTCACAAGTATATATTGCTGCTTAAGACACAACTTGAAAGATGATGGGTGAGGTGAGACTTTAATATTAGCTCCTCATCTCATTACTATTTAAGATTGGTTAGTTTCTTATGATTGGATTTTATTTTTGGCTAGAGCGCGGACTGGCTACATATTTTAATGTGAGGAGAAATCCAAGTAGAGACTTCTCCTTTTTGCTCTAGTCTCATCAAGATTAATTGTTTCCTACTTTATCTTCTTATGCAAAGACCAAGAGTAATAACCCATATGATCAAAAGCGTTTGTTAGAACAAAATAAACAGATACAGAAAGGTAATAATGCATCAGGATACTTTCCAAATTTTGTCGAAATCCATGAACCCACCTAAAGAAAAAGAACATAATTTAAATTACTATAGTTCAGCTGCTAGTTATAATAAAAAGAACAGAAAATCGCATCCTTATCAAAAACTATAACCAGACACATTTTATCCGAATACCATAATATATCCACCACATCCTCATTCCTCATACACAACTCAAAATCCACTCACAAGAATAAAAAGAACAGAAAAATGAATCCTTCCCTATAACTATAACATGTGAGAATCCCGTGTTATTTTTCTCACATAATGCATAACTGAAAGAGCCCTAATAATATAGATAGTTTTTTTCCTTTTTCTTTTGAGCAAAATATGCTAAAATATAATAACATCAATTTGCACACAAGCTTGTATAGAAAAAAACTCACATAATTCAACCTCCTAATAAATTATTTATTTACTCTTTTTAGGTCTGATCTCAATCCCTTAAACAACAAGGAATACCTTGTTTTCAGTTTTAATAGTCATTAACAATTCACTCTCGTCATCACCTCCATTGAAAAATTCACCAAATTCACTTTCCATCCACCCACCTACTCTCTTTTTTGGATAAAAGGCATCACCGTCCCCGTCTCGATGCTCCCGATGAAAATAAACAGTTTGGTTTTGACCATTATTACTCCCAGGCTCTCAGCAAGTCCAATAGATACTTCTACCGGATGATCTTCTCCGTCTTCATCTCCTAACCATATACGGTTTTGAGAGAACACAAATTACACAAGGTAAGCTACGTAAGTTGTCATTGGAAACAAGAGTGAAGTAGTAATCTTGCCACCAATTTCAAAATAGCACAAATCTTCATGATCGAAACACCTTCGAGAACCTTGTTTAATGTGTAGGCAATCAATATTACTATAACAATAAGAGCCATAAAGAATTAGTGAGGAAAACATACCTGCAATCGGGGGTATGCCAATGTAATGCTTGGTGTTGGCGTCAGGCATGGAAAACCAACACCAATACAAAATAATATCAGCATCCTCGATATAGAGTTCTATAGTCGGTGTCATGTAACATTTATGCCCATTTAGATCATCTCCCACCTGGCACCGATCAACAAAGTAGTGTAAAAAACCTCTCCAACCCAATGTCATTCTCCACACCACTTTGCCTCCAACCAGTTTTTTGCGCCACCAGTAGTGCAATATTACTGTTACTTTGTTGGTTGGTGTTTATTTTTTAATCCCTCATATTTTTAGAATTTACAATTTAAGCAGCATTCTTTAATACTTTTACGATTTGATCCCTTTTTTTATAAAATTATTTAATTATAGTTTTGCTCTATTAAATAAAATTTATTACAATTGTATCCTTATAATTATCTCATGTTTTTGATTAATATATATTTGTTTTAATTGATTTTTTTTATAATAATATTTATAATAAACCAAATAAAGTATATAAAGTATAATGTTATTAATAAGATAAAATAGGAAATATAAAACAAAACAATTCAAGCAATTTTTTTTAATAAAAAAGTAATAATAAATACAATATTTAAATTTATTATATTTAATTTCTTAATTTAATAATTTATGAATTTATCATAATATTATATTAATCGAGGAGTGAAATGTTAATCGTTGAGAATCAATATATATATAAAATAGATTTTAAAAATATTATTTTTAGAGTAAAATTTACTAAATGGATCGTAGATGGTAGAGCAAAAGATAGGGGTGTGTAATTTTGGTTTGGTTTGGTTGAAGCTCAATAAATATAGTCAAACCGATATTTCAACCCAAACCAAACCAACGTGATTTGCCAAACCGATTCAGATCAAACCAAAAAAAGTCGGGTTGGTTTGGATTGATTTGACGGTTAAAAAACTTATTTAAATATAAAAATATCAAGTAGGTGTTATTTAATTATTTAAAAAAAAAAATTATATAATTAAAAAATTAACAATAAAAGGTACCATCATTAAAAAAATAAAAAAATAAAAAATAAAAAATAAAACATAATAAAACTCATATTCTAAAATGTAATGGAAGAGATGAGTAACTAGTATTTTTTTTTAAAATATAATATGTAAAAGAAAGAGAAGTAGTACAATACTAAATGGTTGATGATAATGAATGAGAAGAAAAAAAAACTTATTTATATAATAAACAAATAAGTATAATTAAAAGTTACAAGACCTCAAGAAATATGATTGAATTTTATTAAATATAGGATTGATTGGATTATATAAATTTTATTTTTAATAATCCAAATCAAACCAAACCAATCTTTTATCGGTTTGATAAATGAACAATCCGATTAATAAATTTTGTATGTGTGAAACCAATCAAATCCATAAAGTTTTGGTTGAATTTAACGTTTTTTTACACGTTTCTAACAAAAGATAGTGTACTTTACTGTAACGTTGTAATAAAATTATTATAACGAAAATTTTATTACAACGAAATAATGCAATGGATTGGAGATGAAATTAGAAAATCAAACTAAAGCTCTATTCAAGAAGACAATTAAACAATTGGAAATTCCGATCCCACCATGAACCAAATTGAATCAATCACAGATCCTACGTACAAACACAAAACACAAAACACAAAACCCATTTTTTTTTTTTTTCCAAACTTAGAAATTACCATATTTCCCTTGTGAATGAGATTGTGACAGGTGCGGAAGTAGAGCTCCTTCTTCCATAACGCCGACCACGTCGTAGAAGAAGAAGACGAACTGGACGAGTATTCAGGAGGGAGGAAGCGGTCCCAAACGACGTCTGAAGGCGGTTGAGACGCCAGCCATGCGGCAGACGTCGCGAGGGGTGGTGAAGGAGATGACGGCCGCTATGCAACCCTCCGGTAACGCTAGTATCCCAGTCATGACCACTAAAGAAGAAATGAATGGACTGGTTGAGACTTGCTATCGATGGTGGACAAGGATTTCTTGGGGCTGATCCTCCTGTCGTCCACAACGCCGCGTCTTCTGTTCGACGGTGGCTTTGCTTAATTTATGCTTCTCTATCACGTTTATCGCTTGGGTTCAACAATTATACTAGATGCTCAATCATCAAACAATTATAGAAGGTTTCAGCTTCCATGCCCAACGTATTCAAATTTTGGGCTTAAAGAATGGTTCGGGTGATCTTGGGACTGTTTACTTGGTCTTTAAAGCTTATCAACTTACCCAGAATGAAAATGATCTTAAATTGTGCTCACATTGTCAACTTGTCCAGGCTTGTGATTTTGCTTCTACCGATTCTCCTGGGTACCTCTGTCTTTCTCTCTGCTATCTGCTTACACTTGTTTACATGTTTCATGTTTGAATCACTCCTAAGAATTGTGACTTTTTTTGAGGTCAGATTGCTGAACTAGTTGTCAAATATTGTAAATGTGCAATTTTTATTATTTGAGGTTTTTTAGATGTTTCTAGATTGCTTGTAATGTAATTGAGTACTGTCAATGAATTAAGGTTGTTATCTGATTCATGGGGTTGCTCAAATTCATGGGATTTTTTCATTTGTACCGTATATACACAAATGGTAGAAGAATATCGTGAGGAACGTGATTTTAAGATATACGCTGAAATGCTTGGATTGGGTGGAAGTCTTGGCCCAAGTTTCTGTTCAGTCATCACTCTTCAATTAGCTAGTTTGTTGTAAATCATAAATTTGAATCTTTGAAATTTTGTGATACTTGTTATTGCTGAAATTGTTATACTGGTCTGGTTGTTACTATGCACTCAATTGAGGTGCAGGTAAATTGGCAGGTTTCTTTACATGTCAATGTGAGATATCATATCAGTGATTTTTTGTTTGGAACTGTAGACCCCAATTGCAGATTAAAAATAACTTACCAAAGCAGTAGGAGAATACTTGATTAGGGTTTTTCAACCTGCTTGGTGTTTGATGGAGTTAATTTAAATGAATTTTGATTGCTAGATTTTGTTTAGATAGAATTTAGCTAGCCACTGTAATGCACTATTTCTTCTTGAGAAAACAAATTAATCTTTTATTTTGTTTTTAGGTTCTTAAAAGGTTATGAAAACAAAAGCTAATTCGTTTGGCAGTACAATTTCTATTACAGCTTTCATGACTGTGAAGGTGTTTGAATGATACATTCAGGTAAGAGATTGTATCGAGAATTGAAAAATGGATAAGATGATGAGGCAATTCCAGCAAGGATTGGTTGAGATTGAAACTGAAGCTGAGCATCTTCTTCTAGCCCAATGTCAGGTAAATCAATCGAAAAACTCTCCAGTTTTATAACAATACTAACACATGTGTGTTTGAATTTCTATACTGAGGATACACGAAAGTTAAATGAAAATTGAGTGTCATAGAGGTGGTTTATGTTTTAATGTGGCTATTACAAATTCATTTTTTTTCTCTTTAAGTTAAAATTTTGCCCTTTTAAAAGCAATGAAAATCGGTTTTATATATGTAGGTTGAAATCAATTTGATTGTGATACAAGTATTTGGTAGGATCAAGTTTCTGATTATTTTGAAAATCATAGCAGTATTTATCTTAAGATAACGGTATATGTTTTCTTTTATTTCTGTTTCGTCTTACTAAGCGACCAATTGAATGTCACTGATTTTTGGTGATGGAATTATAGATAGTGGAAAACGATACCCTAATGAATGGGAACAGGGAAGCACTCACTGCTCTGAGGCAGAGAGCTCAGACAACAAAATATAGTGTCTCAACTCCTTTTGAGTCAGTAACGAAGGATATGGGGAGGCCTGGATCAAGTCCTTTGGTAGAGGAAGTGTGTGCAACTAGTGGCAATCATGACTCAAATGAGTTTACGTGGATGATGTTCCAAGCATGTAAGGTTTCTAGCCATATCTGAAGATTATTATCGAGCAACATGAAATCATAATTTCCTTGTAAGTTTGAATCTGTGATGAGCTTCCATCAAAGCCCACCGCAAGTATGTGTTCTGGATAATGGAACAGACTGTCCAAACTAGATAGGATTCCATTCAGTTTGCAGTTTATTGATCATCCTGGAGTTTGGCCCTAGAAAAGGGAGCACTTTGCAATGAAATCGAATTACCATCCTAATCCCAAGTACAAGTACGGCCAATCCCTAATTTCTCCAAAACAAACTTTAAAGACATTTTCTCATTGAAACTCTTGCTAGCTGATGTATAATGTTGAGATATATTATTTATAGCTTATGGAACCTCGTGTAGAGTCTATATTGTTTATGATATTATTATTACATCAAATAACTTAATAACAAATTATTTGATCTCGCTGTTATATTGTTCTTCTACTGTTACTTTGATGGGTTCTTATGTGACTCCATTCTTTCTTTTATGGCAGATCAAAATATCAAACTCGGATTGACTATGAATCCAAAACATTGCAAAGCTTTGTGAAAGAGAAGTCCTTCATTATATCACAGAAGGTGCCCTGGCGGGCAAGATAAGTCCAGGTGTGCTCAGATCTCTAGTAATCTTAACTGAGAAACCGAAGTAAGTAATGCCTGTGGAAGTAATAGTCATTTCTCTACATCTTTGTTTGTTCCCTAGTCTTATTGTGGATTTACCTTTATTCTCTACCAGGCATAAGGGACTGAATTAATCCCTTCTTTTTGGATGTCGTTCAACATCTGTGTTTACCAACTAGGTATTCAAAACGTTCTGGAACTTCTTCTCCGGTATATGAAGTGCATTGGCTGTTAATTGCTTCATATAGTGATTAATGATGGTCCAAGATATATAAATTGTTGGGTGTATATTTCTACTCGGTTACTCGTTTTTTATACTTAATAAAATGCTCAAATATACATTTTACATCTGCTTGTGAAGTTCTGTGTAAGAGAAATGTGAGCTTGCAGTGTCTTTTTTTACTATGGATACATTGAAAAAGTTGTTACACTTAAATTTTCATTAATTACTGTACAAATAAGCATGCTTTATGTAGTTGATATAGGAGTTAGGACACTGGTTCCAATACATGGAAGACAACATTGTTGTTCCTCTGCACGTGCATGCATTCGAAGTACTGCTGAATTGATAGTGTGTGTTTCATAGGATAGCATGTATAGAACTGTGTTTGCATATTGAGATTTTATGGAGAAGTTTTCCTACACCCTGAATATCAGGCTCAAAGCTCAAATTTGGTTTTTTTTTTTTTTATCACAAATAATAGCTTTTGGCTTGTCTGTTTCATTTTTCCAACATTTTCTTCCTCCTTTACTTAAATGAAATGTCAGACAAGTTTGGTGGCAGATTTAGGGACCATTTAATTTTTATATTTTAACTAAAATTGTGGAAGTTTCGTTGGGACTGCTCAAGCTGCAGAAGATACCATATTACCATGTAACATCATTATCGTTTTGTTTTCTTGTGGTCCTCTTTGCTGAATTTCTCCACATGGTCTAGAGAGCCTTTCTTATTTGTTTCACATGATTCTCCACTCTTTTTCCTTCTTTGTTTCCCCCAATAATTAAAAACATTGTTAAGTCTTTGAGTTAATACATGAACACCAGCAAGTTCCACTTCAGTAAAAGAAGTTGCATAATTTGTTATTTTATCAACAGATGATTATTTGAATTGAAGATTTTATTAATCTCTGTGATTGGGGAATTTGATGTCATTATCATTTAACTTTGTATGTTAGTGAGCCAACTTATGCACGCATAAGTGTTGTAGGTGATAAAAAGAGTTATTTATCATTCACCTTTCGTGCACTCTAACTGTGTATATTGCTTCTCTTATTTCAGGTAAGGGGTTCTACTGAACTTTCTTGCCATTAAAACTCTGGCCAAACCAGAGGAGAATTTAATAAGACAAAACATTCGCTTCCTCAGTTGATTTGTTAATCAAATGAAGTTCTTTAATTACGGCAAATGGGTGGAGTGAAGGTAGGCGGATACACATTGCCAAACACCAACTCCCGGAAATTGCATTTAGAATTTGGGGATGATCCAATCTAGAATGCAATCTTTTTAAAGAGGACTCAAGTGCTTGCTTGTAAGTACTTGAGTAGCTGTCGCAATGTTAGATACGGTGCCTTTCTCAAATTTGATTTAAGTTTCAGCCATTTTTGATTGTGCAGTGTAAATGAACATTTATTAGCAATAGAAAAAAAAAATGAAAGACTTTGCAGGTCACCTAATCAAGACTCTCTCAGACATGTGCACATTCACTGATTTCATTGCCATCAAATTTGCAAGTTTTCACAAAAATTCCAAGCATGACATTATATTTGATACAAACACTCTCAGTTTGTTCGTGACCTTAAAAACTAGATAATCATCGTCTCATATCCGTAAAAGTCAATAAAAAGATCAACTCAGTAGAGAAATTTATTATCCTCCGATTATATACGATCAATCTCGTCTAAAACTCCATAAAAAAAGATAAAGAATGTTCAAAACCTAGTCAACTCCTCCCTGTATGGGTTGGTAAACAGTATCATCATATCATAAAAATTAATTAAAACCGCCGACACTTAAAAAAATGTGGCCTTATCAATGTAATGTCTGTTTTTTCACTATATGCAGTATGGAGAGAGACATGTGGCAATAAAAGCCGCAAAGCATAAATATATGATGCATACACATACATTGGTGATCACGACGATGCATATTGGGCACGTCTCCTTTTTACTTAAGGGCAGTTGAACAGAAGTTGGTGAAATGTAGTTGGCTTTACCTTGGCTGCAAGACTGAGAAATCAACACACAAACACAATACACACACACTTGACTCTCCTAATCACAAACCATCTCTCTCTCCCTAGATGTCTCTTTTGTGGGTCTGCCCAACCTCTTCTACCTTCCAACTCTTTCTTGACTCTTTAAAAGCTCCAATGCATATTCCTCCAACATTCTCAAATCCTCTATCAATATTCTCCCACCAACAAATGGATCAAGGCCAAGAACCACCTGCACAACCGCCACCGCCTCTGCAGCCGCAGCTATTGCCTCCCGGCCTCAACCCTCCATATGTATTCACACCTTCACTTACATATTCTAGCTCCTCACTGCACCAGAACCCTCCTCTAGAACCTCAAATCCTTCCCGACATTGACTGGGTTAGCCTTCTTTCGGGTCAGTCATCGTTGTCGTCGGGGCTGTGTGAGATTAATAATGGACCGATGACGATGATGGAGAATTGTTCTTCTTCTTCTTCTGCTATGGCTGAAAATATTAATAAAGACGAAGATCAAGAAAAGGGTAATAATAGGATGAGGAAAAGCAGCAGTCGGATGAAGAAGGCGACACGACCGAGGTTTGAGTTTCAGACAAGGAGCGTCGATGATATTCTTGATGATGGATACCGTTGGAGAAAATATGGACAGAAAGCTGTGAAGAATAGTATATATCCCAGGTGAGCCTTTAGTCATTATTCAATATATTCGCATGCATGATCTTGCAATATTGCCTGACATGGCTACGTACGTTAAACATGATTTTTTTTTTCCCTCTATTTTGTAGGATATTGCATTACATAGGATATTTTCAATTAAAAGTTGTCAGGAATCCTGACCTAACCGGTACTCGACTCTTTTCAAACTAAAAAAAATACTTATTTTCTCTTAAGTAGCTTAACAAGAGTTAACCTACATGGACCTACAGGGAAAGAGAGAACTAAAGTTCAGAATATTTGGTCATATAGATATTACAAATACAGTGAGAATATTAATGTATATTCCCACAAAAACCAGATAATCAGAGCATATTAATTTACAATTTTACATAATGGTTAATTTATTTGATTCAACTTATAATAGAAAACAAAAACAAAATGAGGATTAAAGTTTTGATGAACAGAATTATATGCTTATAGCTAATATTATAGAAAAAAAAATGTAATCTACTTATAATAATAAAGGAATTCTTTTTTGACAAAGGGGTAGACCGTAGACTCGATACATTCCATATATCAATCAGATTTTCATAGTAGGTGACCTTTTTGAAGCAATTTCATTGAAATAACATATGCCACAACCCAAAATAAAATCTAAATTTATAGAAACTTTACCGAATTCTTAATTGTTTTGTTTTTCAAAATCTATTTAATACTTTAAATATTGTAAAATTAGTTTATATATATAGCAGTTACAAGGTATACTGTATACATTATTTATTCTCGACATTTTTTTTTATGTTTTAAACTCATTTATTTGATCCTGGTAGATCTAAATAATTCTTGTATAGTTACAAACCCGGTATAGTAGCATAACCCTAATACATGCAAATTACTAAATTTACTGGAAGAAGCCACAGTTTAATTTAATATTTATATCTATAAATTATTTCTTTCGATTTTCACCCAAAAAAAATGTTTATTTCCTCTGAATGGCTTGACTTCCCTTAATTCTCTTACAAGTCATACGGCATAATATATTTTCACTAATGGTAGACTATCAAAAAATTAGTTCAAATTTCAACCCAAATAATATAGCAAACCGTTTTTTCATTAACCAAAGCATCTCATGTTGTATGAGGTGATGTCAACTCACTTGCCATTAAGGGGTGTGCATTTCGATTTGGTTTGTGCTAAAACCCAATGTCAAACCAAACCAATATGAATCAGTTCGACTATATTTCAACACAAACCAAACAAAGATGATTTTTCAAACCGATTCAAACAAAACCAAAATAGATCGGGTTGGTTTGGATAGGTTTATTTGTTTAAATTTGAACTCTTTTTTTTTTGGTATTATATTATAAAAATATTTAAAAATAAAAACATAACATAAAATATTATATATATATATATATAGTCATTTTCTCCTTAATACGTAATGATATAAAATACATCAGTACATTGCATCTGAGACATAGATTATGGATAAGTATTAACAAATGCATATAGACTTAGTCAAAGTAATTGAATCTATGACATATATGCAATGCACTTATTTATATATATATATAAATTTTCAAGTCTGTGCGCACCGATAAAAATTCGTAAGTGTATTGGATGTGGACTATAAGATTTACATACTTTGACTCCAAGTGTATACACTTATCAAAACTTCTTCATAATCAATGGTCCACATGTAACGCACTGATATAACTTATATCAGTGCGCACTGACTGGAAAACTTATATATATATTCTCTAATTAAAGACATGTTTGACATTATCTATGTTTTTGAAACTCTAATACATCAATCAATTAGAAGAATTGAATCAAATCAAATAAATAAACTATAATAATATAAAGTAATCGGTAAAAGTTATAAAACCTTAACTGAATAGAAAACGTATATGAATTTTATATTTTAGTTTTACTTTCTAAAATATGTGATTTGGTTTAGATTGGTGAATTATTTCACTCAACCCTAAACCAAACCATCCATTTTTAATATTTGTAATCGAACCAATCCAAACTTTATGGGTTGGGTTGGTCGGTTTGGTTCGGTTTTACGATTTTACGGTTTTTTGAGTTAAAATTTAGATTAATTATTTGGGTTGTATAGCATTACTCATATATTTTACTATACCAATTTTCTCTCCAGGACTATTCTGAAGAAAAATATAAATGGACATTAATTGCATTCTCTTACATTGTTAAATACAATATATATTATTGATTACCATTTTTTTAATTTTTGTTTATAAATATATACAAATGAAGGAGCTACTATCGTTGCACGCATCACACATGCAGCGTGAAGAAACAAGTTCAAAGGCTATCGAAAGACACGAGCATCGTGGTTACAACCTATGAAGGAATCCACAATCATCCTTGTGAGAAGCTCATGGAAACACTAACTCCTCTTCTCAAGCAAATGCAATTCCTCGCTCGCTTCTGATCATCACACTGTGTTATATACAACTTATATGTACTTATACATACATATATATATATATATATGTGTGTGTACGTTTCAAGAACAAATCAAACAGAAGTCTTATGTTCTTGGGATTTTATGTTTAATTACTTTCTGTAGTTGTGCATGTTCAATTTGGACTACTGATCTCTGTAAATGGTTAAATATATCAGAGCTAATATCATATATATAATAACCTTTTGTAAATTACCTATGTCTAGCACACATGATCTTCATATGTATGCTTTTTCTCTTGCAACTCAGATCTAAAAATATATGTATGGTTTTATATGCTCTTTTTAAAGTTAAATATAGCAAATGATTGCAGGTGTTGACACAATCCGATATTACACGCCATAAAATTAGTGATTTGAGTTATACACTTGGACCTTATTGGGATTGGGTCACTATCAGGTACGTCAACTTGTTAAATCTATTAAATAAATATATCCTGTTTAGGTTGAACTCTTTCTATCCCGTTAAATCGTTCGACAAAATTATCTTCAATGTAGGAGATTTTATTCTGGACTTCTTCCTTTTTTTTTGGTTGAAAGTTGTATTTGATTATTTTCATTAGTTCAATGTGTTTAGAGAATTCAAATGTGTAATTGAGTTACAAAGGTTATATATATATTTTAAATTAAATATGTAAATTGACAAATCTATGAATTCATGGGGTATTTTTTTAATATATAAGATAATTGGGTAGTAACCGTTAAGTCATTAATTCATTTGATCGTGTTTTGAGTTTTCTCTTGCAACACCATAAGTTGGTTATGTACGGATTGAGTAAAAAATATTGTACATGGGTTTATACTTTAACACTGCAAAATAACCTGAATAGACACCCAGACTAATACTATTTATATTTATCATTGCCATTATAATTTGAGCTTCACGTTTGAAGAAACATATGTACATCTACAAGTTTGATTTGTATGCTTTGAAATGGCATAACCACCACCACTGCATCATGATACTAATTATCTATGAGAGGCCATGTTCACCGGTCATCAATGTGCCTGGACTGAGATCAAACCTAACTCATTAATTCAACACCAACAATATTGCTTAGCCTTGGCTCTCTTTCTATATTTATCTTTTTTTCAAGCCTTATTTCATTGGTTGCCGCGGCTCGTAATGTCTCAAACTTTCAGAATTTCAAATACAAGACATTTTATACGAAACTTTCGGTAAATAATAGCATTAAGGTAGGGATTAGTTGGGCGTTTTATTAAACTTTTCAGTTCAAATAGAATATTACAGTTATAAACTAACAAAATTATCAAGACGTTTTATTAAACTTTTTAGTTCAAATAGAATATTGCAGTTAAACTAACAAAATTATCAAATTGTTGCTTTTATTAAATGAATGCATCACAACCACCGTCCAATATTCAGACGGACAATGGGTTAGTTTCATGTTCAAATCGTCGTAAATGGTATATCGAAACAAATTGAATTCATCATTAGGGTTTTTTTTAGAAAGGGCATCATTTGTTCCTCCTGATTTTTTCAAAAAGAAAAGCGTCAGGTGCTTATACTTGCTATAACTTTAGATAAACACTGCTTTTAAAATTGTTAATTATTATGACAATAACACAAGCAGACCACTAGAAGTGATATATGCACCATATAACTTGTCGGCGTTGAAAGTTAGGAACTTAAAATATGAAAATAAATTATTCCAATTTTAATCGCTACTCAATTCCATCTAATTAAGGAAAAAAAATAAATCAAAAGTGTGACACCGACATAGATCTGATTCCACGGAAAAACCAAATTTATTCATACACATAACACATTGTCAGATAGTCTCTTTTTTTTCTCTTAAAATATCTTGTAAATCTGAAGAAAAATAAAATAAAATATGTTACGGACTTACGGAATCTGTCTTAATTAACTCTTCTCAACATAACATACACACTACTCCAATTAGCTTTATCTCTTATATTGAGTTTCTTCTAAGATTTTAGTTTTCTCTTTGTTTAAGCATTTACAACAGATTACAGCTTTGAATTTGGCTCACTCATGAGACTCCATTGTTGTGATCGGTTCAATCCAAAGCCTAATCTTAAAATAAATGTCTGTTTAAACAGTTAAAAAGGGTAACTTCCAAACCATTGTCACCTCAATTCCACGTGTCAGACTCTGATTGGACTCTTTTCTGAGAAAGAAAGTCACACTTACACCAGTGATCCCACATTCCCACACGTGCACATCCTTGTAAATCCATATATACATAGAAAGAAAAGTACAAGTACCAAAACCTACGTTCAATCAAAACTCAGTCTCCTGTAAATCTGCATCGGTGTATATTTGTTCTCTAGGAAAATGTCGCACTTTGTGGACAAAGCGAAGAACTATGTGGCAGAGAAGGTGGCCAACATGAAGAAGCCGGAGGCCAACCTGACAGACGTTGATCTGACAAACGTGAGCCGTGAAGGTATCGAGTGTCTCGCAAAGGTCACCGTGGACAACCCTTATGGTCATCCAATTCCCATTTGCGAGATCTCTTATATCCTCAAGAGCGCTACCAGGTTTCATCCATCTCATCGTCATTTTCGTTTCATTTGTTTAGTTTTTGGCAGATCTCATTTTGCGGAATCAATATGTTCTTGTACATATAAACGTACATGTCTTGAGGATGTGGATGTGATTAGTTTTGTGGTATACTTTTTATTTAATTTGCATGAAAGAATCTTACACAGTTAAACGATTATAGCTGGTTGAGATTGAAAGTTCTTGCACAATTACTTAAAACGGTTGTGTGTGAATCGATATGAACATAGTTACTAAGAATAACTTTTTTTACCGTCCTTATCACATGATAATGAAATATATTAATGGATCACTAGAGTAATAAATTTTGACACGATTAGTTAAACAGATCGTATTTGAATCGACACAGATATAACACAATAGCACGATTTGATATCCCAATTATTGAAAACCGTATGAATTCCTTATTATCAATTTTAGTTATCTTTGATCTTTGTGGTTTGAAGAACAGCAATATATAGAATATGAATTCCTTAATTATTTAATTACTGGCGTGGCATATGTGGCGAGAATATGCCTAAATTAACGATCAAATTAAACACTCCGTTTACCCTCTAAATGGCTTTTATTTAATTAAAATTTATGATTAATCATTATTAATTTGAACTCTAATTGTGTTGTGGACTTGCGGTTGTGGTTGTGTGTGTGGATGAATCAGGGTGATTGCAACGGGAGCGATCCCAGATCCGGGATCATTGAAAGCAAATGGACAGACGGTGTTGGATGTAGCAGTGAAGGTGCCACACAGTGTAATGGTGAGCTTGGTGAGGGACATAGCAGTGGATTGGGACATTGACTATGAATTGGAGGTCAGTCTCGTAATTGACATTCCTCTCTTTGGCAACTTCACTATTCCTCTCTCCAACAAAGGCGAGATCAAGCTCCCCTCCATCAAAGATCTTTTTTAACTTCATTTTGATCTTCTACTTGTATGATTATTCTTCATTCTATCTTTTCATGATGAAGAAGGTATTATGAAGTATTGTTATACACTTGTAATTCTTGAATAATATGGTTTTACTTTTCTATGAATTTGAATAATGCTACAAATCTTTTGATTTTGAAATTTTCAAAATATATTTAATGGACTTGAATCCTCCCCTTACCTTATCTTTATCATATCCTTTTTAAAGTATATGATTGTTTATTGATGAAGTGATTGTGAAA
Organism: Dipteronia dyeriana; assembly: GCA_032871835.1. Lineage (NCBI taxonomy): Eukaryota > Viridiplantae > Streptophyta > Magnoliopsida > Sapindales > Sapindaceae > Dipteronia > Dipteronia dyeriana. Next base: position 98,019,656 of record CM065299.1, on the reverse strand, counting down.
ATCAATTACATCTCAACCACGTATTCATATAATTCTAATGTGTTACGAGATTTGGTGAGAAAGGAAAAAGAGGAGATAAGGAAAGGTTCCAAACCCATATATAAGAGCATCTCCAATGCAAACGTGACTTACGAAAAAAAAAATATCACGTAAGATTAATAGATATTCTTTAAGAAAAATCTTTCTCCAATACAGCCGTGCATATTCAACATCAAACTGACGTGGCGATAGAATTTTTCGATATTGTCAACACGACCGTCCACTCTCAATCGGTCTGTTGCATATCCCTTTTTTAGACTGACTCAGTAAACATTTAAAATTGACATCAATTTTTCATCTATTTTTGTTAATGATATAAAATGAAAAAAAAAAACAGGAAGACCAACTCAGCAAACATTTAAAATTGACATTAACTTTTTTATCAATTTTTTGTAAAGAAATAAAATAAAAAAGAAAATAGTAAATAACAAAATTTTGAAGTTGAACGTCTATCAAATCCATATTTATACCATAGAAAACAAGTTTCTTGATATTATTGATATATCAACAATAATTCATAATAAATCAATGAATTACAGTAAATTTATGGGTAGTGTTGACCCCAAGGTAACAACTATAAAAATACTATAAAAGACAATATTTATTGTATTTATTGTCTCAATAAATACAATAAATGTATTTTCATAATATATATTGGACAGTGTTAAGATAGGCCGATGTGTATTCGAGCACCGGTGGAGGAGGAGCAAAGAAGTTAATTGTGGTGCTTGGGCTGCTGCTAGATGCTCCAGTTTTCGGCTGTTTTGATTTTTGTTCTCTGCCTTTTGTTCCATGCCCGGTTGTTCCGTTTTGTGACTCCCTGGTGGGGCTTCTTTTAAACAAAAAACAACAAAAAAAAGTAAAAAACCAGTGTCTTGCACTATTTTGTTTTCATAAAATAAAATAAAAATACTATATTTATCGTAACAAGACAATAAATAAATAAAAAGGTTTATATTTTTTTTATTTGATATTTATTTCCATAAAAGAACACTATATTTTTGTTTCTTATTTAATTTTTTATTTTATCTCCCTGCTGTTAATAGCTGAAAAATTAATATCAAATTTAAATACTTGTTAAGTCAATCGAAAAAATGGTTGTATGACAAACCATCTGAAAGTAGACAGTAATTATTACTGACAATGCTCAAGATTTTTTTATAATATCAGTCTAAGGTTGAATTACAAATTGTATTGAAATTACATTTATTAACAGATCGTCTATATTTATCATACGTGTCATTTTTTGTTCGAAAGTCACATAGTATCGGATGCTTTAGCACACCCTAAATTTAAATGGGCTATTAATTAATTGTTCATGGCAGCTGCTAGCCTGTCTTTGACAATATAATACAGAAACTTGAAATTTCATTAGCTTACTTTTGTGTAGATCAGATTTGAATTTGAAGCAAAACATTGAAGATTTCATTGCTACTATTCCAGTTTAGACAGCGTAATGGACCAGTAGTTTGCTATTGGGCCCAAAACGTTAAACATGATGATGGGATGTTTCAAAGTAAACTATCGTTTATATCAATGATATACACCAAAATTTAATTCTCATAGTTTATCATTTTGTTTGAAGAATTTTAGAAGACTCGGTCAATGATTGTGTTTAGTAACTAAGTTGAGATCGTTTAACTGTCTCTATTACTGTGTGCCGGATATTTCCATTTATTCAGATTCTTGATAAGAATAGACTCTGATTTGTAAGTTTTCAAACATTTTTATACGATTGGTGTTAACAACTATAAGCAGGGACGAGACCAAGATTTTGGTTTCTTAGAGAGATCTAGATAAAAACTAAAATTAAAGGTTATTCAAAAAAAATATATTAATATCTTAAAATGTAATAGTTTAGTCCTTAAGATAATGATATAAAATAATAATAATAATAATAACTTTGAGAACCAAAATGAAACTCCACTCTATTTTGTTTCTAAAATATCATCTATAATTAAATTTATTTTTAAATTTTTTTATGATTTCCATTTAAATATACATAATCAAAAAGTTTATGAGAAAACGATTTTTCATCTTGTTGTATATTTGAAATATCTCTTTCAATAGTTCTTTAATTGAATAATTTGTGAGAAAATATCATTATATCATTAATATATTTAAAAAATGATTATTTATACACTTATAATTTAACTTTATAATATTCATGTGAAACAAAATTAAATATAAATATTTGTGAACACGAGTAAAATAAATTTATCAAAACTATAATAACAAAATAATAGATATATAATAACACAAACTTGAATAATAAAATTAAAATATTTATTAATATATAATCTCAAATCTAAAATCTTGAAAGTTCATAAAATATTTATTAACGGTTAAATAAAAAAACTACAATGAAACAAACTATGTTAACTACTATATAGACCATGTACATTTAAAGTTGTAGGGATAATTATGAGATGAAGTTATTTTCTTTTAAATTTTTAAATATTTAATTCTTATAGACCTTTTAAATCCAATTATTGAGATTAGTCTCGTAACTATGTAGTAAATATATAGTTGTTGAACCCATATATAGATTAGATTAGGAAATATCATATGAAATCACAAAGAATTAAAAAACTAAAAGTAGTTGATTTAGTATAAAAAAATTAATTAACTAAATAGGAAAGAAATTAATTTATCAATAAAATAAGAGGGCAAGTTAAAATTATCGTTTATATATCAATTATTTTAAAAAATTTGATTGACCCAGGCGGCCATGGCCCCTATGGCCCTATAGACCCCTTAGCATCGTGCATCACACGCTAGTTCCTCTTATATGTGCAAAAGTTCATCTAAATTATATTTAATTAACATAATTTGAGGTTACAAAATAGTAAATAAACTGCCAAAAGTTATATGGCTTTGATGTTATTGTGATAATTATGTAAAGGATGCCAAACTACCATCGGATGGGGATGTAGCTCAGATGGTAGAGCGCTCGCTTAGCATGCGAGAGGTACGGGGATCGATACCCCGCATCTCCACTTTTTAAGTTCTTGCCAGTTGCCACCTGTTACTTTACTTTATTAAAAATCTTTGACTCTGTTGCCCACCTGTCACCTCTTGATTGAGACGTGCTTTGAGGTTTAGATACTTGTAAGTTGTAACCCTAGAAAACTTCGGTCAGTGTCCCTGATATTAAGGGCGCAGACAAATTTTGTGGTATAAAAATTGTATAAGTGAAGAAATTTCTTTATCAATTATCTGGGAGAAATTTTGCAAGTGGGTGGTGGGTAGACTCACTTGGTAAATAACAATGATGATGGTGAATTGGTGATCAATAAAATGAGAAAACATTCAATGCCATAATTATTGAACCTAGAACTTGCCTTCACCCTTTTCAAGGTAGGCACCAATACATATTTAACTACCAAAGAGAACCTTCTAATGCACCACTAAATAATATAATTCAAATCAATGATTCAATGGATTCACATTCAATATAGTCAAATTCATTTTATATTTCGAAAAGGGAAAATATTTTTAAGAATTTAATTATTATTGTTCTCAATTATATGTTAAATTATTAACATTAGAGTAAAAGATGGTTTGACAGTAAACTCTTTACTTAAGGTTATGAGTTTGAATTATCCTCTAAAAAAATCTTAAATTTATATAATAATGAAATATTTAGAAAAACAAATACTAATGAATCAAAGTACAAAGATCTGTACCTTAAGATCGTGGGTTTGAATCATCCCTTAAAAATATCTTAAATTTATATAATAATGAAATACTTTAAAAAAAAATACCAGTGGACCGAAGTACAAAGATATATATATTTTTTTCATGAACTTATGACCATATGCGTATCTTATGATTTTATACTGCAATAAACATGAATTATCAAGTATTTTTCCTTATTCAGTCCAATATATACTTGTTATTCAAAATACAAAAATCTCGAATGGGAACAGCACTTTTAATTTCTTATCTTCAAACAGTAGATTCAAAGAAAACAAGAGTTATATAATTAAACTCGATTTATTTTATTATTTATCATAAGAGGAAAAATGTAATACAAAAGTCAACATTCAACATCTTGAAAATTTTGGTTAGGACACATAACACTATATAATTTGATCATACATCGTCAATAATTTGACAAAATTAGCCATAGGTGTCATTCATTAAACTCCCACTGACATTACCATAACATTATAAAACCTCAAAGTATTGCGGAAAGCAAAAAAAAAAAAAAAGAGAACACCTATCTTCAATCGATCGATCCAGGCTAGCTGCAGCTAGATGGCCACGGTAGAGAAGGACCAAGTAAGGCCACTGGCTCCGGCCACGGACCGCCTAAGCAGTGATGACGACGAGACCGCCCTCCGCCACGCGCGAAGCAGTAAAAGAACATGCATCAAATGTTGCGGCTGCGTCACAGCCTTACTCTTGATCACAGCCATAGTGATTATAATCCTAATCTTCACTGTTTTTCGTGTCAAGGAACCCAAAATCAAACTCAACGGTTTCACGATCACTAGGCTTGAATTGATCAACGGTACAATCCCAAAGCCAGGAGTCAACATGTCACTAATTGTTGACGTGTCAGTGAAAAATCCCAACGTGGCATCATTCAAGTATCGTAACACGACCACCAACCTGTACTACCGTGGCACGCTGGTGGGTGAAGTCAGAGGTCCGCCGGGGAGAGCCAAGGCACGGCGGACCCTGCAGATGAACATCACAGTGGACGTTATCACAGACCGGCTCTTATCGAATCCGAATTTGATGACGGATGCAGCCACCGGGCTCTTGACAATGGACAGTTATTCCAAAATTGGTGGAAGAGTGAACATTTTGAATATTTTCAAGAGACATGTGACTGTGAAGATGAATTGTACCATGAGAGTTAATATTTCGAGCCAGGCAATTGATGAACAGAAGTGCAAGCGAAAGGTTGACATCTAGGGGTATGGTTGCTAATAGAGTTATTTTTTTTACATGTAAAAACTATACTTTATATAATTTTGAGATTTTGATGTTTTAATATATTGGGAGAGAATTTTGTAATAATAACTGGATCGTTAATTCAATAATATGTCACTGTCTACACATGTTTCGACTTTCAAGCAATCTATATAAAATTTTATAACAATAGTTGGATTGTTACTTTAATAATAGGCCAACTCAAATGATTCAATAATACTGATTAAACCTGAAAAAAAAAATGTGAGAGAGCACACTTGATATATGTTTAATTTGGTGTCATGAATCGCCCATATACAAATGCAAGATCAGTCCAATGTAAATCAATAGTAATGTATTTTTTTTTTAAATAATTTTGCTGACTTCATTTGCACGAAAATATGTCAATGGCCTTAGTGGACCGCAAAGCAACAATCACATCTAGCTAAGCCAACACGTCGGGACGAGGCCAACTTCTCTCTCCATTGAATCATGCTTCGATACAACTAGCTAAAATGAAGATCAAATTAGATTTTTTTAAAAAAAATTGATTAATATACAACTTGGTTTAGTGGTTTATTAGGGTTTACTTAATGACACTTAATATATGTCATCAAATTGTTTGGTTTGATTTTTTAAGTGATAAAATCAACTCTTAAAATCACTAGTTATGAAAAATGGATTTTTTTTCACTTTTCACCTAACAATAAATCAACTAATATATGCTAATTTATAACTTTCAAATTTATCGTTATAGATTTTATCTAATTTCCTGTTTTATCTTTTCTCACACCCTTAATAATTTTATTTTTTTCTTCTCACCGTTTAAATAATATTAGCATTCATAAAACCTAGTTTTTTAAAGACTCTAAAATCTCCTTTTGAATCAAACGTTTTTTAATTATATTCAAACCTATTTCGACTTCTATTCATATTTCGGTAAGAATTTTTTTTCCTCATGATTTGGTAAGTTTTATATTATGTGATTGGAGAAAATTAACATTTTCAAAAAAATAAAATAATAATAACCGGTTTTACAAATTAACTTAACCAATTTAATCATAAACTATATGTGTCGTAAGCACCACGATATCATCTCTATATGCCTATATGGGATATTACGAAGATATATAACAGAAACCACAAGACAAAATACAGTACAATAAGAAACATAAAGGAATACAGAGAGATAATACAATAGGCAACTGGTCAATAATTCAGTATAATGTCAATGGACCTAACAAGTACGTGGCGATTGTTCTACCCGAGTTATTCCTCAACAAAACTGTAATAAGCAGAGCTGATATGGAAAAGTCCTGGTTTCCAGCCTATATACTTAGTCCAGAAAATAGATTATAACAATTCATAATAATAAAAGAGTTGAGTAATAGGATTCTTACAATGCTATTACAAAACACAAGTCTAACAGCAATGAAGTAATAAGTCACCCTTTTTATTTCAAGAAATTTACAAGGAGATATAGAGAAGTTGCTAACAATAGCAAATAGAGAGATAGATTGTAAAATAGAACCTGTCTTTCATATGAAAGGATACAACATATATATAATAAGAAACAAACCATGGTATACAGTTGGTAGACCCTGGTTAAGTTGCTTTTGTCAACTATGGTTGGGTTAACTCTTCTGTCGGCAACCGTGGTTGAGTTTAAGTTATCTGCTTTTCGTCATTTTGTCTCTTTCTGCTTTATCTTTGTCGGGGATAAGATTCGTTTGTCCTTGTCTTCTTTTTTGCCTTTTATCTTGTCGAGGATAAGATTTCGAGTGGAGTCAATCATGGCCAAAATAAGTTGATGGGTCGTTGCTGTCAAACGGGTCATTATCTGATTCTTCATTATTGTCTGCTGCAGATCCAGCTTGTGACATACTAGCCATAGTATTTTTCATTTCTTCGGCTATTTTCATATGTTCATTAGGAGGTGATGTTGCAGCAATTCTGGCCTGGTTTTGAGATTTGGCCATCAAAAAGCTGGATTGGTCATTTGCCTTAGTAATACAAAATGTAGGATTGTCTGTTAACCATTTAGTGACCTTTTCTTTTCCTAAGTTGGCAAGATTCATGCCACTCCACCATTTTATTTTTATTTGTCGACCAAAATATGGGACATTCACATTTCCAATTAATTTTTCCTGGATGGAATATTCTAACATGAGAATCCAGGTTATATTAAATTGGACAAAAAACAAGAATAAGTCTGGGTAGAATTCCCAGGTGTCTGATCTTTCAACATTGGCTATCCAGAAGGAATAGCTTTCTTTTGCTGGGGGAGGAATAAAATCAATGATTGGGCCATATTTGTCCCACCACTCAAGAATCCAATATGGTAGGTCAATAAGGAAATTTCTGTCAAAGTATAGGAACCAAGAGAGGAAATTCCCAAGATTCTGGCCATAAAAGAATTTGGTACATGCATCTCTATAATCCCAGTATGAGAATTCAGAGATATGAAAATTTCTGCTAAAGTTTCTGGTCGTGTTTGGGTTACCACCCCATTGTTCTAAGGTGATAATTTTGCAAATTTTTATTTTTCTGAAAATCAATTTTTCTTTGTCGATTTTGTCAAAAACATCAGAGATAAAAATGGAATCTGTGTCAACAAGAATGAATTCATAAAAGATATGTCTCTTGGTCATGTCTTTAGGGACTCTTCCAAAAAGAGGGTTGATGATTTCATCTGCCAATTTTTTGGGTTCCTTGAAGTAATGGTCATGCAGATATGGATCTTCTAATACAAAAATCCTATCGAAGAAAGGTTTGTTGATATATGAATATGTCGGATGGTTGATTTTTGGAAGGGCCGTAGTCTGTGTTTGGGCCTGTATTTGGGCTAAATTTTGCTGGGCCTGTATTTTGTCTTGTTTGTTAGAATGTGGGCTGATATTGGAGGATAAGACTTTTTTGAAAGGAACACTGTCAATTGCCAATGGAGAAAAAGGGTTATTTGTGTGGACTGGGCTTTGGCTGGGACTACGACTGGTTGATGGTCCAGTAGGGGTAAAGGTGGAAATGTGGAAATGTTATGGGTAATTGGTGAGGAGACCTGGGTTGTGATATCATGGAAATAGCATATTTGTCTTTGTGGCTTCCTCTTGGAGAGGACTGATAAGTCTGTGATGATAAGTCTGTGATGATAAGTCTGATCTTTTGTCAAATAAGTCAAATAATTCAGGCTTCGAACCTCTGCCACCAGGGCTTTGGCCTCCACCTCTTCCTTTGTTACTGGTCATTTCCCTGTAAAAATTCTCTGGTCAGAAAGTCAGGGAGACTATTTTTTGATCCTTTTATATATTCTATATCAAAGTCAAATGCTGATAAAAGGGCTTGCAATCTTGCAAAAATTTGTTTTGAGGCAAGGTTTTTTACATCTTTTTTCAAATTAAATTTGACCGACTGGCAGTCAACCCTGAGTAAAAACTTCTGATTGATCAAATCATCCTGTAATTTTTGAATGGTCAAAACAATGGCTAATATTTCCCTTTTTACTGTCGAATATTTCTTTTGGGTGTCATTCCATGATCCAGAGACATACTTAACTAATCTTTCCTGGTTATTTATTTTCTGTTTCAAAATCCCACCATAACCTAAATCAGATGCATCAGTTTCAACTGTTTTAGGAGCATCAGGGTGGCAAATGGTCAAACAATGGAGTTTTTTGACATAATTTTTTACATGTAAAACGGCTTTAGTGTGTTCATTAGTCCATGGAGGGGGATTTGTTTTGAGTCTCTGAAAAAGTTGTTTACAAATAATACTGAGTTCTTTATAAAAATTGGAAATATAATTTAAACATCCCAAAAATCTTTGGAGCTGTTTTTTGTCTTTAATTTCATCTGGAAACTTATTTGTAAAATCCAGACTCCTTTGAATATGAATAATGGTCCTTCTTTTGATGTTATGTCCTAGAAACCTGATACTGGTCAGGAAAAGGCTGATCTTTTGTACAGATAAAACAAGTCCATGATGTTCAACAGTTTTATAGAATATTCCCAAATGTTTCCAATGTTGGTCAATGCTATTAGAAAATATTAAAACATCGTCAATATAGACAATAGAAAATTCTGAAAAAGGATTGAAAATGTTATTCATGATGCACTGGAACTCACTGGGAGCATTCTTTAAACCAAATGGCATCACATTCCATTCATATTGTCCAAAAGGGACTGTGAAAGCAGTTTTATACTTATCTGTTTCAGCAATCTTTATTTGCCAAAATTCGGACTTCATGTCAAATTTTGAAAAAATGATGGCATTATAAAGTCTTTTTAATAAGTCTGATTTGTTAGGGATAGGATATCTGATCCCAAGCAAAGCATAATTTAAAGATTTATAATTTATTACTAATCTGGGGACTCCTCTTTCTATCTCAGCATTTTTCTGTACATAAAAGGTAGGACAACTCCATGGAGATTTAGATTTTCTAATCAATTTTTTGTCAATTAAGTCTTGTATCTCTTTTTTGCAATATTCCATTAATTCAGAGGACATTTGTATGGGTCTGGCTTTAGTGGGTATTCCATTTTCATTGAAATCTTTAGTATAAGGTAAGGATACAACATGTTTTTTCCTATCCCAAAAAGCATTAGGGATAGTAGCACATACTCCATTTTCTAGTTTCTTTTTAAACTCTGCAATTTTCTCTTGGAGTTTTGGTTCCTTAATTTTCTCATCTTGTCTTTGAAAATTCAAATCATCTTTAACAAAAGCTAATTGGTTTTGTTTCCTGGTTAAAGTCGCAATATAATTGTCTAGAGGTTCCTTACTAATATTGTCTTTTCTTATTGTATTAAGATCTTTAACTAAGACATGGAAAATGAAAGGAAATAATATTTCTTTTCCCAAATATTCAGTTACTAGACCTTCTGTGATAACCTTAAAGGGTGATATTAAGTAAAGGAAGGGCAAGAGAAGGATAACATTTTGTGAAAGGGTTTTAACAACAATAAAGTCATTGTTATAACAAACTCCATCTTTGCAAACCTTTGCATTGGTGAGTTTATAATTTATGTCCAATCTTATTTTATTGGCTCCATATAATGATTCTGTAGTTGCTTCAAGATATTTAATGGGAACTAAAGATTCTACAATGCAATTTAAATCTGCTCATGTGTCTATGAGTGCAGTAGCCCTTATATTATAATTAGAGGCTATCCTTACATCGATTTCAACATACCACTTTTGAATTCTTACTTCTTGTATAGAATTTATTTGGCTTATACTTAAAAGGTCCTGTGATTCAAGGTTTTCAACTTCGTTGTCAGGTTCTTCGTCTGAGCTGTTAAAATCATTTCCTTGTAAATCTTTATGAGTCGCTTTTGTAAATTGTTTGTTAATAGCATCTGTTATTTGAAGTTCTTGTATTTGTAATTTTAAAATTTTAATTTCTTCTTTTATGTTTGCAATTTCTTTTTTTAAGTCAGGAATAGTAACTTTTCTTTTGTTGTTAAATTTTCCTAACACATTTTGTTCGAAATCAGGTGTTTCAAAAGGGGCATTTTTGAAGGGTTTAATTTCATTCTGGAGGGTCTTACCTTTACTATCAGAAGGTTGCTCTGTAATTCTTTTTTGTAATTGTTTAATATACTGTGCTTTTTGTATAGGGCCTTCTATACTGTCTATCATGCTTATCATAAGGGAATAGTCATATTTATCAAGGACATTAATTTCTTTGCAAAAGCAAGGTTGTGTGTCAGGTTCAGTACTATAGTTTGAAGAAGATGATTCAGAATCAGATGATGATCCTTCTATGATTAGAACTTCATTATCAGAGGATGTGGAGCTACAAGAGCTGGGAGTTTTAGAGTCTGTGTAAAGAGCTTGGATGATTTTTCTTTAGTTTGGTTGTCAAGGTCTAGACTATTAATTTTTTTCTTTTGTTCAGGGCATTTGTTAGCATAATGGCCACTTTTGCCACAATTAAAACATTTATTATCTCTCTTTTTGTGTCTTTGGATTGTTTTCCTAATGTTTTTTCTTCTAGAGATCTCTCTTGATTTCTTGTTGGGGGACCAAATAGTATCTCCTTCTTTATTAGCCTTAAGGATATTTTTTAGAAAGACTTTTATACTTCTTTGTCTTTTTATGAGAAGGTAGTCGGTCAAATCCAAATTGTTCACACCAAGAACCGAGTTCTTTTCTAGTGGTTAATTTTTGTTTTTTAAGTTGGCTTTTAAGTCTGAGGTCATTACAAAGTTGCATAGCGACTACATTAATAGAAGCTATGATTTCTCCATATGTCCACGTGTCAAGATCTGATTGGAACCAATCAGACCATCCCATTTGCCTAACCATTTCGTCTCTAACTTTCGTATAAAATAGTTTTGGAAGTCCAGATATAATTTTTTCCTTCCAATAGGCATTAGAATTATCTGGTCTTTGGAAAACTCTTGTTAGAAATATGTCATTATACCATTTAAAGTCATTTAATTTTTTACATTTTAGATTCTGGATTTTGGAAAATTCTTTTCCTTGATTAATATTAGGGTTTCCAACAAAATGCATAAGTATGGTATAACATAAGACATCAATACCATCTGGTTCAGAGGTAGTGGTAGTGGTCTGAGTTTGGGTGGATGTTGATTCTGGAGTAATGGGATAATTTGTGGTAACAGTTTTAGTATGGCCAATGATAGAAGTTTTAGCTAATTGGCTTAGGGTGTGTGTCCACCATCCAAATAATTGTCCTTCAAAACCAGTGGTTAATGAGGTAACAGCATCAGAATGTGACATGTTTTGTTTTTTAATATAAATATATCCTATGGTGTGCATTTGTCTCAAAACCGTGATAATTTGATATTCTGATAAACCATCTATATTAAACTGATAACATGCATTCCCGGTATAAGCCCTATATGGGACAGTTTCCTCATATTGAAGGTCTGGAGAAGTAGGCCTAGGATAATAAGGTTTGGTATTTTGAAAGTACCTGGTCTTGTTGTAATTGTCTGTTTTCTCATTTGTGGTGATTTTTTGTACAAACTGTTTAAAATCAATAGTTTCTTTTTCTTCGTCTGAAGAATCAGAAGGAATATTTTTATCAATAGTTTGAATATTGGCATGCGGGATTCTACTTAATCTTTCTTCTAATGTTCTTAAAAGTTTTGTTTCATCAATTAAATTGTCAAAGCATTTTTCAATACTAGTATGGTCAGGGAATAGGATAGGCTCAGATTTTAGAATTATGTATTTACCTTTGCCTTTACTTTTATTGGAGGAAGAAGGTAAATCATAAGGAACATAGACTTGGGGAGGAGTTTATTCTCTAATAGGTGAATTGTTTGTTTGAGTCAAATTAAGATCAATTTTTTCTAATTGTTCTCCTATGGAATTAAGAAAGAAGTTGGTATAATTTCCTTGTCTTATAACCATGCCAAATTGATGTGAAGAGGATGTCACAGATTGGGACATGGGTTCATCAAATATGATAAAAGGGGTGCATTTAGCAAGATTAGTTTCTGTTGGTTGGTCTTCGTTAGCCATTTCAATTTCAAAGTCTCTGGGAGGAGGATGAACTTGTTTTTCTATTCCTTTTTTAGTTCTATAATTTCTAAGATTTTGTTTATTAATAACAGAGCAAGTTTGTTTATAATTTTTTCTATGAATATACCAGTCAAAAAAGGAAATGTTTAGAACAACAAACTTCACCAACCCTTCACAAGTCTTAACTGAAATATTGGAACCTGAACCACCTATAAGAACCATTAATGTCATCAGTAAAGACAAATTTGATTCCCTTATTGCAAATTATCATTCTACGCATAATCAAACCTTAAGAGAAAAATATGAGAAGAATTATTCTATTAATAAAAGAAAACAGTTCCGTGAAATATGGATTAACACCCTTGAAGAATTTGATCATATATATATATAATTGAATTATATTTGTTTTTGACATATTTATGTGGTATGTTCACATTGGTAGAGTCTATATAGATGTAAAAGTATTTATTTTCAGATATTTGTAACTTTAAAAAATAAGAAAATTTATCACTTATATTCAGTTTTAAGTGAAAAAAATCAAATATATTATTTAGTTTTCAGTTTTTAGTTTTCAATCACTATTTAGTTTTCAGTATAATTCAACTACTATTCAATTCGTAGACGAAAAATCAAACGTTTATAATTGTTTTCTAGGAAAATGTTGAGACAATTGATATTTTTAGAATTTTAGTGGCTAATTATTACTATATTGAAAGATTGTGGCTAATTATTTGGAATTGGAAACCACCAAATCGATTTTTAAGAAACAAAGAAAGATTCGTTGACCAAAAATATCAATAAAAGAGGAAAGCTTAAAAAACTCCGGGATTCATGTGAACTTTTGACCGAAGAAGAATATTAGTAGAGGAAATCGATAAAATATCAAGAGGCTGTATTTCAAAGCTTGCTTTAAATATGTATTGGACCACACTCTCCACAGTCTAGTCGTGCTCCTCTACAGTTGTTGTTTAGATCAACTTTTGTATGCAATTGAATGTGGTGAAGTCAATTATATTATAATAAATTTTGGCGATTATTCATAGTCCACTACTTAAGAGCTAACCAGAGAACCTTTTTGTCATTGTTGTTTTTTTTTTTTTTTATGCGATCAAAAAAAAATTTAAAAAATTAGATAATAAAATAAATAAAACGTATGAACAGCTGTTGCAAAGAAAAAAAAAACTGATGAATAGCTATTATTTCATTTAAAAAGAATTAGACCCATAAAACTGAAATTCAAATCCACTCCTTGTCAAGTTTCAATAAATTGGTCAAAATACTGAGCTCCCAATCCTAATATTTTATTTTGAATCACAATGGTTTAAAATTTAAATCCCTTCAAAACAATTAGTTAGGGTTGAGATATAAAAAACTAGATTAATTACTCATTAATTATTTGAAATCCAACACTAATTGAATCAAGAATCTGCCAGACTACTGAGCCTTAAAAAAAAACTTCAAAAGCAACCCTCATCACAAGAAAGAGATTTCCAATTATCCACTTTAATTTCCTTAAAAGAGGATATTCACTAAATTAATCATTATTATTAATTGAAGAATAAATAAATAAATAAATTTAATATGGTCATTTTTTGTAACTCATATTGGACTTCTCTTGTTCTAAAAAGAATATAAAGATGTAGTAGCAAATAGCAATGTACAGTATTACAACATGAATAAATCCATACCCAGTTTAAACTTTAAAGTTGACTGAAGTCTCCCACAACTCACAAGTGAGAAAAAGAGAAAATATTGCTCCTCATGAAAAAGCATGACAAGAGTCCACTTGAAACACGACCTGAAACCAAAAAGATAGAGTTAATTTGTATGCATAAATATACATGTTGAGCCAATATATCATCTAAGAAAACAAAAAAAGAAAACAAAAAATTCACAGTTGAGAGTAGTAGAGAGAAAAACACAACAAACCATAAATGCTCGGCTCAATATCGAAACCTAGTATTAAATGCAGCAGCTGTAATATCCACCCACCTTCCCTGATCAAAAAACTCTCCTAATCTCACCCCTCAAACAAATGGATTCTTCGACTTCAACACCCTTCAAATGTCCACTCCAACACCACCCTCCTCCTCCACCTCCACCACCCCAAACTATCTCACCAACCTCGGCCTCGGTTACTCCATCGCCATAACTCTAGGCTTCTTAGTCCTCCTCTCCACCATCCTGCTCGCTTCCTACATATGTTGCCGCTCCACGCGCCACCGCCACCACCTCGACCCGGAATCAAACCCCAACAGCAGCCCTACCCACCACCACCACTCCAATTCCGATGGGATCATACTCCCACGTATCATTTTCGTTGCTGAAGATGATGATCTGGATCACAACCATGACGATGATAACTTGGTCGTTGGTTTGGAACAAGCCGTTATCAATTCGTACCCGAAGTTTCAGTTCACGAAAGATCATGGTGGTTTTAATAACAATAACAACACTACGTGTTCGATCTGTTTATGTGAGTATAAAGACTTGGAGATGCTGAGAATGATGCCTGAGTGTAGACACTTTTTTCATCTGCTATGTATCGATGCTTGGCTTAAGCTTAACGGGTCGTGTCCGGTTTGTAGAAACTCGCCGTTGCCGACCCCGCTTTCTACGCCGTTGCAGGAAGTCGTGCCGTTGTCTCAGTACGCTGCGGATCGGAGGCGGAGATAATATATGGCTCGGTTCACTTCGGTTCGTTTTTTTTTTTTTTATGGTGGTGGCCTGGTGGGTGACTATGATTTTGTGTGTTTTGGGTGTGTTGAAGGATTGTAATTTTTTTTTTTTTAGGCTGCGTTGTAGGGATAGTGTACTGGTGGTTTTGTTTGATTAATTGTGATTTTGATTGATTAGAGTATAGAGTTAAAAAAAAAAAAACTAATTGATGTTCTATTTCTAGCAAGAATCAGTGATCAGTCAAGTAAATTTAGTTGTGGGTTTACTATAATTTGTTTCAAATTCTTACGATTTTCAATTAGATTTCACATGTCACAGAGATATTGTGTTTTCACTTTTCAGAACAATCCAACATTGTTCTTTTAATCAAACAGTTCACAGTTAAAAATCTGAATTAAGATTTAAAATCAGTTTCTTGTCTCATTCATTCTATATTTCTATACATTAAAAAGTACACATCCAGAAATCATGATTATGACTTGCCCTTTTGTTTCCAATTATTCTTTCTCTTCACTCAGCTAATTCTGATTGATTTTCTTGTTTGGACATGAGCTTGTAGATACAATCATGGACAAGACAGTAGACTGTAGATGTTTTTTCTTTTTCTTTTTCTTTTTCAGAATTTACAGTTCTGTCTTCTTCTTTAGTGACTGTGGTCTACTTTTGAGTTTTGAAAAGGGAATCCAATGGAGTAGGGACACTTTTTTCTAACTTGTTGAGTTTTTCCTCTATCTTGTCATCTATGTTTATTTTCAGATTTTAACCACCATATATGTAAAACGAAGTCAAGTTTTCTTGACTGTTCAGAGAGCTTAACCGGCTTTGATTTCCCCAGAAGACTGGGTTCTGGAGCAATAAAAAGTCGATCGTTTTATCAAGGATGGCTTTTGATTTCATTTCCAACAAACCAGGCTGTTTCTTTTCTGATTCTTGTATTAAGCACAAAATTCCTGAAAAACCTTGAAAGTTTCAAGACAATAAAGTTGCTCAATTGTGCACATTTGATGATTTTCCCAACATGCCATAACTTGTTTTCCGGCAAAGCAAAAGACTCGGTTAAAGTAGAAGCTAATTTAAACAATAGTTTAGACTTATTTTAACCTCCAGAAATGGCATTTGCAGGCAGATTCATAAACCCTTTGACTTATTATATATGATCTCTCTCACATGGTATTTAAGATATAAAAAGATTGATGAGATGGTTTGATCAGTTGACCTGTTTTATAATTTGTATTACAAGCAAGACTACAGGCTCAGGTTTCTTTTTGACCATTTGAGTTCTGTAAAACTGTAACGTGGGATCAGGCATGTGAAAATTGTTAGGATTAAGGAGAGAGCAATCTAAACTATTGGCTGCGTTGACTACTAGGTACGCGGCACCTTAGAGTGTTGCAAAATTGGTGGAATATGAATTGAATAGTCTCAATGAACTTCAGTCGATTGCTTCACTTCTCAGGAAATGCTCCCAATCAGCACACAGCTCAATAACAACTCTGATCTCAAAATATTCCAATCTCCAATTCTGCAACTCTGTCCATCAATTAAAATATGTAGACTTGCTCTAACGGATTACCTTTTCCACTGTCTGCCCCAAATAGCTTTCCACTTCAGTTTCAGGTTTCAGGTACCCTCTAAACTTCTAAATCTTGTTTGCTTAAATCGATTGTTAATGCTCAAACATATATTGATGTAATTTTGATTTCAGATGTGAGTCATTGGAACCATAGCTGTGATTTCAATCAAGAGAGATGCCAAAACCAAATATTGTGATGAAGTTAGGAACATGTAGATCAGGGGTTCGCAGATCAATCTTTCTTCTTGGTACTTTTGTTCTTTTCATTTCTACTGCTACATTGTCGAAGTTCTACTCTATAAGATCACTTATCGTTACCGATAACTTCTGTAATAATCATCAAGTAAACAATGAGAGTCCAAGCAGGCTTGGAAGCGAAGTAAAGAAGACTGTTGATACGGTAATTGAGAAAATCCAGAAAGAAATGGGTTCTTTGAGGAATTTATCAATGGATTCATCATCGACATTACCTCTGTCGAGACACAGTGTTTTTCTGGCAGATATTTTAGGGCTTATCGAGTCAGTGCAGGCATCGATGTCTTCAAGTGATGAGACTACTAATCAACGTACCGATGAAACCAGAGCGGTCCATCCTCTGCTAAAGCCCAAGAAACAATCCGATGAACCGGCTGATTACTTCCTGATCGAAGAGATACGAAAGTATGTTAGGATCAAGCCTAACAGATTAGGAAAACAGAACTTCATGGGAGCTAATGGAACATTCACTAGCATTGGACACGCTTGTTTCGCTATGAAGAAAGAGCTCGAACAGTACATGGACTACGACGTTGGTGAAATCTGCAATGATGATTGGAAACTAGCACAAAAGCTGATGGTTCACGGCTGTGATCCTTTACCGAGAAGGCGATGCTTCTCAAGATCGCCTCAGCTATACATGAAGCCATTTCCAATCACTGAATCAATGTGGAAGCTTCCTGACAATCGAAATGTCCGGTGGAGTCAGTATAGATGCAAAAACTTTACTTGCCTTGCAAGCAACACTTCTCGTAAAGGGTTCTTCAAATGTGCAGATTGCTTTGATCTTTCAGGACATGAAATGCCCAGATGGATCAAACAAGTGAATTTAGATCACAACGGCACTAATTCTACAGCTGATTTTTTGATACCGGAAGTGCTTGATATTAAGCCTGGAGAGATCAGAATTGGATTGGATTTCAGTGTTGGAATTGGGACTTTTGCAGCTAGGATGAGAGACTTGAATGTCACAGTGGTCTCTGCAACTATCAATCTTGGGGCACCTTTTAATGAAATGATAGCTCTTAGAGGACTAGTCCCACTTTACTTGACAGTGAATCAACGGCTCCCGTTCTTCGACAATTCTCTGGATTTAATCCACACCACAAGATTTCTTGATGGGTGGATCGATTTTGTGCTCCTGGACTTTGTATTATTTGATTGGGATAGAGTTTTGAGGCCTGGGGGTTTGCTATGGATTGACAGTTTTTTCTGCTTGAAGGAGGATTTGAATGATTATTTGGATGCATTTAAGATGTTAAGATACAGAAAACATAAATGGGCTGTTGTTCCAAAGCGTGACAAAGATCATCGAGAGGTCTTCTTTTCTGCTGTATTAGAGAAGCCACCAAGACCATTTCGATGAATCAAATTCATACAGACACATCACATTACAATACTTTAATGTTCAATGACTGATTAGTAATTTAGTATAATCAAATCTCTTTTTTATCACATTCGTGATTATTAGACCATAGCCAATCGTTTTCTAGTGCAATGACGGTAAAGTTATGTAGTCGATTATTGCAGTTGCTAAAAGATTGATTACGTGTCAGTGACAGGTAACTAACTTTATTAATAGTGTTTATCATTCATTATACAGTATGTGGACTGTGTAAACACTAGATTGGTGGAGAATTTGGTTCTCTCTCAACGTTTATTTCAAGTTTTATAGATAATTCTTTTTAATAATATAAGATTAGTTTAATGGAATGATTTTCACCTTTGTATCTATAAGATTATGGATTCGGATAGTATTTTCTATTTTCAATCTTTTTTTTTTTTTTTTTACACAAACCTTTTAATCGTGACCCCGATTGTTTATAGAATCTCCAACTATTCAGAGAGACAGATCTCATAAAAGCCATCTTGACCTGCCATCCAATAAGATCTCAGTCGTTCAAAAGAGATTCTTTTTCTTTAATCATAGCAGAAAGTTGGCCCTTAATATCAGGTAGGGTTCACGTCACCATCAATTTATCTGTGCTTCTTCATGGCTAGAATATTGGACAGTGACACCCATAGGAGAACGAAGTTCTTTAAGGTTCACTTTGACATTATTGTATCGTGGGGAGAAATGTTTTCGAAATTGTTATGTGATGAATTGCTTTTGGAATTGATGTGAGAAGAATCAGCTGAGTATTTGGTAAACTGGTTTTCAAAAATGCTGTGAGAACTAAAAGCAATTTCAATATGTTTGGTAAACTGATATAAAAAGTGTTGTGAGTGTGTAAAATTACTAAAAGGATAAAGACATCTAAATTATACTAATTTGCTATACTTTACATTTTTCTTATTTATTTGTATTTAGTGTTAAATGTTATATAATTATGGTATTTTATTGAATTAATTAGTCCAAATTTTTTATTCTACTTTATTTAATTAATTAGTCATATTTCTTTATTTCTTTATTTTATTCAACTTTATTTTTTATTCATTTTTATTTTACTTTAATGAAATAATTATGGAAACTTTTTTTTTCAACAAAAATATAAGCCTATTTTTTTTTGTTAAATTTCGTTAAAGGCAAGGACAAAGTTGGAAAGTTAGTAAAATTTCATTTAATATCACTGTAGCGCGTTTTCTAAAAGCAGAAGCCAAAAGCCAAAAGCCAAAATCCAAAAGCATGTATTTGTAGCTTCTCAAAAACTCAGTTGGGAGAAGCTAAAAGTGACCAAAAGCACTTCCCCACGATTTTACCAAACACCCTGTCTGAGGTCCATAATCACTTTTGACCCTAAAAGCAGCTGGGAAAGCAATGTCAAACTAAACCTAAATATAATTTATTCCACCCTGTAAATATACATACTGACATTTAGAACTAAGTAGTAAAAACGAAATCAATAGTTCACTCTAATAATATCTCAATTCAAATAATTAATATAAAAAAAAAACACTATAAACAACATCTTTTTTTTTTGAGTAATTACTAATTAGATTTTGGATTTTTTTTAAAATTTCAAATTATTTGTGACTTTTATATAAGTGGCCAAATTTGTCCTCGTATTTTTTTCAAATGCCAAATTAATCCCTCTTTTTAGAAGTGGCCAAATTAGTCTCTCTAATGAATTAACGGTGTTAAATATAACAATTGACTATAACAATTTTAGTTAAAGTACGTAAATACCCTTTATTTGTCATATTATAACAAAGTTATTTTATTTTTTATTTATTAAATTCACCATTATTGTTATAGGAATTTTTTGATAGCATGACAAGTCAGCATGATTAGATATACCACGTCACAAGAGTTAGGAAAGATCAACTCAATGCAATTAATAGATTATCTAAAGGCCTAGTCAAGATTACATAAAATGATCGGGAAAACTAACTGATCGGACATAAATAACCTAGTCGGGGAAACTAGTTGATCGGGTAGAGATGACTTGGTCGGGACCATCCGACCGGGATAAAAGAAGTTTGATCGGGATTAGACAATTGGTTAGTTGAACAACACATGAGAGATATTAAAGGCAACTACGACTCAAATGCGAAGAGGAATTGTCTTACTCAAACAATGCATCTAGAATCACACTCCAATAAGGAAATATCCTTATTTCCTCTTCAGTGTCAGAGAATTCTATTCAGGAAAGAACTCAAAACTTCCAGAAGGATAAACTCCAAAACAGGAAATAAGACAAAGACGACTTCAACAAGTAATCAGTTCTAATTAAACACTATAATCTTTCCTTATTTGTATAAAGAGAATTAGGGTTCTATATACATATAAATAGACTCATAATCTCATTGTAAAATATAGAGTACCACCCGTAGAAGATATATACGAAAAAGATAACGATATAGACATATATGAGCATAACATAGAAAATATATATGAGAGAAGATACACCAAAAAAGGAGAGATTGAGTGTGTAATCATTATACTATAGTGAATTTCTTCTCGCTGTCACCGACAACCGTGGATGACAGCGACCAACCACCCCACAGAACACGCAGAAGGGGCAAGTCCCTGCTTAGATTCCAACTTGGGCACACCGACCATCAGCGATCGGGAATGGATAACGAACCAGGAGATAAGTGAGATATCCTGATACAAAATTTAACCCAGAAGGTGTAAGTATTAGAACGTCGCTAAGGGCTCAAAGATTTACTAGACAATGATTCTGAAAGCCCATTAATGAACATCATTCTCTAAACCCAGTTCCCAGAACGATTCAGAATGCCTCAGGTCAAGCAATTTAAAGCAAACACGAATCCAAAAGAATACGTGAGACATTTTCGGAGTGCGATGACACAATACGCTTACAATGACCCATTGTTATGCTTGACGTTCCTGCAAACGCTCTGGGACTTAAGGTCTAGGTGGTTTGGAAGGCTCATTCAGGGAACAATCAAGAATTTTCGAGAGTTAACTCATGCTTTTTCACGACAATTTTAGGAACATACAAAGGAGGAAGTCAATAGCTCACCTCGCCACCCTCTAGCAGGGAAAGAACGAGTCACTAAAAGATTACCTGGAAAGGTTCTCTCAGGAAGTGCTAGGGATCCATAACTCCAATGATGAGGTTGTGGTGGTCGCCTTCACCAACAACCTACAGAATGTACGGCTTTCCTTCGACTTAAGGAGAAAGTGCCCAGATAAGTACGCCGACTTGATAGATGTGGCAGACAGTTATGCGATCGCTGAAGAAGATGAGCTAGCTCAGGGGGTAGTTATGTACACGGAGAGAACGCCAAAACAAGTTATTTCCATGTAAATAACCATAAGAGTGATCACTAGGAGGATGACGGGAACCAAAATGGTCGTTGAGTCGACAATCGGGATGACAAAAAGTTCCATGGTCAGTATACTAACTATACTCCCATCACCAAGAGACAAAAGGAAATCCTAGCAATTGTAGAAGACCAGAAGCTGCTCAAATATCCTCCTAGACAGTCAGTCTATGCTTGAAGAAACACAACAAAATACTGCAGGTTTCACAAAGAAAGTGGTCACGACACATCAAAGTGTTATCAACTAAGAGACCATAATGAGACACTCATCAGGGAGGGTCACCTCAAAGATTTAATTCTTAAAAGGACAGACGATCAACCAATGGGAAATCAGGAAAAGAAGTGAAGCCCGAGCCGAGACAGAGGCGAACAAACGGTTAACATTATCTTTTGAAGACTTTACACAAACTCATGGATGACTGAACTTAGTCTTAAAAAAAACCTACTCTTCAAGGAGATAACTTAGTTGCTTTCAGTTTTTTGTTTAAGATATTTTTAGTTTGTTTTTTCATTTTTAGCTTTTCTAATTATTTTTAGTATTGTTAATTTTCAGATCAATTAATAAAGAAGCTAAGAATGGCGTTCGAATTTTATAATAACCATCTTTGTTATCAAAGATAAACTCGCAGCGCTGATACCTGCCATGGTGGGTGAAGATTCCCGAGAGGCTGAGAAGTCAGGGGTTAGAGACCTGACGCGCCTGCCGAACTGACTGGGTGCATATAAAACACTGTCAACAATCCGGCCACCTCGAGCTGTCGGTTTTACCGGGAACAAACACTAGGGTACTCTATCGGGGAAAACCTGGTGAAATGCGTCCGACTATGTTAGTATCGCACTATCGATTCGGCCAAACCATTATAAACAGATAAAACCGGGAGACGTCCTTGGTGACTTGTTTACTTGGGAAAAACAGAAAAAAAAAATGGGACAAGGTTCCCAGAACACCTCTTGGCAGAAGACTCAAAACGATCGAGAATTATCCTGAGCGAAAAGTTAGGACACCGACTGAAACAAGACAGTCATAAATTATCCTGAGCAAAGAGTCAGGACACCGACTGATCTAATTAAAGACGGTCGGGAATTATCCTAAGCGAAAAGCCATGACACCGACCAAAGAATGAAGACGGTAGGAAATCATCCTGAGCGAAAGTCCAGGACACCGACCGAATCAAGACAGTTGAGAATTATCATGAGTAAAGAGCCAAGATACCGACTGATCCAATTAAAAGACGGTCATGAATTATCTTAAGCGAAAAGTCAGGACACCGACCAAAGAATGAGGACGATCGGAAATCATCCTGAGCAAAAGGCCAGGACATTGATCGAATCAAAACAGTCGGGGATTATCCTGAGCTAAGAGCCGAGACACCGACTAGTCAAAAAAAAAAGACAGTTGGAAATTATCCTGAGCAGATAGCCAGGACATCAACTGGTCCAACTACAAGGGAGCAAAAAAGGAGTTCAAGACTGATCAGTTTATTAAGACACTTGATCAGTTAAAAAAAACCAATCAATTTAATAAGATACTTGATCGGGTTAAAACAATAAGTTCAGAAGCATAAAAAAATCAAAACTATTCAAATCCCATTCGTTGAGCAGTCAAGAGCTCATCTCGTGGATTTGAGAGGGTATTATTATAAGGATTTTTTGATAGCATGACAAGTCAGCATGATTAGATATGCCACGTCACAATAGTCATGAAAGATCAATTCAAGGCAATTAATAGATGATCTCAAGGCAATTAATAGATGATCTCAATGCCTAGTCAAGATTACCCAAGATGATCGGGAAAACTAACCGATTGGGCATAAATAACATGGTCGGGGAAACTAGCCGATCGGGTAGAGATGACTTGGTCGGGACCATCCGATCGAGACAAAAGAAGTCTGATCGGGATTAGACAATTGGTCAGCTGAA
This sequence comes from Dipteronia dyeriana, assembly GCA_032871835.1. NCBI lineage: Eukaryota > Viridiplantae > Streptophyta > Magnoliopsida > Sapindales > Sapindaceae > Dipteronia > Dipteronia dyeriana. The sequence continues at coordinate 97,996,036 of CM065299.1, read as the reverse complement.
CAACGTGTGAGAGATACTAAAGGCAACTACGACTCAAATACGAAGAGGAGTTGTCTTACTCAAACAATGAATCTAGAATTACACTCCAATAAGAAAATATCTTTATTTCCTCTTCAATGTCAGAGAATTCTATTCAGGAAAGAACTCAAAACTTCCGGAAGGATAAACTCCAAAACAGGAAATAGGACAAAGACGACTTCAACAAGTAATCAGTTCTAATTAAACACTATCATCTTTTCTTATTTGTATAACAATGATTAGGATTCTATACACATATAAATAGACTCATAATCTCATTGTAAAATATAGAGTACCACCCGTGGAAGATATATATGAAAAAGATAACGACATAGACATATACGAGCATCACATAGAAAACATACAAGAGAGAAGATACACCAAAAAAGGAAAGATTGAGTGTGTAATCATTATACTATAGTGAATTTCTTCTCGCTGTCACTGGTAACCGTGGATGTTTCCCTACCTTGGGGTTTTACCACGTAAACTTATGTGTGCATGCTTTTCCCTTATTTCTATTTTCTCCATAACATCTTCAACAATCTACAAAAAAAACTGTTAGACGCGTGATCAATCCTACACGATTCAAAAATCACCGTCAACATTTTATATTTGTTAAATTCACCATTATAATTACAACAAAATCCAAAAATACTATTAATGAAACACTATTTATATCTTTTTTGATTAAAATTATCTAAAAAAATCTAAAAATATTTTAGAAAGACAATGTCAGTTATACCCTTATTTTATAAACAAAGTTACTATTTATTTCCAGTTTAGTCTATTACCACACACACACACACACACACACACACACACACACACACACACACACACACACACACATATATATATATATATATATATATATATATATATTGTTAATATTTTACAAGCATTGTTTTAAAAATTATTTAAAATCAAAATCCAAAAGTAAAATAAACAAAACTATACATGTGTTAAAAAAATTTGTACATGTGTCATTAATATATTGTTTATGAATAAAGTACAATTTTACCTTTATGCAATTAAATTGACCAACGAAACTCAGTCAGAGTGACTAATTTAGCACTTTGGAAAAATGTAAAAACCAATTTAATCACTTTTGTAAGAGTCCTAAGACCATCTCCAAAACAAATGTTATTCACAATGCCAAATTTGGCACAAAAAAGAGCCAAATACTATATTTGACACAACAAATTATCATTGTGCTCCAACGCACAATGCTAAAAGTTAAACTAAAATGCTATATTTTAGTCATTAAACTTATAAAAGTTAATTAATACCATTGATGCATTTATTGGATTTCTTAAAAATTGTTGCTGATGAAATAAATTGGATTGAAATAACGTTAATGTACATTAAATTTAAATAATTTAAAATATATAAATAATGACATTTTTATAATTTAAAAATGTCAAATTTGGCATATGCTATACCGTGTGTCAAATTTGGCACAAAGTATAGCATATGCCAAATTTGGCACAAAGTTTAGCATATGCCAAATTTGGTATGGTATTTGGAATTGCATTGGAGGAAGTTTTTTACACTCAATGTTAAATTTTAGTATTGACATACATTTTTAGCACAACATTGGAGATGTTCTAAATAATTTGATTTAAAAAAAAAATCAATACCTAATTGGTAATTGTCCTTTTTTTTGGGTGAATTTCATTTTCGTCTCTCTAGTTTGACTTAATACACAAACTGGTCTCCCGATTTTGAAAATTATCTCGTTAAGTCCTTCTATTAAATTTTCCGTTAAAAAGGTGAAATCTGACAGGTCAGAGGGTCAAATGACCCTGTTGCACTTGACTTTTCTTTTAAACAATTAAAATAAAAAATACAAACAATTAAATGAAATAAATACACCAAACTTCATCATCTTCTTCTCAGCCCAACTCAAAATCAAACCCAGACATTAAACAAACCTATAATTTATTTTTCCAAAATTCACACACAAAACATCTTCTTCTCAACCCAACCTAACCCAAAATCAGTTTTTTTTCCAGAATTCACACACATCACACCAAAACAAATTAATCAAAATCAACACCCAGAAACCCACCATTCACCATTCCATAATCAACACATCATTCATCATTCCTCATTCACCCAGAAACTATAAACAACTAATCTCAAAATCAACCAAAATGAAATTCAAATCAAACCTCCTCGACCAGACCCAACAAACCCTCATTCTCCCACCACCGAAACCAAGACCATACCCAACAAACCCAACACAGAAACCGAACCAAGCAAAGCCAAGCACAACCTAAACTTAATCCATCTCCATCGAAGCAAATCAACCACCATTGCGCAACCAACACCCAAAACTAAATCGTCATCAAGCTTCTAACGCCCAAAACTCAATCGTTGTCATGCTACCAACGCCTAAAACCCATCCACATAATCAAACCCAGCAACACCAACACCAAAATCAAACCCAACCACAAGACCCAATACCCCAAATCGCCACAAAGAGATCGAGATCGAAAGAGAGAATCAAAGAGAGATTTAGAAAAGAGAGTCTGAGAGATCGAAAGAGAGGTCATTGTTTCAAAGAGGACCCAGATCGATTTATCAATTGAAAATGCCTAAAAATCAAAGCGAAATCGCCATCAAGAGGTTTTAAAGAAATTCAACTTCTAGGTATTTATAAAGTTGAGATTTTAAAGGGTACCAAATGGATTTAAGTTGATTTATGTTTGTTGGAGAAATATTTATGTTTGTTAGAGAGAGATGAGGTTGAGATTAAGTGGTGAGATGTTTGAATGAGTGAGAGAGACTAAGAGAGGTGCGATTGAATACCGACTGGTTTGGGGTGGTGTTCAATCAATTTTGAACGGGAGGTGGTGTGTTTGAAGTGTGTTTAAGTGATGAAATGGGGCGGTGATGATAAAAGATTTTTTATTTTTATTTTTTATTTTTTAATGTTTATTTTGTAATTTAATTAATTAATAATTAATTTGTAATCAAATTTTGACATTTATTATGTAAGTTACCATTTTACCCTTAGCATTTGGATAGAAATTTTATGAACCCAAACGGAATTGGTATGGACTGCAATTGAGATTTTTTTAAACTGTAGGGACTTACCACGATAAAGCTCAAAACCGAAATACCAATTTGTGTATTATATCAAATTACAATAACTAAAATGGAATTTACCCTCTCTTTTTTTGTACTAAAAGGACAGCATCTTTATCTTATCTTATCATAATGAAATACTTTCTTGATTCTTATATTTTTCAAAGATTTACATCAATGTCACACATATATTATATATATTTACATAATGTCACACTCATATTTATTTTTAAGATGTAGAATAAACAAATATTATTATCATCAATTGCCAAAAAAAAAAAATCATTATCATCAATCTTTAATGACTTCATCTACCATTTTAGATTTTTGGGTTAAATATTTAATATCCTAGTATAAATCAAATTCTTCTAAAAAAAATTCCCAAATTTATAATTAATAATTTAAAAAATAAAAATAAAATATTCTCATACATGGATCCCACTGACGTGAACATCACCCGACCACCGAAGAGCACTAGCCGTCCATACCACCCATCACACGACCACAGACTGCCACGTGTCATATTTTGTTCTTCACTAGGTCGGTGTCGTGAAACATCCACCGTCCCTTTTGTTGCCTCCACGTTTCCATATAAAGCACCGATTGATTGAGAGAAAAAAGAATCCACACCCATGAAAATCAAATCTAACGCCGTCTCTTCCTCGAACTTTTCCAAAATAAACGCCGTCAACTTTTTTTTTTTTTTTTGCTTTTTCAATTTTTCCCGAACCTCAGGCTCGTTTAAAAACCTAGTACAAGACTACAAGTAGAACACTCTATCACTGATTTTTAATTTATTTGTTTTCTCTGAAAATTCGTGAAAATTTTAATTAGGGTTTACGAGAAAAATGGCGGAACATTCGGAGAATCCTGTGGAATCTGTGAAGGAGAAGATAATTGAGACGCTACACGGTCACGACTCCTCGTCGTCGTCGTCGTCGTCTTCCGACTCGGATTCGGATACCAAGAAACCGGACTCGCCGTCGTCGGTGAAGGCCAAGATTTTCCGTTTGTTTGGCAGAGATCGACCTGTCCACCACGTTCTCGGGGGTGGAAAGCGTACGTTCTCTTACTTTCACTCATTCCTTCTTAATTTTTTTTTTACAAGTTTTAAATACGCGATGAGGCATTTTCATTGTTTACTGGATTTTGTGAGTACGGAGATTGTATTATGGTTTAGAAAGTTGATTTTTAGATAGTGATTTTTCAACTATTTTGTTTGGAGATCAAGATCTGTTTGGTTGATGATAATTTTTACTGCTATTTCTGGGAAGTGAGAGAGAAATGAAAGGGACACTGTATGCTACATTGCTAATGTTGGTAAATGTTTATGAAAAATGATATTTTTTCACGGTTAAGCTTATTATTCAATACGAAGGAGTAATAAAGAATTCCTATTATAGTAAGTATTAAAGAACAATTCGATATGGTGCTTGATTTCAATGTTCTTCTATATATATATATATTTCTTAACCTATTCATTGTAGTTTTTACTTTTTAGACAATTAAAATTGAAGATCTTTTCCACACAAAAAATCCATGGAAGATCTTTGACGTCACATGAGAAACTTAATTGAGGTTATTGTTGATCTTTTGGAATTAAAATAGGCAACACAAAATAGAGGTCTTGATGTTGTCTTTTTCCCTGTATCTTTCTGATTCACCGAAGAGTGATCACTTAAACTAATAAAATATAGATTTCTCGTCTCTAATGGTATTGTGTGATGATTTGATGCAGCTGCTGATGTGTTTTTGTGGAAGAACAAGAAGGTTTCAGCAGGTGTGCTTGGTGGAGCCACTGCTATCTGGGTTCTCTTTGAGTTGATTGAATACCACCTGCTTACTTTGGTCTGCCACATTTCGATACTTGCACTTGCCGTATTGTTTCTTTGGTCCAATGTTCATACCTTCATTCATAAGTAAGCTTTTGTCTCTTTAACATTTTAGTCCCTTCTTTTAATCTTTACACATTGATTCATTTATTAGGTAGTTCGCTAGGTTTTCTTTTTCTAGGCCATATTTTATCTTTAACTTCACTAACTTCGTTGCCTACTTCTCCGATTTGTAGGAAACCACCTCACATCCCTAAAGTTCATCTTCCTGAGGAGCCATTTCTGCAGATTGTTTCTGCATTGACAATTGAAATCAACCGAGCTCTTGTGGTCCTGCGGAGTATTGCATCTGGAAGAGAATTGAAGAAGTTTCTCATTGTATGTTTTTTTTTTCCTATTATTATAATTCTTTTATAAGAATGTTTCCACCTAATTGAAATTTTCATCTAGAATTCTTTGCTGTTTAGTGGGTTTTGATCATAACTTGATGGTCCTGTTGGATTATCAAGTAAATTTCAATTTGCAAGTTGGCTAGATACAGATTTGGATAGTTATGGCATTTTTGGTATACTACAAAATTATATGCTCCTAACATACTTTTTGATCCTTGATTTTTTATTTATCATTATTTGATTTGTAAGTTGTGTAATGCTAACTATTTTCCAATTTCAGGTTATAGCTGGCCTGTGGGTGCTGTCAATTGTGGGGAGTTGGTGCAACTTCTTGACCTTATTTTACATAGGTAACGACATCAGAAACTTGTTAAGTATATATTTTATAATTTGATTAAATGATATACTGAATATTGATATTGTCACATGTAAATACAGTTTTTGTTTTGTTGCACACCGTGCCTGTTATATACGACAAGTATGAGGACAAGATTGACCCCATTGCTGAGAAGGCAACAATCGAGTTCAAAAGGCAATATGCAGTTTTCGATGCTAAGGTTCTAAGTAAGATTCCAAAAGGTCCATTGAAATCCAAGAAGGTTTAGAGATGCCAAGCAAATCTGTTTCCTGATGAGCATCTGGGTATTCATGGTGGTGTATTTGAGTTGTGCTGGTCCGTGATTGTGTTCTCTAACCATATTATCTGTTTGTGATTTGGCTTAGCCTTTTCTAGTGTTTGGTTTGCAATTTGAATTGATACAAGCATTTTGTGGGGTTAGTTCTTGTTGTTTCAGTTTAATGCTTTATGGTAGTTTGCAGATAGCACTTTTTAACTGTAGGTGATTTTTGCACGACAACTTGGTTATATATTTGGGAATGGTTTTCTTGTACATGGCATTGTCATTTTATTTCGGTTTATTATGTTCTGGTTCATTTCAATTGGAATCCTTTTTGGTGTTTTTTAAGATGCAAGTAAGAAATACTTGACGTCTTATGGTAATTGACTATGGTCTCCAATACTAGTAAACTGTATAATTTTTCTTAAATTCATTTCGTACATTTTAAGTTTTGTAACATATACATCAACAAGACCTGTTTAAGTAGTAATCTCCTCACACCTAAATGGTTTCCATGTAGCATAAGGCAAGTGTTTACTGAATCTTTATTTAAAAAAGAAATGTATCCACATACAATTTTATTTTTGAGAACTTTTGCTAACCGAAGCCTCAACCGTCATTAAGTTGGAAAAGAAAATAGGAATTATTGACTCACAGTGGCTTGTTAAACGATCAATAGGAGTTTGTTCATCCACTTCAACTTTGACAATTAAAATGTGTTGAACCGCGGTTCTACGTATAAACATATGATGACTATATATGAGATACTGAAGAAACTCTTCTCATTTGAGTTTGAAAAAATTGACTAAACAAGATTGCATTGCTACAACATCAACAAAGAATCTATACTTTTGACTAATTACACGATTCAACACGTTTTCAGTATTTTGGGAGTAGTCTTGATAATCGAGAAGTGCTATCCGATGACGAGAGAGGAACTGTTGAAAACTCAGAATCAGTGTGCTCAAATGGGCCTATATTTCCTCCAGAAGGTCGAGGACTAAAATTTTGGCTGGGTGGCATATTTGATCTTGAAAAACTAGATACACCACCAGCTGTGCTTGTTCTCTGGTCACGTAATTGTGGACTGGTCCCCGAAGCATTTGGACTCCTTCCATGTAAATCCTCGTTGGATCTAGCCATATTCTCTGCAGATCCTCCCTTCTCTCTTTCTTCAGTTTCCTTGAGAAGAAAATCAACCCATAGATCCGTAATGGACTGAAATGGAAATTCAACAGAGGTTAAAAACTGAACCTGCCTTCTCGAGACAAGATATAGTTCAAATGAGAGATGCGTGGAAGATGTAGACATGTGGATACATGCATGAGGTAAGAGCCTTTTCCAGGAATGGCATAGTTCAAGTTCACAATTTCACATATACTACATTATATCTCACTAAAGGTCGTAAATGTGACATGGTTAATAAAAGAAACCATGAAGCCTGTGAAGCAAGGAGTTGCAGAGTGGCCACAGATCACTAAAGACGCCTTAATGAACTTGTAAGAAGTATAATTGCACAACTGACCCACTATTTTGAAAAACTTGTGCATGTCAAAGCCGAAGCAGTTGTATAGAAATAAAAATTGTATGAAGACCAAAAAGAGAGAGATACGAACGTGGTTTTCAGATGCCATGTTTGCATGTGCTTCAGCTGGACTCCCTCCCAAGATGCCACCAACTAAGCGACCAGGTAGACCCAACACTCCACGAACAACACCTTTGCCTGTACCTTGTTGAGCAATTCCTATTCTCTGCTTGTCTTCATCAGAGAATCCCAGCATGCGGGCCATAAGATCCAAAACCTGGAACCCAGTATACATGGTCACAAAAGAGATTTTACAAGGTCAGCTCGTTCAGTTAGAACTACAATAACATTAAGAATAAGAAGGCTTCATACCTCTTTGCTGTGACTTCTCTGGAAGTAGGTAACCAATAATTTAATGACAATGCGCCTGCCAAAGTGGCCAGCCACAAGGTTAAGATTTTGCGATTTCAATGTATTATAAATGACAAACATGGCAATATATCTACGGTATTATGTAAACTGAAACCCGTTCAAAATCCATCCAAGGCAAATGAAATGGTGATGACATAGTTACTGGGGGCAACCACAAATGTTGGGCATAAGAAGACAGCAGTGGCATTTAAACATGCTAACCTGTCAACAAGATAATCTGAATCCACTGACATTCTGTTAAGCCTTGTCATGCTTTGCTCAAGAGCACGACGCAATTTCCCATTATCTTCCTCAAGCTTATTTACTCTGGCTTTTCCTTCAGCTAGTGTCTTTTCAACTTGTGAAAGCTTGGCCAAAATTTCTTCCTTTTCCCTCCTTGATACCTCCATTCGCTGATCTGATTCCTGGTGGAAGCATAGACCCTCAAAACTATGGAACAAAATGGCTTGGCAATCTCAAAATAAAATGCTACTTATCCAAGTAATACAAGATTAGTACATAAACTTAATAGAAGCAAACTGCCCCACCATAACATAAAAGTCTCAACATATATAAGTTTTTTAAAAATATTCTTGAATCCAACAGTGTCACTTGTTCGATTCAGAATGCAATTAACCAAACATATGGCTCACAAAGCTTCTTTGTATCAAAATCAAACTAAGTTTGATAGTTAAATGAATAGACTTTATACCAAGCAAGTAGATTATATGGTAGGAACCTAAAATGATAATGTAAAGAGCCTTGAAACTATACAAAATTTAAATGGTATCTAATTCAATATCTAAACCCTACAAATAAAGATAATGTCACAGCATTGAAGCATTAGATGCAATCAAACGAATCTGGTCCCCTTGCTCAACTGAAAAAATCTAAAAGTAAACCAAAAATATGAAAAAAGGGAAAGAAGAAAACGTGAGTAAAAGTTAATCTAGAACTATCTGTCAAGTGGTTTGAGTTTATTTGAGTCTTAAGAATGACCAATTCATTTTAGTGCAAGAAGTTGCTGCTGTTCTACATAACCCCAATGCAGATCCTGTATTTAGGCAGTACACACCAGCTTCAGGGAAGAAGCTGATTTTATCATTCACCATAAGAAAATATATCATGTGTGTGCGATTAACTGTAATGCAGAGCAGAACAGTTGATATAATAGCAAAAAAAAAAAAAAACAATTCCAATCGAATTTAAAAAAAGAAGGCTCATACTTTCAAAAGCTCCGAAAGCTTAGCTGATTCTTCTCTTGCCAAAGTCAACTCACGTTCCAAATGTCCCTGTGCATACAATAACATAACTGGCATAAATCCAAATGTCCCTGCTCTATAATTCGTAACAGTTGGACACAAAAGAAGGGTAAATTTACCTTAGATTCAATTTCTGCAAAGTACTGGCCAAGAGCTGTTTGAAGATTCTGAAGTTCAACGTTTTTGGCATCTAAAGTTCTCATACAGTTTGCAAGCTTTTTGTTCAGATCATCAATGGTTTCCTTAGATTTCTGAATTTCATTGTTGTTTAACTTCTTAACCTCCTCCTGACTTGCAATTGCCTGCTTCAGAGCTTTTTCCAAATGTAATATTTGATCCCTTTTATATTCATTGTTCTCTCGGAGCTCTTCAATAATTTTACTGTCCTCATCCATTTTTTCTGATTCTTCATTTGCCTGAAATTATTTAGAAATTGAACTTGAGAACAAATGACCTTAGCTTCCAGACTATAACACTCATTTCTATAGTGGCATAACTGTACATATTCACACAAATAAATATGTATGGTAAAGAAAAGCAACAATGCAGCATATGAGTTATGAATCAGGAACTTTGGCATGAAGAAATCAAATGTCAAAGTAAATAGAAGCAAGGTACGTCAATACAATTGTAAACTTCCTTCTTTTTTACACAAAATACAATATTAAACTAATTATCGCTACAATTGCACACAATGATTACATTCTGATCTCTAATGTGAAACCATACAATTGGAACTTTCCATGAACCAGCATTGAATCCACCAATCTTTTTATTTATTTATTAATAATATAAGGTTGAATGTTCTTAAGAAGTCATGTCACTGTCAAAAGAAGATATAACTTATAAGTATTTGAAATACAGAAGGACTACCCACTGGAGAGTACCAATGAAATAAAAGTCAAATCCACACCCAAAATTGGAACACGAAAAATGCATAAAGGTTTAAAGATTAAATTCTAAAATTGTACAAAGATTTTAAAAAATGCACATGACATTGTGAGTAGGTGATACTAGACTTGTAACCTTGTCTAACAAATGCTGCTTAAGACGAGTTAATTCTTGTAAAGCTTTGTCCCTTTCCACACGTGTTTCCTTCAAATCTTTATCCAATTTTTGTAGAGATAGCCCCATTTCTTCTCTTTCAGGAAAACTTTCTGATGGTTGTGCCTTCTGGATGAGAAAAAAGTTACTGAATAAGGAAACAATAAAACCACAAGTGCGCCAGGTAGAACAAAGTTACTTGGCATTAATGTATTGAGGACCAACATGCATAGACGAGGCATTTGACCTAAGAAATAAGCACACAAAAGTAAATGTATAGAACACACACACAGAGACTACAAGACTTACTGCACTCAAATTACTTGGTTGCTCATTCTGAGGTTCTGATGCATCTGGAAAGATTTTGCTTGTTGAAGATTGCCTAATTGCCAAAGCAGCCTCAAGTTCAGTCTTCTCCATCTACAGATCATAAAACTAGAGCAGATTCAGAGGTCTAATGTCGCAGAACAAGCAGTATAAATTTCTGAATGATATTATGATAAACTTCTCATATTACAGTAAATTCTAAACTGTACGGACTTATCAACCTTAAGTTTATTATTTTCCCTCTCTATAGTAGAAATTACTCTTTTCAAGTTCTGCACATTGTCATCTACATCTTCATTTCCCCTTCTATTCAACTCCATTTGCAGTTGCCTTAATTCTGACAACTTCTCATTTAATTCCTTGTGTATTTTGCCCATTTCCAATGAGGTCTGCCAATAACAAAGAAAATATATTGTAATGAAACACAAGTAAAACAGTAAAAGAGAAACAAAGAGAGAAACAACTTTAAGAATTCAGGAGAGTAATGTGTGATTCTTACAGGTGCAAGGGAAAAGAGGAACTATTATGTTCTCAAAAGATAAACTAAGATATAATTCTGTACTCAGGAAATGCTGGAGAAAGACAATATCATGTACAACATGAGCAAAGAAGCTTGCAGAGAACATTGTAAATTCGTTATCTGCTGCAAAAGTTGTATTAAAGGCAGTATAATTCCATTGAAAGTAACAAAGCTCTCAAAGACCATTATTGACTTTGTTAATTGCTTTTGTGAGTGCTCTGGTGTTGCATGCCTTGGACACTAATTATGCAGCATTGCGGCATAAGGTAAATTTTGTACAGAAGAGGTTAATATAGTAATTATCTAGCAATTTCACCAAAGCAGTAATTTTGACAACATATACAATGTTGTATATGTTATTGCTAACACTTTTGTGAAATATTCGTCAATTCAACCAGTTTATCACAATTAAAAGAGAGTAAGCATTCGGCAAGTTGTCCTCACAGGAAGCCTCTATTAAACTAATGCCTCATCTTTAACCAGGGCCATGGGCAATTTTTAAATAAGAAAAGCAGATCAAATATGCAACTCTATAAACCAATCTGGATAGCGAGAAATCTACACTAGTACCCTTGTTTATGGACAGTGTTATTAACATTAATATTGCTTCAACTAATGATACACAAGTACACATGAAGTTCATGCAAGTCTTAGCATACTCAACACACAATGCAGAAAAAACTACAAGTGGTACAACCCAATCAATGAAACTGAACATTTTCAAATGGCCATAGTAATCAATTTCTAAGCCAATGAATAACTCACTTTGTCCTTATCCAATTTTAGTGACTTGAGTTCTTCCTGCACAGATCCATTCAGCTTCTGCTCCTCTGAGAATATGAAAAATCAGACAAGAGGTCATTTTCTTTCTTGTAAATTATTAAAATGAACTCGGCATAAATTCGTACGTAAAATATTCGTAATTTGTTTTATATTCAGAAAAAAATTATTTGTTATTGACCAATTAAAATTAATCTTCCCTGATGAACCGTACCTTGTAATTTTAGCTGTACATTGGTCATTGCATTGCGTTCTTTTTCAAGTTCCATCCTGAATTGTTTTATTTGTAACTCGTGAGAAGCTTGCAATGTCGCCAGGGACCTATTTTTCTCTTCTAGCATATCTGCAAGCTCCTAGAAGGCATCCATATATCCGTTGTAAAGATCATTCATCATTTAAAAAGAAACAAAAAAAAAAAAAAGACAGCAGAGAAAGAAAAATACTGTTATGGAAACAAAACAATTATTTCAAATGGTATTTTAAAAAATAGTCATGTATTACACTAGAGGGTGCCATTGATGCAATAATTACATCCAAAAATTAAAATATGGAAATTTTAATATTAATATCCAATCTAAACAAAAAAAAAAAAAAAGACAGCAGAGAAAGAAAAATACTGTTATGGAAACAAAACAATTATTTCAAATGGTATTTTAAAAAATAGTCATGTATTACACTAGAGGGTGCCATTGATGCAATAATTACATCCAAAAATTAAAATATGGAAATTTTAATATTAATATCCAATCTAAATATATATAAAGTAGGTGAGTCATAATTATTAACAGTTGCACATACAAACTCCCTCAAACAAAACAGAAAACAAGGTGCTGTCACCTTTTCTTTCCCTTGCAAATTTACATCAGGTTGAACAGCATGCGCAATTCCATTGCCAAATCCATCCTGTCTAGATAAGAGACCATTCTGCATTTGATTTCCTGCATGACGACTTTTTGCTTGAGCAGTGACTTTATGCTGTCGGTTTGGTGATAGATCACCACTTCCCTATACAAATTACAAAGTAATTCAGGAACCGTCCAATTGCTTATTGATAAGCCTTTTTTATTTACGAAAACACTTAAATAGCATGATGTTCAACTCATAGGTAGCAAAAGCCATACTCGAAAAGCAATATGCACACAACAAAAAACAAAGCAATCCACTGCTAGAGAAAATGAGTAATAAGTAATTTGTGGTATGATGCAGCACTCTGATATTATACCAGAATATCTAAGTATATATCAACTTATCTCATAATGGTTTGAGTGATAAATTTATGTCTGGCTTCATCAAAAGTAAGGAATAAGTTTTGCAAGCTAAAAAAAAAAAGGTAAAGAAGTAACTAACCTTTTACTAACTGGACATGAACATCCATGATAACCATGAGGTTATCATTTGACTCTCCTAACATTAATGACAGCCTAGTTACTTTATCGATATTTATATTGATTGGTGAATATAAACAAATATCCGCACACCCATACGGTCATACCCTTCAACATCTAGAAGATTCAAATTACATTAGAAATCCTAGAACAATGAAAGAGTGAAAATCTATTCTCCTCTTAATTCACCGGTTTTGTTCATCCCTTGATATAGTACTAACTGTTAAAGGCCACTGTATATAGCTGACCAATTAAAACTGAACAATGGTGAGGGGAGGCCATATACCCTAAGTCACAGCCCAAGATGAATTGCACAGTGCAGCTATACTGGTACTTGACCTTTTCGTAAGTCATAATGTTGTGTAAGAAAACTACAGCACAAAATAACATCAGGAAAAGTACACCTGAGTCCTGATACACATGACTATATATATATATTATCAACTACATTTAACTTAAGACTTCAAATCGAAGCAAATTATTACATATACAAAAATTGATGAAGAATTTACAGCACAATTCACAAAACATAAAACTCTGGCATATTAAAGTTAACTTGAGATTGAAACAACCACCTTCAGCACATTACTACTATTTGTTGATGCTTTGGAACTTTCATTTCTAGCTGCACTCAGCGCAGTATTTGTTGCATCTAGATTTTGTTTCAATGATCCATTTTCTCGGTTCAACCTGGAAATCATATCCTGCCACATGGCAAATTTAGGGGAAAGAAGCAGGGTATAAAAGAAATCAGATATGAAGTTGCCAAAGACCCTGAAACTAAACCTGATGAATAATTAAAAAAATCTGTCAACAAAGGTATGTGATGAAAAAAACACATACCAAAATGAAAAAGAAAAAAAATCATCAGATTAAACAAATGGAAAACCACATAATTTTACGAAAGAATCTTGACGAGAATATGCTCAAATCATACATACACTTTTTTCTTTCCTTAGGTGAACTCATTAACAGGATGAAAGAGTGCGGACTCAGGACTCAGGTATCATGAATGATTCATATGGCAACATGTGGTCATCCATCTCATTGAGCATGAGAAATTTGCTGGCAAGGTTTGTAAAGATTTATGAAAAACATAGCCAACTCATCCTTGTAATGAAAAATCTTATCAACAAATATAGAAAATTGTACACTTCTAGGTGCATGACATGATTAACATCTTTAGTTAATAGTCACTGATGTGGACTTCCCATGGAGATAGACACTGACAAGCGAAGTTTGAACTAAAGTGATGAAATCTAGTTTACCAAAACAAGGTGTCCGAATCAAAGGATCTTCTGTTTCCAATAAAAAGCATATGAAGTAGTAGCTTAACTTAGAAGCATCATGTTCCTGAAGTACAGATCTGAATCTAGAGCTGTATAGTAAATTGTAAGCATGGAAGATGCAAATTAGTTTCAGAACCAGCTTACTGGTATTTAAAAGGAAATGAAAAGACAGAACAAATCTTCATTGGACATTTAAATACTAATATCATAAAGAATCCATAAATTCTCCAAATTTACCTCCACCTAATCCACCATATCAACTATTTGCTCACTCGATCATATATATATCACTGCATTTCCCTTCCCTTCCATACCTTAATGTTACACGGACTTTATCATACATCCAATAGCAGGACTGATATGTCACAATTTACATATTATAAGATGTACTATAAGTTCTATAAGACTATAACCCCTAGGTTTTAATGACTAATCGTTCCATTATTCACTAAAAGAACATTATCACTTCCAAATAGTGTAATAACAAAATCTAACAACAGCCCTACAATGCTTGTCAAAGTTTGCAACATCATTGGCAACAATACTAAAATTCACTTTCAATTCAATAGAAGAAACAAAATTCAAGCATATAGTCAGTAAAGTACCTCTTTATCTTTTAACAAAGCCGCATAATTAACTGATAATGCTTTAATTTCTGCCTCAGATTCTTGAAGCTTCTTAATTTCTGCCTTGTATTGTTCAATCTACGAGAATCACAAAAAAGAACAGGAAAAAACCACACCAATTACAACCAAAATTCTCCACAAGATAAAACGAATAGCTGATATAATTTACAAAACATTAAAAATGATAATAATAATAATAATAATAAATTGCATGAATTCGAAACACGAGATTTTAACAAGTTCGGACACGGAAACTAAACAATACCTCCGGATTATGCGGCGAGTCGATACCGTTGGAAACCGGAGACCGCGAAACGGACTTGGAATGTGCGAGCCTGTGAGAATTTCTCCGATCGGAAAAGGACGAGTGGTCTCCATTGCCGGAACCATGGATCTCGAACTCTTCCTCATCGTCGTCGTCATCGTCATGCACATCAAGTGCGATCTTGTTGAGGTTTTCCTTCAAATTCGCGATGGTGCCCCACATTAGTAGATTCTTGAATCAAACAATAACGGAGAAGAAGAAATATCAAATTTTTTGTCGGCGATTGGATGAAAATTGGCGGATAAATATATATCGGTGGAAGATTTTGTAAATTTAGGTAGATCTGGAATTAGAGGAGGATTTGTGTAATTAAATGTAATTAATTATTATTGTTTTGTTATGAGAAAGCGTTGTACGTAGGAAAATGAAATCAACTTGGCAGATTATCAAAGCGGGTCCAAGGTTTGCCCGTTACAACTTGTATTCGTTAGTGTAGCCGATACTTTAAGCAACAATTTATATTGGGGAGTGGGGACGGTATTTCGATCGTCTCGGTTCTTTTTACTTTACCGCTTTGGTGGCTAATAACTTATAAGTTGATTTTTTTTTTTTACTTCTTTGGTCAACCCAAGTCAATAGGGAGCCAATATCACTGAAAATGTTGGTTATCTTTTGGTGGCGATATTAACGTTTTATATAGCCAATAATCTATTTATCGAACATAAAATACTCATCTAGTTTGATAATGTCCCATATTCCGATATATATAGCTGACAGTATATAAATCTTCTATTAATTAAATAGATGATATTGGTACAAAATGAAGTGTCAAATTGAAGTAGTATATATATAACTTAGGTGTCAATATTATATATTTACATGATTTTATAATTATTTTTTTAAATATATAACTAGGGATGACAATGGGTTAGGTTCGGACGGGTTTTGTAAAATCCAAACCTTTATCCGTAAAAATATTTCTCACCCACGCCCGTCCTCGAACCCGTGTAGGTAAGAGGGTTCACGGCCGAACGTGAACCCGTGTAGGTAAGAGGGTTCACGGCCGAACGTGAACCCGTGGGCGTGAACCCACGGGTTATGACTACACCCATACCCTCACCCGCAAACCCGCCAACCAATGCGAGTTCACGGGTTGGTGCTTCACCTGCAGGGTACCCACAAATAGTGGTGAAAGTTTGGGTCGGGTCGGCTCGACCTGTTTTGGCACGGCTTGTCGGGCCTGTTTACCAAAACAGTCATGCCCTGGCACGCCATGCCGAATTGGGCATGCCGTGCCAGGGCCGACCTGTTTTGGAAAACAAGGGCCCGCCTCTACACATGGACACGACCATGGCAGGCCGTGCCGACCTGCGTGCCAAACGGGCCGGTCCACTTTATTTTTTTTTTTAAATATAAAATTTATTAATAATATCATAGAGTATGGACATTATAGAGTATGGACATCATAGAGTATTGAGATGTGACCCATAACTCTTGTCCAAATAAGTATGTTTTCTTTTACTTTTTCCTCATTTATATATAGGTTATATCTCTATTCATTCCTCTTATTTATCCGATGTGGGATGTGGGATTTAGGATTGAATTTCCATTTTCATTCATTGATACAAGTATATAACATAATGATATTCTCTTTAATCCATTTTTTTTTTATCTAAATATGGAAAACATAAAGAAAGTTGGGAGGTCTATTCAAATTAGATAATGGTTTTGTTAAAAAAAATCAAATAAACCATCTGTTGATATTATATTATTATACAATAATTTTCATATTTTCCATCTATGAACAAAAATCACACACATATATATATATATCATTTACATAGTATTCTTCTCTAAACTTGGTTATAGTAATCGTTTATAATCATAGTTGTATTTAATCTCGTATCTCATATCGGATAAATAAGAGTATTAGACATCTAATCAATATAAAAATAAAGGAAAGATAAATGAAAAACTTATTTATCTAAATAAGGGTTATGAACCATGGTTCAATACTCTTCAATATTATTTATCTTTAAAACAATTTTTTTTTAAATAAAATGTTTTTTTTATTATATATAATTGGGCCCACTGTGCCGCCCTGTCATGTTGTCCCGCCGTGCTGATGGTTGGGCATGGCACACGTGCACGGCATGTCGGGTCGGCCCGACATGGCGGTGCCTCGATCTGAGGCCCGGCACGCCCCCCAAGCGGGGCGTGCTAGGCACGACCTGCCTTCCTTGGCAGGCTGAACGGGCTGACCCATCTTGGGCCGGCCCATATTTACACCACTACCCACAAACAAACCTACACTCATGAATCCGCGATTTGTTAATTGTAAATTTTCGCACGTAATCACCTATTTGATATTTAATTGAATTAAATTTTTATCTATAATTTCTTACTTTATACATTATAAAACAATAATAACCATAAAAATAAAATGATCACAAATAATTCAAATGTTTATGTATATTCATATACAAGTATTTTATTTATACGAGTTCATGGATCTAACCCACGAGTTTATTTTTCCAACCTTCACCCACCTACGAACCCGTCAGGTTTTTCATTTAACGGGTTCACAGGTCGTAATTCACCATCTACATTTGATCCTACAAGATCGGGTTCGAACGAATACCTGTGCATACGAGTTAAACTGTCATCCCTATTTATAACCATCAATAAATCACTTTAATTTGATTATTATTAAATGAATCATCATGTAAGGTTACAACGTCGGTAAAAATGAAAGGAATTGACTACTCCTTATAAACCCAAATTTCCGTGCATTAGTTTAGTACAATGCCAATAATTATGCACCCGTCGTATCCACGTCAATATGGTACATGCACATTGTAATTAAAATCATGTTTTTCCCATTTTAACTTTTAAATTTAGTAATACTTTTAAAAAAAATTAAAAAATCAAATGGGTATAATAAATATGAGTAATACTATTTTGGATGTCTAAATTATCTTATTCACAAATGATATGGTATCAATATAATTCATTCATTTAAATAATACAAATCTAATAAAATTTAAATGTATGTATTACAGTGATACCGTATCATATACACTAGATTTTAAAACTAAATTTAAACATAATATTATTATTGAATGATTATTATCAAATGATAAAGACCGACGATATTTATATCCCTAAAAAACTGTATGTACACCCCACATTAGTATGTTTTAAAAATCCAATAATATCCTTTAGTAAAATTACCAAAAAGATTAAATTGTTTGTAAGTACCCCACAAATAATTATTAATTAGTTTCCTATTTTAATTTTTTGTGAAAAAAAATTGGTTTCCTATTAATGATTAAATATTAACATATATCATTAATAACTCTTTCCATTTTCTTAAACCCTAGATTCTCTTTTAAATATTAATTTCAATATATTTTAAAATTCTTTTATTAAAATACAAATTGATTGTTAAGTATGAAAAATGAATCAAAATCATCTAAAATTGGTTGTAAAAGTTTTGAATTATTTATTGTTAGTTTAAAAATCAAAATCTCTTTAGTTTTTTGTTTTTAATTATCAATATCAATTATTCTTCAATTTCATCAAAAAAATTTATACTTCCAAATCAATTGAGATATGGCACAAACATTTCATCCCTACCACTCTCACAAATATAAAATGAATCTTTAATTAAAAAACCTCAAATGTAGTGATTTTATAGACATAAAACAATCGATAGAAAATTGAGAGAGTTGTTTTACATGTCAAGAAAAAAAAGTATGATTTTATGGAATGAAAACATTAAAGAAAATAAGTGAAGGAAGAGAAAGACCAATGATATGATTAAAGATAATAATAAATAAAAGCATAATATAGTATAATTTAGAAATGGATATTTTGGCATTAAATGGGACGTACTTATTTTTATTTTTTATTTTTAAAAGTAATAGGTATTACTACGAAAGAGTAAAAAAACAAAATAAAAATTGGGCTTTTGGCCCATCGTCAACGGCCCACATTTTATCCATTAATATTCAATTAGCATACAAATCCAACGGCCCAGAGACATTAGACCTTTTCTACTCTATATAATGACCAACGCAACACACAGTGACACAGAGAGCAATTTAGGGTTTTAGCTTTCAATGGCGGTCGGCGCATCTAATAATTATTATCATTATTATTATTTTTTGTTTCGTCAGTAATTTATTCGACAAATGCAATTTCTTTTGAGTAGTGATAGGAAGCAATAGAAGTAGATGCGATGACGATAACACAAGAGAAAATATCAAGATTGCGAGGACGGTTTCGAGCCTACTCGCAATGTGATTGACTCATATTTGGTTCGTATTCACCGAGCATCGTACAATTTTTGCGGTAAAATGAGTTTAGAAACGAAGGTTCCTATAGGAGGGAGTGCAAATTTGAATGCACTTTTATCCAAGTTTGACTTCGAAGATTGGTATCGAAAGTGGATCGTCCGAATCCAATGTCTTTTTAGACGATTTATGGTTTTGGTTTATTTTTCGATCTGATTTTCGTACAGTTTTTACTCATAAAATGGGTTTAGGATGCGAAGGTCCCAGCAGGGAGGTAAGATCTCTGAAATTGAGTCCTCCCTAACAATTTAACAAATCTTCGCAGATTAATTTGCCGAATCGTAGGATGCCCATAACTTTTCAATTTGTGGTGCGTCTTGAACCCTCGGCTATATTCGCTTTCATCAATGTTAAATCACTTGTGCGATTTTAGAGGTTTTTAAACATTTAACTTGTTTTCATCATTTCGGATCGAGTATCAAGTCCAGGCATTAGAATTTTTTAATTACTTCAATTTGAAAAAAAATATGCTGTACTTTCCCCAATTGAGTGAAATTTTTGAATTAGATCGTGTTACTTCCAAATCCAAATCTTCCTTTTCTCAGCTCTTGGTTGGCATGGTACTAGAACCTTGTTCAGAGATGTTATTGCTGGTATTGACCCAGAATTGGATGTTCAAAATTGCTCTGATTTTGAGATATTATAAACTTGCGAAAAGAATTGAAAGATGATTATAACTTTGACGAAGAAGAATATGATTCTGGGTAGATTGGAAGCACAACAAAAATCAGAATGAAGTACGACTATTTAAAAGCTATTTGAGAACAATTTTCAATCTAAATTAATCGTAAAATGACTAATTAAGCAAGTTGACTGTCGGATGCGTCGTTAGAGCATCTCCGGCTCCCTAAATTTTTCTTATGTCTAGGGTCTAGGGAGTCCTATTGTACTTTTTATAAATAAATTTTGCAAATAAAGAGCCATTTATAATTTGTTATAAATGAGGAGCTAAGTTGACAATCAAATAAGCCTCTCTAAAAAGATTCTTTATTATCTTTTTATTTACTTTTAATTAAAAACGAAATATTATAATTTTTAAATAAATTTAAAATGTTATTTACGATTAACGGTTCTAGTATTTGTACACAAAAAATAGTAATGAAATTAGGTTAAAAAGCAAAAGAGAGCTGTCAGAGGAGACTTGAGAATCGGTAAAAAAAAATTAAATAAATAAAGTTGAGAATTGGATTAAGAAAATTAAACAAAGACATTGATCATTAATTTTGGGAGTGAAAGAAAGATACAGAACCTTACATATGAGGAGACTTTTGTTGGAATTTTTTTTCGTAGGAAGTGAGATAGAGAGTCTGTTTGAATAAATTCCAATCCAATCTCCTTAAATATAGTCAAACATATGATCTTTTCCGATCTATTCGAGATGTTATTGGACCTCTGCTTTGTATTGAGATATTAAATATTTAAATAGGAAGGAACTGGATTTCCTCAGCAACTTATTCAAAAATAATTATTCGCCTTACATAATTACAGAAAGGACTATCGGATTCGGCATATTGCCAAAAAAATGAAGGCAACCTTGTTACAAGCATGAAGCATCCCATTTGCCTTTGGAGAAGATAACCGAGTCTTTGGAGCAAAATCTTCCACCATTCTTGTGATTCAATTATGTGTCATTTAGGCCGTATAAGGTAGGATGCCCATATCTCATTTGCTGGAGGTGGTGGTTGAACCCAATGACCTGGTATGCGGCTGCAGTCAAATCGAGTCAAGTTAGATAAAGCCAGATAAAACTGGTATGTTACAGAACCAGTGATTTGCTTATATGCTTTTTTCACCTTGTGCATAATACAACTGTTAAGCAGTCTACCGTTGTGCATACACGATATATAAACTTTAAGAAAAGAGCTCATGGTGGTTAGCAATGAAGAAGATCTCGATTATGGAACAAATTTGGAGGTCAATATCTAACATGCAGCAGCAAATGATTGAAACTCTTACCTTCCTCCTGGTCTGATATATGCATCCCAAGTTCTTCGTACCTGCATAAAAGGGAAGATCAGCTTAAGGTCAAGTGCTCTTCCTCATCATGATTACAAATTTGAATATAGTAGATGCTGGTAAAAGCATGCAACATCACTACATGGGTATAAGGTCATTTTGAGGCCCAGTTAATCAGAATTCAAAAATGACTCCTAAATTGTCAGGCAAGCGGATATAACCAGTAGAAAGCAGAGGTATCCGGTGAGGCAAGTGCAAACGAGAAGGAATATAGCCAACAATACCTCAATAAGTGTGCCCAAGTCAGTATTGCTGCCGTGATAGTAATGGTAGAATTCAATCGGCAAGTTTGCCACAGAATCATATAACCCAGCATAAGCTTGCTTTTCAGATCCGTTTTTACTGGGTTCACTGTCAGTGAAATCACTAATCTCTGTTTTGTCGGTGTCATTTACTTCGTCTTTTCTTTTCTTAACTCCAACATTGTCAGTGCTTCCATCTGTTGATACAGGTTCCGAATTGTGAATGGTTTTTCTAGATTCCTCAGCATTTGCAATGGCATCCTTGGCAGCATCTGTGTCTGCTGCAGCCAATGCTTGACGCTCTTCTTCCTCTACTGCAGCCTGAACTCTCTCAAGAAATTTGTCATCCTCATCTGGGAGAAAATGACCTGCATAATTATACAACCAAATATAAGTTTTTTTCTCGTGTAGGATAAAAAATATAATTTCTGAGGTACTTGTATATGTTTATACAATGACAGAAAAACACACAACACACAACTGAAATTTATTCAAGTACACCTTGTTTCTTCAATTTTTGGATCCTGATAGAGCGTAATTCTTGCAACTTCTCCACAACCAGAACAAGCTCAAGCTGAAATATGAAACATTGCTTAAGCATGGAACTCAAGGGCAAATACAATAAATTAAATAAAGAATAATAATATATGAACGACAGAATTGAAGTATTAATCTAATGTTGATCTGATAATTCAAGTATATCACAAAACAGCACAGGAAATGAGGTTTACAAACAAGTTAACGATTTAACATTGCACCAAAAATTAGCCAACAAATTAATATCTTAATTAAAACAGAGATCAGTTTATATGCAGGATATCTTAATTTTGGAGAGTATGAAACAGTCGTGTGACATTTGCACCAAATTATTACCTCAGATTCTAGTCTCTTTCTCTCTTCTTTTGCTTTAAGCTTTGCGATTTCATTCATCTTTTGAACCTGAAAATCCACATGCCTCAGTTACTAACTTCATAAACATGTAGCACTGCAATTTCATACAAACTAGAAAATTAAAAATTTCGTTAGGATTTTTGAACAACAAATAATCTAAGTCAGTAATGCTGTGCAAACTGTAGGGGACAATTGACAATTCCATTCATTTTAACAAAATCATATAATTCTTTTGGAGTTTCTAATATACCAATTATAGCCAAAGACTGCAGATCAGTAACATATAAAAGTTCAAGTACCTTGCGCTTTGCAATATCCTTAGCAATCTCCCTGGCCCTCCACTCATCAGCTTCCTGATCAGCTTGTTCAAATTGTTCATGCTCCTGAAGATCAAATTAACAGAAGTTAGCATACAAATTAATCACTTTTTCAGCACAGCACAAGTTGAGGATATATGTCAGCATTATAGAACAAAGACTACAAAGCTACCTTGGCAACCATTTCTGCAATGTGTTTCCTTTTTCTTTTCCTCCACATTTTATTTCGTTTGGACTTGTGTGCTTTATTAACCAATCTAACTGCTGCCGATTTCTCCTCCCATGGAGTTTTCTCATCTGCAATATACCTAAAAGGCTCCATCTGAGCTCTCAGTTTCACCATCACAGAGTTTGCAGCTTCCACTGAAAGCATTTCTTGGGATTTCAAATCAATCCTCCTATCTTCTAAATATTTTGAAAACACAGGAACAGAAGGATCTCTTGACCTAATGTCAATATCTTCTACAGAACCTTCATTATGTTTCATTACCATCAATGTCTCCAGCTCTTTCTGTCTGTACAGAACAAGTAATTTGATTAAAGCTAAATTTAAGAGAACACGAAACCCAAAATGCTATAAATGGGGAACTTAACATCGTAACTTCAATAAACAATGAATTTAAATATAAACAAAATAGTAAAAGCAGTACATACATACATTGCTTCTGCAAGATTGAGTGTTTCTTGAAGTTCTTTCATCTGATTGTAAACATTTTTGATCTCCCAAAAAGCAACTGACCTCGGTGGGTCAGGAGGCAACAAAGGGAACCAAGGAGGAGGAGGTGCTGGTGGTGCGGATTGAAAAGATATTGGATTCATTGCTAAGTAATAACAATTCAACTACAAACAAATCAAGCAAATCATTCCATCACTGTGAGTACATTGAAATTCATACACAGGGATAAATATAAAGTGATATCATCAGCAAGGCTATAATTAATTCAGGAATTCTTACCCAGTACAGATATTAAGCTCGGTTAAGTTTCATGCATATCTTTTTCACGTTGTTTTAATTTCCTACATTTGATTTGATTTGATTTTTTAAACTCATTTGGTTTCAGCTGTCGAAGTAAACATATTGGTTCTTATTCTGATTCCAAACAAATGGCCGGTTAATTTGGCAGCAAACAACATTCAGTGAGGATAGTATTGTAGCTTCTTTTACATAATTTGTGTTACATTAGCAAAGTTTGATAGCCTTCATTTTTTTAACTAAGCACATCAACAAGTAAAAAATTAGTTATCAAAACCAGCACAACACCGCCCCACAGGTATTTTATCAAACACCTCACATACACCCCACCACAATCACCGAAATCGAACAGAAATGAAGACAATCTCCAACCCACACTAACTAGCATTAAATTACCAGGAATCCACAACGTAATTTGTAATTTCTTATTTTAAAAAGAGAATTTTAAATGCGTACCAAGTATCTACTTCAAATATGTCAATGTAGCAGAACATTAGATTCCTTGACGATGGACAACTTGGCAGCAAATCCAGGAGCCCACAAGCTTCACGTTTGTAAAACCTCCCTAGTGGCTGAAGAAGACAACAAAACCCACATCAATGATTACATTAACCATTAATAAAACTACAAAAGCTTCATTAAACTAAGTTTCCAACAATTTTTTTCTACCAAAATCAACCACAAAATCAGAAATCTTACAGGTGTCGGTTAGGGTAGGTTAATTGGATTTCGAAAGGAGTTGGAAGAAGCCAATACAAGAAGCTATTTGCCTATTTCCGATAAAGAGAGCAGGATAAGATTTAGAAATTGGTTATATATATAATATATGAAAGAAAAAGCATCAAAGTCAGGATGGCCGAGTGGTCTAAGGCGCCAGACTCAAGTTCTGGTCTTCGAGAGAGGGCGTGGGTTCAAATCCCACTTCTGACAATTATTTTTGCTGCCATACCATTTTATATTTTGGGCCTCATAACAATCGGAGCCCAATTACCTACCAAAGAATCAAGATCATATTTTTTTTTAAAAAAATAAAATAAAATTATGGATTATGATTCAAATCCGACGATACTTGCTGGATACTTGCTGACCTACATGTTCTCCAACATCACTATCTTGTTCATTGCAAGACAAATTTAGGAGCTTAAAGTCCAAATTTAAGCTATCAGGAAAGTTATCTGTTTGTCTTTCTACAAAGACAAGGTCAAGGATGACATAAAGCAACAAAAAGCTAGCACATGAGGTGGTGACAAACTGACAATCGGTCCATAAAATTTGGGTCCTATTCAAACCAATAGTGTTCACAACTCACACGAAATTACACTCATAACAACGGCAATATTCGTGCTGTTTTATCCGATTGCCAAATTTGTCCAAGTGCATGCATGAATCACAGTATCACACTCACACACGGTCTCTCTTGAACACAAAAAATGGTTTAACTTTCAACACTTAATTTGTCGGGCGTTTATTAGTAATAACAACGACATCATGCCCGACAACTCCGACATGAAACACTATTACACTATTACACTATTACACTGTCTCTTGTGTCTGGTCCCTAAATCCAATTTGTCTTCACATTGTTTGCTTGCAGAAGTTTTCCATCAAGTCTTCCTCTCTAGCCTCTAGCTAGCTAGTTTGCTTTTAATTCTCATTAATATTTTGTATAAATGTTTTGAACATGCAAGAAACAAAGTTGGTTCGGTGCAAATGTGTTACACGTGAAAACTTTGGAGCTTTATATCATACAAACCTGATTAGCACAGCAAGTGTACGTTGTGGGGCTTAGAAGTTCCAAGAAGAAAACAAATTGGAAGAAAACTGAAAGTGGAAAGTTAATGGATATGAAACATTGATATTTTATCTGTCTTGTTTGTTTCTCACGTGACCAACTCTGAAAAATATTCTCTCATCTCTCAATAATGTATGTAGATTTGACAAAGTTCATTGACATTAAAGAAGACTTTAAAAACATATTCTTTCTTTCAAATTTCATTAACCCCACATGTCAACGGTACCACGTACAAGGATTTCGCAAATTGCTTCTTTCAAATTTCATCAACCCCACATGTCAACTGAGTACGTACAAGGATTCGGCGAATTGCTTTTCAATCTTGAAGCGTTACAAGTGGTAGAGGAAAATTTGGAAACATGAGCATTTCACCGGTTATAGTATGCTGTTATGTGAATAGCTTGCAAATACAGATATAACTGGTAATTGGTAAATGTAATGTATGATATAATAGTATGATTTCAGACTTAATTTAGTGGCAATGTTAAGTCACAAATGACAATCCAGTGCCGGCCCTGCCACACAAGACCGTGATTCATTTTATGTCATCACCATGTCTCAAAAAATGCACCAAATTGTAGGGTTACCAGCAGTAGAGCACAAAAGATGATTACATGATAAAAAGAGAAAGCAAGTCCTTGTGTGTGAGAGAGAGCTTTAGAATTCTATACTACCCAGCGAAGCCGTTGTGGTAGTCATTTTATGTCATCACCATGTCTTCCAGAGTCTCGTTTCTCTATTATGGCTTTTCTTATGAACCAAAAGCATTATATAACCTTGAAGCATTAATATACAATGAAAGGCTGGACTTTATTTGAAAACTTCTTATTCTTACAAGGAGAAGATGACAAATAATATGTATTTTTTATTCTAATCCTTAATATAAAGCCAATAAAACAACAACATATAAAATTATGTCATTTGGTATTTATAGTTTCCATGGCTGAGTATCAATAAGCTACCAACTTTATGAGACAAATTCACATTAACAACCAGTGGATGATGGATAGGTAAATGGACGAGCGAGGGACGATGGGCAACGGACAAAGGACAAGTTGTTCTTATCTCTCGTGACATGTTTCTGGAAGCACTCCATTTCCTTCTCCTTCCACTCTCTTTGTACAACAATCATTTTTCTGAAAATAGAAAGTAGAAGAATGATCCAACACCATAAAGATTCATCATCACTAAAAATTATTCCCATGGAAAGAGATACATACTTATCGAATTATAAAAAGATAGAGACCATGAACACACCTATTGATCTTTTGCAATGAAGAATCGCTTCATAAATTGAGCTCTCAATATCAGACCAATCACCCACTGAATATGCTGTATGTCGTTGTGGAGATGCTTGCAGTGAATTGCTCCAACTCTTAACTTCCCAAACTCTCCGGTCAATATCATCAACCCTGTCACTTTTCCTTGAGCTTCCTACTTTATGGCAAAAAGGTATGAGATATCCAAAACACCTTTTCAAGACTCGCTTGGATGATTTTCTCAAATTTTTGAAGAAATGATAATGAGCCTGATGGGCTGCAATAATGTTTCTTGAAGAAAATGAAGAAACAGGAGGTACAGTAAAAGGATCTGAAGTACGGGAGGTCTCTATCTTTGAAGGGTCAACATATACAGGTATGATGAGGCCATCAGAAAAAAGCTCATCAGCATGAAGAAATGCAGCAGGGGATTGGGATATAGGAATATCGAAATTGAAGTCCTGAGATTCTCCCTGAAATCTCTGAGACTTTACAATCTTATGGTCCAAGTCTGCGGAGGTGGCTTCATGAAAACTGTCAAGAGATGCTCGAGGAGACTCATCAAGGCTATCAAATGAAGGTTTTACGTTTGATAACCAACTGTATGAGAAACTCTCAATGGCTAAAGATTGTGAGGTTTCCATGGGTAATTGGCAATGATTGATGTGTGAGGGTAATGAAGGATGAGAAGTTTATATATCTTTGGAGAGTAACGAAGGATGTCAGGGTCCAGGTTTAACATAACTTGTGGATGACCACAAAATCATGGTAACCATATGTGCGACCATTGTCTATTCTATCCAGGTCAAGCAGGAGACAAATGGAAAAAACAAGAAAAGCAATCGGAATAACATTTTTAAATTTTGGTTAATTTTCTTATCTGTCGGATGTCATTATATATTTATCCATTTTTCTACTTTCAGGGTTGAGATACAAATACTTGATGTAAAATATAAAAACTTTTACCAAAACTTGGTATTGGAAACTTGCGAGGCAACATTGCTACACCTTTTGCTTCAAAATGTTCAGATGTGGAAATTTCTACTTCGAAAATTTTCAGGTAACCTTTTGATATTTCAAGCAACCTCTCAACATAACAGACAAGAATAAGAAATTAGTCTGATTATTATAATGGTATTCTAGAAGTACATTCAAAAAAATTTTACGGGTGTTCTAGAAGTTTTCATACAATATTACCTCTACATTAAACAAACATCGAATGACATAAAGAAAGTATTGGGCCTTGTCAACAACTTTATCTAAGATAGTGTTTTGTCTTTTTAGACCTATTAGTATATTGAAATGGCCATCTTCACATCTTGTTTATTAAGTTCCTTTAAATCGGAATGATGTAATTATAAACATAAAATGAAAAGGCAATTACAAAATGGTGTATGAATAGAATCAGCAATAGAATTCTAACTTTTAACAATAATGGTCAATTCTTAAATTGTTTCAGTTGTACCCTGATTAGGTTCTTTAAGGATCTTAACAATAAGAATTTCTAGAATTACTTGTTAGTATGATTTTGTTTTCTTATTTGAGGTTGGTTAGGTAATTTATTTGGAGAAGATTAAATTATCTTTAGGTTTGATTTTTCAGACATTATAAATAGGCTTTGATGTATTTGCCTTAATAGAGAGTTAATTGATAAATGAAATTGTTAACGGGAAATTTGCTCGGGATGAGAAATTCTTACTAACATCCTCGAGACCACTACCACGAAAGCGGTGGCCGGGATCGGTACCGTTGGTTCCCGACCTGTTAAAAGATAGATGAGAGGCTGGATCGTAATAACAGTAAATGAGAGCTTTTATTATTGATATATTGCTTTAAAATACAAACCACTCTCTTATATGCTCGCAGTCTCTCTAAGATGTAGGGTGGTGGCAATTCTGTGTCTGTCGAATAGTGGAAACGAAGGTGACCGTGTTCTGAATACAGAATTTAGGTCTTCCCCTCTTCTTTTCTTTCTCTCTTCTCTCTTCTCTCTATTGCTATCTATTTTTTTTCTATCTTTTTCTCAGTCTATCGTGCTTGGTTCTATTTATACATGGTCCAAGATGGTTTGAATTTATTGATATCCCGCCACGATCTTTTGAATCCGTTTCCTCCTTATCGGGCGGGATCCTACATTTAAAAGTTGTTGACCTCGAATAAATAGCGGAAACAATTAACGTGAATGAGTTTATTTCCTCTTTGGAATCAAACTATTGGTTCACACGTATACGAGATTAATGATGGTTATCGTCTAGAAATGATCTTGTATGTTATCATGGCATGGTTTTTCATGGAGGTCACCCTGCCAACTGCCTGTTGCCCCGTAGAGCGAGGTAGATCCCTGCTCCGACTCTGTTATAAGAAGCTTAAGATGGATTTTCCCTGACCCTTGGGGGTTTGAGGTGCTCTTGTAGATATTCCTGGGAGGTAGCCGGGGTAGTGTAGATTTATGCGTGATTCTTCCTTTATGTCCAGCAAGGACAACGGGCTTCTGGAGAGGTTGGCGGGCTTCTGGAGAATGTCTCTCGAGCTTGGAGACTTCCCCTGGCATTCAAGGGACAACTGTGGAGCTTGACCTTAGAGCCGAGGTTCCCCGATAGATGGCCTGGAGAAGCCCGGGTTCCAGTACTCTTGTGGGGGCTCGTCCTGGTCGCGCATGGCTTGTTTTTTGGTAGTTTTGAAGCCGAGCCGACCTTCCCTGCTCCTGCGGGGTGGCTTTATGGTCTTTCTGGGCTTCATGATTGTCGATTATGAGTTTCGACTTGTGGCGGGAAAGAGGAAAATTTCTCTTTGACCCCTGACCAAATTTCACTATTAACATAAATTAGTTACAAAAAAAAAACCCAATTCCTCTTTCTTCTCTCTATTTTTTATAAATCTCCTTTCTTTTCTCTTTACTTTTCCCTTTCAATCCTATCTCTTCTCTATTCCTCTCTAATCTCTGTTCTTATATTTTTTATCTCTCAAATTTTTGTCTCTCTACTTTCTTTCTATTTCCTATCTGTCATACACCAACTGATAAATACATAATCTTCTTTGTCCTACATCATGTCCTCTCTGCAAAACATGTACTCTGAAATCCAACAAGAAAACAAAGGTCTATATATGCAAGAAATTCAGAAAGCATTTTATGAGTTCCCCAAATAATTAATTAGAACATGCACATAGAAAAACAAAAAAAAGAACCCTATAAAGTAAATTTTACCACAGATTACTAAACTGACCTAGCAATTATTCTTGCAGCAGATTTCTGATATTAGCAATGATTTATATGACATACTTCAACATACTTACAGCATGTATGATATAATACCACAACATTATGAAATGCTTTAAAACGGTTTTGTCACTAAACAGACTTTACATAATCAAAAGGGTATATCCAATCTACATGTCAGGAAAAAAAAATATAGAAAATAAATATGCCAGTGTGTAATTACAGGAAGCACTCAGTGAGCGTGTCTCTGGAATTTTTTAATCTTGGTATCAGCCAAGTTGAGAGAAAAACTGTATTTTGAATTGTTTTAGGCTCATATGAGAGAGGAAAGAGAGGAAGATCAGGGGAAGAATAAGGGAAGGAGAGGGGAAATTTCTATTTTCCAATCAAAATGATGAAAGTAAAACTAAAGAAACAGTGGTCCTTGGCTGTTCGGAAAAAGACATACAAAAATGTTTCACAAACAAACTATATGATAAGAAAATGTAAAACGACTCTAACTAGAATGGTTTCCCCTTGCTTCAGTATCCCTAGACATCGCCAACATTTTCAGTATGGCCTACAAGAGATTATATTTTTAGACCAACAATTGTGCATCTCTTTACTTACTTGACCATTTTTATTTTACCAGAATATTGATATTTAGAAGAGCAGTAGCACTCATCCTTCACCCAAATCCTATCAAGAACCATATGCAGCAACAAAATTGAAGATAATAGTCAGCTCTGGCTTTAATAACTCAAGATGCATGTAAACTGGATTGATGACTATTTAATGAAAGACAAATCAATATCATTTACTGTTCAAAGAAAAATAATTATTCTTTCTTGATCACTTCTCAATCATGCCTAGACCAGCAATGAACCAGACAGACAAAATGGCAAGATACATACCCACCCCTAGACCTGTGCACTCGACAATAATAAATGTACATATAATTATAACCGACAAAAAGGTTGCATAATACCAAATCATTACAACAATAATCTTCTCCAAAGTTATGACATAGTTTGGTGCTGACACAAGAAAATTTCAAGCCTGCTGATTCTTTGTATTGCATGAAAACTTCTATTTCATCATTTAAAATCAAATTTAAAAATAAAAAAACTAACGACTGTTGAAAATGTGCTGGATTCAGCAACTGTTCTCAGTAAAAAATTCAATTAAGGACTACCATAATCATTAATTATTAACTACTTGTGATTGAATCATTTTAAAATTAATCTAAGTATCAAGCATTAAATATCAGTATGCACTATAGTTCCAATTACTTGTACCGGTGCGATAAAGTTGAATCCAGGACCAAATTGTCAGATTAACTAACCAATGGAACCTATAAGTGCTATCTTGACTCTTGGAATGCCCTAACTGGTTTACGAATTGATCAATTCTTCAGGGTCAGTGCTAGCAAAAAGGGGTATCGTAAACAAGCAAAATGAGTGAGTAGTTATCTGGTTTGGTGACCCCTAATTCTTTCTTTTCGTTCTCTTCAACATCTATCTGAAGCATCACATTGTTGCCAACCAAGCCTTATGTAATGATAAATATCAACAAGAAGTTTGGCTTTTGAAATGAATTATATTAGTTATTAAGACTAATTTCACAGCATCTCTTTTGCCTTGCAGAGTAAAGCTATGAATTTAATACCTGAGTGAACACTTGGGGAACAATTAAACCCCTTCTCCGCTGTACTTTTACGATTTCAGCAGTTCATGCCAAAGTTGGTTTGAAGAAACCTGAAGATCATCACCTACACCACATCACACACAATGGAATCACTTCCTTTTCACAAACTCAACACTAACAAAAAATGGATTTCAAGTAATTTTATAATAATAGAAATGAATATAACGAAACTGATAATTGGTAAAGTAAGCTTTTGTAAGTAACCATGCAGGTAGAATATGTGTGAACAAATAATTCTACATCTAATTCATGATTTTTGGATAATCTAACAGAACCATTAGCCATAAAAATGGACACTACAGTGATTTTGGTTTAGTTTCTACTAACCAATTCATCAACAAGAAACCATTTACGAAATAAATAATCAGGCAACCGGCACACGAATAGACTCTCTAACAGTCAAGGTGTATTTGGCTCCAGAGAAAATTGTGGAAAAAGCCGATAAATAAAGAAACAGCTAAAATATAGACTCTGAAGAACAAGGATCTTGCATCGCAACGCTGTTTGGTTACCGAGAAAAAGTGGGAAAAGCTACGAAATTGAATAAAGGCTTTAGGTTTACACATTGCCCGGGAAAATACGAGCTCGAAAGGAGAAAGAATTTGCATACTAGATTGAACAATTTATAATATATATATATATATATTTTTTGACAAAAAATAGATTGAAAAATTAAATCATTTACTAACCGTTACTTACTTGCTTGAATCTTGCGTCCTCGGAGCCCGACCTGAAATTACAGGTTGGATTGAACGGTCAGTTTCCGGTCTTTAAATTTTACGATGTCGTCAAGGGTTCACTGACGTGTCTTTCCACGTCAGTCGGAGTGCGCTGACGTGTCTTGGAACTCTAGAAAAAGCGCTGACGTACCAAGGTACGTCAGCATATTCCATTATTGGATTAGACCCATTTAAGGACTGATTTTACGGCCCATAATGATACTGAAGCCCAGTTTCATTTTAATTGATAATGGGCCTATTTGTTACTCCAGCAACTTAATAAAAAAAAATTCAAGAGTCCGTAATTATTGCAC
Organism: Dipteronia dyeriana; assembly: GCA_032871835.1. Classification (NCBI taxonomy): domain Eukaryota; kingdom Viridiplantae; phylum Streptophyta; class Magnoliopsida; order Sapindales; family Sapindaceae; genus Dipteronia; species Dipteronia dyeriana. The sequence goes on along the minus strand of CM065299.1, from coordinate 97,962,866 downwards.
TACTAACCATAATGGTCCATTTGATTTGAGAATACAAGACAGAAGAAAAGCAAATGGGAATGTTTTCATGATCGTCTGACACAGAAACGGTAACAAATACAAGACAAAATCAGAGAAAATGAACAAAAGCCAAGTGACAAACCAAATTTCAAACGAACTAGTTCAGCTTCAAAGTTCAAACATTCCCGTCTGCCGTCTGCGTGAAACCAACACTACCGTCGATTGGCATTTCAAGACATTTAGGCGTGCCGTCTTCGATTGGCATACACACAAAACTGTTGTCAAAATGAAAGAAATTTTTTCCAACTATAAAAAGCATGGTCAGGCAACATAACTCATCAGCACAGAAACAACTTGGTTTGTTATAGTCTTATAGATATCATACAGTGAGTAGTAGTACAACCAACAATGGCATTTCGATCAGCTATCTCATTGTCATTTGTGTGCTTAGTACTGATAGCACTAGCAGTTGGTTCCAATGCGGGTGGGATTGCAATTTACTGGGGCCAAAATGGCAACGAAGGTACCCTATCCGAGACTTGTGGGACTGGAAATTACGAGTATGTGATCTTATCTTTTCTGTCAAGCTTCGGCAATGGACAGACCCCCATGATAAACCTTGCTGGTCATTGTGATCCATACAGCAATGGCTGTACTGGGTTGAGCTCTGACATTAAATCGTGTCAAGCAAACGGCGTCAAGGTGATGCTTTCGCTAGGAGGTGCCTCTGGAAGCTACTCACTTGCTTCCACCGCGGATGCCAAGGAAGTTGCTACTTATCTATGGAACAACTTCTTGGGAGGACAATCGTCTTCTCGTCCACTCGGGGCTGCTGTTTTGGATGGGATTGACTTTGACATCGAAGGAGGAACCGATCAACACTGGAACGATCTTGCTAGGTTCCTTTCTGGGTACAGCAAGCGCGGAAAGAAGGTGCACTTGACCGCAGCCCCTCAGTGTCCGTTTCCTGATGCTTGGGTTGGAAATGCTCTCAATACAGGTCTTTTTGACTTTGTATGGGTCCAATTCTACAACAACCCTCCTTGTCAATACAATGCTGGAAATATTGGCAACCTTGAAGATTCATGGAAACAATGGACTTCAGATATTACCGCAACCAAGATTTTCTTAGGGCTACCTGCTTCTCCTGAGGCTGCAGGAAGTGGCTTCATTCCTGTTTCCGATCTCACGTCGAAGGTACTTCCAGCCATCAAGGGTTCAGCCAAGTATGGTGGTGTAATGCTCTGGTCTAAATATTATGATGATCAAAGTGGATATAGTTCTGCCATTAAGAACTCTGTCTAGAAGTCTAAACTAGTCTCTCATATTTGCATATATGGGTGATTTGTTGCCAAATTTCTGTATTTCTAATGTAATCTTTATGAATGTACTGTGTCTTTTATAATTATATACACTGATTGCTGAGGCCTTAAATATTAATTATTTCTTCCTTTTCTACTTGACTATCAAGAACCGTATACAACAACAAAATTGAAGATATTAGCCAGCTCTGGCTATAATAACTAACTCAAGATGCATGTAAACTGGATCGATGACCGTTTAATGAAAGACAAATCAATATCATTTACATTTCAAAGCAAAATAATTGTTCTTTCTTGATCACTTCTCAATCATGCCTACACATACCAATCTCCAGCACTGAACCAGACAGACAAAATGGCAAGATACATACCCCACCCCTAGACCTATGAACTCAACAATAATAGATGTACATATAATCATTCTTGACAAATTGGCTCAACTTCCACCTTCTATCTACCACAATCTACATTGTTGACATTGTGTAAACCAAACCACCGGCCACATTCATGGCAACCATTGACCACCATGTTGAAAATGGGGGAGGGTTGTCTCTGCATTTCCCATGTAAATAAGACCCTAAACAAAGCAAGAGAGGGCAAGACAAGAAGCAATTCAGTATTCAGTGCTTTCAGAGAGAGTTCTTGAGAGTTAAGAGAAAAACTCTGTTTTTATCATTTATGAAATAATATAGTTTGCTGCCTCCCGTGGACGTAGGCAATTGCCGAACCACGTAAATATCTGTGTTTTTGTGTTGTGTGCATTTTTCTCTATAATTTCTGGCCATTTACGCAACAAATTGGTATCAGAGCTTTGGTTTTTTGTAAAGTCTAGAAATTTTAAAGTGCTCGAATCGCTGTTCGGAGGATACCGTTGTGTTTCTCTCAAAAATACGATTCCAACGCCGGTGACCGCATCTAAAACGGAGCTCTAACGAACTCTCTAGCTTCGGTCAAAGTGCGGTCAACATTGGAAAATTTTCCAGAATTTTTTCAGCAAATTTTCAAGGAAGAAGACGACACTGTAGCAGCCACGACATCCGTCACCTAAGCTGCCACACGATCGCACAGTCACGCCAGTCATCCGCCACGTCAGCGGAAACATCCACCATATCAGGCCACGTCAGCTCGGCATCCGCCACGTTAGCCACAGACAGGGCCACGTCATCCCCGTTAGGGGCGGTCAGCAGCCACGTCATCACCAGTCATCCGCCACGTCGCACAGTCATCCACCACGTCAGCTACCGTCCATATCAGCGACACATCATCAGTCAGAATATTCTGTTTCCATCAAAGAATATTCTGTTTCCGTCAGAATATTCCGTTAGCCTAACAGAATATTTTTGAGTCAACTTGGTCCAGAAGTGTTTTTTGCCCAACTCAGTGCAATTTTCACCTGTTTTCGACCGAGTCGTATTTATTTCCAACTATTTCGACCGTTCCGGACACAACTGTGCCATCAGTTTCAGCTAATTATGCTTGTAAGTACTATTTGTGACTTACTCACGCTTTATTAACTTTGTTTTCGGGCACGATGGGTGATCCAGAAACTGGAGAAAACTTGGAACATTCAACTGAACCTCAGACCTCGACATCAACCAGTAGTTCTTGGTAAAAGAGCTCGATATCTAATGCAAAGTTTGATATTGAGAAGTTTGACGGCACCAACAACTTCGGCATGTGGCAATGCGAAGTTATGGATTTGTTATTCCGGGAAGGATCAGATATTGCTTTAAGTTCCAAACCCAAGGATATTTCCGATGAAGATTGGAAATATGTAAATCGTCAAGCCTGTGGAACAATTCCGTTGTGTCTAGCCAAGGACCAGAAGTACTTTATCATGAAGGAGACTATGGCATCAAGTCTCTGGAAAAAGCTGGAGGACAAGTACATGACAAAAAGCATAGAGAACTGACTCTACCTGAAGAAGAAGCTTTTTCTATTCCAGTACAAGAAAGGTATTTCTATGATTGAACATTTGGATAATTACAATAAAATTATCGCTGATTTACAAAATTTAGATGTTGAAATTAGCGATGAGGATAAAGCACTATTATTGTTAAATTCCATGCCTCATACATATGAACACTTAACCACAACTTTGTTATATGGAAAGGATAAGGTTAAATTCATAGACGTTTCTAATGCTCTGGTGAATAATGAGTATCGGAAGAAGGATCAACTTGATCACAGAGACTCAACATCAGAAGCACTGACTGTTTCCCGAGGCAGGACAGGTAATAGAAGATCTGGAGTACCTAGTGAGCGTGGTAAATCTCGCTCAAAATCAAGAGGAGCATCTAGCTCAAAGCCAAGAGGAGAATCATCATTTAGACGTCCTGCGAAGGACGATTGTGCCTATTGTATCAGAAAGGGCACTAGAAGAAAGATTGTCCAAACAAGGACAAATCTAATGTGAATGTTGTAGAAAAAGCTGACGATGGAGAGGATTCAGCTTTTACAGTTTCATCATCAGACAACCATTCTAATAAATGGATTCTAGATTCCGGTTGTTCCTATCATATGTGTCCCAACAGGCAGTGGTTCTCAAGCTTCCAGGAGCTTGACGGGGGAGTTGTGCTTATGGGCAACGACAATACCTGTCGGATGAAAGGGATAGAAACTATTCATTTGAAGATGCACGATGGTACAACCAGACGATTGACAGACGTCAGGTATGTCCCTGATTTGAAGAAGAACCTCATTTCATTAGGGGTCTTAGACTCCAGCGGTTACAAGGTGACCATGAAAAGTGGAGTCGTTAAAGTTGTACGAGGTGCATTCTTGACAATGAAAGGTACTCGACAGAGAAATCTATATTTCCTGGACGGGTACGCAGTCACAAAGAGAACAGTCATCTCCAGCAGTTCCGACGATGAACCATCTGATACTTCCCGACTCTGGCATATGCACTTAGGGCATGTCGGGGAGAAGACTTTGCAAGGTTTGGTGAAGCAAGGTATTTTGAAAGATGCCAAGACATGTAAACTTGATTTATGCAAGCATTGTGTCATGGGAAAATAGACGAGAGTCAAGTTCGGCACCGCCATTTATCGTACAAAAGCAACACTAGATTACATTCACACTGATGTTTGGGGGCCTTCCAAAAATGATTCATTGGGAGGTAAATATTATTTTTTGACTTTTATTGATGATTTCTCCATGTATGTCTGGGTATATACCATGAAGCATAATGATGAAGTTCTAGATATCTTTCTTCAATGGAAAAAGATGATTGAAACCCATACAAGCAGAAAAATCAGAAGGCTCAGATCAGACAATGACGGAGAATACAAATCAAATCCTTTCATGAAATACTGTCAGGATGAAGGGATAATTTGACATTTTACAGTTCCTAGTACGCCACAGTAAAATGGCGTTGCAGAACGGATGAACTGTACTTTAGTGGAGAAGTTCGATATATGCTTTCTCAATCTGGCCTTAGTAAGGCATTCTGGGCAGAGGCTTTGATGTATGCCTCTCATATTGTCAACAGACTACCCGCTTCTGCACTTGATGGGAAAACTCCCAATGAGGTATGGTCTGAACAACTTGTTTCTGATTATGACCGATTACATATATTTGGATATCCAACATACTTTCATGTTACTGAATCCAAACTGGATCCTCGAGCCAAGAAAGCTATTTTTGTGGGCTTTAGTAAAGGAGTTAAGGGATTCAGATTATGGAATTCGGAGTCAAAGAAGATCATCGTGAGTCGAGATGTTACCTTTGATGAATATGCGATGTTGAAGCAGACACCTCGAGACACAGAGAATGAGAATCCAAATTCTCTACGACATGTGGAGTTTGAGACTCCCAAGAAGTTAGAAAAGGCTTCTCCGATAGTCGATCATCCTGATGATGATCTTGATAGCCAGGACGAGATATTAGTTGAGGTGGAGGATACAACACCACTATTTGAGATCAAACAACAACCTGAATCTATTGCCACCAACAGACCGAAAAGAGATATTCGGAGGCCTGCTCGTTACACAGACATGGTGGCATACGCTCTTCCAGTGACTGATGATGAAGTCTCGTACACATACAGAGAATCCATGGACTGTACGGACAATGTCAAGTGGAAGATGGCAATGGATAAGGAGATAAAATCACTTCACCAAAATGAAACTTGGAAGATGACATAACTTCCAAAGGGAAAAAGAGCTATTGGGTGCAAATGGGTCTATATCAAGAAAGAAGGTGCTCTTGGCAAAGACAACATCAGATACAAAGCCAGATTGGTAGCGAAAGGATACGCACAGAAAGAAGGAATAAACTACAATGAGGTATTCTCACCAGTTGTCAAGCATTCGTCTATTTGGATCCTATTGGCTTTGGTTGCACAATTTGATCTCGTGTTAGCTCAACTCGACGTGAAGACTGCATTTCTCCATGGTACTTTGAACGAAAATTTTTATATGTCTCAGCCAGAAGGGTTCAAAGTCCAGGATGTGAGAATTGGGCTTGTAAGCTAAACAAGTCCCTGTATGGTTTGAAGCAGCCACCGCGACAGTGGTATAAGCGGTTTGACAGCTTCATGATGACTCAGAAGTATACACCCAGTCATTTTGATCACTGTGTATACTTTTGCAAACTCCAAGATGGTACATTTGTCTATTTGCTCTTATATGTGGATGATATGCTGATAGCATCTAAGAGCAAGGTGGAGATCGACAGACTGAAGGCTCAATTGAGATCAGAGTTCGACATGAAGGATCTTGGAGAGGCCAAGAAGATTCTTGGTATGAAGATCAAAAGAGACAGAGCAAAATGTACCATTTGTTTGACACAGACTCAATATTTGAAGACTGTGCTTCAGAGGTTTGGCATTGATATCAAGTCTAAACCTGTAAGTACACCATTGGCTCCACATTTCAAGTTGAGTGCACTGATGTCACCGACTACTGATGATGCAAAGAAGGAAATGGATCATATTCCTTATGCAAATGCAGTTAGTGCCTTGATGTATGCGATGATATGTACCAGACCCGACTTTTCACACGCCGTAAGTATGGTGAGCCGTTTCATGCACAATCCTGGTAAGGGCCATTGGCAAGCTGTGAAATGGATTCTACAGTATATCCAGGGTACTGTAGATGTTGGTTTGAAATTTGAGAGAGATCAGATGATTGACAAACATATCGTAAGATATGTAGATTCTGATTATGCTGGTGATTTGGATAAACGCCGATCTACTACTGGTTATGTGTTCACTATGGCAGGAGGACCAGTAAGTTGGAGATCAACTTTACTGTCAACAGTGGTTTTGTTTACTACTGAGGCAGAGTATATGGCTGTAACAGAAGCTTTCAAAGAAGCCATTTGGTTTTGTAGTTTAATCAAGGATTTGGGCATTGTTCAAGAAAGTGTGGAGATTTTCTGTCAAAGCCAGAGTGCAATTTGTTTGGCAAAGAACCAAGTCCATCATGTTCGCACTAAGCATATAGACGTACATTACCATTTTGTTCGGGAAATAATAGATGAAGGGAACATTCTACTCCAGAAAATCGGAACTGCAGACAATCCTGCAGATATGTTAACAAAGGTGGTAACAGGGATCAAGTTCCAACATTGCTTGGACTTGATCAATATCTCTCGAGCTCGTATCACCTAAGAGCGTAATGGAGGCAACATTGATTGGTGGATTCTCGCCAAGGTGTAGATTGTTGACAAATTGGCTCAACTTCCACCTTCTATCTACCACAACCTACATTGTTGACATTGTGGAAACCAAACCACCGGCCACATTCATGGCAACCATTAACCACCATGTTGAAAATGGGGGAGGGTTGTCTCTGTCTTTCCCCTATAAATAAGACCCTCAGCAAAGCAAGAGAGGGCAAGGCAAGAAGCAATTCAGTATTCAGTGCTTCTAGAGAGAGTTCTTGAGAGTTGAGAGAAAAACTCTATTTTTATCATTTCTGAAATAATATAGTTTGCTGCCTCCCGTGGACGTAGACAATTATCGAACCACGTAAATATCTGTGTTTTTGTGTTGTGTGCACTTTTCTCTTTAATTTCTAGCCATTTACGCAACAATCATAACCAACAAAAAGGGTGCATAATACCAAATCAATATAACAATAATCTTCTCCAAAGTTATGACACAATAAAGTTTCAAGCCTGTTGATTCTCTGTATTGCAAGTACACTACTATTTCATCATTTTAATATTAATCTAAGTATCAAGCATAAAAAACAGTATGCACTATAGTTCGAATTACCTGTACTGTTGCAATATAGCTGAATCCAGATCTCTCTGGGTGCTGAACTAGATATTGATCCAGTTAAGTCCAGGACCAAATTATCAGATTAACTAACCAATGGAACCTATAAGTGCTATCTTGACTCTTGGAATGCCCTAACTGGTTTAGGGATCAATCAATTCTTCAGGGTCAGCTACCAAAAAGGGATACGTAAACAAGCAAAATGAGTTAAGTAGTTATTTGGTTTGGTGAGCCCCTAACTCTTTATTCTCGTTCTCTTCAACATCTATGATCTATCTGAAGCATCACATTGTTGCAAACCAAGCCTTGTGTAATGATAATTATTGCCAACAATTTTTGCTTTTGAAATGAATTATGATAGTTGTTCTTAAGACTGATTTTCACAGCATCTCCTTTGCCTTACAGAGTAAGAAATGAATTTAATACCTGAGTGAACACTTAGAAACCAATTCCACCCCTTCTCGGCTATACATTTACCAGGATCATCACGTCCACCACACATCACACACAATGGCATCACTTTCTTTTCCCAAACTCAACACTTGAAAAAAAATATACAGATTTCAAGTAACATTCTAATAAAAGAAATAGATATAATGAAAAAACAAGGAGCTGGTGTCGCCAAAGATCAAGGTTATAATAATACTGGTAAAATAAACTTTTGTAAGTAACCATACATATAGAATATGTACAAACAATTCTACATCTAGTTCATAATTTTCAGATATTATCTAAAAGAACCATTGACCTTAAAAATGGAAACTACAGTGATTTTGGTTTAGTTTCTACTAACCAATTCATCAAGAAGAAACTATTTACAAAATAAAGAACCAGGCAACCGCCACACGAAAAGACTCTCACAATCAAGGTGCGTTTGGTTCCAGAGAAAATTGTGGAAAAAGCCGATAAATAAAGAAACTGTTAGGATTTCGATTAACACAAAACTAACATGCTTATGCACAAAATTAATCTGGATGTTTAACCTAAACATGTTCATATACATACTTAATCAAACCCTAAACAATTATGACATAACCCATATCAATTCAAGAGAAAATAAATAAATTTAGAAAGCGGAAGCGTACCTGAATCCATCGCTGGAGGTTTGTGAATGGGTTGTGATCTTCCAAATTATCACGATCCTCTATGAACCCTACTGTGTTCTTGATGCTCTGTTGATGGGATACAGAGAAACAAAAAAAAAGGTATCGTGTAATTTGGGGACCATAACCCCTAATTATATATATAATAAACAAATTATTATATATTGGCTATTTCTAATTCGGCCCCTCAACAAATTAGAAATAACACTCTGGTATCTACACATTAATTCCATGACAATTATACCCTTAAGCCTTAATACTTTAAATCTTAATTAGATCACTTTAATTCAGGCTTAACCAAAAGATAGCACAACACATTTAATGTTCACATGTGTGGCCCCATATGATGGAATTTTCCAACAATCTTCCACTGGGCCTCATATGTAACTTTACGAATGTGTATTACTTTATGAGCTCCAAAATTTTGCTATCACAATTTTAGGGTATATTCGAACAATCTCGTCCATTGATTATGCCAACATAGGATCAAAGCGGCTTTCGTCACATTTAGCGTGACTAAACCCATCAATGATCACGTATACCAACATAACCAAATGACATAGATCAATCATGGATGTGTAGCATGGAAATTACATGCAATGTGATCTATACATGTCTATTCCAACTGGTCCTTCTTTATTCCTTAGTGAGATCAAAACTTAACACAATGTAATAGAGTGTAATTAACTGAATACTTTATTTCTGATCAGATAAATATCCAAATACATAAATGCATAAATATATCCAAAATAAAAATATAGAGCAATACAATACATAATTATACAAACTCCCACTATAATGTGATATCCTTACACAAAATAACACCCATATGAGCAGTGTGCTCATGAAAGACCTTGGGTGGTAATCCTTTTGTAAGCGGATCAGCTATCATGGAGTTTGTCCCAATGTGCTCTATGGATATATGTCCACTCTGTACTTTTTTCTTCACAACTAGGAACTTAATGTCAATATGCTTTGACTTAGATGAGCTTCTGTTGTTGTTAGAATATAGCACTGCTGACTTATTGTCACAATATAGTTTGAGTGGTCTTTCAACACCCTCCAGAATGCGCAGCCCAGTGACAAAATTCCGCAGCCATATTCCATGGTTGGATGCCTCATAGCATGCTACAAACTATGCTGCCATGGTGGAAGAAGCTACGAGTGTCTGTTTGGCACTCCTCCAAGATATAGCTTCACCAGCCAACAAGTATTTGTAGCCTGATGTGTATCTCCTACTGTCTTGGCATCCAGCATAATCAGAGTCGGAATACTTTATGATCTCAAACTGATCCGATCTCCTATATGTGAGCATGTAATATTTTGTTCTCTTCAAATACCTTATAACTTGATTAGCTGCTATCCAATGATCCATTACAGGGTTACTTAAATATCTGCCTAACATACCAACAATGTACGCAATATCCGGATGCATACACACCTGAGCATACATTAGATTCCCTACAGCTGATGCATAGGGAATCTTCTGCATTTCCTTAACTTCAAGGTTACTTTTAGGGCACTGGTTGAGACTGAACTTATCTCCCTTAGCGACGGGGGTGTCACCTGGTTTGCAGTTATGCATGCCAAACCTTTTGAGCAATGTATCGATATAGCTCCTTTGTGATAATCCAAGAATACCCCGAGAACGATCTCGTTGTATCTGAATCCCTAATACAAAAGAGGCGTCACCAAGATCTTTCATCTCAAAATTCTTTGATAGAAATCCCTTGGTTTCATGCAATATGCCTATATCATTTGTGGCAAGCAGTATGTCATCGACATATAAAACCAGGAATATATGTTTACTCCCACTGAATTTATGATACACACAATTATCAACAATGTTTATCTCAAAACCAAACGAGATAATCACTTGATGAAACTTATGGTACCACTGACGGGAAGCTTGCTTGAGTCCATAAATGGATTTTGTCAATTTGCAAACCATATTCTTTGGGTCTCCCGACTCAAAGTTTTCTGGTTGCACCATATAAATTGTTTCATCAATGTCACCATTGAGAAACACCGTCTTGACATCCATCCGATGAAGCTCAAGATCAAAATGTGCAACAAGTGCCATGATTGTCCTAAAAGAGTCTTTCGTTGAAACTTGAGAGAAAGTCTATTTATATTCAATCCCTTTTTTTTGGGTAAAGCCTTTAACTACAAGACGAGCCTTATAGTTCTCCACATTACCTTTCGAATCCCTTTTTTTTTTAAATATCCATTTACAACCAATGGGTTTCGCACCTTCTGGTAATGGGACAAGTTCCCAAACTTTATTGCCTTGCATAGACTTATATTCCCCATTCATGGCATCAATCCACTTTTGAGAGTTGGAACCCTGCATGGCTTGATGGAAGTTGATTGGATCATTTTCCATCATTCTAATGTCTTCCTCATGTTTCTGGAGAAATACGTAAAAAATCGTCCGGAATAGCATTTCTCCTTTCTCTAGTGGATCGCCTTAATGACACTGGTTCTTGAGGTTGTTGTTGTTCCTCAGGAACAATTACCTCATCTTGAATGGGGGTTGTTCAACATTGTCTGGTTGAGGATCCAGATTTGCTTCTTGATCAATGACAGGTATAGAAACCTGCACAATGTCAAAAGCGATAGTAGGAATCGAAATCGATTCTTCCTCAAAGACAATGTCTCTAACCTTATTTCTCCCCCAAACTCAACATACTCTAAAATGTTGCAGTTCCCGTTTCAAAAATTGATCGAAGTGTGGGATCATAAAACTTATAGCCATTAGATCGCTCAGAGTAGCCAATAAAGTAACTGCTCACAATTTTGGAGTCTAATTTCTTTTCATGTGGCCTGTAAGGCCTTGCCTCAGGTGGATATCCCCAAATGTGAAAATGCTTTAGATTAGGCTTTTTTTATGATTGTTCAAATCTCATAAGGTGTTTAGCAGCTTCATTATTCTTCCTCTATTTGCCCTTAATCTTATAGGTGCTAGCCAAATGAGCACTTTCGGTCCTGTCTCGCTTCAGTCTCTCTTCATCTTGCACACAGTAAGAAATGAGCTCATTAAGAGTTCATTTCTCCTTTTGACAGTTGTAACTGACCTTAAACTGATTGTATTGTGCAGGAAGTTATATTAATACCAAATGCACGAGCAAATCGTCAGACAGCTCGAGCTTCAGTGTCTTAAGCTTAGAAGCAATATGAGACATTTCCATAATGTACTCCCTAATGTTCCCTTTGCCTTTGTACTTCATAGAATCAAGCTTTGCAAATGCGTGCTTGTTTCTACCTTATCGTTTTTAACAAAACGCTTTTCAATTTCGGCTAGGAACTCCTTGGCTCTGGTTATCTTTTCAGATACCGCACCCCTAAATGCCTCTGGAATGCCGCGTTTGATGATCATAAGACTCATGCGATTTGAACAATCTCACTTCTCAAAGTTCTTCCTATTATCAGGAGAACTTGCATCCGTAAGAGAAACGGGTTGCTCAACCCGAAATGCAAGGTCTAGATCCATGCAGCCGAGAACAATGAGTATGTTCTCCTTCCAAATCCTTAAAGTTGATCCCATTAAGCATGGGTATATATTTGGTATTAGCAGACATAGTAAAACATTAGCTTGAAAGAGAACAAAACAAACACACAAACATGCTCACATTAATAACCAAATACAATGATCAACAAATTCAAATAATGGTATGTCCCGTCTCAAGATACCTAGCACAACATTAATATCAAGTCTTTGGACAGTAATATTAATTGTAAGTGGTACTCTTGTTGTAGCGATCAAACATTGACAATAATTAATGTCAAATAATAAATCTATCTTTGGATTGACTTATTATTCATACGTAAAACCTTATAATCGTCACATATTTATCACCACAGGTGTGTGTGCAATTCGGCCAAGTATTAACCTTCCTTTGAGCCGACTAATACCCGTATGAATTTACACACACACAAACATCCAACATCCCTCATGAATAATCTACACAAGAGAGGTCACTTTGGCGACATCTTGCTTCAATTAGCCCATTTAGAATGATAGACCACTTTATTTAACCATAAAAGATATACCAAATAATGGTCGGTCCCATCATAAGATACCCAGTACAACATTAATATCAAGTCTTTAGACAATAATATTAATTGTAAGTGGTATTCTTGTTGTAGTAATCAAACATTGACAATAATTTATGTTAAATAATAAATCTATCTTTGGATCGACTTATTATTCACATGTAAAACCTTATAATCATCACATGTTTATCACCATAGATGTGTGTACAATTCGGCCAAGTATTAACCTTTTTTTGGACCGGCTAATACCCGCATGAAGTTACACACACACGAACATCCAACATCCCTCATGAACAATCTACACAAGAGAGATCACTTTGGTGACATCTTGTTTCAATTAACCCATTTAGAATGATAGACTACTTTATTTAACCATAAACGGTATACCACCAAATATCTGAATTTTAGTTGATCCTTAAAATAAAATAAAATAATAAAATAATTATTTTATTTTATAAAAATTACAAACGTGCCCATTATTTTGTAAAATTACAGAATGACCCCTTAAGTTTCAGTAATTACAAATCGACTCCTATATTTTGTTAAAATCATAAACTGGCCCAGTACTTTGTAATAATTAACATTTAGCCCAAAACTTTTGAAAATTACAAATTGACCCAGTAACTTTTCAATAATTATAAGTCTGCCCCAAAACTTTTTCATAATTGCAAACAGGCACTGAAAGTTTTGTAAATTATAAATTAACCCCTAAATTTTATCAAAATCACACAATGGCCCAAACAATTACAAAAAATCGCTCAAGAATTTCAAATTTTCAAAAGAATGGCCTGAGCAAAAAAATTGATTTCTGAAACCTAATCTTCTCCGCTGTCGCTCCAGACCACCACGCTGTAGCCACAAGGCAAAGAGGAATGGCCGGGAAGCAGCAGAAGACCCGCAAACGCAGATCGGTCGAAGATCGACGATTGATCAACACCGATCGAACGAGCGGTTGTGCCCCGTCGCTCGATCAGGACCAGCAGCTTGATCGACAGGGACATCTTGCACCGACGAAGCTGCTCGGTTGACCCGAGATCGACCCAAAACCATGGTCTGGGTTGGAAAACCCATCGACCTCCTTTTTTTTTTTTTTTTTTTTTGGAAATCCAGAAGAACACAGTTTTTTTTTTTTTTAATATATAAAAAAAAACATACTCATATACATGATCAAACAAAACCGAATCCAAAACAACAAAATTCTCAAGAATTAATCATGGATGCTCTGATACCAACCGTTAGGATTTCAATTAACACAAAACTAACAGCTTAGGCACAAAATTAATCTGGATGTTTAACCTAAACATGTTCATATACATACTTAATCAAACCCTAACAATTATGACATAACCCATATCAATTCAAGAGAAAATAAATAAATCTAGAAAGCGGAAGCGTAGGAGGTTTGTGAATGGGTTGTGATCTTCCAAATTATCACGATCCTCTATGAACCCTACTGTGTTCTTGATGCTCTGTTGATGGGATACAGAGAAACAAAAAAAAAGGTATCGTGTAATTTGGGGACCATAACCCTAATTATATATATAATAAACAAATTATTATATATTGGCTATTTCTAATTCGGCCCCTCAACAAATTAGAAATAGCACTCTGGTATCTATACATTAATTCCATGACAATTATACCCTTAAGCCTTAATACTTTAAATCTTAATTAGATCACTTTAATTTATGCTTAACCAAAAGATAGCACGACACATTTAATGTTCACATGTGTGGTCCCATATGATAGAATTTTCCAACAGAAACATCTAAAAGATAGACTCTGGAGAACAAGGATCTTGCAGTGTAACACTGTTTGGTTACCGAGAAAAGGTGACGTGTTTCCACTTCAGTAGAGTACGTTGACGTGTTTTGGATTGTCAGCAAAAAGCGATGACGTGTCCGTGTACATCAGCATATTCTATTATTTGATTAGACCCATTTCAGGATGATTTTATGGCCCATATTGCTTCAAAGCCCAGTTATCTCTTTAATTGATAGAATTAATGGGCCTATTTGTTTCTAAATTAAGTAATTAACAATAATGGTCCATTTGATTTATCAGAATACAAGACTGAAGAAAAGCATATAGGAATGTTTTACCTTGTAATGATCTACTGACCCAGAACGGACAACAAATACAAAACAAATAGGAAAATGTCCTTAAAAAAAAAATTAAGAGGAAATGAACAAAAGCCAAGTGACAAACCAACTTTCAAATGAACTAGTTCAGCTTCAAAGTTCAATCACTGCCGTCTGCGTGAAGCCAACACTACCGTCGATTGGCATTTCTAGACATTAAGGCATGCCGTCGTGGATTGGCATACACACAAAACTGTTGTCAAAATGAAATAATTTTTTTCCAACTATAAAAAGCATGATCAAGCAACATAACTCAGCACAGAATTAAAAAACATGGTTTGTTATAGATATCATACAGTGAGTAGTACAATGGCATTTCGATCAGCAATCTCATTGTCATTTGTGTGCTTAGTTTTGCTAGCACTAGCAGTTGGTTCCAATGCTGGTGGGATTGCCATTTACTGGGGTCAAAATGGCAATGAAGGTACTTTATCCGAGACTTGTGGGACTGGAAACTATGAGTATGTGATCTTATCTTTTCTATCAAGTTTCGGCAATGGACAGACCCCCATGATAAACCTTGCTGGTCATTGCGATCCGTACAGCAATGGCTGTACTGGGTTGAGCTCTGACATTAAATCGTGTCAAGCAAACGGTGTCAAGGTGATGCTTTCGCTAGGAGGTGCTTCTGGAAGCTACTCACTTACTTCCACCGCGGATGCCAAGCAAGTTGCTACTTATCTATGGAACAACTTCTTGGGAGGACAATCGTCTTCTCGTCCACTCGGGGCTGCTGTTTTGGATGGGATTGACTTTGACATCGAAGGAGGAACTGATCAACATTGGAACGATCTTGCTAGGTTCCTTTCTGGGTACAGCAAGCGCGGCAAGAAGGTGCACTTGACGGCAGCCCCTCAGTGTCCATTTCCTGATGCTTGGGTTGGAAATGCTCTCAATACAGGTCTTTTTGACTTTGTCTGGGTCCAATTCTACAACAACCCACCTTGTCAATACAGTTCTGGAGATATTGGCAACCTTGAAGATTCATGGAAACAATGGACTTCAGATATTACCGCAACCAAGATTTTCTTGGGGCTACCTGCTTCTCCTGAAGCTGCAGGAAGTGGATTCATTCCTGTTTCCGATCTCACATCGAAGGTGTTGCCAGCCATCAAGGGTTCAGCCAAGTATGGTGGTGTGATGCTGTGGTCCAAATATTATGATGATCAAAGTGGATATAGTTCTGCGATTAAGAACTCTGTCTAGAAGTCTAAACTAGTCTCTCATATTTGCATATATGAGTGACTTGTTGCCAAATTTCTGTATTTCATTTGTAATCTTTATGCATGTACTTGCTGTCTTTTATAATTATATACACTGATCAGTGATCACTGAGGCCTTAAATATTAGTTCTTTCTTCCTTTTCTACTTGACTTGTTTTTCTAATGGGAACTTTCAAGACCATTGAACATTGAAATATGTAAAAGCAAAATCATTCTTCAGGTTAGTAATGGAGTAAAATAAGTACTAAGAGCCAAGTCAATTGTACCTCAAATCCTGCTAGTTTACATATTAACACTAGTTGGATTGAAAGTCTGAAACAGACTTGACATGGCAGGTAAGATAAATTCTTTACATGCACATTATATCTTTGACGAGGTATATACTCGATGTTCTGATACGGGCACATCTTAACAAAGTAGGAAATCAAAACCAGTAGACAGTCTCTACCCAAAAAAAAAAAAAAAAGCGGTTGTGTTAATTTAAAACCTGATTAACTTTGGCATGACCTGTTCACGTTTCTTGATTATAACAGGTTGTTTTAAGGGCTGACTCAACTCTCTATGAATATACATTGATAGTTGAACACAAGTACACAATAGAAGACATAATAATGTCTAACAGTTACTCCAAGGATATACTAAGACCACCAGTGACATTCACTCCAATGATTGATCACCTAAGAAATTTCTTGCTTCATTTTTTTATATTATGATCGGTCATATTAACTATTAAGTAGAAAACATAGAAATAATAAACAAAAATTATAAGTTTGGCTTCCATGTTTTGTTTTCGGACTATTTTAACATTAGAACACCAACAATAAGTATTATATCAGAACTTTAATCGAACAGATAGTGACATTTTGCTGTCCTAGTTGACCAGCTGACCACTTACAATAAGAATGAAGAACAGAACACTAATTGAAGTGAAAACAATTCCATGTTGAAGGATTTTAGTATTTAAATTTGTAAGATCAGTATTATAACAATTGTTGAGAAGGGACGTCGAAGGAAAAATGTAGGGAAAAAAAGAATAATAAAAATAAAAAGCCGTGATAGTGGCAGGGGACAAGAGTTAAAGGACATAGCAGGTGTCATAGAAACTGTTTAAATTTATGTATATAAGCATGCGTGAAGATGAAGCTAACACCCATCCATAAATTTCAAGACAAAACAGGAACAAAGTGACCGCCAAGCCACGCCTCTCAAGAGCATACGTACAAATATTAGATGTCTGCTTTGGCATAGAAAAACATATATATAATTATTAAGATCTATGTCATGTTTCAACTATAAAAGCCATCCCCTGTAACAATATTGTATACCACAGGAACATTTGAATTGACACAAAACTAGTAAGCTACTTACCACCAACCTACTTCTTAATGGCATTCAAGTTATCAATTTCAATTTCAATCCTCAGCTTAGTGTTGTCTATGCTAGCAATTGGTTCCAATGCTGGTGGAATTGCAATTTACTGGGGCCAAAATGGCAACGAAGGTACCCTATCCGAGACTTGTGGGACAGGAAATTATGAGTATGTGATCATATCTTTTCTATCAAGTTTCGGCAATGGACAGACCCCCATGATAAACCTTGCCGGTCATTGTGATCCGTACAGCAATGGCTGTACTGGGTTGAGCTCTGAAATTAAATCGTGTCAAGCAAAAGGCGTCAAGGTGATGCTTTCGCTAGGAGGTGCCTCCGGAAGTTACTCACTTACTTCCACCGCGGATGCCAAGCAAGTTGCTACTTATCTATGGAACAACTTCTTGGGAGGACAATCGTCTTCTCGTCCACTCGGGGCTGCTGTTTTGGATGGGATTGACTTTGACATCGAAGGAGGAACTGATCAACATTGGAACGATCTTGCAAGGTTCCTTTCTGGGTACAGCAAGCGCGGCAAGAAGGTGCACTTGACCGCAGCCCCTCAGTGTCCATTTCCTGATGCTTGGGTTGGAAATGCTCTGAATACAGGTCTTTTTGACTTTGTCTGGGTCCAATTCTACAACAACCCACCTTGTCAATACAGTTCTGGAGATATTGGCAACCTTGAAGATTCATGGAAACAATGGACTTCAGACATTACCGCAACCAAGATTTTCTTGGGGCTACCTGCTTCTCCTGAAGCTGCAGGAAGTGGATTCATTCCTGTTTCCGATCTCAAGTCGAAGGTGCTACCAGCCATCAAGGGTTCAGCCAAGTATGGTGGTGTGATGCTGTGGTCCAAATATTATGATGATCAAAGTGGATATAGTTCTGCGATCAAAAGCCATGTCTAAAAATCTATGATCACTACTGTTTTTGTACTCTACCTACATAAATAACTTTTCTATACATTAGAATCTTCTTTGCTTACATTTTCTAACAAAATATATAAGGCCTCACAAGCAGAAAATCAGACCAAATGAACATGACATTGAAAATCAGACCAAATTCAGTAAAAAAAATAAAGGTGATATTATAAAGAACGTGACATTGAAAATTCTGTAACAACATTCATCATAATTTTACCTCACAAGCAGAACAAATGAACAATGCACCTTGACTAATCGATTTTTATTTAATAAATTTGAATGTATAATTATCTCATGTTCTAGTCTTCGAGGGAATTAAACATAAAGACAACTTGAATGTGTGTGATAAAAGTCAACTAAATTGCAGCCCACATATATAGATTTACAAAGCTCTGTTGATGAAACTTGAAAGTAATCTAGAAGAGAGAATATTTTTGGTATATACTTTTTGGCAAAGCTTTCCAATTATTAATGAATATTATTCCGGGACAAACTTTCAAGTTGTTTCATGATTTTTTTTTTTTTTTTTTTTTTTACAATAATGTAATTTATTGAAAACTGGAACCAGACTTGCAAACAACCAGGGAAATCAACCAGCAAAATTTGTCTAATATAATGAGGATACTCCTCCAAGCACGCATAATTTTTCGACATCCAAATATCCAATGAAGCCAAAGAACCAGGACCGTAACATTTGCATCTGATTATATTCTGAAAAAAAAAATCTTCTTCATATATATGCCTTTTAACACGTGTTGTTTTAGGTCGTAGTTGAACGTTGATGGTCCCGGAGCCCTTTGGCAAGACAATTATATGACTACAAAACAGAACAATATTCTCTACGAGAAAAATCACATTTTTTATCAGTGAGAATACTGGGTTTTTGTACTCTTTTTATTTGAGGTTGCAAGTTATACCGCTTTAATAATTTAAGTTTTAAAAACATAAGTAAATTTTTAGTAATACCTTAACATATAAATATTTTTATTTACTTTTCAATTTTTTATTTTTTTATTTTATTTTATCATCTTTTTCATCGGAGGTCGAAAACAACAGAGAAATAAAGGGTTTTATCGCTTTTTTTAAGTTGGTGTTTGAAATATGTAATCTCTTTAATAACTTAAGTTTTAAATGCAATTAATTAAGTAAATTTTTAAAATTATCTTTATTTTACAAATGTTTTTTATTTACTTTACAGTTTTTGAATTTTTTATTTTATTTTTTCGTATTCTTCATCTACTTTCATTGAAGACTTGTTAATCGAAATCGACCTTTAATCGAGGTCGAAATCGAACTCGTTGGACGTCAATGAAGAAGAAAAAGGAAAAAAATATAAAAAAATATAAAAAAATATTTTTATCCAATAAGTTATGGTAATTTTTGAAACTTTTCAAGTACATTTTCAGATTTTTCATATAGTTTCTGAAACATTTTGATATTTTTTCGAGACTTTGAGTAATTTCTTGATAAAAATGAAGTTTTCAAGACTTTTGGTAATTTTTAAGACTTTTTAATAATTTTTGAGATTTTTTAGATAAAAATGATTTATTTTTTTTAAAATCACTTTCTTCTTTTAAACCTCCATTGGAGGTCGATTCGAATGGAGGTCGGACTGACCTTCACCTCCATTGATGGAGGATTTTGAAGGGAAAAAAACTCCAAATAGTGAAAAACGTTACTCGAGAGTATTTATCAGAAGAAACTCATTTTAGATACCATTTAAAAAGGAGTGATAATCTTCAAATGTCACCTAAAAAACCTTATGTAAAGATTTATACCTTTTAACGTGTCTTTTTTCCTATGTGGTCGTGGTTGAATGTTGATGGTCCCCAAAACCCTTCGAAATAAATAAGACGGTTATCCTCTTCCGAGCTTCTTTTCTATTGAACTTTGTTGAGCTTTGAGGGATCTGTTGCCATGTGTCCTTTATAAACTTGGATGACCAAGATTTATTTTTATCTTTTTTTCTCTGTTTTAAATACCAACGACACCCTCTTATAACCAAAATTCATTTAATCCCATGCATCACCTCAAACTTTACACATTTTCTAGCTATATCATCCGGGAAAGTCTGGTTACCAGAAAAAAGAAATCAACAACGTTTTTGAAAATCCACAAAATCCTAGGTAAAAAAAATGTGCATAATTTAAATTTAATGGATTTCGAATAAAATATTACTTATTACTAGATATAACTCTCTCTTATCAATTGAATAACGTGGATTTGAATTTGGGAGAGATAATGATAAGTTCTTTATAAATAAAAGGATAATTACCAATTAGGTCATAGACTTCCTTTTAAAATCCAAGTTGTTTACGAATTTTATAAAAGTGACCAAATTGATTCATGTATTTTTTTTTCCAAATGTTAAATTAATCTCTCTAACTAAGTTTCGCCAGTCAACTTTAAATATATACATTACAAGAAAAATGCTCTTCTACAACAACATTTAGATGTCACCAAATCTTAACTCTACGTCACCAAATTATTTTATTGACACCAAAATAAGTGTCTCCACCTTGTCGCCCTAACCCCATCGCAAATAAGTATAGGTGACATCTTAAAACATTTGTCTCTAAAAACTACTTTTAGATACACAATTGGTGACTCAAATGACACTTTTAGCAACACCCAAAATATGTCACGTAAAATAAAAAATATTTTTAAAATATTTTCATTTTTATCAAAGTTAATAAATTAATAAATTATCATTTTTATCTAATAATTAAATTTATTTTTTAAAATACTATCATTATTGTGTTATTTATTACTGATAGTTAATATTAATTTTTTTTGTCAATAATTAAATTAACTAATAATATATTTTTATCATTATGCATTAAATTCTTAAAAAAAATTATATTTATATACAATTTTAAGTTTTTAACAACTAAATAAATTATATATAGATCATCCGTAAAATAAAAAAGTTAAATACACAACCGTAAACAACAATCCCACAATATATAAAAATAAATTCTAATATTCAATAACAACATACAAATACAATATAAAATTCTTTAAGTCAATAAAGAAAAGACATTCAAATTATCCTTATTATCTTTCTCACTTCACACGTTTTCCCTGTATACTCTAACTCTTTTAGTGTACTCTCCAACAGTGCGTTCAAGGAAAGGATCATAACTTGCTTGATAATATATAATAATGTTGATGAGATAAATGTCTCTAAATTGATATCTAATCTGCAAAACAACAAAAACATGTTAATTCTTTATATGAACATCCCAATTAAAAAATAGACTTAATGGTACGTATGCCCCTTGAATTAATCGCGAACTGCTTATATGTCCCCTGAATTCTTAAAATGGTCACTAAACCCCTTGAACTCTCATTTTCTTTACAGTAGAGATCCAAAACCTAACGTCATCCACTTTTCTGTTATGACATATTACAATATGTTCCCCTGATTATATAGATAATTACATAAAATGGTCACTAAACCCCTTGAACTCTCATTTTCTTTACAGTAGAGATCCAAAACCTAACGTCATCCACTTTTCTGTTATGACATATTACAATATGTTCCCCTGATTATATAGATAATTACATAAAACCAGAAACTATATAATAATATGTCTTAAATACCCATTTGACCAAATTTTAAAATTTAATTTTTTTAATTTTTTTTTGAAATAATGGTTAAATAATAATAAAATTCTGAATTTAATATTCTGAATAATTAAATGATCTTTTTTATTTAAATATCCCTAAATATTTAATAGTAATAATAATAATAATAATAATAATAAAATAAAATAAATAAAAATAATAGTAATAATAATAAATAATAATAATAATAATAGTGGTAGTGGTAATAGTAATAATAATAACGATATAATAATAATAATAATAATAATAATAATAGTAATAATAATAAGAAGAATAATAAATATGTGAAAGTCATAGTTATTAAGTCATAATTATTCTAATTCCATCTCATTAGTTATTATGTGTGTTTTGGGGTTGTAGTTTATAACGTACCACATATGACGGAGATTCATAACATATTTTAATAACCAAATTATTCAAATATTGAAGTTTCTATATTCGAAGAGATGTGATTTTTTTTTAAATAAAACAAGAAAAAATTAAAATTATATTTCCAAATTTTCAGATTGGATCTCCACTATCCATTAATAACCATGATTTTCAAATATTTATTATTATTATTATTATTATTATTATTATTATTTAATTTTATTAATATTATTTAATTTTATTTTTAATATTATTTGTTATTATTTCTATTATTTTTATTTTATTTTATTCATTATTATTATTATGATTATGATGATTATTATTATTATTACTATTAAATATTTAGGGATATTTAAATAAAAAAAGATCATTTAATTATTCAGAAGATTAAATTCATAATTTTTTTTTATTTAACCATTATTTCAAAAAAAATTAATATTTAAAATTTGGCCAGAGGGGTATTTAAGACATATAATTATATAGTTTCTGGTTTTATGTAATTATCTATATAATTAGGGGAGTACATTGTAATATGCCATAACAAAAAAATGGACGGCGTTAGGCTATGGACCTCAGCTGTAAAGAAAATGAGAATTAAGGGGGTTTAGTGACCATTTTAAGAATTCAGGGGGCATAACAACAATTCGTGATTAATTCAGGGGGCATCCGTACTGTTAAACCTAAAAAATAAACTCAATTGTAAAAAAAAAAAATACAATCAAACAAGATTAAATAATCAAAGTAACAAATACTCAAAAATAGTTGATCAATGAGACATATACAGAAGAAGAAAGTTGAAAATACGAAGATCATTGCCGGACACACTAACATTGTTAAATCTCCAATTTACTTCATGTGCAGGTATGGAATCAAACCAAAAATAATTAGGTAAGTCTACGTTAAGTTCTCAATCATCTTATTCCACTTTCAAGCTCCATTTTTTTTATTACCAATGTCAATCCAGTGAATGGATTGCAAATTTACATGTTTTATATACAATGAATCCACCAAATCCTTCAAGAAGAATAAACCCTTTATAATTCAATGTTACAACAATTAATCAAATACAAAAAAAAAAAAACAAAATACAAAATCTACACATTCACTAAACACAAAATCATAAATAAAAATCAAACAGCAGAAACTTAACAAGAATATCAATGTAAAATTAAATCAAGATCTAAAGCTAATAAACAAAGAGGAACTTACACCAAAAACTCCAAAATACCCAAAAAACTGTCTCGACTGCATTAGGGGCAGTTACCTGAGTCCAATTCGAGAGACAGAATCATAGGGGGAGACACAGATGAGGCCATTGCCATAAGGACACAGATGCATGATGATGAAGATAACCACTTTGATGTTTTTGTGAAAAAATGCCATTTTTATATAAAATTTTGTTAATAAAAAACGACAGTTTTCTTTAATTGGGTTTTCAATAAAAAAATGAACGTCACTTTCCTCTTTTATTGGCGCTTAGTAAATTTAATTTATTTTATTATTTTAAGTAATTAATTAAATTTGATTTTATATTAAAATAGTTGTATATCAGACATTACTCCAACGGTGAGTAATATATAATTAATTAATTGTTTAATACCCAAAACAATAAAATTAATACCTATAATTAATTATTATTATAATTTATTTAATACATATTTTTAAAAAATTATTTAATACACATTTTTAAAAATGATTAAATATATAATACATAATTAATAGTAAAAAAATTATAAATAAAAACTTTTATTTTCTCTAAATTGTCTATACAAATTGACTATGACACCAATATTAAAGCATAGAGGCCGGTAGATTCTATAAAATAAAAGCATTATTAATAAAAAAATGAAAATAGTTTATAAAAGAGAATAAAATTTATGAAATAAAAATATTTTTTTTATAAAATAATACACACAATAATTTTAAAAATTAGAATGTTATAAAATTTAATGTACTGTTATAATAAATAAATGTATTTTATTTTTTAAGAATGATATAAAATTAAGATTAATATAATTTATATAGAATTGTTGTTTTGGATAAAATTTAAATAAATTTATAAAAACGGTCAAAAAAATGTAATAAATAAATAAAAATTTATAAGGACTTGTATACAATTAAACTATCTATATATCTGTAAACAACATACACTACTGCACATCACCTCTCAACATGGATGACATTGCACCTCCTTCTCATGGTGTGATGAGGGATTTGAGTCCCACCGTACATATTTTATAAACATGTGTGTGGATTTTTCTCCGGCTTTAGTCCTGCCACTTTTTTGAATTTAGAAATACAAAGGAATTAAAATTCAAAATATTATTAAATAAGAAATGTATTTACTTAAAATTAGGTCACATGTTAAGTGATTTTTAGAGTAAAAATTGTTTAACAACGGAAATATATTATTTTCATTAATAATTTATAGAATTATAATTTTAGTGATGTAATATTAGATTTAATAAGATAATATTTGATATCGCCTTGGCGACAACAAGTAAGGGTCTTTAAAATTCTACAATTGTGCCGTAGAAGAATGTAATTAATGTGTCACTTTGATGACATATTTTCAACGACGTAATACTTAAAGGTGTCACTAAATATTGGTTTTAGTGAGACTTTTTTGATGCCGTTAATAATTACGTCGCTAATGGGCAATTTTCTTGTAGTGATAAGGGTAAAATTGTACTTTGCTCGTAAACAATATAATAATGATACATGCACATTTTTTATTAACACATGCATATTTTTTATTATTTTATTTGTGGTTTACATAATATTAACAAAAAAAAAACAATTATATAAAAATGATAAAATACTAAATTGGGAATGAATGGTAACTTCGTTTATAAAATAAAAGTATAATTGATATTGTCTTATAAAAATATTTTTATATTTTTTTAAGAAAATTTTAATTAAAAAAGAAATACAAATGATATTTCATTAATAATATTTTAGGCTTTTGTTATAATGATAATGGTGAATTTAATGCATATAAGATAAAACAATTTTACTTTAATATAATAAATAAAAGGTATTTACGTACTTTAATTAAAATTATTAAAATCAATTGTTATATTTAACATTGTTAAACCAGGATTTATTGGTTGATTCGGGTTCCCCTTCTTCAATTTGGACTTCACATGATTGTCTACTATCTAGGTTTTGACTCTCAAACTTCAATGGCTCCTCGCTTTAATCTCTATAATTTGTCGTTTTCTCTTCATCTCTTGTTTCTTCTCAGCCAATAACTTCTGCAAACAAGATAAATTTTTAAAAAAATAAATAAAAATAAAACAAGCCAATGCTGAAATTCTCATATCATTGCTCAATTTTCACATATAAAATTTGAATCATCTGTATATATTTTATGAAATCTCTGATAGATCCCATAATAACTTACATATACATACTTAAAACAAAACCAAACCACTAAAATGGAGATCCTGTAATGAGAATTGATATAATGGCATTTTTTTGTAGAGATTTCCTTCAAGTGGATTTTCATGGTTTCTAGTAATGTTGTAATTATGGAGCGGACCGGCCCATTAGGCACAGCCTGCCAAGACCCGTTTTTGAAAATGAGCCGGGCCTGGTCTGGCACGCAAGGTTGTGTGTGCCGGACCAAGCCCGACCTGTTTTTGAAAACTGAGGCACGACACGGCACTCCGCCCTGCCTCAGGCGGACCGTGCCGAGCCGTCCGGCGGGCTTGGTCCATAATCATTTTTTAATCCGATTTTTTCAAATTAAGTTTGTTTGGATTTATGGTTTAGGGTTTAGGGTTTAGGATTTCAATTCCAAAAATGAATAAAGAAAATGAACAATTTTTTATTTAATTAATTATTTTTCACTTATGAAATTTAGTATTACATATTTACATGATTGTCTCATTAAAAACCTTACCAAGAAAAACTCAGTGGGATAAAAACTTGGTAAGGAAAAAGAGTGTAATCATATTACAACTTACAAGTAAATACTAAATACATATGTAAAAGTATAACCTAATTCTGGCCCTAGCCACTACCTGAAGGTTCATCAATATATAAATTGTTGAAATTTAGAATAAGTTCTTTATCTACAGTTTGATTTTGCAACCTTTTTTTAGCATGCTCCCAATCCGAAGGCATGTTAATACCTCCACCATCTCCGGAGACAAATAGTTTCTTATTGGTTCAATTATGTGTCCACTGGTGCTGAAAGCTTGTTCTGAAGACACCGTTGACACATGAATAACCAGTACGTCACGTGCTAAGTGTGACAGAACTAAATACCTGTACGTATATGTCTTCCACCATAACAACAAATCAAATTTTTCCTTGTCTTCAACAGCATCGAACGCTGCTTCAAGGTACCGAATCAGTTCGGTACAAGAAGATGGGTTAGATTTTTGCCCTGAGGAAGTACTTGCTGATTTGTCATTTTTTCACCATTTCAGAAGGCTCCAACTTGTTTGCTTCGGCTGTGTCTCCCGTTGTGTTGATTGGGGGGTGTCAATGTTGCCAAAATTGCTCTCATAAATACAAAAAATATCGAACAACTTGGTTCGAATGTCAGTAATTTGTTCTGAATAATCTATTGACAAATTAGTACCAATAAACTCAAGCAAAACTTCTAAACCGGATAATTTAACCTTATGATCTACTATAAGACTTAAGGCATAAAGTAGAAGAATGTTAGCCCAATATTTTTTTTCAACTTTGTCTCCATGGCAACAACTGCAACGCCTAAATGTTCATCTTCTCTATAACTGTTTAACACTTCAGACATTTTCACTATCTAATGGATTGTCTGGGAAGTTATGGGGTAATAGTCCCCGGAAAGAGTTACAGTGGCATTATAAAAAATCTTTAAAAAATTGAACAAAAACCCTTGCCACATACCAATCGTATGTGGTAAGTGTTTTTGCTTCAGGACGACCTGTTTCGGCCAATTTTATGTTATAAAAATATGTAATGGTTGTATCATATTCCAAACAATTTTCCAACATTAAATAAGTAGAGTTCCACCTTACCGGCATATCAGTTTGGAATCGTCGGGGTTTGAGACCGTTTAATTTACAGTGTCTTTTGAATTCATTAAATCTAGGATTAGAACTGCAAATCCAAGAAATGACATCTCTGATGAGATCTATTTGGTCGCTTACCTGCTTTAAACCAGTCTGTACAGCTAAATTTATAATATGACATGCACACCGTTGATGGAAGAAATAACCTCTATCTTGCGGGATATTTCTTGCAACAAACAATGCAATAGAGCTTGTATTTGCAGATGCATTATCTAATGTGATAGAAATGATGTGATACGTGATTTCATAAGTTTCTAAAATATAAATATGACATTATAAATATTTTCTTCGGTATGTGCAAAATCCATAGGACGAAAGCCAATAATTCTTTTTGTTATCCTCCATTCAGAATCTAAATAGTGTCCCGTGACATATAAATAGTCATGTTTGGAACATGCATTCCAAATATCAGAAGTTAATGCAACCGAGACATTTAGATGTTGTATATCAGCAATCAAGTCATCTCTTTGGGTTTCAGACAATCTTTTCAAATCATTTCTAGTAGTGGTTTTAGAAACAGGTTCAAATTGGAGGTTGTATGCAGATGTGATTAATTCTTTAAAAATGGACTGTCACCAACACTGATCGGTTGATCAGTTTGTATAATGTATCATGCCAAGCACTCTCTAGCGTGTATGGCGTCGAACTGCCACGTCGTAACGGATCCGTCTAGGTACCGTTGTAGTTGTGTCTAGGTTGTAGTGTCTACATGTTGATGTACATGCATACATTTATGTATATGCCTTCTCAAATGTCTGGTTCCCCTCTAACTTGTCGTGTAATCCTTATGACAAAACTTACATTTAGCTCTGGGCCCAGTCGTCCCGTCTAGAAGTGCATTTGGACCATGTTGAAACACTGCCACACATCTCATGTTAATTTTATGGGACGTGATGTTGGGGTAATGGCGGAACCATAAGGTCCCGCTTGAGTATGGGTTGGCTCCGAAATATCAAATTCATCGATGAGCATGTTCAAACCGTCTAAAAAATAAGGGTGCTGGTTATGATCCATGTGGAAATGGTGACGATTATCACTTTTTTTTCTTGTGTTACGATGATGTCACCTTATTAATAACTTATGTTTAAAAGACACATATTATGGTGAACTATCAAAATTGCCCTTAAAAGTTGTATTTGTGCTTTCATATTCGGTTTGAGAAAGAGAAATGTAATTCTCTCTCCAAAAAGTAGTGTGGAAATCCATCTAAAGGGCTTGTCAGAAATATTTTTCAAATATGCAGGTAACTGATTTTTGTGTTCTCCCTAATGTTTTGTCATGCTTTTGCAAGTGATTTAAGATGTATGCAAAAAATGTATGAGCATTTAGTCTCCAGAATGTGCACTAGGTTTATTTTCTTATTTTCCGAGAATATAGGTCGAGCTTGTAGGTTTGTTATAAAAGCAAGAGCTTTTGTAAAAGCTCGTGGTTTTTAAACAAAGCTCGGAGCTGTTCTATAAAAGCTCGGTCTGAGCTTAACTAAAAGCTCGCAACTGTTATATAACAGCTCGGTCCAAGCTTTTATAAAAGCTCGGACCGAGCTTTTTTTTTAAAACCACGATCTTTTACAAAAGCTCTTGCTATTGAAATTGAATTTAGATATTATTAATAAGTGGATAATAATGGTTTGTGATGTTGATTCTGAAAGGAGAATAAATCGGGTGAGACTAGTCATCTCTTACAATGGTCGATGGGAGCAGTTACCCGATGGAAGTTAGAGGTTTTTAGGTGCTGATAATCAAGGAATGTATATGTTAAAGAGTATGACTTGCCAAGAGTTGGTGTCGGTCGTGCAAACCGTTATGAAGTATGATGTCGACAGATACAGTGCAGATCTACAATGTATATCAATGGTTCTTGGGACTACATGTCGCACATTTATAAGAATTGATGATGATGTTCAGTTTATGCTAGGGGAATATAGGGTAATCCCTTAAGTATGTGTCAATCTAATTGAGAGGGCAGCAAGAGGTGTCATTGGTGAAGAAATACCTCATCGTGATAATACCCAACAATTTCGATCTTCATGCGGAAGCAACCAGTTGTTCACAGAAAGAAGTGGGATTGACGATAGGGAAAACCTGTGTGGTGTCCCACCAGAAGTAGCTGACCACGATGAATTAGTTTGACCTCGATTCGACGATGTACTTGGATGTTAAATTGAGATGAATGATAGGCAGTTCAACCACCATTATAATGACTTCTACAATGACATGAACAATGAGTAGACCAATGAACCGAATGTTGGGCCGACACAACAGATGAATGATGAGAAAAATTTGCATCCAGTTGATAATGTAGCTAACAATGAGGAAGAGGAAGAGGTTGTCGAACCGAAAAGACATGCAAGACGTGTACAAAGATTTAGTTGCAGTGCAACAGATATAGCTAAGACTTCCGAGGTCCAACATAATGTAACTCCATTTGATTATGATAATGTCACAACGTGGGTTATTCCAGGAGTAGAATCATATTCGTTTGGTATGGGTGGAACCAGGAACTTGGTTGAAGACCAACCTACAAGCATGATATATAAAGGGCATTTTTTTCCTACTAAAAAGGATTTGAAGAGACTAGTTGGGCATTTTGTAATACGGCAGAACTTTGAGTGGAAGGTGAAAAGGTCGAATAAGACAACATTACATTTGGTTTGTTTGATGGACAATTGTACGTAGAAATTAAGAGCTATTAGAAGAGATGAAAGGACATACTTTCAAGTGAGAAGTTTTGTCAACGAACACACTTGTCCTTTGGAGGAGATTCACTGCCGTCTACGACAAGCTAGTGCAGTCATAATTGGAGAAGTAGTTGCACCTAGACTTCAACAACAAGATGATGGACTAATGCGTCCGAAGGATATAATCGTCAACATGAAAACAATGTATGGCATCCAAATCTTGTACAATAAGACACATCAAGCCCTACAATATGCGTTGTCACTGACCTATGGAACACATGAGGAAACCTTTAAACTACTGTCATCGTTTGGTTACGTGTTAGAGCAACAAAATCCAGAGATAATAACTCACTTACTGTGCGACGAAGATGGTAGATTTCTCTATTTTTTCATTTCGTCGGGTGCCTCACTTATAGGATTCCGGAGGTGTATGCGTCCAGTTATTGCAGTAGATGGTACCCATTTAAAGGGAAGATTCGAGGGTACAATATTTGTTGCAACTGCACAAGATGAGATTGAACAGATGTATCCAATTGCTTTAGGGTACGATGACTCAGAAAACAAACTTTCATGGGAGTGGTTTTTGGATTACTTGAAGGGTGCCCTAGGCCATATTGATGATTTGGTTTTCATTTTCGATCGGCATGCAAGCATTGAAGCTGGGATTTCTAAAGTTTTTCCCTATACAACCCATACGATATGTTGTTGTCACTTTTATGAAAATGTGAAGAAGCGGTTTCACAGAAAGGGTGTAACAACCATAATGGATAAAGCAGCTAGATCATACACTGGGTTGAAATATAATCGCCACATGGAAGAGTTACGTAACCTGCACCAGAATACATTCAATTACGTCATTGAAGCTGGTCCACACAAGTCGTCCCGTGTACATTGTCCGGAAAGAAGGTATAGGGTCATGACAACAAATGTCGTTGAATGCATAAACTCATGCCTAAAATTCGCACAGCAATTGCCCATGCTGACACTAGCAGAGTTTATTAGGAATATGCTACAGAGGTGGTTTCATGATAGCCATCGTGCTGCACAGTCCATTCGTCATCAGTTGACCGATACAGCATATCTTGTGATCCTGAAACGTGTTGACAAGTGTGGTTATATGACTGTCTATCCAGTTGACTGGAATATATTCTCCGTAAAACGGTTTGGGAAGCAGTGAACTATTGACTTAGCCCGGAAGACTTATACGTGCAACAAATTCCAAATGGACATGTTTCCATGTTCACACGCACTTGAAGCAGCAAGGTATAGTACTTTTATTTCATATATTTTATATACTTGCAAATGAATTTGACACCCCATCTAATTGTTGTTGCAGGGAGAGAAACTTTGATTACAATCTTTGTGTGCGGACTTCTACAAGAGATAGACACTAATCAATGCGTACTCAATTCCTATTATGCCTGTTGGTCATCCATCGTCATGGATAGCCCCCACCGACATCGTCGATCTTGTGGTGTTAAATCTATTATCGAGGAGGCAAGCAGGAAGTTCGAGAGGGGGGGGGGGGGGGGGGGGGGGGGGGAGGGGCATGCCTCGTCTTCGGAGAGGACAACCACTCAATCGTGTAGAAGATGTGGATAATCAAGTCATAATGCTAGACAATTTCATAATCCACCTTTGATTAATGATGGTCCGAGTAGAGTTATTCCTTCGGAATATCGGTGAAAATATAGCATCTGTCATTCAATTGGTCACAACAAACAGATGTGTCCTGACAAAGGATCTACCGTAGTATGACTAGCCGCATTTGGAAAGAACCCATAATTATTATTTGTAATTGTACGATGTAAGAATGTTGCGTTATTATTTTCAGATTAAATAGGGATGTTAATTTTTAGTTTTCTATTGAAGAACGGGATGTAAAATTTATCAAAAGTGCAACGTAAAAAATGTAACATTTATTATTGAATGAATATTATTACATAATTTAATACAACTCCACTACTGTACAACTTTCAATCCTTAGAATTATGGTTGGGAGTTACAAAGCACCTCCACTACCATCTTCTCCCGTATGGTGGATATATCTTCTTCCGTCTAATTATACTAGATCCTGTCTGCCAGTATATACTCTATCAGTCACAACGTATGCGCCCCACAGTTACCGCTGCAATGAACGATATACACGCGTTACAAAGATAATAAATTTTATTGGATCGTGTGTACATACTATTATAGAATAATACCTTTTATGTTGTTATGGCAGAGCTGTTTTCGACAGTATGCTCACCCCAAAAGCCTTATTCTCCCTCTTGAACTCCTTACCGGGTGGCCTGTTATCGTGAATCCAAGAGTGATGCAACATGGAGGGGAGAAACCACCTGAGTGGCCGTACCTGGCGTTTCCTTATACTGACGGGGACCTCCTGTCTAAAAGAGTCTAGGCTATGTATCATCCCTGTAATCAAGTCCATGCTGGTTGTAAGCCAATGCTGGCGTCCGATATTGTAAGGAATAAGAACACGTATCGATGAAATATACATATGATAAAACAACTTATGTTGACCATAATTATGGGAGAAAAAAAATTGGAAATCATTTTATAACACTTACCATGTCAACCTCGTGCCACGATCGGGTTCCTACCGGGAGAAATCCACCCACGGTCGTAAGGTCTTTGGCAGACAACCTGTACTGCAAGACCTTCCACCCCAGCGTCTTGACTTCACCATCAGCACCGTGAGACATAATTTTCTCCCATTGGTACTCCAACAATAACTGTAGACAAACAAATCCTCATTGTGAGTTAGGATCACTTCATTGACAAATAAGTACACACAAACCAACAAACACTTACAAAGAACTGAGTTCACAGAATGTTTATCCTCTGGTTGTACACAGTGGGGTATGCTCGTTGACGCTTCTGTAAGATGGCTAGGTACGCGTCCATATGATGTAAAAAGATTTGGAAACACTGTTAAAATTCAAGTGTCAAAAAAGTCAAACCCAGATAAATTTAATTGCCTACCGAGTTAAACAACTCCATGTAGTTCTCTTTGAATCTGTGGAACCAACCCATGTTTACTGGCTCCATGATATCAACATCGTGTATGTATAAACCATTTTTCCGAATATCAAACAAATTAAACAATTAAACAAATTAACGTTGTGCAGAAATTAAGTAACACATCTGATACTTACAAACCCCCTGGAGGACAGTTCTTCTTATATGCTTTATAGGCCTCCAACTGCCCAGCATTTACCAATGTTGTAGAATTGAATGTATGCTCTGATGCTACTAGCATTGTCCTAGGCCTTTTCGGGCGAGTCGGGTCAGTGTATGGGCTCAACAGCTACCACACGTGCTTACGCACACGTGCTTACGCACACGGGGGATACGGAAGGCACGAGGGATCCCATGGGATGATCCGGCTTTGACGGTGGGAGGAGGAGGAGGGATCTCATCTTATGATCCAGGTGTATCGGTGGGAGGTTAAGGGATCTCGTGGGATGTTACAGCTGTGACGGTGGTCGGAGGAGGAACCCCATGGGATGATCCGTCTGTGTCGGTGGGAAGATCAGGGGTCTCATGCGGTGTAACTACAGAGCCAAGTTTGGTGGAAAAACCCCTCAGACGGCGATTTCGTTCGGACGAAGTCTTCTGCACCTCCATAAGTTGGGGAAACTCAGGTGTATTGTTAGCATAAGTCTCTTGCACCCCTCTAGTGTCTTTATCGGTACCCTGTGTATCAGGTCCGACCACCTTTGTATCGGGTACGATACCATATGTCTCTGGTCCGGTACCTTACATACCACTTACGTCTCTGTTCCAGTTTTCCCCTCGACAAGGACTATGTCCACCCACGATGTCTCTGTACGAATCATCTCAATCATGGGACAGTGGGCCCTCTCCTGT
Source organism: Dipteronia dyeriana (assembly GCA_032871835.1). Lineage (NCBI taxonomy): Eukaryota > Viridiplantae > Streptophyta > Magnoliopsida > Sapindales > Sapindaceae > Dipteronia > Dipteronia dyeriana. The sequence continues at coordinate 97,928,874 of CM065299.1, read as the reverse complement.
TGTCTGTGATGTCGATCCCAATAAAGCTTGGACTAAGTCCATCAGCTGATGATGCTGCTTGTTTCGTTCTTCATCACTTCTCTGCAGATCATATCGTAAAGCTAGGACTGAATCCTCCAATGCTTGGATTCTACACTCCAACCGGTCCTGAAAACAAGTACACAATGCCAGTCATGCACACATACATATATTTGAAACAAATAAATACATAACAACAATTTTAACATACCTTGCGCCCCCCCTCCAGCATCTCCTTGTGAGCTATCTACAACATTATGTCCAGTCATCCTAAATCGTACGCGCCGCTGCCTCCGGGTTCTCTCACGGGGTAACTCTGTTCCCGTATGCATCTCTTCACTGACACGACGTTGCTCTCTCTCCTGTATAACGTCTGTATCACTCAGACTTGCCCTCACTGAATCTGGTATACCTTCTTGTCTGCCACCCAATGGATCCGGTATCCCCTTCGCTATGCCCCCATAATAGGGTTCACCCCTCTCAGCTTCGGTGACCACCAATTCCGTCCTTGCAAAAATCTAACGACGTTGTTAGAATGTTATGTAATTGAATCTTTTATTAACATTAATAATTTAGAAACTTACATGAGATGTGAATATATTCAACAACCTATCCCCCATCAGTTGTATCTTTAACGCCAACTTCAGAATTCGGGGAGATATATCGGTAGCCACCCGAGTCCCGAACTGGGTCCCAAGCTCAGGGATCACCTCGAAAGTAAAAATCTACAAATAAATTTATATTATTTCCTATTCCGTATAGACGATTACAAACATAAATGATTTTATTCACAAAACTCTTACCAAAATGGCGTAAGATAAACCATAAATGTTGTATGCCTCTTACATGTGTTAGTCAGGTCCCTTTGCTTGCTGGTGTCTCTAGAACCGCTCCCGTAGCCCGTCAAACGCATGCTTGAATGAAAATATGGAATGACTGTACACGTGTGCACCCCATAGGAACACGTCAAAACCATCCAGATCATCTACCAGCCTTAACTGCCAAACTGGAATTTTCACTCTCTCGTCCAACCTCATAAGTATCCAGTTACACATATAGATGATGCATATATTCACACTATCGTATGCCTGCTGAAACTCGCCTCGCCATAGCACATCTCTCAATTCTAAGGACGAAATCTCATCCTTACCACCAAAGTATCAGTGATTTAGCCCATTGTCAACGCTAACATACCGGCTTGTATCCGGTAGTTTGTCGAATCGTAATCCGGTGATCAGCCCGAATTCTACCTTCGAGAACCTCACTTCATGAGTCCTTATCATAAACCACATCTCGTCTGACGGCCCATTATGATGCACATCCCGCAGAAGTAGCTAGTGGATAATACCATCTGAAAACTTCACAGGCCGGTGCATGGTTAATAAATGCCCAAAACAGAACGCCTTGAACCGACGTCGGTCTTCCTGAGCCCATTCTGTAGGGACCCGGTTAATGGTGTCGTCTATCTGGCCAAGGGTATCAAAATGGTCATGGCGAGTGACTTTGCCCTCGTACCACTCTTCCTCTGGAGTTTTAAGCAACTCCCTCAACCGAATCGTCATCTGAAGTTTAACAATAACATAATTATATACCCTGTGAAATCCTCAGAAATAACAAGCTCTAACTTTATAAACAAAAGTTCGGAGCTTTAAGATAAAAGCTCGGAGCGAGCTTTTATACAAAAGCTCGGATCGAGCTTTTATTAAAGCTCCGAACTTTTGTCTAAAAGTTTTGAGCTTTTATATAAAAGCTCGAAGCATTTATACAAAAGCTGGATACGAGCTTTTAAAAGCTCAAAGCTTTTATAAAAAAGCTCAAAGCTTTTATAAAAAAGCTCGAAACTTTTATAAAAGCTCGGATCGAGCTTTTATATAAGAGCTTTTGTACAAAAGCTCTGAGCTTTTATAAAATCTCCGAGATTTTATACGAAAGCTCTGAGCTTTTATAAAATCTCCGAGATTTTATACGAAAGCTCGAAGCTTCTGTATAAAAGCTCGATTACATGTCAAAATCTCGAAAAACAAAAATTCGAATGCAAATAAAAGCTCGATTTCATATTCCTCAACAACTTTCAACAAATACAAAACCCTAACCTAACCCATTTTCATTCTCACATCCACAAATAAAACATAATCTAACATTTAATTCAATTAATCAACAACCAAAACGATACAAATTCTAGCTCAACTAACCTCGATTGATTGCAATATTCTGTTCAAATCTCCAGATGACATTGGTTTTCAAGTTCCGGTGCCGTCGCCATGAAAACGAAGCCGTCTCCACACTTTAAATGGTACATTTAAAACATGTTTTATTAATGTGGTGATATTTTCATAAAAGCCCCCCTAAAAGGTGTCATTAATTTTCGAACCCTCTGATCCATTTCCTAAAGTAAAAATATGAACACTATAGTCATTAATAGTCACATTAAAAATCAGTATTTAGTAACAAAATAATTTTAAATTAATTACTACCCTTAACAATCTTAATTTACTAACAATAATTAATAAAAATAATACGACACTTAAAAATACTATTTTACTTCAAAAAAAATTAATATTAACTGTTACGGTAAAAAATCATAATTTACTAACAAAAAATATTAAATTCACTACTACAAATTAAATTGATAAATTTACTAACAACAAATATTAAATTAAATATTACACTAAAAATCTTAATTTACTAACAAAACATATTAAAATTAATCACTACACTTAAAATTCATAATATACTAACACAAAATATTAAAATAAACAACTACACTAAAAATTCATAATTTATTAACAAAAAATGTTAAAATCACTACTACAAATTAAATTGAAAAATTTACTAACAACAAATAATAAATTAAATACTACACTTAAAAATCTTAATTTACTAACAAAACATATTAAAATTAGCCACTATACTTAAAAATTTATAATATACTAACACAAAATATTAAAATAAACAACTACACTTAAAATTCGTAATTTACTAACAAAAGAATTTAAACTTAACTACTACACTTAACATTCATAATTTACTTATTAAAAAAATTAAATTAAATAATACAAATTACATTTCTAAATTTACTGATAACAAATATTAAAATTAATACTAAACTTAAAAATCTTAATATACTAAACAATAATATTAACATTAATGCACAAAAATTGATAAACTAACTAACTAAATAAAAATGTTTTCATTTAATAACTAAAGTCTAAACATAAAATTATAAATTTACTATCAAAAAATGTTTTAACAAAAGTAATAAGAAAATTGTACCTTTAAACTTTGGTGTGTTGGTGTAAAATTTAGAGAATTTCGTAGAGAAAGTAATAATGAAATTGAATGAAAAAGTGTAGAGAATTGGATATGTAGAGATTGAGATTTGAGATAATGAGAGATTGAGAGAGTGATAGAGAAAGAGTGAACGGAAAATGAAATTGATGGAAGTATTTATAGAAAAATTTGATTTGTGGGTCAAAATTAAATTTGGAAGACTTCAAGGGTTATTTTGTAATTTTTAAAGACTCCAATAGCTGGAATTCAAAATCAAGTCGTTGGCTGACGTCAGCAAATGGCTGAATTTTGAATTCCAACCGTTGGAGGGATTATTTTTTTTTTATAAAAAAAAACAAACAAACGGTCCAATTGTCAGGTCAGTATGCCGGTCCAGCGGCCTAACAAGCCGGCTACACGTGTTGTGGCGGTCCGGGCTTTGGCCTGGTCTGTTTCTTTCACGGGCCGTTCTTGACACGGCCCGTTTCCATCGCGGACCACATGGATCGGCCTGTCACGGACCGGTCTGAAAATTCCCTATAAAGTGTGTGTTTAATAACCTAAGGGGTAGAGGGGTTTACCAAATTTTTTTTATTAGTCAATATTCAAAATTCACTCAATAAAACAAACATACAACATTAAGTATAAAGTGCGGAAATATAAATAACACTTGATGTTTACGTGGAAACCCTCCAAATGGGAAAAACCACGGGCTGTTTAGAGCGTCACCCTTGATCCTCAAAATCCACTATTGAGTAAAAGTTTACAACCTAAGTTGACCTACTGTCTAACCTTCCAGTTATTAACCCTTTCACTCTACCCAGCGGGCCTTAATAGTGATTTTGGATCACCAACCTTGTGCACTAATCACATAGCCACACGCTTAATCAACAATGAAGAGATAATGTCAACCTAAGTGAATATGCAAGAATATTCAATATGCAAAAATGCTAGGTCAAGACATTCATGCTTATCTAGGATTAATAATGACAATTAAAGCAAATCCTAGATATCAATATTCTAAATGCAAAGGCAAGAAGAATTAGCTAGAAGGGTAAAATCGTCCTAAATGCTAGCTATCATGAAAGCATACATCTCAACCAACAAACAACTACTCAAGCATGTTATAAATACAATAAAACTTAAAAACATACAATCAATGAGTAATTAATGCTATTTCTAGGTAAACATAGCCTAGTAATGAAACAATTAATTCTAGGTCATGTAGAGATTACCTATTCAACGATAACAAGAAAAATCCATGCTTGAAGAAGCAAGAAGATGTTAGATGCTCATGAATTGATGGTTGGATGAGTCAAGATGAGTTCTTGGAAGCTCTATCTCTCCAGGAGTTACTTTCCCTCTCAAAGATGTGATTTTTGGCTTATCAGCCCGAATGAAGGAGAAGATGATACATAAATATGAGTTCTAAATGAAACTACATCGTTTTAACAAAACTGCCCAAAAAGTTACATTGTACGCTAGTGGTGGCGCTGGTCGAGTAGCGTACCACCAGCGCACAACCTAATTTTTGTGATGGGCGCCAGTGGAGTAGCGCATGGCAGTGGTGCACAACTTGCGACAAACCACTGGACGAGTATCGCTGGTGTGGTGCGCATGACGACCAGCGCACCACCAGCGACAGACAACTGGAAAGCTACGCTGGTGAAGGCGCTACTCGAGTGGCGCACTGCTCACTTCCTTCACACTCATACATAAATTATGCAAGAGAAAAGAGGTGAAGGGAATGCATCCTAATGCCTAACATGACATGGCATTTTAATCACAAGATGCAATCAATTTAATCACGCAAAAAAGAACAAAATTAGGCACATGGCAAGACAATTAAGCACAGATCCAGAGTGATCAAAATATGCATGAGAGTGAGTGTGTGCACTAAATCTCTTCAATGAAGTTAAGCAAATGATATACCTTTGAAGCTTGAACTTGATCGTGAGCAAGACCGACCTAAACTACCTTTACATAATTATCCACAAATGTGGTTTGTCAAACGAAATGAGCCAAAAAAAAACCGAGGAACTTACAATCTCCCCTTTTTGCTATTTCGTGACAAAACCATCACTCACAATTCATCTTCACCAAAAAAACAAAAACAACAGACAGAGGTCAACAAAATTTTCTACATTACAAAGAGATGCCTAATAAACTAGATCTTCAAGTCATCCATTTCTACTGGAATTAACATCCCTACAAAACAGAATAACTACACTTTCCGAGATAAATGTATGAGAGAGATCAAGATAAATACACACAAGCACAATTTGCATGAATTAGAAACAAGTAACATGCAATCAACAATGCAATAGCAAAAGCTCCCCCTAAATAGGTCAACTCCCTCTCAATAGGTCAATCTCCCCATAAATCATGCCAATATCAACTCCCCGTCAATCCCCCCTTAAAACATGCAAATATCAACTCCCCCTAAATCCAATACTAGCAGTACTCTCCCTTTTTGACACAAGATAGACAAAGGATTATTCCCTAATCGGGCCACTTTAGCAAAGAGAGATATTTGCAATTTAAATGCATAATCATAGACAGCAACTTTATGCAATTTAATTAAGAGAGAGAGAAATGCATGGAAGTTTTATTGATTGGAATATGTGCAAAAGATTGTCTTGAATGAAATACATGCAACATCAACTTCCAAAAGCATAATATTTGGCAAAGAAAATAACATATGAGGTTCCAAGAGAAGTCAAACCAATTTGCACCAAATGGTTAATGGAAAACAAGATATAGTTTAACAAAAAAAAAATAAGAGCAACTATCAAACTTTACAAGATGAACAAGACATGACATGAGCGACTATTGTGCCCCTTTAGATTTTTCCAGGCAAGATGTCCGTATGATAGTAGCCTTGTTCAATAAGTAAAGAGAGAGAGAGAGACTATAGGAATGTGAAATCCTTGAGATGGATACAATATCCTTATGGAATGAAGTCTCAAAAGTCACTTGCACACATATTTGCAATCATTTTGTAAGCATTCAATAAATTCATCATGCAGAACACTTTAAGCATGTCAAGATCAAGTTTTCATAAACATGGAGATAAACTTTTGAACAATCAAATGTACTTCCCAATCAAATTTTCCTAGTCCAAAAATGCATGTTTGAACACAAATGAGGCATGCATTTCACATAAGGCAAAAACACACTTATTGAATAAAAAGACATATAATAATATATGCATCCAAGATACTCAAGCAATTGATTAAAGAGCATAAAATTGAACAAATTTTTTCTTATTGCAATGTAAGGTCGCTCTCTTTGCTTGAGTTCCCTATAAGAGGTCAATTGAAATCATGCCAATAGGGTTTATGAGTCCCAATGGACCTTCCAAGTCCATTGGACCTAGTTGAGCCTATGAGTGAAATCTTAGCACAATGACATGTGGGTTCATCTCTTCTAATCCATTTAGGTGACACCATGTCATCCCTAGTGGTCATAGTCGTCATATTTCTCCTAGGATCATTAATTCTAGACTTCCTAGGCACATGCATATTGGCTCTAGCCCTATTCTTTTCAATCATGCTTCTAGTTCTACACATGTTAATATACTTGAAGCAATTTGGTTTAATATGACCATCTACACCACAAAAATGACATGTAGGAATAAAATGAGGGGTCATACCATTCCTTTGTGTGAACAAAAGAGATTTCCCATGTCTTTGAGCTTACCTTTGGTGTGGTATTGGTGCTCTTCTCCTTTGTTGTTGAGTTGGAGAAGTTTGCTTCCTTGATTGGTGGAATTTGTGTTGAGGAAGACTTGTTTGATGTGCTCTCTTTGTTTGATCTTGAGCTTGAGCTTGAGCTTGAGCTTGATTACTTGATGCCATATTGACTTGGGCATTTTTAGAGCACTCTCCTAGTTCAATTTTCTTCCTAGGATGTTATGGAGGAAGAGGTTCTTTGACGTCCATGCTCGTGACAAATTCTGTCTTGCTAGGAGTTGAGGTCTCATTGTCATCTTCAAACCCTAAACCTCTCTTGTCACTTGGCTTCTTGCCAACTTCCAACATATGGTCAAGCTTCTCCGTACTAGAGGTTATCTTAGCAATCAACTCTCTAGCCTCTCTAAGCTCCTCCTTCAAGCTTTCTTCCACCTTTCTTCCATTTTTCACTTTCTCACTTAAGTGAGTCACCTCGATTGATAGATTGAGGTTCTCTTCCCTTAGTCTTCAAACCTCTTTCTTCATCTTTAACCTTGAGCTTTGAAAATGCTCAATGAACCTTTCAAGGTTCATACTCTTTACATTTCCATTTGTAGAGTGAGATGAGGAACTCTCATTACTTGTGTCATCTTCTTTTTGTATTTCCACATCTTCATCACTTGAGGATGTGATGCTCTCATCACTTTTCCTCTTGGTAGCTTCATAAAAATTACTTCTAGCTACTTCTTCACCTACTCCTTTTCCAAGGTCACTACTTTAGGCTTTGTTGCCTTTTTCTACAACTTCCACAAAGGAGGCTCCAAAAGTCGTGTAGTTAAGAACAACCTCTTCATCACTTGAGGAATCTCCTTCACTTCCACTATCACTTGATGAGGTAACCACCATCTTTCCTCTCTTCTTCTTCTTTTTCGAATTAGCATACTCGGTGGCAATGTGACCGAACTCACTACACTCATAGCATTGAATTCCCTTATTGGAATTCATGTTGTGAGATTTCTCCACCTTTTTAAAAGGATTCTTTTGCTTCAGTTCCTTTCCTTTGGATCCAACTTCTTGTTAAATTTGATGAACTTTTTAAATTTCTTCACCATAAGGGTCATCTCCTCATCTGAGTCATCCTCTTCCTTCTCCACTTTGGAGGTCTTCAAAGCCATGTTCTCTTACTTCATGGATGGTGTAGATGTAGAGGTCCACCTCGACTCATAGGCTAGAAGCCTTCCAATCACTATTTTCTTCAAGAGCTATCACCTTGGATTCGAATCTAGGAGGAAGTGACATCATGATCTTTTGCTTGATCCTTCTATATGAATATGGGTCACCTAGTTGATGGCTTTGATTTACAATGTCCATCAACTTCACTTGGAAATCATTAAAGTACTCTTCCTCCTCCAACCTAATCATCTCCAATTGTGTTTAGAGGATTTGAAGTTTGGAGTCCTTAACCACTTCGGTTCCTTCATGAGCCGTTTGAAGAATCTCCTAAGCCTCATTTGCATTCCTAGTGTTTGAACCAACTTGTATTGATTATCGTCCACGGCACAAAGGATGACATGCATAGCCTTGTTGTTCCACTTGGATGTTTCAAACTCTTGAGTACTCAATTGAGACTTATGCTTTGGAACTTCATCTCCTTCTTCGGTGGTCATTATTGGAGGAGTGTAGCCATCTTCAATTGCCATCCATGCACGGTTATCTATTTGGCAAATATAAGTCTACATCTTGCCTTTCCATGAGGCGTAATTATCACCCTTAAGCAAAGGTGGTCTTAAGCTTGAAGCTCCCTCTTTACTTATCACGGGTTCACTCATAGTGTTTGGGTTATAAATGAGATGCAAAAACAACCAAGCAAAATCAAACAATCAAAATGCACCAAGCAAGACACACACAGAGCACAGATCACCTAAGTATATCTAGGCACATGCTCTGATACCAATTGAAAATTCCCTATAAAGTGTGTGTCTAATAACCTAGAGAGAGGGGGGGTGAATAGATTTTAATCAAGTTAATTACCAATTTTTCTTGATTAGTCAATATTCAAAATTCACCCAATAAAACAAACATACAACATCAAGTATAAAATGCGGAAATATAAATAACACTTGATGTATACGTGGAAACCCTCCATATGGGAAAAACCACGGGCTGTTTAGAGCGTCACCCTTGATCCTCAAAATCCACTATTGAGTAAAAGTTTACAACCTAGGTTGACCTCCCGTCTAACCCTTTCACTCTACCCAGCGTGCCTTAATAGCGATTTTGGATCACCAACCTTGTGCACTAATCACATAGCCACAAACTTAATCAACAATGAAGAGATAATGACAACCTAAGTGAATATGCAAGAATATTCAATATGCAAAAATGCTAGGTCAAGACATTCATGCTTATCTAGGATTAATAATGACAATTAAAGCAAATCCTATATATCAATGTTCTAAATGCAAAGGTAAGAAGAATTAGCTAGAAGGGTAAAATCGTCATAAATGCTAGCTATCATGAAAGCATCATCTCAACCAACAAACAACTACTCAAGCATGTTATAAATACAATAAAACTTAAAAACATACAATCAATGAGTAATTAATTCTATTTATAGGTAAACATAGCCTAGTAATGAAACAATTAATTCTAGATCATGTAGAGATTACCTATTCAATGAAAACAAGAAAAATCCATGCTTGGAAGATGCAAGAAGATGTTAGATGCTTATGGATTGATGGTTGGATGAGTCAAGATGAGTTCTTGGAAGCTCTCTCTCTCTAGGAGTTACTTTCCCTCTCAAAGATGTGATTTTTGGCTCATCAACCTGAATGAAGGAGAAGATGATACATAAATATGAGCCATAATTGAAACTACATCGTTTTAACAAAACTGCCCAAAAAGTTACATTGTGCGCTAGTGGTGGCGCTGGTCGAGTAGCACACCACCAACGCACAGCCTAATTTTTATGATGGGCACCGGTGAAGTAGCGCAGGGTAGTGGCGCACAACCAGCGACAAACCACTGGACGAGTAGCGTTGGTGTGGTGCGCATGACGACTAGTGTACCACCAACGACAGACCACTAGAAAGTTACGTTGGTGTTGGTGTTGGCGTTGGTGAAGGCGCTACTCGAGTGGCTCACTGCTCACTTCCTTCACACTCATACATAAATTATGCAAGATAAAAGAGGTGAAGGGAATGCATCATAATGCCTAACATGGCATGGCATTTTAATGACAAGATGCAATCAATTTAATCAAGCAAAAAAGAACAAAATTAGGCACACGGCAATACAATTAAGCACATATGCAGAGTGATCAAAACATGCATGAGAGTGAGTGTGTGCACTAAATCTCTTCAATGAAGTTAAGCAAATGATATACTTCTGAAGCTTGAACTTGATCGTGAGCAAGGCCCGCCTAAACTACCCTTACGTAATTATCCACAAATGTGGTTTGTCAAACGAAATGAGCCAATCAAAAACCGAGAAACTTACACGATCCATATTTACACCACTAGTTTCTAGCAAGTCATCTTAGATTTGAAGAGTAACCAATTTGTCTTCATCTTTTTGAGAATGTAAGGGGAAATTAATGAAGAAGACGAAAAGGGCTCACGGATTTTGGAGTCAATCGACATTGCATTTTTAACTGTTTGAGATTAAAAGAAATTTGGTTATAAACTATGTCGTTAGGTATCTAAGGTCCCGTCCTGCAGATGTTTTTCAGCCCATTTTTTTTTTCTTCATAAACGATTTTATATTCGCGTTCGTTAACCGTTTTTCATTTTATTTTGGAAAAACAAAAAATAAAATCTGTGTTAAAAGTGAAAATTTTGAAAAACACCAAATACCTATTTTTTTTATTTTTTCGCTTTTTCTTTTATAAAAAAAACTACTTTTTTTCTTCTACTTTTATGATCCTCTTCTTCTTCTTTTTCTCTAAACCTTCTTCTTCTCCATTCCTCTTCTTCTTCTTTTCCAAACCTTTTTCTTCTCCGATCCTCTTTTTCTTCTTTTCCTTCTTTGATGCTTCTTCTTCTCCATTCCTTCTCCCTCTTCGATCTTCTTCCTTTCTTTTTCTTCTTTTCTTCTTCTTGACCGATTTGATTTCTTTTTTTAAGTATTACTGTTATTTATATTTATTAAAATAATACTTATTTATAATTTAAGAGTTTAGTTTTGATTAATTGATTAATTGATTTTTTTTAGTAATTTGTGTTGTGTTACTTTTGTTTAATTTAAAATTTATATTGGTTAATAATTTAATCAATTTGTTTACAATTGTAATAATATATAGTTTTCAGTATATGCTACCAAACACGTTTTCAGAATTCGAAACTGAAACCAAAAACACTGTTTTCAATTTTATTTTTATTTTTGAAAAACAACATGTGAAAAACGCTTTCAAAACAAGTCCTAATACATAGAAAAAGGAAAATAAAACTAAAAAGATAAGAATAAATCTTGACCATCCAATCTAAGAAGGACACTTGTCTATTGACACTTCGAAGTTGAGCATAGTTCAGTGGAGAAAAACTCAGCGGAAAATCCTTGTCCATTGTGTGTGTGTATACGGATAAGATTTTTTTGTCACGTGTTTTATCCTCAGTGACCGGTGCTCAGTTAAAAAACTATAAAAGGCACTCTTCAAACAATTTTAAGCACCAAAGAAACAATTCTAGCTAGAAAAGCTTGTGCATTTGGTTATACAGAATGGCACTAAAATCATCAAATTCAGTAGCATTATTGTTCTTCTCTGCATTTATGATTCTGGTAACAGATATCGATGCTGGTGACATTGCCATCTACTGGGGCCAGAATGGATATGAAGGAACCTTAGCTGAAACTTGCGCCATAGGAAACTATCAGTATGTGAACCTTGCTTTTCTATACAGGTTTGGGAATGGTCAGACTCCTGTGATCAACCTTGCAGGTCACTGTAATCCAACCAACAACGGCTGCGCAGGTTTGAGCTCCGACATTACATCATGCCAAGCTAGTAAAATCAAGGCGATGCTTTCGATCGGGGGAGGTGTAGGGAGCTACTCTCTGAACTCCACCGATGATGCTAAAAATGTAGCGATGGGGGAGGGCGCAATCATCTCACGTCCTCTTGGCGCTGCTGTTTTGGGTGGAATTGATTTCGATATCAAAGGAAGAACAACCCAACATTGGGATGATCTTAAATGGAGATGCATTGAAAACAGGCCTATTTGACTATGTTTGGGTTCAATTCTACAACAATCCTCCATGCCAGTACACATCTGGGAGCATTACGAATCTCGTAAATTCATGGAAGCAATGGACTACAGAGATTACAGCAACCAAGATTTTCCTGGGGCTTCCTGCTTCTCCTCAAGCTGCTGGAAGTGGGTTCATTCCTGCAAGTGTTCTCACTTCACAAGTGCTTCCAGCAATCAATGGTTCTGCCAAGTATGGAGGTGTCATGCTGTGGTCTAAGTACTATGATAATGGATACAGTTCTTCTATCAAGGACAGTGTCTAAATCAGATTTCTCACTTCTATTTTCATTCAGTCCTGGTGTTGTGTCATTGTGTGCAACTTTTATATATGTAACATATACTGTATGTGTTATGATTATTAGTTTCTCTTTTATCGGTACATATATATCGAACTCTGTATAGTCACTGAGTCCAAATAAATTGAGATCTCCGAGCTCACTTGAGTCTGATACGGCGATGGGCGTGAAGTTGAGTAAGGAGTGAAGCCGTCTTAATGCGGCTGGTGGAGTCATTCTTGCTGGTATCATTAATTAATCTTGTGGAGTGTTTGGAAGGTGTGACAATCAACCAGGGCCGGCCCATATGGGCAGCAAGCCCAGCATTTGCTACGGACCACAAATGGTTCAATCCGTTTATTCTTCTTTTTGGTCTCAGATCCAATTTATTTTAATATAAACAGGGTCCAATTTTAAATATTTTTTTTTTTTTAATAAGACTCAATTATCTATATCTAGTTCAATTTAATAGCAATAAACATCAAAACTAAATTGATTCAACATATCAAACCTAGTTTTACATTATTTGGGAGTCCAATTTTTATTTTTAAAGGGAGTCCAATTGAATAGCTATATTTATTTACTAACCTAGTCAAAATCGTCACCCACTCACTTCGTGACTCCGTCGTACTCTACTTTATTTGTGAACCTAGTCCAATTGAATTGCTAACATTTTCTTTAATAATAATAATTTGTTAGAACAATATTCGGATACTGACCCGTCAGTACCCAATTTGTGAGAAAAATGTAAAAAATATAAGAAAAAAAAGACTCGTGTTGCACTCCCATCGATGGAGTCAGTATTTTGGATACTGACCGACATTTTTCTAATTTTTATATGGGGTTCCGATTTTTATTAATATCATTAAATGGATAGGGCTCCAAATTGTCCGGAGACGACCCTATAATCAACTATGTTCCTAAGAGCATCAAGCCATCAACCGGGTCTAGCTAAGAACTCTATTTTGCTGGATGAAGATAAGTACTGTATGAAGGATTTCCCTTCATGTATTAGAAATAATGTAGAGGCTGAAGATAAGCCTGGCTAGTTGTGTTTCTGTTTCTTTGTTCTGTACTTCTGTGTTTGTTTATCAAAAATAAATAAAAAATAAATTGAGATCTCGACTTTTTAACATTGCAGTTCCAACGTTTATATATAGACAAAGTATTGATATATGTTAAAACGAGTCCAAATAAGTTTGACTTAAGTAAACAATATTAACATGTGAACCAATAATAATTTCTATTTAGTTTAATAAGAATTTGAAAAAAATTACTTTGTACTTCTTTTTTAATTATTATGATTAAATTCAAAATTTAGAGAGATAAACTGCATTCTTTATCATTCTTTAACATCCAAATGTTGTGACTTTTTGATTTTGTAGTAGGAGCTCTTAATCTGATTCAAATAATCGCTATCACATGTTTGTATATATATATATATATAATATATAAAAATGGTGTGATTTTATGTGTTTCATATAATTTGCGCGTGGTTACTATTTTTTTTATATCAACTTTTTTAAATATTATATTTACGACTATTATAATAGGATGTTGTGACCCGCTAAGATATCATATAACTACTCTTACTAATAGAAAAAAAAAATCCAAATAAACTTATAAAATACATACTATAAGAGTTGTGTGACTCGAACTTGCTATTATTTAGATGATTTGAGTCTCACCCAGAGTGGCTCAACTACCCCGCTTGTTACTTGTTTGTTAATTGTTAGGTGTCCAGGCTCAAAAGCTAGGTCCCATCTTTCTTTCTGTTTTTATTATAAAAAATAGAAAAAATGGTACCAACTTTCTATGAGTTTAACCAATATTATATTCAGATGAAACTTTTATTAAAATTACATATACTTTCTCTGCTTTTTCATTGAATAAATATTTGACTAGCTTTAAAATTTAAAATGACCAAATTACCCTCGAATTAAATATTTTATTATAATAAATATTATATTTGAGGATTTTATTATGATAAAATTAATTAACTAACTAATTTTTTTTTAATTTAAACCGTTAAGGATTTTATTACAAATAGAACCTAATTAATTAATTAACCATTTTAGTATTTTAAAAATATATATTTTTAAGAAAAATAAAAACAAGTCGATAAAATATATTTTTTTAAAAATAAAAAAACAGTTAGTTAATTAATTAATAATTATGTTCTATTTATAATAAAATCTCTAACCGTTTAAATAAAAAAATGGTTAATTAATTAATTTTATTATAATAAAATTCTCAAATATAATAATTTTTATAATAAAATAATTAATTCAGGGGTAATTTAATCATTTTAAATTTTAAAGTTAGTTAAACAATTAGTCAATGAATATAGGGGAAGTATGTGCAATTTTAGTAAAAGTTACATACGAGTACGATATTGATTAAATTGATGAGAAGTTTATACAATTTATCTTAAAAAATAACATTTTATATATATATATATATATAAATAAAATGTTAGAAATGAGTCGTATTAGAGTATTGGGCCGGTCCATAACACATGTACATGATAGGCTCTATCTATTTAAGAATTTTTTATTTTTTTTTATAGATACCCTGTTTATATTTATATTTTGTTGATTTATTGTAATTTATAAACATTGCGTGTTTTCTAATACCGGTGGTTCCAACTAATTCGTATTTATTTTTGACATTAAGAGTTTCAGAAAAGTAGAAACAAGCTAGACATTTGCAAAATTGATACTAGTAAAAAGTTCATTAAATATTTGCATAAGAAGAATAAATTATAAAATAAAAAATAATTTCTTAAAATATAAACAGCTCAAATGTAAAAATTGTCTTCAACCGGCCAGCAATAAACAAAAGCATTATTATAGCTAGGGATGAGCATTTCCCTATGGGACCCTATAACCATGGTTCTCCATAGAGTTTCGGTTGTAAATTTTTCTCTTAAATGGGTTTTAGGGGAGTGGATGGGGGTAAACTTGAGCCTCATTTTGTAAATGGGGAGGTGGTGGGGGGATGGCGGGACGCCCCCAAACCTTACTTTAAAATTTTAATAATATTTTTTTTAAAATAATTTATTATTATATTAACCTGAGTTAGTAGTTACTACTTAGTATACGAGTATATGATTTGTTTTGACTATTATTGTATAATACTCTATTAGAAGTATTAGTTTTTATTTTGAATTTCTTTAAACCAAATATATATTTTAAAACAAATATTTTAATTATTTTTTGGATTTAATATTTTAACATGATCAAATTAGAGATTGAATTGCCGAATACTAAATTCTAAATTCCAAATTCCAAATTTTAAATTGAAAATTGAAAATTTAGAATTGAAAATGAAAATAAATGGGGGAGAAAATGTCCCCACCCCCAATCCCCCCAAATAAGTTTTGGAGGGAGTAGTGGGAGATGGGTTGAGGATTGGAGCCTATTGGGCCTCATGCCCATCCCTAAATTTATAGCTGGTTCAAACACCTTATAATCTCAATCTCGATTCCGATTTGAATTTTGAGACAACGGATATATAATTTTTTTAATCTTAAATTTAAAGGAATTGTTTTTTTTTTATTATTTGTTTTAGTATTACATTTTACGATTATTACAATAAGACTGACGAGACCTACAAAGATCAGACAATACATGTGAAGTCCGGATATCTACTCCCACAAATCAACCATAGTGAGACTCGAACCCCACACATGCTTCTAAATTACACAGTGTAATTTGAACCCCTGTAACCGCCAATATGAAAGGAAGATACACAACCACGTGTGTTAAGAGTGACCATCTATTTAAAGGAATTGTTAAGAAAGTAGTGTTTACTTGAATTTTAAATCTATATAGCGTCAAAAACCGTGAGGATAAGGATAGAGATTAAAATAAAGGCTAAATCGTATTTTAGTCATTGTAATTTACTTTAATTTACGTTTAGTCTACGGTTTTTTAGAATTATAACTTTTAGTCCATCATTTCTCTGATAATATTTATTCCAGTCCCTACTATCCAATTCTGTTACGGTTCCGTCAAGTCAATGAGAGTAAAAAAGTAAAATAACATCATAAGTTTTAGAATCTTATATAGTCAAAGGGTATAATAGCAATTTATAAATTAATTTAAAAAACAAATAAGTGTTTTAAAAAAGAAAACGAAAAAAAATTAAAAATAAATAAATAACAAAATAAAAAACAAAATCAATAAATAAAAATATAAAACAAAATCAATAAATAATAAAAATAAAATTCTGATCTCTCGTATAGTTCTCTCTCCATTCTCACGATCTATCATCTCTCTCTCTCTCGTCTTCTTCTTCTTCTTCTTCTTCTTCTTCTTCTTCTTCTTCTTCTTCTTCTTCTTCTTCTTCTTCTTCTGTCGATTGGGTTTGTGTTTGAGTGTGGGTGTGTGTGGTTTGGTTCGATTGGTTTGAGGTTATTTCGGGATTTGATTTTGATTTTGGTTATTGGGTTTGATTTACGTTTCTTAAAAATCAAAGATGGTTATTGGTTATCACAATTCTTTCGAGTCTTTCATGTACGAAATTGGTAAGTTCCTCGCCCAAATCCGTTTGTTCTTGATTTAGTTCAACTCAATTCTTCATCATTCCCCTCTCCACGCAATCTAGGTAGATTTGAGATTTGTCATGAGTTAGGATTTGAAATTCAGGATTCGAAATTGAGGATTCTTAATTAATGTTGATTTTTGTGTCTTGTTTTAGCCAAATTTGGGTGAAATCTTGCATGGGTTTTAGTTTTTCAAGTTCATTATTGTTGATTGGAGCATCTCTAGCATGATTGTGGTTGGCTTTGAGTGGATCGATTGTGGTTGGCTTTGAGTGGATCGATTGATATCGGCATAGTTAAAGCAATTTTTTTTGTGATTTGAGTTGTGTGTGGCGTGAATTGGTGGTGTTGGTTGATTATCTTTGATGTGTTAGAGAGAGATCAAGAGAAGGGAGAGATGATTCAGAGATGAGAGTTCTGGGATTTCGTAGAGGTTAGAGAGAGATCGAGAAAGGAGAGAAGGGAGAGCTAGAGAGATGGATTTTGAATGATTTTGGTTTTTGGTTTTAGGTTTCAAGAAAGAGAAAATGATGATTCCCCCCCCCCCCCCATTTCCCCATTTGGGGAAAATGGGGATGGGGATGGGGATGGGGATGGGGATGGGGATGGGGATGGGGATGTTTGAGGGGAGGTCCCCCCATCCCCATCCCCAGTTCTCCATTTTCTCCGTTTTTCTCTGTTTTCTCGTATCTTCTGTCCCTCATTTTCCCATTTCCCTATTTAACTGAAAATTATAAATTAAATTAAAAAAATAAATAAATCTTTCATTACAAATAAAAAATAACAATACAATACAAATTCAACATAAAATGTTTCAAATGTTTCAAATAATTCAAATATATATTATAATTATATTTATATACTTTTGGGGGAAATGGAGAAATGAGGATCTCCATCCCCATCCCCATTTCAATTTTATTGTGGGGGAAATGAAGAAATGGGGATGGGGGGGAATTTGGGGATGAAAATCATCCCCATCCCCCCCTCCCCATTTTCCAAAAAAAAAATCCCCAAATGGGGATGGGGTGCGGGGATTTGGGGTCCCGAGGATTAATGTGCATCCCTAGGTGTGCGTTTGGATTCTGGGTTTGGTTGTGTTTTTGGTGTATGGATTATGGGTTTGTGTTTTTGGTGTATGGATTATGGGTTTGTGTGTTTTGTTTTAGATAAACATTTTCTTAAAAAAAATGTTTTTAATTTTTTTTTAATATCTGTTTTAAAATTAAATAAAAAAAAAGGATCTCTAGGGATCCATCTTCTTTTAAAAAAAAAATCAATTTTTTTAATATGTTTTTTATTTAATGAATATCTTATAGGGTAAAATTGTAATTTCAACAATTTAATCTAAGTACAAAACAGTCTTTTCAATGGAATCAACACACATCAAGGGTATTTACGTCATTTAACATAACTGACGTGTTGGAATATGTCCTTATAATAGATTCTGTCAGGACGGATTCTGTCACAGAATGATTAAAAGTTACAATTTCAAAAACCGTGGACTAAACGTAGATTAAGGTAAACTATATGGACTTAAATACGATTTACCCTAAAATAAATAAAACAATAAATAATTAACTCAACTAACATACATTTTTTTTTAATATTACAGTGGGTTTTGTTTTAGGGAAATGGGGACTTGATCTCACTACCTTATGGCATTTGCGTAAAAGGTTTACCGGAAACTAACATCATCTTATAACTAAGAAAATTGGGTAATATTAACATATGTCCTAAAGATATAGGATAACAGTAACTTTATTGCTATAAAAGGAAAAAGTCATCGTGATACAATAAATGTAGTTATTGAAACATATTTTTATTTCGCTTTATAGAAATAAAGTGGTTGTAACTATAGACACATGTTAACGTTGTTAAAAAAATTGAAAAGGTTTATTTAGATTTTAGTCATCAAACCACCAACCTACTTCATAATGGCATTGAGTTGTCTATGCTAGCAATTGGATCCAATAGAGGTGGAATTGCAATTTTCTGGGGCAAAAATGGCAAAGAAGGTATCCTATCCAAGACTTATGGGACAGGAAATTATGATTATGTGATCATTTCTTTTCTATCAAGTTTCGGCAATGGTTAGACCCCCATGATAAACCTTGCCGGTCATTGTGATCCGTACGGCAATGGTTGTACTGGGTTGAGCTCGGACATTTGTGTCAAGCAAAAGGTGTCAAGGTGCTTTTGCTAAGAGGTGCCTCTGGAAGCTACTCTCTTACTAGTTACTTCCACGGCGGATTCCAAGCAAGTTGCTACTTATCTTTGGAACAACTTCCTAGGAGGACATTTCCTCTTCTCTTCCTCTCGGAGCAATTGACTTTGACATCGAAGGAGGAACCGGTCAACACTGGAATGATCTTGCATGGTTCCTTTTTGGGTACAGCAAGCGCGGCAAGAAGGTGCACTTGACCGCAGCTCCTCAGTGTCCATTTCCTGATGCTTGGGTTGTAATTGTTCTCAATACTGGTCTTTTTGACGTTGTCTGGGTCCAATTCTACAACAACCCACCTTGTCAATACGGTTCAGGAAATATTGGCAACTCTGAAGATTCATGGAAACAGTGGACCTGCTTCTCCTGAGGCAGCAGGAAGTGGATTCATTCCTGTGCAGAAGATTAATGCACCTTGACTAATCAATTTTTATTCAATAAATTTGAATTTATAATTATCTCATGTTCTAGTCTTCTAGGGAATTAAATATAAAGACAACTTGAATGTTTGTGATAAAAGTCGACTAACATGCAGCCCACATATGTACATTTACAGAGCTCTGTTGATGAAACTTGAAAGTAATCTAGAAGAGAGAATATTTTTGGTATATACTTTTTGCCAAAGCTTTTCAATTATTAATGAATATTATTCCCGTCACATGTTTTATCGTCAGTCGCACCAAGGAAACATTCTAGCTAGAAAAACTTGTGCATTTGATAACACAGAATGGCACTAAAGTCTTCAAATTCATTAGCATTATTGTTTTTCTCTGCAATTCTAATTCTAATAACCGATATCGATGCCACCACATTGCTATCTACTGGGACAGTGGGACCAGATGGAAATGAAGGAACCTTAGCCGAAACTTACGCCACAGGAAACTATCATTATGTGAACATTGCTTTTCTATCCACGTTTGGGAATTGTAAGAGGGTAGAGGGGTGTATTTGATTGATATTTTAATAGATAATTTTATAAAGTAAAAATTCGGTGGTATTGGATTGAGACTTTTTAATAAGTTATAAAAGTCTGGTGGTATTCGATTAGGACTTTTAAGATTTTTTTAAAAAATCCATATTATCCTGTGGTATTATATTCAGACTTTTAAGAGTTTTTTAAAAAATCTAAAATATCTAATGGTATTGAATCCAGACTTTTCAGATTTTTTTAAAAAGTCCAAAATATATAGTGGTATTGGATACAAACTTTTAAGAAGCAACAAATTGTTTGGTAGTATTTGATTGAGATCAAGATTTATATGATTTCATGACAATATGGATTGTCTAGACTTTTTAATGATAATTATAAATACCTAGACCCTAAAATTGTCTTGCCACTTTCCATCGGACTTTTCATGCTTGCTCAAAACTTTTCAAAAATACCAGGTTCATGTAATTATTATATTATATCTTACAATATTTACAATAATTATTATATGTGAAAACCCAATTATTGTGAATATTCAATCAGATATTGAGTGACTTGTATGAGTGGTTTGCGGTATTATATCAAACTATCTTTTTTTTTTTTGCTTTTTTTTTTTTGTTTGGGTCGTGCCTATGTGCAAATATTGTAGAAAAATCAATAATTTTTTTTTATCTGATACATCATTGATGATGTTTTGATACAATATAATATATAATAACATATATATTATTCCATCAAATTAGTTGAAATTGATTTTCAAATCATATGAGTACTATGTAGTTTGACATATATATATATATATATATATATATATATATATATATATATATGAATACATTGCAGATGTTCTGGATAATGACTACACAAGTAATAACCTATATATTATTCCATCAAATTAGTTGAAAATGATTTTCAAACCATATGAGTACTATATAATTTGACATATATATATATATATACACTGAGCTTTCTTATTGATTATGAGTTTGATATCTTGTTTGAGTTTTTTCAGCTCAGACCAACTATCTAGTTTGGGTTTCTCAACTCGAGTATGTGTTAATTAACAAAGTTATAAGGCTCATAATTACAACAATAAAAAAATCCAAAAAGTCTTTAAATAAAATTCTAGATAATCATAATAGTCTTTAAATAAACTCTAGATAATCCTAATAGTCTTTAAATAAAATCAAGATACTTGATATTAAAACCTTGAATCCAAATATCTAATAAGTTGAATGCTAAGTCTGAATTATGCAAATAATATTAACAGGTAAACTAATAATAATTTCTATTTGCTTTAATAAGAATTTTGTAAATTTTAATTTGTTCTTCTTTTTTAATTATTATAATTAAATTCAAAATCGGGGAGATAAACTGTGTTCTTTAAATTTTGTAGTAGGAACTCTTATTCAACTAGTTGGAATAATCGCTACAATATGTTTATATATATATATATATATATATATAATGTTTTGATTTCACGTGTTTCATATAATTTATACTTGATTGTTTATTT
This sequence comes from Dipteronia dyeriana, assembly GCA_032871835.1. Taxonomy (NCBI): domain Eukaryota; kingdom Viridiplantae; phylum Streptophyta; class Magnoliopsida; order Sapindales; family Sapindaceae; genus Dipteronia; species Dipteronia dyeriana. Next base: position 97,907,177 of record CM065299.1, on the reverse strand, counting down.
TTTTTTTTAAACCTTACATAAATAATTATTATAATAGGGTTGTCTGAATTTATCAAGATACCAGGTAATTACTTTAACCGATTAGAAAAAAACTTTTTATACATATTTATAAAATACATATCGTGGGACTCGAACCCCCCATAAAATTACGCTGCTATTATTTAGATAATTTAAGTCCCCGTCCAAGATAATTAGATATAGATCACAGCTACACCAGAGTGGCTCAAACCAATACACCCTCCCCCCCCCCCCCCCCCCAAGAGTCCTACAAATCCATACAATCCTACCACCTCAAAATTGTCTATTAAAAGCTCAATCCAATACACCCTCTAAGAGTCCTATGAGCAAAGGTTAATATAAGGGGATCCACAAGGGTCATGGCCCTCTAACAAATAATAAAAAAAACTATTTTATATAAATTAAAATATAAATCATTATATATAAAATATGATATAAATATATATGATAATATTATCTTATCCCTTTATTATTTTAATAATATAAATTAATTAATAGTTTTTGTTTATATAATTCTATTGAACATATAAATAGAAAACAAAATTGATCCATTTTAATATTTTAATTTTCTATTATTTTATACACTACTATTTAATCCAGTATGTATTATATATATAATATAATAATGTTAGATATCATACTTAAAATCACAACTTTTATATTACAATATATGTGACAATTGGTGTATCAATTTGTGAGTAGATACACATTGATGATGATTTATTTCCCTTATCTATATATGTAATCACCAATTGACACATGAACTGCCACACGTGTTGTGATTTTATATGTGATATCTAAAATTACTCATAGTATTATTATTTTTTTAGATTTCTCAAATACAATCTAAGTAAATATTGAACTCTTATAGCGTGTACCTATTTTATTTATTTTGCTAGATTAATTATTAATATAATTTTGATAAATTTATTTTATTAGTTTATTATTTAAATTTTATTCAAAATTAATATAAGTTAATTTGGTTTGACATGAATATTATAAAATTAAATTACAAGTTTGTAAATAATTGTGAATTAAATATATCAATAGTATAATAATATTTTTATTAAGCTACTTAAATTTATATTTTCTAAGCTATGAACTATTAAAATATTATTATTAGTTTTACATACCATTAAGAATAGACTCAGGTTTTGCAACAAAATAAAAGTATTACCCGTACACTCTTTAATTATGTAGTTGAAATAAAAATTATAAAGAAAATTAGATTGATGTGATTATAAATATTTTTTTAAATATAAAATAGACGTGTTACATCTTAATTAGTTAATGTTTATTTTATTTATATATTTATATCATTATTTTTAACATAACAGTATCAGATCTGAGATTCTACACTTTTTCTGAGACCGGATTCCTACTAATATCATTTGAAGATTATGTGTCTTAAAATAATAATTTTTGTGTTGCCTCTTAAAGCTAAAATTCTAGTTTCGTCCCTGCTAATCGTAGGTCATTGTGATCCAACCAACAATGGCTGCGCCAGTTTGAGCTCCGACATTACATCATGCCAAGCCAGTAAAATCAAGGTGATGCTTTCGATCGGGGGAGGTGCAGGGAGCTACACTCTGAACTCCACCGATGATGCTAAAAATGTAGCGATGGGGGAGGGCGCTTGGCGCTGCTGTTTGGGGTGGAATTGATTTCGATATCAAAGGAAGAACAACCCAACACTGGGATGATCTTAAATGGAGATGCATTGAAAACAGGCCTATTTGACTATGTTTGGGTTCAATTCTACAACAATCCTCCATGTCAATACACGTCCGGGAGCGTTAAGAATTGAATCTCGAAAATTCATGGAAGCAATGGATTACAGATGTTACAGCTACCAGGATTTTCCTGGGACTTCCTGCTTCTCCTCCACCTGCTGGAAGTGGGTTATTACTGCAAGTGTTCTCACTTCACAAGTGCTTCCAGCAATCAATGGTTCTAAATCTGCTCAGTATGGAGGTTTCATGCTGTGGTCTAAGTGCTACGATAATGGATACAGTTCTTCTATCAAGAACAATGTCTAAAACTAAATCAGATTTCACAATTCTATTTTCATTGTCCTGGTTGTCACTGTGACTCTGAGTGTGTACTACTTTTATGTACTAACATATACTACATGTGTTATAATTATTAATTTCTCTCCCTTATTCGTGTGTATATATATTTTTGAACTCCGTAAATATACCGAATCGAGATAAATTCCCAAACTTTTAACGTTATAGGCTCCACCGTTTATATATATATATATATTTATACACAAAGTGTTACTTGATATTAAAACCTTGAATCCAAATATCTAATAAGTTGAATGCTAAGTCTGAATTATGCAAATAATATTAACAGGTAAACTAATAATAATTTCTATTTACTTTAATAAGAATTTTGTAAATTTTAATTTGTTCTTCTTTTTTAATTATTATAATTAAATTCAAAATTGGGGAGATAAACTGTGTTCTTTAAATTTTGTAGTAGGAACTCTTATTCAACTAGTTGGAATAATCGCTACAATATGTTTATATATATATATATATATATATAAAATGTTTTGATTTCACTTGTTTCATATAATTTATACGTGATTGTTTATTTTTTTTTAAAACCTTACATATATAATTATTATAATAGGATTATCTGGATTTATCAAGATACCAAATAATTACTTTCACCGATTAGAAAAAAACTTTTTATACATATTTATAAAATACATATCGTAGGATTCGAATCCCTCACAAAATTACACTGCTATTATTTAGATAATTTATGTCCCCGCCCAAGATAATTAGATATAGATCACAGCTACACCATAGTGGCTCAACTCCCTCGCTTGTTACTTGTTTGTTACTCGTTAGGTGTCGAGGCTCAAAATTTAGGCCACAATTTAGGCCACATCTATTTAAGGGCATTTATTTATTTTGTATAGATACCTTATTTATATTTAAATGTCATTCTGTTGATTTAATATAATTTATAAAACATAGCGTGTTTTCTAATACCAGTGGTTCCTACTGGTTCGTATTTATTTTTGACATTAAAAGTTTTAGTAGAAATAAGCTAGACATTTGCAAAATTGATACTAGTAAAAAAATTATTAAATATTTGCATAAGAAGAATAAACTATAAAATAATAATAAAAATTGCTTAAAATATAAATAGCTCAAATGTAAAAATTGTCTTAAACCTCAAACATTACTCGGCTAGCAATAGACAAAACGGAGTTATGATTAAAGGTGTAAAAATGGACTGGTCCGGCCCATTAGGGGCGGCCTGGCCAGTCCATTTTTGGAAACAGGTCTGGCTGAGCCTGGCACGCGACAGTGTAGCGGGTCGGCCCGGCCCGGCCTGTTTCCCGAGAAGCAGGTCCAGCACGGCACGCCGGCCTGCCTCAGGCGGGCCGTGCCTGCTTGCCGTGCCAGGCTGGCCCGCCGAGCCCCTCTGGCGGGCCGGACGGGCCTGGTTCGGCGGGTTAGTTTTTTGGTCCAATTATTTTTCCAAATTACGTTTTTTTGGATTTAGGGTATAGGTTTTAGGATTTATAGTTTATGGTTAAGGGTTTATAATTTAAAATGAATGAAGAGAACGAACAATTATTAGGATTTGAAATGAATAAAGAGAACGAATAATTTTTTAATTATTTATTTATTTTTCACTTATGGAATTCATTAATACATATCTACATGATTGCCTCATTAAAAACCTTACCAAGAAAAACCCAGTGGGATAAAAACTTGGTAAGGGAAAAAGAGTGCAACCGTTTTACAACTTACAAGTAAATAATAAATACATATGTAAAAGTATAACCTAGTTCTGGCCCTGACCACTACCTGAAGGGTCATCAATATATAGATTGTCGAAATTTAGATTAAGTTCTTTATCTACAGTTAGATTTTGTAACATTTTTTTAGCATGCTCCCAATCCCGAAGGCATGTTAATACCTCCACCATCTCTGGAGACAAACAGCTTCTTCTTGGTTCAATTATGCGTCCACTGGTGCTGAAAGCTTGTTCTGAAGACACCGTTGACACTGGAATAACCAGTACGTCACGTGCTAAGTGTGGCAGAACTGGATACCTGTACGTATAGGTCTTCCACCATAACAACAAATCAAACTCTTCCTTGTCTTCAACAGCATCGAACTGTGCTTCAAGGTACCTAATAAGTTCGGTACAAGAAGATGGGCTAGATCTTTGCCCTGAAGAAGTACTTGCTGATTTGTCTTTTTTTCGTCGTTTCAGAAGGCTCCAACTTGTTTGTTTTGGCTCTGTCTCCGGTTGTGTTGATTGGGGGATGTCAGTGTTGCCAAAACTGGTCTCATAAATACGAAAAATCTCGAACAATTTGGTTCGAATGTCAGTAATTTGTTATGAATAATCTATTGATAAATTAATACCAATAAACTCAAGCAAAACTTCTAAACCAGATAATTTAACCCTGGGATCTATTATAGCACTTAAGGCATAAAGTAGGGGAATGTTAGTCAAATATTTTTTCAACTTTGTCTCCATGATAACAACTGCAGCACCTAAATGTTCATCTTCTCTATAACTGTTTAACAGTTCAGACATTTCCACTATCTGATGGATTGCCTGGGAAGATATGGGGTAATATACCCCGGAAAGAGTTACAGTGACATTGTAAAAAATCTTTAAAAATTGAACAAAAACCTTTGCCACATACCAATCGTCTGTGGTAAGTAATTTTGGACTAAGTTGTCCTGTTTCGGTCAATTTCATGTTATAAAAACATGTAATGGTTGTATCATATTCCAAACAATTTTGCAACATTAAATAAGTAGAGTTCCATCTTACCGGCATATCAGTTTGGAATCGTCGGGGTTTGAGACCGTTTAATTTACAATGTCTCTTGAATTCACTGAATCTAGGGTTAGAACTGCAAATCCAAGAAATGGCATCTCTGATGCGATCTATTTGGTCGCTTACCTGCTTTAAACCAGCATGTACAACTAAATTTATAATATGGCATGCACACCGTTTATGGAAGAAATAACCTCCATCTTACTGGATATTTCTTGCAACAAACAATGCAATAGAGCTAGTATTTGCAGATGCATTATCAAATGTGATTGAAAGAATGCGATGCGTGATTTCATAAGTTTCTAAAACTTCCATTATGACATTAAAAATGTTTTCTGCGGTATGTGCAAAATCCATAGGACGAAAACCAAAAATTCTTTTTGTTATCCTCCAATCAGAATCTAAATAGTGTCCCGTGACATATAAATAGTCATGTTTGGAATATGCATTCCAAATATCAGAAGTTAATGCAACAGAGACACTTAAATGCTGTATTTCAGCAACTAAGTCATCCCTTTCGGTTTCAAACTATCGTATCAAATCATTTCTAGTGGTGGTTCTAGAAACAGGTTCATATTGGGGGTTATATGCTGATGTGATTAATTCTTTATAAAATAGACTCTTATCAATACTGATCGGTTGATCAGTTTGTGCAATGTATCGTGCCAAGCACTCTCTAGCGTGCATGACGTCGAACTTCCAAGTCGTAACGGATCCGTCTGGGTGCCGTTGAAGTTGTGTCTGGGTGCCGTTGAAGTTGTGTCTGGGTTGTAGTATCTACCTGTCCATGTGCAGGCATACATTTGTGCATTTGCCGTCTCAAATGTCCGGTTCCCCCCGTACTTGTAGTATAATTCTTATGGCAAAACTTACATTTAGCTCTGAGGCCAGACGCCCCGTTTGGGAGTGTCATTTGGACTATGTTGAAACATTGCCACACATCTGATGTTAATTTTCTGGGACGTGATGTTGGTATAACGCCGGAACTAGAAGGTCCCGCTTGAGTATGGGTCGGTTATGAAATATCAAATTCATCGTTGAGCATATTCAAACCGTCCGGAAAATAAGGTTGCTGGTTAGGATCCATTATCTGAATAAAAATATGAGCACTATAGTAGTTAATAGTCAAATTAAAAATCAATATTTACTAACAGTAATCTTAATTTACTAACAATAATTACTATAACTAATACGACACTTATAATAATTTATTTACTTAAAAAACAAATTAAATAAACAAAAAAAATCATAATCTACTAACATAAAATTTTAAATTCACTAGTTCACTACTACAAATAAAATTGATAAATTTACTAACATAATAAACTAACATAAAATTGATGATTTGAACAACTACTATTAAATTTACTAACATAATCTACAAATGAAAAATTTTAATTTATGAAAAAAACAATATCAAACGTAATTATTACACTTAACATTCATCATTTACTTATTACAAAAAGTAATTTCAGTAATACAAATTTACTTTCTAAATTTATTAATAACAAATATTAAAATTACTACTAAACTTAAAAATCTTAATAAACTAAACAAATAATATTAACATTAAAGCCCAAAAATTGATAAACTAACTAACTAAATAGATAATGTTTTCATTAAGTAACTCAAATCTAAACATAAACATATAAATTTACTATGAGAATATGTTAGACCAAAAGTAATAACAAAATTGTACCTTTAAAATTGAGTGTATTGGTGGAAAACGTAGAGAATTTTGTAGAGAGAGTAATAACCAAATTGAATGAAAAAGTTTAGAGAATTGGAGAATATATTAGAGATTGAGATTTGAGAGAATGAGAGATTGAAAGAATGATAGAGAGAGTTAATGGAAAATGAAATGGATGGAAGTATTTATAAACAAAATTGATTTGTGGGTCAAAATATAATTTAAAAGATTTTAGGGGGGGTTTTGGTAATTTTTGTTACCTCCAACCGCTAGAAATCAATTCCAGTCATTGGAGGATTTTTGAAAAATAAAATAAAAAAAAATAAAAAAAAATAGGCCGAACGGACCGGCGGATCGGTCCGCCAGGCCGGTTCGACAGGCCTGGCAAGCCGGATTGGTGTGCCAGGCGGGCCGGCCTACCAGGCCTCCTCCCAGCGGCCCGTCACGCGGCATGGCCCTCTTCCTTCACGGGTCGTTCCCAGAACGGCCCGTGAACTTCCTGGGCCGGCCGGACCGGCCTGTCACCGGCCGGCCCATTTTTACACCATTAGTTATGATGTCGAGCTCAATTTGAATTTTGAAACAACGGATATATAATTTTTTTAATCATTAAAATTTAAAGGATTTTTTTTTTAAGTATTACAATTTACGACTATTAAACTAATATTGATAGAACCCGTAAATATCAGATAATATATATACGGTTTAGATATTTATTCCCATAAATCGAAAGAAAATCCATCATACATACCTTTAAATTGCACATATTAAAACTCGAATCTCTCTGACCACCAATGTAAAAGGAAGATATACGACCGCATATGTTAAGCATCTGCAATTTAAAAGAATTGTTAAGAAAGGATTATTCGTTGGAATTTAAAATTTATTTAGCGTCTAAAACCGTACGGACAACGATAGAGATTAAAAATAAATAAATAAATAAATATAAATAATAAATAATTAACTTAACCAACATACAAATCGAATCCAAGTAAACATAAAAAAATTAAAACAAGAAACTGTCATCATAATGCAAGTGGTAAAAATTTCTGATTTTTGTAAAAGATTGATAAAACAAAGTGGAAATTATTAAAAATAACCACAATTATTATGGATTTTTTTTAATCACATACGTAAATTTATTTGTTAATAGTCATTTTTGAGAAATTACTTTAATACCCCCATATAAAAACCATCCACAAACATTTTCTCTCTCTTTTTTTTCTCTCTCCTTTCCTCTCTCTCTCCGATCTCTCTCTCCCGTCGGCAGTGTGTCGGCCAACCGTCGTCGGTATCCTTACGAAGGCCGGTGAACCGTCACCGACCTCCTCTCTCTCTCACCCAACCTCTCTTCTCTTCGCCGGCCTCCTCTCTCTCTCACCCAACCTCTCTTCTCTCTCCCCGCAGCTCTCTCTCTCTTCTTTCTCTCTCTATTTTAGTCACCTCTCTTTCTATCTCATTTCCTTTCTCTCTCACACGTCGTCAACAGCTTGCCGGAGTGTCGTCGTCTAAGCTTCACGACCGTCCAGAAACGCCGTCAAGCTCCCCCTCCGCCGGCAATTAGATCTGCTGGAAAAAAAAGGAAAGAAAACGAAATACTGTAAACCCAGAACATTTCAATTTAGTCAACATTTCAAGTTTCAACATTTCAATTTAGATAAGATTTTAAGTTTCAAATTTGAAAACAAAAAACTTAAAAACCCAGAACATTTTAAGTTTCAACTTTCAATTTAGTCAAGATTTCAAGTTTCAACATTTCAGTTTAAGCAAGCTTTCAAGTCTCAACATTTCAATTTAAGCAAGCTTTCAAGTCTCAAAATTTCATTTTTTAAAACAAGATTTCAAGTTTCAAGTTTCAAGTTCCTAATCGTGATTTCAAGTTTGTTTTCAGTTTTAAAGAAAAAATCAAGTACATAGATATTTTTGTAATTTAATGACAAACTTTTTTTTTAAATGGCTATTAACAAATAAAATTTTAAAAGCGTTTACAAACAAAAGTTTAATGTTTCCCATATCTATTTTTTATTTTCTCTCTAAAACAAATCGGTTTTGGTAAGATATTTCATGTAAATTACTATTTGCATCCATGATTTTTTTAATATGCTGTTGATACTAAAATTGATCAAGAAATTTTACACATATCATTAAAAAATGATCAAGATATTTTTCACATATCATTAAAAATTGATCAAGATATTTTACAAAAATCAGTACAAAATTGATCAAGATATTTGGGTACGGAGCTGCCAAGAAGCTACTTAAATTCCCCCATCTGTACCGCCCGTATTTGACAAATCTCCTTTATGTACACATCAAAAAAGAAATCAGAGAATATTTCAACTAAAAAAACAAAAAACAAAAACAAAAACAAAAAAAAAGGAAAAACAAAAATCAGAGTTGATATCTTAATTGATAAAAAAATTAAGAACGTAAAAAGTAAAATATAAAGAATATAAAAAATAGAAGAAAAAAAAGATCATATAATACATCTTAATTGATAGAGTTGATATCTTAAATGCTGACCAATTAACTCCAAACATTATTCTTGTACGATTGGCACCACTGTCATGTCGAAAATCTGCGATCTGATCTCACGCGAACAAGACTATGACAAACATATATACGACTATATGTATACAATAATACAAACCCATGAGAGACTTTTTCATACTGCTTTCAAAGTTGCAAGCATATAATATAAAATGAGACAAATATCTCTTTAACATAACTTCGTTCCTAAGACTACTAAAATTAATGTTGACTTTTGTTTATGTGTGTCTCTATCCAATTACTATAAGTTCATATTTCAAATTTTATCCAATTACTATTATTAATTTTGTAATCTAACAAAGTGACACCAACTAGAATAGGGCATGTCGAAACTTAGTCCGATCAATCACCATAAGACCTCCCTCTCTAAAGCCAAGATGTCTCCTCACCATTGTTAGAAAAGTGATGGGGTAGTGCCCACTGTTTTTCTAAAAGTGGTTGTACTATTTTCTATCCAATTAGGCAAATTATTCATATGTTTTTTCTTACTTGACAAATACAGACGAGACATATCTTAAATAATCTATATTTGTATATGGATTAAATTAAAACATTTTAGCCTTGATGGGTTGTCTTGAGTGGTTTTGGGATAAACCTTGGCAATTCAATTGAGGTCGTTCTCTGGAGGGTTAGCTTGGTTGGTGGAATGACGAGTTTGTGATTTATCCATTTATATCTTTATAGAAACAGAGATTTAAACGACCGTTTCCTATTTATCCTACTTTTCAGCAACTAACAAAAGAACAATGCAAGTCACACAATCGGAGGAGAACAAACGTCCAAACAAAGTTCATGATCCTCTATATGAAAAGAAAAACCATTTTTATTGTGTCAAACTTTTTTAAAGCATTTTATTATATAAATTAGGATACAAGGATACTAGCATTTTTGATCTTTTATTTATGATTTTGTGGTAACTTTTCTTGATCAGATATAATGTATAAATTTTTAAGTAAGTGTACATTTATATAAATTCATCAGTACGTTAGATATAAATTCATCTGTATGTTGGATATAGACCATAAGATTTATATACTTCGATTCGAAATGTATATATTTATCAAAAAAATTTTATAATCAATGATTTATATATAATATATTGATGTAAGTTATATCTGTACGTAATATATAAGTTATATTAACATTAACGAGTGGAAAAACCGAATACTATATATATATATATATATTAGCTGCCTTTCAAATGGCTGTACGGTAGATAATAAGAAATTAAAGGGTTAAAAACTATATATATATATATATATATAATATTAAAAACATAAAAAAAGAAGATGCGTGTGAACATGACACTGGGACACTGGGACACTGGGACACTGGGTTATAGGCTTATAGCATTTTTTTTGGAACACATAACGTGTTTAAAACACACAATTATTAAGGTACGTTAACATTTAGACGCGACTTTCTCGAGGGTCGAGGGATCGTTTTTAAGTTTTATAACAATGTGAATGTTTAGGTGCGCTCACATTGTTATAAACTTAAAAAAACAAAAAAAGAAATATGATGTACAGCTCATTTTTTTTTTAAATAAATAATTGTATTTGCCAAATTAATTCTAATTTTTATACACTATCCAATTTCTTACAATAAATCTTGGGTTTAAATCAGCTGTGATTTTCCTAACAAGGCATGCCGTTTTCGGGTCTATTTTTTGTATTTAAATTATTTATAAAAAAAAAACAATGTTTTAATTTATATTTAATCAATTAAATCATTTTTTTTAAAAAAGCATGTACTATAACTCAATTGGTTGGCCAGACACCATTTTTTTACAGATTTGAATCCTATTTTTTCACCGGGTAAAATGTGTAAACATTCATTTATCAATTTTCAAATTTGATAATTAATAACGAGATAATATTGTTCAATGGTATGGCTTTTTACTGTAGTTAAACCTTAAATTATGAATCGAAATTTTACTCTTTCGAATTTTGAATTAATTATTTTAGTTAAAAAAAACACAATCAAGTTTATACACATGATATTCAATTATTTGTTACATTACTTTTTTAGCATAGAAAATGTATGTACACATGCACCTAATTTAAATTAATTTTAAAAGTAATGTTACTTTATTTAAAATTGTTAAAATTGTTTTCTAAATCTGATGATCAAATTGTATGATAATACGTTAATTTATTTAAATTATATAAATCTAATATAATTTAAATAAATAAATTTAAGATATACTATATCATTTAGATATCAAATATATATATAAAAATTAACATTCACTATAATTGATAATTCAAATATGAACCGTTTAGATTTATGTACAAAAAAAATTGATTACACAACGGTATAACTAAAGAAAATTAATTATATTACGATAAAATTAAAGAAATACATTCTATTTATAGAAATACCTTTAAATATATATTTTTTTTTGAAAAAATAGGAAAATAATCCTACAATTGGTTAAAATTGAAAAGTTATAATTGTATTTTTTTTTTGTGAAAAAAATACCGCTTAAAATAATTAAAATCGAAATTGTGGACCTTAAGAATTTTAAACTTTATGGAATTTAAAGAAAAAAAAAACTGAGAAGTTTAATAATATTGTCTGGCAGAAACCTAACAAAGCAAGTATCTCTCCACGACTCCACACACACTTCACATGCCAGGCAATTACCATTCTCCAAAAATATCTTCTAGACGCGTTCGCAATAACAACCGTTGACACCGCTTAATCTCAGCCGTGCAAATCGTCGACCCCACATGGGACCCACGTCAACGTGGATGGACTTTTCTCTTAAGAGAGAGAAAATATTATTATTATTATTATTATTATTAGAATTCAACTACCGTATAACATCAACATAGTGGTTAGATAATTTTTAGTGTTTAAATTTTCTTTTCCACGTAACATTATTATCATCTCAATTTGTAATTTTTAGATTTTAATCAAACGGTATCAAATATTTAAAACGCGAATTACGTTAAATGGCAGGAGGAGGAGAGAGTCCACGTAGTTTTTACTCGATATATTACGTATCAAAGGAGGTTAAAACGATTGTTTGACCGCGACCCTCGGCTTCGGTGTTAAAGATCCCTTAAAATTTGCGTAAAAGCACCAGCAAACCGACACTGAGAGAGAGAGAGAGAGAAACAGATTTGAGGGAAGAGGGAAGAGGGAAAAACAGAGATCTAAAAATCTCTGTTCATTATCAAGTTTCTCTTCAACTCAATTACTTCTCAGAAACTAAAAGCACCGAACATAAAGGGCTTCTTTTGATTTTTGATTTAAATTCTTATCATCTCATTTAAAAAAAAAAAAAAAACCAAACAAAAGATCTCTCCATCTGATATACATATTTTTTTTTTTTCTTTGTCTTTTTTTGGTTCTTTTGCGTCTCAGTATTTGATTCGTTTCAATGGAGAATGAGAAGAAATACATTACCACAGAAGAGCTTCTAAAGCACAACAAGCGTGAGGATTTATGGATCTCAATCCAAGGAAAAGTTTACAATGTCACGGATTGGGCTAATGAGCATCCAGGTGGCGACATTCCTCTTATGAATCTCGCCGGCCAAGACGTCACCGATGCCTTCCTCGCCTACCATCCCGGCACGGCTTGGAAATATCTCGACAGGTTCTTCACCGGCTACCATCTCGAAGACTTTCACGTTACAGAGGTGTCCAGAGATTACAGGAGACTCGCTAACGAGTTCGCTAAACAAGGTCTCTTCGAAAAGAAGCAACACGTGGCATCTTGCGCGCTCACTAGCGTCGCTTTGATGTTCGGTGTTGTTCTTTATGGCGTTTTGTGTTGCGAGAGCATTTGGGCGCATCTGGGTTCGGCGGCGTTGTTGGGTTTTCTCTGGATTCAAAGTGCCTATGTGGGTCATGACTCAGGACACTACCAGGTCATGACAAGTCGACGCTACAACAAAATCGCTCAACTTCTTTCTGGGAATTGCTTGACTGGAATCAGCATTGCTTGGTGGAAGTGGACCCACAATGCTCATCATCTCGCCGTCAATAGTCTTGATTATGATCCCGATCTTCAACACATGCCTGTTTTCGCGGTATCTACTCGTTTTTTCAATTCGATTACGTCTGTGTTTTATGGAAGGCAATTGACTTTCGATCCTGTGGCTAGATTCTTTGTTAGTTACCAGCATTGGACTTTTTACCCAGTTATGTGTGTTGCTAGGGTTAATCTGTACTTGCAAACATTTTTGCTTTTGTTCTCTAAGCGAAAGATCCCTGATAGAGCTTTGAACATTGTTGGAATTCTTGTCTTCTGGACTTGGTTCCCTCTTATTGTTTCTTATCTACCAAATTGGCCAGAAAGGGTGTTGTTTGTGCTTACCAGTTTCGCTGTTACAGCGATCCAACACATCCAATTTTGTTTGAACCATTTCGCGGCTAATGTCTATGTTGGACCTCCTAGTGGTAATGATTGGTTTGAGAAGCAAACGGGTGGGACATTGGATATTGCCTGCTCGTCTTGGATGGATTGGTTTCATGGTGGTTTGCAGTTTCAGCTCGAGCACCATTTGTTTCCTCGTATGCCTAGGTGTCAATTGAGGAAGATTTCGCCTATTGTGAAGGATCTTTGCAAGAAGCACAATTTGCCCTACAGGAGTTTGTCCTTCTACGAGGCCAATGTATGGACTATCAGGACTCTCAGGACTGCTGCTCTACAGGCTCGTGACTTGACGAACCCTATGCCTAAGAATTTGATCTGGGAAGCTGTTAATACTCATGGTTGAGTTTTTGATGGAAGGCGCGTATCGTGATTCTATTATAGCCATTGCTTAGCCTCGGGCAACAAATCTGGTGGCTGTTAAATCTGTATTTTCATAGCCACCATTTGGTTTTGAATTGTGATCAGACTTCACATGTGTTGCTTTCGTTTTTCGTAATGTTTAATCTATGTATTATTGTTCTAACCTGCTATAAAATCCCATTGGCCTCTGGAGATTTTTTTTAATAGTTGTGCAGATTTTCCTTTTGGATCATTTTGTTTAGGAGATTGATGATATAATACTTTGCAAATCTGTCATTCTTTCGTTGCCTTTGTTTTTTGTTTTGTTTTTTTTTAAATATTACACAGATGAAAAATTATTCTACATACAAGAACAGCCATGAAGAAGTGCGTTTATATCTGTATCCAGAGAAGCTAATCAACTCCTGGAACGTTAGATTGCACAAGTATAATAGAGAATCTATATAGAAGTGTAAGCTATTAGGGAGATAGAAGCTAGATTTTTGGCTACTGATCCTTGTATGGCAGCCTTGTTATTGTAATTCTATATGTTGCCGCAACCATTGATTGAAAGTGGATCGGTATTTGGATCAACAACCAAGGTCATCATTTACGGTGTAGGTCAAGAGATATTTTGAGACAACTTAGTGCTTGTAAAAGAGAATCTGCTGCACTTTTGACCTAATCTACAACCCATGTTAAAAGGGTTTCCAAGAACATTCATCGTATGATGCTCTATGGTGACATAGGTCGGCTTATGTTCTTATCCTATATCAACAGGGGACCAAGAAAAGATAGAACCGATCTGTCTCACCACTTGCAGGTTGTTATTGCAGCTAAGCATCAATTTTATATACATATATACTTTATGCATATCACATATTATATGCCAGAGTTTAAGCTTAGCCTCTTCTAATCTGACTTGGTTTTCGCTTAGGACAATGAAACACAGCGATGTTTCTGAAGAATTGCTGATCCGAGATCATTATAATGCTATTATTGATGGATGCCTAGTAGATATGATTGATGAACCTGGCTTTAATTTGGACTGCGAAAACCATATTGTTTGATTTTTCCCAGCTGAGGTTGGCTCATGCCTCATGGGTGGTTGTGTTTGTTATCTCCAGTTTGATTGTTTGTAATTTGAAACTTCATTTTCTTTATGCACAAACCAGGTCATTAGTTGCAAATTGGTAACACTTTCACACACAAAACATAAAAGAGCAAATTGTACCCCATAAATGGCCACAAATGGTAGTAGAACTCCATTACTCCAACAACCCAGTTTGAGCATTGCAATACCTGGCAGAACCCTAACTGCTCGAATCAAGCCACTTCCCGACGGCCGCCGAACCAGCAGGCAGATTTTGTTATGCTATAGTGGAACCTTTAGTATATGGTTTCCGATGGCCTGCAAGGTTATGTGTCACCATATCATCACTTTTGAAGGCATATTGTAATTTGATGGTCATCGTATTGTGTATGTTTCACTGTACATTTTATTGAGGTCAATCCAAAAATGCGTTGGTTTGTCACCACGAATAATAATATCATATCTTTTTTCTTGTAACCGATTTAAGTCCTAAGAAAAACACATGGTCGATTGGTCGGCATCTTAGAATATATGCTTTTAAGTTTTTATCATTTGAAACTGACTGCTCCTTTTGACAATAAAGGATCTTTCCAAGTGGAATATAATTTTAGAGAACAAATATCTTATTGTGCTCTATGAAATCAGGTGAGCTGAGATGCAGTTGGGCCGGGCTTTTTCAAAAGATATATATATATATATATTTGTATTTTTCTTTTTTGATATAATATATATTTTTGGTATAAACTGTAGAGTTGATTTAAATCTTAGGAGTTGTTTGTCTTTTTGTCTGAATACTTAACAATTCTGAATTTTTCTAATGACTGAATAGAGATTGAAATCTGAACCTGAATGACATGTTTGTTTGTTTTTTTCTCACATCTAAATATATTGTCAAAATGTTTGTTTTTTTAAAAGTAAAATTGTTTGAATATAAGTAAGTTTACATTTATAACTATGTTAAACAATTATACATATAATATGGAATAAAAACAATTCAAAAATAATAATTATATATGAACACATATGATCATGATCTTCATCTTTGATTGCAAACAAACTTCATTTTTCTAAAAAAAGAAAATGTTTTGTTTTTCAAAAAATATAAAGAACATCATGAAAACTCGTACAAAACACTTTAATATATATATATATATACCATCATAATATTATAATAAAGTATCGATATTAAACATCAATATGAATAGTGATTAGGGTTCCTTTTTATCTGGGTTCTTTTTTAATTTTAAAACTAGTTAAAATAAGCAATATATAAAAATAAATATTTCTATACCATATGTAATTTTGATGAAATTGAAAATATATTATATCTGTGGGGATAGTATCGGAAGAAAAGATTTTAGATTACATTTAATGCAATTCAGTGATTTGCAATGAAGTTAAAAATCAATATTTTTTACTTTCTATTTTAAAGTGTTTTTTTAGTATTTTTAAGTTGTTTGACCACTTAAAAAAATAAACAAAACAACTTTATGATTCAGACTCATTAAGTTTTAAGTGGAAAAAACAAACCACCCCTTAGTGTATATTTGGTATGACTTTTATATAGACCAAAAACTTTTTTTTTTTTTAATGCTAGAAGCTGTTTTGAGGTTTTTTTTATCGTTTGACAAAAGTCAAAATAGTTTTTTTTAATATATGAATCGTCTTAATTGCCCTTTATTAAAGCTATTTTATATATGTTAGAAAAAGTCCAAAATTTAGGTTTTTCTAAAAAACTTATTTGTTTTAAGTGTTTTTAAAAATATATGAATGGTTAGAACTAACCCTTTATAAATTTTAAATATTTCACCATTCAACTATTTTAATATAAATATATTATTAATATCTTTTTATAATTTATACAATAAAAAACTATTTTTAAAATTACATTATCAACATTCTTTTTAAAATTTATGTAATCGAAAGCTTTTTCTAAAGCTCTACACAACAAAAGCTAAAAGAAGTTCTATAAAAAAACCATATCAAATACAAACTTAAACTTAGATACGGATAATAGTCTTCACTTGCACGTTTGACTTATATCATGTTCATTTTTCCATCTAATACTGTGAAAGTGAATATTTTCTACTGATTTATTATTAGAACGTAGAAGACCTATGGGAATGGACAACTAGACCTCTCTCACTAATTAATTAGTGGAGAGATTAATGATTCCTTTGCTTTTAGAGTTTATTGGAAAAATTTATGTAATCGAAAGCTTTTTCTAAAGCTCTACACGACAAAAGCTAAAAGAAGTTCTATAAAAAAACCATATCAAATACAAACTTAAACTTAGATATGGATAATAGTCTTCACTTGCACGTTTGACTTATATTATGTTCATTTTTCCATCTAATACTGTGAAAGTGAATATCTTCTACTGATTTATTATTAACGCGTAGAAGACCTATGTGAATGGACAACTGGACCTCTCCCACTAATTAATTAGTGGAGAGATTAATGATTCCTTTGCTTTTAGAGTTTATTGGAAAATTATCAATTAGGTCATGAACTTTTTTTAAAATTTTAAATTGTTTATGACTTTTGTAAAAGTGATTAAATTGATCCTTATATTTTTTTTAAGTGTCAAATTAGTCTCTCTAATTAAGTTCCGTCAGTCAATTTTAACTGTATTAATTTTTTTAACACACACACATATATATATATATATATATATTTGTTTATTTTATTTTTAGGTTTTGATTTTTAAATAATTTTAAAAACAATCCTTGTATAATATTAATAATTTTTTTTTATATAAAAACAGTAAAAGACTGAATTGAAAATGAATGGTAACTTTGTTTATAAAATAAAGGTATAATTGATATTGTCTTACTAAAATATTTTTAGATTTTTTAAAATAATTTTAATTAAAAAAAAGATAGAAATGGTGTTTCATTAATAATATTTTTAGGTTTTGTTGTAATTATAATGGTAAATTTAATGTATAAAAAACAAAACAACTTTGCTACGATATGATAAATAAAGGGTATTTACATACTTTAACTAGAATTATTAAAGTACATCCTAAGCACAAGCAAAGTGGATAAACTCTTTAAATGAAGGGTAGGGGGATGTTGGTTCAACTAAGGTGGAACTAAAATTATTAAAGTCAACTGTTATATTTAACACCGTTAAATCGTTAGAATGACTAAGTTTGTCGCTTCTAAAAAGAGATACTAATTTGGCACTTAGAAAAATTGTAAAGACCAATTTAATCAATTTTATAAAAGTCGTAAACAACTTAGAATTTAAAAAAAATCCAGAACCTAATTGATAATTGTCGGAATTTATTATACAGTAATACTTAAAAAACAAAAAATATACGCAAATCAGTTGTAGTTGAACAAAAATATATATAATAATGATAATTGAATTATAAAATGATATAAATTGTTATACAAACTTTTATACTCTTACAGGAGAATTTTCTTATTTATCTTGCATCTAATCCACGAATTATCTAATTTTATTTTTATTTCCCTAAAAAAAAATCTATTTATATTTTTCTTCATTTGTATTTTTTATGGGAAATGTTTTCGATGACACTTTTGTGGGCAAATCTTGTTATTTCTAGATAAGAAAAATCTCTCTTTGATTGGCTGAGCTCACCGAGAGACAAGACTCAACCTCCGCGGGTTTAATGTTTATATTCCAAGCTGAGGCAATCGCATTCCTGATAAGTATTTTAACATACCAACCGCCAATTAGATATTTTTAAATTTTTAAGTTTTAATCAATCCGATAATTTTAATTATCCAAATCGCATAACCTGTATTATCCAAACAGATTTTCGCTTCTCATTCTCTTGTTCAGCTGTTCCTTCAAGCTGAAAAAAAAAAAAAAACACGTCCCCTTCACTTTCCCGGGAAAAAAATGGTTTTTTTTTGTTTAATTTAATAATTATTATACGATTCCGTCTTCTGCAAACCCTTAATCGCAGTATTTTCAATGGCTTTTCTCATATCTTCGCCAGAAATCTCCTCCAAAATCTTCTTCAACCCAAACCCTAACCCTATCTCTAGGAATCACAAGAATCTGACGAATTTGAGGTATCACGAGAAGATTGGGTCTAGGACTAGGGTTAGGGTTTCGGGATTGGAAAAAGACGTTAGGTTGTACGGACAATTCTCAGCACCGGTCAAGCGGAGCAAAGAAGAAGAAGAGAAACAGAATTACTACGTGAACATGGGTTATGCGATTCAGGGCTTTGAGAGAGGATTTTCCAGCTGTCTTTTATAGAGAGCTCAATTTCGATATCTACAGGTTATCTTTCGATTGTTTGTCTTCCAACTTTTTTTTTTAAATAATAAACTTACAGGAGGGTTAGCTTTTGATTTCAATGATATTAGTATGATTCTTTTTTTATGATCACTGTTTCCCTGTTTTTTATTATTCACTTGGTTATGCTGTTTTCGCTTGCCTTTTTACAAGAAATTAAGCAAAATTACTTGGTTACTACTTGTTTCGGTTGTTCGAAACATTTGTTAGATGTAAGAATGAATGCCATCAGTAATCAGTTAGAATCTTGGCGGATTGAATATTGGCGCTCGTGATCCCAGTTCCGAATATTTGTGATTAAGATGAGCAACTACGGATTCTTCTCTTTTTGTTTTTTCCAAATTTTGAAATGATGAATGATTGTGATTGATTTTGAATCTTATGCTCTTGAATTAGGCTGATTGAGGTAGCTCATGTATGTCTTCAAAGTTATACATCGGTAATTCCAAACAGAGTGAGTTCAATCAGGTGTCCCATGATTTTGGATGATGTTTGTAGATACTTAGGCAGTAAATCTATGGTTGTTTTGATTGTTGAGCATGTCAGTGTTGCTAAGAGCTGGGAATTTTTGGTGGTCATCTAGAGGTTGGTGCATTAGGCTTTTTGTACGATACATGATCAAGTTCATAGTTGATACATGATCAAGTTTATGGTATTTATGCATATAGGTGCAGAGAGGTAGAGGAGTTTAGTGCCTTATTTCATGCCTAATAACCTAAATGGGAATTACCTGCACTTCTTTTTGTGCACATGTGTGAGTAATGTTTTTGCTCATTAGTTATTTCTTGTTGTTTCATTTGATCAAATGCTGTGCCTTGCTTTTGTATAAATATATCAAGTGCTATTCTGAAACATTTGATCATCAGGTGCTGGTACTATACTTCGTATTGTGCTTTTATTGAATTTTATGCACATGTGCAACTTTTTCCAGATTTTGGCATCATTTTTCCTTTTGATTTGTATACTAACATTTCAGTTGTTCTCTGTTCAGGGATGATATTGTATTAAAAGATCCTATGAATACTTTTGCCGGCATTGAGAACTATAAATCAATTTTCTGGGCGCTGCGATTCCATGGCAGGATATTTTTCAGGGCATTGTGGCTTGACATCGTAAGTGTCTGGCAGCCCATGGAGAATGTTATAATGGTTCGCTGGACTGTCCATGGCATTCCACGAGTCCCTTGGGAGAGTCACGGTCGATTTGATGGCACTTCTGAATACAAACTCGACAAGAACGGGAAGATCTATGAGCACCGAGTTGAAAATATCGCTCTGAATTCACCTCCAAAGTTCCGGGTGTTAGGTGTGCAGGAATTAATCCAATCTATCGGTTGTTCCTCAACCCCAAAACCTACTTATTTTGAAAATTCATCTTCTGACAGAACTTAGCTTTGCTAAAGTTCTTTCCAAATTTTGGTGGTATATATTGTGCTATGGTTGAGTTTTAACCGTGTCTGAGGTTGGCATCCTTGTGATAACTCAATTTGGATTGCACTATGTTACTGGAATGACTCAGAACACAGGTTGGCTCAAGTCGGATTGTAAACATAATAGCAAACATGCACTGTATTAACCTGTTGGGGTTAGCTCTCTACTGAGGATAATATTGTATAAAAGTTGTATAAATATTGTACAGTAGAAGTATTGTAAGTTTAAGTTATATAATACATCGTTATTAGATTCATAGCATGTGTGTTATTTCTTCCACTTAGAATCATCTTCTTCATGAAACTCTGCACAAATGAAACTGTAGTCAAGTTAAACCAGAAGTACATTCCAAGCATGATGTTGTAGCTTTGAGTTGGATTAAAATTTGCCATACGATTAATGTTATACATTACAACTTTTCAATCACAATACATATGAGTAATGTTAGACATTACAGTTTTTCAATCACAACACATGTGGTAGTTGAGGTAAGGAATCGGTACGTCAGACCCGTTTTTCTAAACGGGACCTGTACGGAACATTAGACCCATTTTTCTAAATTGGCAGTGCCTGGCCTGACACGACAGGGTGCTCTGCCGTGCTAGGCCCGACCTGTTTAGGAAAACATGGTATGACACTGCTCGTCTGCGCAACTCTGTCGTGTCGATCAGGCCCGAGTGCCGGCTTTGGTGGGACTAATGGGCTAGGCTTGACGTTTTTTTTTAATTTTAAAAGTATTTCAATATTTAAATTTAATTTAATTTTTAATTGTAATTTGTGTATCTTATTTATTATTTTAGTCTCATAAAAAATTACAGATAATAGATAAATTTATTATTTTATTTGAATAAATAAAGATTAAAGATTAAAGAAAATTAAAAATAGATAAAGTTATGAAAATATGAATTTATTTATTTATTTATTTTTGACTTTTTGTATTACATGATTGCCTTATTAAAAACCTTACAAAGAAAAACCGAGTAGGATAAAAACTTAGTATAGAAAAAAAGAGTGCAATCGTATTACAAGTAAGTGTACGTACATGTATAATCTAGTCCTAGAATTGGTTATAGTCGAAACTTTTTTCGACTTATAAATTGGAGAAATTTTGAATAAGTTGTTCGTCTATCATTTCATTTTTGCATCCTCTTCTGATTATGCTCCTAATCTCGAAAGCATGTTAATACCTCCACCATCTCTAGAGACAAAGAACTTCTTCTTGGCTCAACCTTTCGTCCACTCGTGCTAAATGCTTGTTCCGAAGAAACAGTGGACATGAGGATAACCAATACGTCACGTGCTAAGTGTGACAGGAACGGATATTTATAGTTATAGGTCTTCCACCATAACAACATATCAAATCCCTCCGTGTTTTTGAATGAGTCGAACTGAGCTTCTAGGAGCCTGTACGCATAACATTCTTGAACAAGTACTTCCCTCCTGGGAAAGCCGCTCGCCTTCAGAATGAGATCACAGCTTTCACACAATTTGAGAATGAGAGTCTCTATGAAGCCTGAGAAAGATTCAAGGAGATTATTCGGAAGTGCCCCCCAAAACGTACTAGCAAAGTGGCAGACTTTGCAAGCTTTCTACCAAGGAATCAACATCTCAACAAGAAATTTGGTGGATGCAGCCAATTTGGTGGATGCGGCTGCAGGAAACTCACTCATGAACAAATCGGTGGATACCACCCATGAACTTTTGAAAGAAATGGCACTCAAGAACAACCATTAGGGAAGTGAGAGGCAATTACCAAGGAGAGCTCCAGGTATGCTAGAAGTAGATGAAATGACGAGTGTGAAGGTTCAATTAGAGACGCTTACAAAGTAAATGAACAAGATGAATATAGGACCCAGTCATGTGAATGTGGCTAGTTGTGAGTTATGTTTGGGTCCACATTCAAGTATAGATTGCCAAGTTGGGAGCCCATTTGCTGCAGATTCATCGAAACAAGTCTCGTTTGTCAACTATAATTGTAACTTCCAAAACCCCATGAACCACCAAATAGCCAACAAAAAACAAAATGCTCAAAACAACCTTTATTCAAATACTTACAATTCCGGTGGAGAAACCACCCCAACTTCTCATGGAAAGACAACCAACCCCAACAACAAAATCTCAACCAAAGACAACCACCCAGATTCCAAAAACACCAACAAATCTTCCAATAACCCGGATTCCAAAACCAATTTGTGAACAACCAAGCTGAAAGGAAACCTACCTTAGAGAACCTCTTTTCAAAATATATGAACAAGCTCGATGTTCGTACGGAAGCTCAAGATGTCGCGATTAAGAAGCTTGACACAAAGGTTGACCAAGTGGCTCAACATTCTCAAGCTTCCATTCAGAACTTTGAAGTGCAAGTCGGGCAATTGGCAAAGGCTATTCAAAGAAGACGACAAGGGGCGTTGCCCAGTAACATGGAAAACAACCAAAAAGAGCAATGTCATGCTATTTTCTTGAGAAGTGGAAAGGTGATTGAGAACCCGGGTGGGTTTAAGGACATAGATAGAGAGGTTAACAAGAACTTACCACTTGAAGACGAAGATGCAACCTCTAAAGTGCAAAAGGATGATGAGAGCAAGACTGGATGCATCTACCTTCCTCTTCATTCAATCTACCTCCCCCACACCAAGTCAAATCGTATGTGCCACCCATCTCTTACCCACAAAGACTTAAAAAAGCACCAAGATGCTCAAAACTTTCTAAGTTTTTATAGATTTTCAAGAAACTTCACATTAATATTCCATTCATAGAATCTCTAGCACAAATGCCAAAATATGCAAAGTTCTTAAAAAAGCTGTTGTGAAAGAAGAAGAAATTGGAAGACTTAGAAACAGTAACTCTCATGGAGGAGTATATTGCCATCCTCCAAAAGAAACTCCCACCAAAGTTGGAGGATCCCGGAAGTTTCACACTTCCTTGCACTATAGGAACTCCGAGTTCAAGAGAGCATTATGTGATTTGGAGGCGAGCTACAATTTGATGCCATACTTAGTGTTTAAGAAATTAGTTAGTGTATTGGCGCTCGTGATCCCAGTTCCGAATATTTGTGATTAAGATGAGCAACTACGGATTCTTCTCTTTTTGTTTTTTCCAATTTTTGAAATAATGAATGATTGTGATTGATTTTGAATCTTATGCTCTTGAATTAGGCTGATTGAGGTAGCTCATGTATGTCTTCAAAGTTATACTTCCAAACAAAGGAAGTTCAATCAGGTGTCCCATGAATTTGGTTGATGTTTGTAGATATTTAGGCAGTAAATCTATTGTTTTGATTGTTGATCACATCGATGTTGATAAGAGCCAGAAATTTTCGGTTGTCATTTAGAGGTTGGTGCGTTATGCTTTTTGTACGATATATGATCAAGTTCATAGTTGATGCATGATCCAGTTTATGGTATTTACGTATATAGGTGCTGAGAGGTACAGGAGTTTAGTGCCTTATTTCATGCCTAATAACCTAAATGGGAATTACCTGCACTTCTTTTTATGCGTGTGTGAGTAAAGTTTTTGCTTATTAGTTATTTCTTGTGGTTTCATTTGATCAAATGTTGTGCCTTGCTTTTGTATAACTATATCAGCAAGTGCTATTGTGAAACATTAATCTTCAGGTGCTGTTACTATGATTCTTATTGTGCCTTTGCTAACATTTCGGTTGTTCTCTGTTCAGGGATGATATTGTATTAAAAGATCCTATGAATACTTTTGCTAGCATTGAGAACTATAAATCAATTTTCTGGGCGCTGCGATTCCATGGCAGGATATTTTTCAGGGCATTGTGGCTTGACATCGTAAGTGTCTGGCAGCCCATGGAGAATGTTATAATGGTTCGCTGGACTGTCCATGGCATTCCATGAGTCCCTTGGGAGAGTCGCGGTCGATTTGATGGCACTTCTGAATACAAACTCGACAAGAACGGGAAGATATATCTATGAACACCGAGTTGACAATATCGCTGTGAATTCACCTCCAAAGTTCCGGGTGTTAGGTGTGCAGGAATTAATCCAATCTATCGGTTGTTCCTCAACCCCAAAACCTACATATTTTGAAAATTCATCTTCTGACAGAACTTAGCTTTGCTAAAGTTCTTTCCAAATTTTGGTGGTATATATTGTGCTATGGTTGAGTTTTAACCGTGTCTGAGGTTGGCATCCTTGTGATAACTCAATTTGGATTGCACTATGTTACTGGAATGACTCAGAACACAGGTTGGCTCAAGTCGGATTGTAAACATAATAGCAAACATGCACTGTATTAACCTGTTGGGGTTAGCTCTCTACTGAGGATAATATTGTATAAAAGTTGTATAAATATTGTACAGTAGAAGTATTGTTAAGTGTAAGTTATATAATACATCGTTATTAGATTCATGGCATCTTCTTCATGAAACTCTGCACAAATGAAACTGGAGTTAAGTTAAACCAGAAGTAAATTCCAAGCATGGTGGTGTATCTTTGTGTAGGATTAAAATCTGCCATATGTGTTTGGAATTTGAACAGATGAATGCGGAAATGACATACCTAACATTTAACTATAACTCATAGCAATTAATATCTATAGTAGAAAAATAAGATGGGAGAAAATAATTCAATCACAACATGACATATACGTGGAAAGCTTTAAATCAGGGAAAAACCACGAGCCACGACAAAGAAAATTTAACTATATGATAAATTATTACAACTATATATTTCAAGATTCTCTCTCACACCTCAACGCCAAACCATAGAGCCTTACCAAGTCCTCAAGCTCACGAAAGTGATATTGGCCTGCTAGATTGTACATTCCTCGTTCATATTCAATCAAATTATTCAATTAAAAATCAAAACTTTACCTAATCTAACCCCAGATCACCGAAAATCTAGTCAGCAGGAACATAGTAAATGGACGAGCTTGGGGTTTGAATAAATGACTTCCAGTTCAACGATTTGAATCTTACCAATGATGAAAGCTTTAAAAAAAAAAATCCAGTATTGAATTAATAGATATTATCAAAAAAAAAAAAAATCAATCAAAATCCAACTAACTCACTTAGGGTGTGTTTTGTACACGGAACAGAACAAGACAACGTGATACAGTTTGTTAGTCTTACGTTTGGCGCGTCCTAAGCATAGGACAAGACGAGACAAGGTGGGACAAAAATCATAAAAAAATGTCTCACCCAAGACCCTAGGACAACTTGTCCCATGACATGAGACAAATGTTAAAAATATCAATTTATCCTTTACATTTTAAACAATTACAATCATGTCCAATAAATATATAATATAATATAATATATTTAATATATATATATATATTATTATTATTATATGATATATATATATATATATTATTAATATTATTATATATTAATATATAATATTATAGTCTATGTTGTTATATATATATAAGAGGGGTACTCTGGTCATTTGAACCTCTTGTTCCGTTCTATCCCAGCTATACCAAACGCATAACAATACAGTTTGCAGTTTTGTTCAAGCCTTCCAAACACAATATAGAATAACATGTTTAGCCTTGTTCAGTCTCACCTTATCATGTCCCATCTCGGTATCAAACGCACCCTTACAGATTATAAGGTTGTCAATGGTACGAGTAGAGGATAAGTTGTTTATTATCATTTCCAATTTCAATTTGTATTAGAAATATCATCCCTGATGAAATACCTGACTTAAAATAAACGGTATGAATACGAGTACAAGGATTCCCTACTAGAGGGTCGATTCCTAGCTTGCCCCATACTGTCCTCATCCCATTATCTAGGGATGGAGATTGAAAATCTAAAAACCATTCCAAAATTAAATCGGTACGAAAAAAAAAAACCAAACTCGTACCACAACATATATGATAGGCACCAATGGCATGGATCCCTACTAATGGTGTCCAGGGTTCGGTTTCGGTTCGGTTTCGGTTCGGTTTCGGTTCGGTTTCGTTTTCGAACCCTCGGTTTCGGTTCTGTAGAAAGGCAGAACCGTAACCGTAACCGTAACCGGAATATGACAGTTTTGGGCGGTTTCGAAACCGGCGTTTTTCGGTTCGTTCGGTTTTTTTTGTTCTGAAATGTTGCCACGTGTCAGCATTTCATTGGTTTTTTTTTTAATTTTGAAACCGACGGTTTTTTGTTGGTTTTTAAGATCCCATAACAGTAATCGAACCGTTGGGATCCGGTTTCCAACCGGTTTTGTAACCGACGGTTTGGATTTCGGTTTCGGTTTCTAGAGGTCGGTTTCGGTTCGGTTTCGGTTCGGTTTCGAACGGTTTAACCGAACCGTGGACACCTCTAATCCCTACCAATAGGCACCAATAGTCACGTCATGCTTTGACACAGTCATTCCTCCTATTATGCTTTCTAAGAGGGAGAATTACACTCACGCCCCTAAGGTTTGAATTAATTGTAAATAGATGGCCAAAGATCGTTTTTCTACACTTACTGCCCCTATAGTGAACTGTCGTTACTGGGATCCGTTAGTTTGACCAAATTGACTACTACAATGTCAACAATGCCCTTGCATTAATTAAAAGCAAAATAAAAAATAAAAATTGAAAACGTGGAGCAAAACATAAAATCATTATCTCCAAACTTTTCTATTGATACCAAATCAACCCCAAAACATCTTCCACGTTTTTCGAAACCCAAAGTCTTCATCCTGAAACTGTTTTTCAGTCCGTTTTCGTTTTTATTTTTTAAAAACGATTTTGAAAACACGTTCGTTAACCGTTTTTCATTTTATTTTCAAACAAAAAATGAAAACCAAAATCAGTATTAAAAGTGAAAGACTCAAAAAACACAAAATGTTTGTTTTTTGTTTTTCATTTTTTTTATATAAAAAATCATTTTTTAAAACTATTAATTGTACTGTTATGCGTTTGATATGACTAGGACAAGAAGGGATAAGATTTTCAAATGACCAAAGTGCTCCTATTATATATATATTCCAGAATAATTTATTTCCAGATAGAAATAAAAGTATTCATACAATAATATATATATTATAATTATTATATATATAATATTATAATATAGTTTATATATATTATAATATATAATATTATAGAATATTAATATATAATATATATATATGAAAACATAATTAGTATATTAATATTCTATAATATTATGAATATAATAATATATAATGTTATTGTATACAATAATATATTATATAATAATATATTATATACAATTATATTTTTATAATTTAAGAGTTTATTTTTGATTAATTCCTTTTTTGATATGTTTTTTTGAATTAATTTTTTATGTGTTATTTTTGTTTAATTTAAAAATTACAATACAAAAATTATATTGGTAATTATTTAATCAATTTGTTTATAGTTGTAATAATATTAAACAAAATGCTAAAATTGATATTGTGGAAATGGTGAGATATATCACCTTTTATAAGGTGTGTTGTGATTTCACTCTTTTAATAACTTAAGTTTAAAAAGCACCTATTATGGTAAACTGTCAAAATTGTCCCTAAACTTTAATTTTTTAAAGGCCTCTTTCTGAACTCGTTGGTATCTCCCCAAAAAAGTTGTCTGAAAAACTTGACTCTCTCTCCAGATTCTGCAGCAGAAGGTAACAAATATTTATGATCTTCACTTAAATTTCTTTTATGCATTTTAAATATTTTGCATTCATTTCTGTGTGGGTTAACAATGTATCCATTCCTCGATATCAATGTATCCATTTCAGATTCTGCAGTAGAATGTTTTTTTCTTGTGTGATCGAGAATATTTAAAAATGAATCGAGCTTATTTTATATTGGAACGAGCTCTTGTTTAGTTTGAAAAAAGCTCGATTATTTGAAAAAAATGCTCGACAAAAAATGCTCGACAAAAAATGCTCGATTCCTTAGGAAAAGTTCTCGATCCCTGGACAAAGGTTCTCGAACCGTTATAAAAGTTCTCGATAATTTGATAAATAATCTCGATCCTTTTAAAAAGTTCTCGATCCGTTAAAAACTTTCTCGATCCCTTAGAAAAAGTTCTCGGTCCCTTGATAAAAGTTCTCGATAATTTGAAAAATATCATCGATCCCTTAAAAAAGTTCTCGAACCGTTAGAAATGTTCTCGATCCCTTAGAAAAAGTTCTCGTTCTGTTGTTAAAAATCCTCGATCCCTTAGAAAAAGTTCTCGTTCCCTTGTTAAAAGTTCTCGATCCCATGATAAAAGTTCTCGATAATTTGACAAATATTCTCGATCCCTTAAAAAAGTTCTCGAACCGTTAAAAAAGTTCCCGTTTCGTTGTTAAAAGTTCTCGATCCCTTAGAAAAAGTTCTCGTTCCCTTGTTAAAAGTTCTCGATCCCTTAATAAAAGTTCTGGATAATTTGACAAATATTCTCGATCCCTTAAAAAAATTCTCGAACCGTTAGAAATGTTCTCGATCCCTTAGAAAAAGTTCCCTGTTGACTTGTTGAAAGTTGTCGATCCATTGATAAAAGTTCTCGGTCCTTTTAACAAATATTCTCGATCCCTTTAAAAAGTTCTCGAACCGTTTAAAATGTTATCGATCCCTTAGAAAAAGTTCTCGTTCCCTTGTTAAAAGTTCTCGATAATTTGATAAATATTCTCGATAAAAGTTCTCGAATCGAACCTTTTTAAAAGTTCTCAATCCTTTGTAAATTATTCTCGAACCCTTGAAAAAGTTCTCGATCCCTTATAAAAAGTACTCGATCCATTTGAAAATTTTGTAATTGTTAGTAATTATAAAAGTAATTTTTTTTATCTGTTAATAATTGATTGTGATGATGATTTTCACAGGACAATGGATCGGGTTAGATTAATAATATTTTACAACGGTCGATGAGAGCAATTACCTGATGGAAGTCAGAGGTTTCTTGGTTCCGATAACCAAGGAATGTATGTGTCCAGAAATATGACTTAGGAAGAGCTGGTGTCGATCGTACAAACTGTTGTGAAGTACGATGTGAACAAATACATTGCTGATCTACAATCTATATCAATTGTTCCCGGGACAACATGTCGCACATTTGTAAGAAATGACGATGATGTTTTGTTTATGCTAGGGGAAGATATGGTATTCCCTAAAGTATGTGTCAATTTAATTGAAAGAGCTGCAGGAGATGTCATCGGTGAAGAAATCCCTACTCGTGATAACACCCAACAATTTCGATCTTCAGGCAGAAGCAACCAGTTATTCACAGAAAGAAGTGGGATTGACGGTAGAAAAAACCTATGTGGTATCCCACCGGAAGTAGCCGACCATGGTGATATAGTTGGAGTTTAATTGGACGATGATTTCGGTTGTCAAATTGAATTGAACGATGGGCAGTACAACCACTAATACAATGAGATGTACAATGACATAAACAATGAGCGGAACAATGAACCTCATAACCTACCAATCCATGAGGTGGCTAATGAGGTAAATTTACATCCGGTACATAATGTACCGAACAATGAGGAAGATGAAGAACGGTTCGAAATGGAAAGACGTGCAAGACGTGTCCATAGATGTAGTTCCACTGCAGTAGATATAGCTGGGACATCTGAGGTCCGGCCTGATGTAACTCCAGCTGATTCTGAGAATGTCAGAATGTGGGTTATTCCAGGAGCAGAATCATACTCGTTTGGTATGGGTGGAAGCAGAAACTCGGTAGAAGATGAACCTACCAGCATGATATATAAAGGTAAATTTTTTCCTACTAAAAAGGATTTGAAGAGATTGGCTGGCCATTTTGCAATGTGGCACAACTTCGAGTGGAATGTGAAAAGGTGAAATAAGACAACATTACATCTGGTTTGTTTGATGGATAACTGTACATGGAAGTTAAGAGCGGTTAGGAGAGATGAAGCGACATACTTTCAAGTACAAAGTTTTATCAATGAACACACTTGTCCGTTGGAGGAGATTCACCGCCTCTATCGATAAGCTAGTGCAGTCATAATTGGAGAAGTGGTTGCACCTAGATTGCAGCAACAAGATGGTCGACTAATGCGTTTGAAGGACATAATCGCCGACATGAAAACAATGTATGGCATCCAAATAATGTACAGTAAGGCACATCAAGCCATTGATTATGCATTGTCACTCACCTATGGAACGCATGAGGAAAACTTCCAACTGCTGCCATCATTCGGTTACAGGTTGGAACAACAAAATCCCGAAATGATTACTGACTTACAGTGCGATGAAAATGGTAAATTCTTATACTTTTTCATGTCGTTGGGTGCCTCACTCAGAGGATTTCAGAGGTGTATGTGTCCAGTTATTGCCATTGATGGTACCCATTTAAAGGGTAGATTCGGGGGCACAATGTTTGTTGGAACTGCACAAGATGGGAATGAACAGGTTTATCCAATTACTTTTGGGTACGGTGACTCGAAAAACAACCTATCATGGGAGTGTTTTTTGGATTGCTTGAAAGGTGCCCTTGGCCATATAGATGATTTGGTTTTCATTTCTGATCGACATGCAAGCATTGAAGTAGGGATTTCTAAAGTGTTCCCTTATGCCACCCATACCATATGTTGCTGGCACTTTATGAAAATATTAAGAAGATATATCATAGAAAGGATGTTACCGCAATAATGGATAAAGGATCCCGAGCGTACACCGAGTTGCAATATAACCGGCACATGGAAGAGTCACGCAACTTGCACTCGAATGCATATGAATATGTAATTGATACCGGTTCACACAAGTGGTCCCGTGTTCACTTCCCCGACAGAAGGTATAGGGTCATGACAACAAATGCTGTAGAATGCATAAACTCATGCCTTAAATTTGCACGGCAACTACCTATGTTGACTTTGGCAGAGTTTATTAGGAATATGCTACAACGTTGGTTTCACGATCGTCATAGGGCTGCACAATCCATGCGTCATCAGTTGACCGACGCAGCACATCTTGTGATCCTCAAACGTGTTGAAAAGTGCAATTTTATGACCGTTAATCCAGTTGACTGGAACATATTTTTGGTAAAACGGGCTGGAAAATAGTGGACCGTTGACTTAGCCCGGAAGACCTGCACATGTAACAAATTTAAAATGGACCTTCTTCCATGTTCTCATGCTCTCGCTGCCGCAAGGTACATCATACAATTTTGTGTACGGTTAATATTACTTAAACATCATACAATTTTATCGTCGTTTTCAATGTTTTTAGAGGGACCGAACATGCATTTCATATCCCTCTGTACGGACTACTACAAGCGACAAACACTTATTGATGCGTACTCGGTTCCTGTTATGCCAGCTGGACATCCTTCCACTTGGATTGTGCCATCTGACATCGCTGAGAGAGTCATTTTGAATCCAAGCTCCAGGAGACAAGTAGGCTACCCGAGGGCTTCACGTCGTATCTCGTCTTCGGAGAGAACATCCACCCAGAATTGTAGACGATGTCGACAACCAGAGCATAATTCGTGGAGATGTTCTAACCCAGCTTTTGCTGATGAAGGTCCGAGCAGAGTCATTCCCGAGGAATACAGACGCAAGTGTAGTATCTGTCATACTATAGGTCACAACGGACAGACGTGCCCTACTAGAGACGGTGCGACCGTGGAATGAATTGAGGCGTTATCATGATGACATTGTTATAATTTGAACTCGTATGACTTGTTAAGTAACTGAAATGAAATTGTTTTTAAATATGATTTGTATATATACAAATGTAAATAATTTTATACAAAAGAATTTGTAAATATACAAAAGAATTAGTAACTATACAAAACTTTTGGTACATATACAAAAAAATTTGTAAATATACAAAGTAATTGGAACATACACAAAAGAATTGGTACGTATACACATGAATTACTATAAAAATCTAAACGGGCCTGGAGTTTACAAATATTTCAACCGTCATCTTCTCCCAAATGATCCCCATATTGTCTTCAGACCAATCAAAATCGTTTTTGTTCTCCAGTATGTACTCGATCAATCTCAACGTGTGGGGACCACAGTTACCCCGGCAGTTGGACATATTAACAAGCGTTAATAAAACATTAGGTTTATACTAATACAATCTTAAAGTGACTATTACGGAATGTCTTACGATTGCTTCTGCTGGGGGACATGTTTTCCCGACAAGACGCTGACATCAAAGGGCTTACTTGTCTTCTCAAATTTCAACAGTCCAGCCGCTCGTTTAGTATGAAACCTGGTATGATGCAACATCGAGGGCACAAAGTAGCGCAACGGGGATACCTGCTGCTTTCAGATATGAGCTTGGACCTCCTGTCTCCAGGGGCCGACTATGAACATTTTCCCACATGTGAGGTCCACAGTCACCAGCAGCCAATGTTGGCGCCCAATGTTGCACGGTATCAGGACCTGTAAACGTCAACAACAGGTATTAGGATGTACAAAGACATTTATATATACAATCGCAAACCATGTCAAGTAACACTTACCATGTCAACCTCGTGCCACAGAAGGCATCCAATCGGGGCACCCCCAATGACCGTTGTAAGGTCGTCATCCTTCCACCAAGACCTCAAAACACTCCACCGGCTCAGGGTGATCTGTCCGCGAGAATCGCGAGGCATCATTTTCCTGTACTGGTTCTCCAGAAATGACTGCAGAAACAAAAACACAAATATATTAATTGTTGACTTGCGTTTTTAGCTGAATGTAAGTCAACAGGAATTGGATTTCAGCTGTGTTTGCAAAGAGAAAGAGAATGAGAAATAATCTGACACAAGAATTTTACGAGGTAAAACTCCGATGACCGGAGAAACTTCCACGGGTGGTTGAACGATCAACCTAGCTAAAATCCCACATGAATTCGGAATGTTACAAGCTCTCGATCTCTCTTTCTTCTCTCTGTATTTTTCTGATTTCTGTGTAAGCTTTAAGTCTATATCTCTCTTTTTTGGACAAGATTATGGGTCTATTTATATGTTTATAGAACCCTAATCTGCTTTGTACAAATAATAAAAGATCTTTGTATTTAATTATGATTCGGTTTCTTGTTCGAAGTAGATTGTCTTCTTTCCTATTTCGGAGACTTGTATTGAGATCGAATGTGACTTCAGTAACGTAGTACAATTAGGACTTATTTCCTTATAAGAGCGTAGTCTTTTTAAGGAAATAGAGGTGTTCTCGGATAAGGAACCCTTTATGCTTGACATTCTCTTTTTTCTTTAGAGTCCTTTGATAAGGATCCTTACGTGACTCAACTTGTGAACTACTCGCTAGGCTTCTTACTCGGTTTTCATGTTTATCCCGAGTAGGATATGATATGTGCTGGTCCCGAGTAACGTCTCCTGATCCCGAGTAGAAAATGCATTCTGCTTGCCCCGAGTATGTTTAATTGATGCAGGTCTTGTTTTAATACTTGTTTACTCGGGCCTCTTCTCTTTGATGATGCATTGTAGGACGTTTCCTGAGTGCCTATTTGGATGTCCACCTGACAATTTTATTCTCTCTGTCAATGACGTGTACGTCTGGTAAAATTCACATACGATAATACACTCTTAAAATATTTTTGTTGAACAAGGTTTCTTCGGGCAAAAGTATTTTAATTAATTATCAACATCTTTTCATTATCCGAGTAAATATCTTGTCATAATGACATGTTTTAATGGTGACCCTGCAAATTCGATTCGTCCCCTCACATGAGATCTTTAATGTCGGCAACGTTTTGAAGTTCTGACGGCTGATGCTAGTTCTTGTTTTGACACGTGTACTTTACCTCTTCATTTTTCGAGGTTATTTATGAGAAACGACCTATGCGTCTTCCCATGCACCGCCTACGTCATCAAATCTCATCATCGTTATTTCCCGTCTTGAAAACCTAGGGTTTCGTGCCATTTCCTCTTTAAATTCTTAATCTTAGGTTGTGCTGGTTCATTTGGAAAAATTTACAACAAAAAGAATTTTTCTCTAACCCATATTTTTTACAGATAGTCGTGACTCTCTGTTGAAGATCTTATATCGATTCTTTATTCAAGGTTAGTTTCTAATGGAGCCATCTTCCGGTCATCGTCTTTTTAATGTCGCTCTCGACACATTAAAACTTGGGGAGTTTCAGTTAGTTTCTTGTATTATACGATTACTGGGGAGATCCCTGTGGATGAACCTCCGTTTCTAGAAGTTGATGTTTCTGGACTTCACCCTGGCGTCACTTTTAGCCCTGTATCGAGTTCTTCGATTCTGATATTTCTGACCACAGGGTACTTCTTAGAAGGATGGGAAAACATTAAAGTAGGAATGCAGTCCGTAAACACAACTAGGGTGATATTCTGATCAAGAGCAGACTGTCAACGAGAACGAAGTTGAAGAGGCGTTCAGGGCGTCTCGTCTTTCTTTATCTGTTAACCGCCCGAGTGGGTATGACACTGAACCGAATGTGGTCGGGGCTGATGAGATAGGAAAGTATCGTTCCCGATTCGATCTGCCCAACTCGGTCACTCTTATTCCAGCGGGTGATAGAGCTGTGTGGAACCCTTCCCCGGGTATGGTGGCAATCTACGAATCCATGCTCTGTTGCGGCGTCACTCTTCCCCTTCAGCATTTTATTGCTTGGTTTCTGGCTGAAGCAGGGATCGCTCCTGCTCAGCTGGCCCCGAATAGCTATAAAATTCTGATGTGCATGTGGAACATGTACAACCGGATGAATTCGTCGTCGCCTTCCCCTAGTGAAATTAGGCACTTCTTCACGCTGAGACAATCTGGTAAGACGGGAACTTACTTTCTTATTTCTAATCTGCCAGGTGGCTGGGTCCCCGAGGGGACAAAGGTGAGTCGGGAGGCTGACATCTCTGATGACCCTAAAAAGAGGGGTTTTATATGGGGATTTCTTACATCCGATAAGTTCTGGAAGAACAGTTGATTTTTTATCGGAGGGAGTCACGGGCTCGAAGTTACTGTTTTGGCTGAGGGTACTCGAACGGTGTTAAAAGTCCTCCGTTTCTTTTGTTCCTCCGAGATTTGGAATAAGAAGAAAATCGAGTATAGTGATATGGAGCTGACCAGACTTGCTCGGATGGGAGTTCGCACTCTGGAGAAAAGAAGCAAGACTTATCTCTTCGTTGAGCTGAAGATGATTGAGTTCGGCTTATTCAAAAAGATTTTGGGCCAACGCAGGCAATGTAAGCGATTTTTGCAACCTTTTCCTTTCATTGTTATAAATATATTTTTTTTGTTTTTGCATTCTGATGCGGTTCCTTTTTTCTTCTAAGTGTTTAATACGGACGTCGTCTGCGATCTTCATGCTCGCCAAGTGAAGTCTATTATTCAGGCGAGTCGGAAAGAAGCTTCACGTCAAGGTGATGAAGGCATCGCCCCACCTGAGTCCGACAAGGAGGCTGATGCGGTTGAAGATCAAATTTCCGAAGATGTTCCTGAGGATGTTTTTCAACCGACAATTGGGGAAACTAGCGGTCCAAGTGGCCCGACCGATTCCCAGTTGCCTGGCGACAGGCAAAGGCAAAGTGAAAGTCTCGGTAAGAAGCCTGCCGAGCAGACTGACGCCAGTGATCGAGGTAATTCCTCTGTGGGACAGATACCTATAGGTCCCAGATTTTTTGAAGCCTTTCGGAATGATATTCCGAAGGATCCTGCAGCTAATCTCAGTTTCCATCGTTCTCGGGGTGAGAAACGGAAGGCAATCAGTTCTCCAACTCATCCTCTCAAGGTTCCTCGGGTGGTCACTTTCATCGACTCCAGTGATGAAGATATTATGGCTGAGGCTTACCCGAGTGCTGATGTTGGAGTATCGACGGATGTGGAGGCTTCGAAGCCGAACAAGGGTTCCCTTCCTCTCGAGGTTGAAAATCTAGGGGCTGAACCCTCGGGGGTTCCTTCACATCCTTCTCCCCAGGATATGTTGCAAGAGATTTCATCTGGTCGAGCTTTCATCGGGGAAGACCGTTAGAGCAGTTTTCGGGATGGCTCCCTGACCGAACGTCTTCAAAATGTTTTTAATGGCACATCTTATGTAAACTACCCCCAACTTCTTTAATTTGTTGCTTGTTTGCTAGATTTCTAATTGTATTCTTTTACAGATGGGGGCCAAATTCGCTGAGCTAATTTAAACTTAGCAACATCATGCTGATCGAATAAGGCGTTTGAAGGCTCATCTAAAGGAAAGTGAGGATAGCCGAGCTCGGGTCGAAGCGGCTTATCAACAGGAGGTTGGTTCTGCACAGATTTTTACCGACAACTGTCTAGCAAAGCAGATAGAGGCCTAGGAAAGGGCTTCTTCGGCAGAAGAGAAAGCAATATCACTTCATAACTTATTGTCTTCTGCCCAGGAATCAATGCTCAAGGTTGAGCAGGAAACGGGTCAGTCTAAGTCGGCATATGAGCGAAAAATTGAATATCTATTGCGCCAAGCGTTGACAGTCGAATTCTTATCCCGAGAGGCCAAGCTGGAATTTGAAGTACAAGGGGTAGATCATTTCAAGAGATCCTCTGCCTAAGATGCTCTTCTTTTTTGGGAGTTTCAACGAGGGCTGATTTCAGCTGGTGAATTCTTTAAAGTCAAGCATCGGGTAACTGAGAAGGCCCAAACAAATTGGGAGCTGTCAATGAAACATCATGTGGATCGGTCCTTGGAGTCTCTTTAAACTCAAATGAAGGAATGAAGAGCTTACTGCCGTAGCCGAGGCAATGAGCCCTATCTTATGCATTTAGAGATTCCATCCGACCACTCCCTCTCAACCTTCTATGCCAGTCAAGAGTCCGTCGTGAAGGGTGTGGAACCTGATGTCGGGCCTATCCTAGGAGAGGATTACAGCCAATAGATGGATGACTCAGTCGATACAATTTCTTGGCCTTCTAACGAAAGTCTGCTCCTCGAATACAAAATGGTGCCAGACCCGAGTATTGGCAAGGGCTCGAAATCCTCGCAACCTTAATTTTTGTAGAATTGTAGAAATTCTTAGAAACCTTTGATTCTTTATTGTAAGTAATTTGTAACCCTTCTCTAAAATCAATACGCATTCCAAGTTTTTCTAAATGATTTTGATTTGCTCAACTTCTTGATTGTTGCCGAGTACTTTATTAAACTGGCATATTTGATGTTCGGGTAACTTAACCGAGTATCTTATTAAACCGGTAGTTACCCAAATAGCTTTAATTGCCAAGTTTCTTATTAAACTGACTCTTCGATGTTCGGGTAACTTAAACGAGTATCTTATTAAATCGGTAGTTACCCAAATAGCTTTAATTGCCAAGTTTCTTATTAAACTGACTCTTCGATGTTCGGGTAACTTAACCGAGTATTTTATTAAACCGGTAGCTACCCAAATAACTTTAATTGTCAAGTATCTTATTAAACTGGTTCTTCGATGTTCGGGTAACTTAACCGAGTATCTTATTAAACCGGTAGTTACCCAAATAACTTTAATTGCCAAGTATCTTATTAAACAGACTCTTTATTATTAACCGAGTCATCTTGAAACAGGCAAGTTTATACTTGTTTCATACTCGGTTGCTACCCGAACATTACGTCAAGGCTCACCATGATCATATGTTTGAGTCCTTACACATTACCAAGGACGTCTCCCCAGTTTTTATATACAAAGTTTTGCCAAATCGTTAAGCTTTTTGAATTGCTTAACACAATTACGTATTTCATCGGAATTTTTCCCGATAACGTCCTGAGCTGGTGCATCGGGTTTGCCTTTTTGCGAAGGTCGTTTTGACCTTGCTCGGCTGACATGCTTCTTCAAGCTTCTCCGCCTATTCAGGATTTAATGGTCTCGAGTATTCTATTTGCATGTTCTTATTATCATGTTGTCTTCCATATGCTCTTATTATCATATGTTTTCTTTTGGAAATCTCGAGTTCGATGCTTTTGTTTCAGAAATCCCGAGTTCGATGCTTTTGTTTCGAAAATCCTGAGTGATTTTTTATTCATAACTGTAAAATCAATAAAATTATAAATTCCAGCTAATATTTATCCTAACTAGAAAAAGAACAAAAAACATTTTAAGGATAGAAAATTTTCAGATATTGGCCATTGCATGGTCGGGGTAAAACCCCTCCATTAGGTCGTGCAATCCAATATGCCCCATGACCAGCTATTCCTTCGATTTTGTACGGGCCTTCCCATTTGTCAGCCAGGAAACCTGTAGCTTTATTTTTTGTGTTCAATGACTTCTTTCTGAGTACCAGATCTCCTAGCTGAAATTTTCTGACCCGAACGTGAGAGTTGTAGTGGCGAGCTACCCTTTGCTGATATGCCATATTTCGTATTCGGGATTTCTCTCTTTTCTCTTCTAGCTCATCTAGACTTTGTAATAGCATATCAATATTCTGCTCTTCATCATATACCCTGACCCAGGGTGATGTATATGACGTTTCTATAGAAATAGCAGCTTTTGTTCCAAACGCTAAAGTGAATGGAGTTTCTCCTGTTAAAGTTCTTAATGTTGTCTGATACGCCCATAACACTTCGGGAAGTTTTTCAACCCAGCTTCCTTTCTTGGCATCTAGCTTTGCTTTGATTGTGTGCTTCCACCTGCCCATTTTTCTGATAGTGGGCAGGTGTGGCATAATAATTGGCAATCTGATACTCTTTGCACAGCTGTCTGAATTTCAAGTTATCGAACTAGGTGTCGTTGTCTGTGATTATAGTGTTTGGGACACCAAACCTATAAAGTATATTCTTGATGCTTTTGTTCACTGCTTCCACCTGCCCATTTGTCTGAGGGTGGGCAGGTGTGGCATAATAATTGGCAATCTGGTACTCTTTGCACAGCTGTCTGAATTTCAAGTTATCGAACTGGGTGCCGTTGTCTATGATTATAGTGTTTGGGACTCCAAACCTATAAAGTATATTCTTTTTCACAAAATTTGTGGTGTTTGCTTCTGTGATATGCACTAATGCTTCAGTTTCTACCCACTTCATGAAATAGTCAACGGCTACTATTGCATACTTCGCTCCACCCCCTGTCCCGGCTGACATTGGGCCGATTAGATCCGAGCCCCACATGGAAAATGGCCATAGGGACGTGAGGTTTCTGAGCTACTCAAAGGGTTGTCGGATGTCATTAGCAATCTTTTGACAAGTATTGTAACTTTCTGAACACTGTTGTGCATCTGAGAATAGAGTAGGCCAATAATAGCCTTGCCTGAGTACCTTATATGCCAAACTGTTACCTCCAGTGTGGTTTCTGCAAACTCCTCCATGGATTTCCTGTAATATCCGATATGCATCCTCCTCTGATACACATCTTTGGAGTGTTTGAGAATACCCCCTTCTGTATAGTTCTCCTCCAACCAATATGTACCTGGCTGATCTATACCTGATGCGTTTTGCTTGTAAGGGATCTTCCGGGAGTACGTCTTCTTCTACGAATCTTTTTAGCTGAGTCATCCAACCGTCTGGCGGTATTTGGATTTCTAAAATTTCCAAGTTTCTTGGTTCAGTCGTGCTTGGTTTAAGGAGATGTGAAACCGGAATAGTCTTTGGCCTGATTGTGGTTGTTGCTGACGCTAGCTTGGATAATGCGTCTGCCTTTTCATTCTCCTCCCTAGGGATCTGGGTAATCTTAAATTCTTTAAATTTCTGGAGAAGCTGTTTCGTAATGTCATGGTAGATTATCATGCCTTCATCATTTGCTTGGTACTCGTCCAGAACTTGGTTGACAATTACCTGTGAATCACTAAATATCTCAACCTCATCTGCCCCGAGAGCTATGCAGACTTTGAGTCTGGCTTGATTGTTGGTTGCTTTAAAGTCAAACGTCATGGAACACTCGACATCGTCTCCTTCTGGAGTGCATACTACAATCCTTGCCCAGCTGCCTTGAGTGTTTGAAGAGCCATCAACATACAATTTCCATATGAAGCTTTTACCCAACATCTTTTTTGCTTCTAGGTTCGGTTCTGTGAATTATGCTATGAAATCTGCCACTGTTTTCCCTTTGAGAGATGTCCTAGGGACGCAGTGGATATCGAATTCACTTAGCTCGATTGCCCATTTGGTTAATCTCCCTGAAATCTCAGGCTTCTGTTAAATTTGCTTCAATG
Source organism: Dipteronia dyeriana (assembly GCA_032871835.1). Classification (NCBI taxonomy): domain Eukaryota; kingdom Viridiplantae; phylum Streptophyta; class Magnoliopsida; order Sapindales; family Sapindaceae; genus Dipteronia; species Dipteronia dyeriana. Next base: position 97,866,600 of record CM065299.1, on the reverse strand, counting down.
GGCAATCTGTGAGAACTTGGATTGTATGAGCCTGAAAGTATGGCCTTAGCTTTCTTGCTACTAAAACTAGTGCCAGAGCAATCTTTTATGCCTATGAATATCTGGTCTCGACCGGTAGAAGTGCCTCGCTGGTGTAGTACACCGGCTTTTGTACTCCATCTTCTGTTTTGACTATAACTGAGCTTACTGTCAGTTCTGTAATTGACAAGTACACTTTGAGTGTCTCCCCCATCTGAGATTTTGAAAGGATGGGAGCCTGTCCTAAGTACTCTTTAATTTTTAAGAATGCATGTTCGCATTCTTCTTTCCATTCAAGTCCTTTCCCTTTTCTAATTACTTTGAAAAAGGGTGCACATCTGTCTGTGGCTTTTGAGATGAATCTTTCAAAGGAAGCCAGACATCCTGTTAGGCGCTGTACTTATTTGAGTGTCCTCGGTGAAGTCATTATCTGCAGGGCCTGGATCTTCTCGGGGTTGACTTTGATTCCTCTTTGATAGACTTGAAATCCCAGGAATCTTTCTGAAGGAACCCCGAATAAACACTTGTTCTGATTCAACTTCATTTGGTATCTTCTCAAGATATCAAATGTTTCCCGCAGATTTGAAGTATGCTTGTCTGCTGTGATGCTCTTGGTCAGTATGTCATCAATGTATACTTCCATATTCCTTCCTATTTGCCGTGAAAATATTTTGTTGACCAACCATTGATAAGTTGCTCCTGTATTTTTCAATCCAAAGGGCATCACAGTATAGCAGTACAAACCTTAATCAGTTGTGAATGCTGTTTTTTCTTCGTCAGCTTTGTTCATCCTGATCTAGTTATACCCCGAGTAAGCATCCATGAAACTGAGTAACTCATGGCCCGATATAGCGTCCACCAACTGATCTATCCTCGGAAGTGGAAAACTATCTTTCGGGTAGGCCTTGTTCAGATCCTTGAAATCTACGCACATCCTCCACTGTCCATTCTTCTTTTGGATGAGGACTACATTAGCCACCCATTAAGGGTAATTGACTTCTCTAATAGATCCCACAATGAGTAGCTTCTCTACTTCCTGTTTGATCGCCTGAATTCTTTCAAGATTGAATGATCTTCTCTTTTGTATCATCGGTTTTGCATTCGGGTCTACTGTGAGATGGTGGGATATTATTCGGGCATCTATCCCGACCATGTCTTCATGACTCCAAGCGAACACATCCCTGTATGCGTTAAGTAGATCAATAAGGCTTTGTTTGACTCTTTTTTCCAGGTTGGCCTCGATCTTGACCTTTTCGTTTGGTTAATCTTCATTTAGAGCGATTTCTTCAATCGGTTCAGTTTTGAATTCATTCGGCTCTTCTCTTGGATCGAATTCGAATGATATGGGCTTTTCGTTCTGACTCAGCTGTATTATAGTGCAAACCTGTTCATTCTTGTCCTTGTATACTGACAGGTTAGCTCTTCGGGCCATCTCTTGAGATCCTTTGACTACCCCGACCCCATGTTCGGTCGGGAATTTTATCATTAAGGCATAAATGGCTGTTATGGCCTTAGTTTTATTTAGGAATGGTCGTCCCAATAGTGCATTATATGGTCAATTCTCCAAGTCTACCATCACGAAGTTGAGCAGTACAGTTCTCTAACAATGTGCTACTCGAATCTTCACAGGTAGCTTTACCGTCCAGAGTGACCTGACCTCAACTCCCCCGAATCCTCTGAGTGAGGTATGGAAGGGTTGTAAGTCCTTTCGGTCTAACCTGAGTTGATCGTAGACGGCTACACTGAGGATATATGCCAAGCTTCCATTATTTATCAGGATTATCCTGACTTCCCGGTGACCAATCCGGGCACTTATGACCAATGCATCATTTGGCCGTACATCGACGTCATGTGAGTCTGCTTCTGTGATTGTTATTGGGTCCCATCCTTCCTTTACCCTCTTCGAGTCTGGCTCGACCGAGTTTACATCAAAGTTGTTTCTTGCTTCTACTGCTTCTCTGATCTTCTGAGTTCGTTCTCGGTTACTTCTTCCAGTGGATGGTCCTCCAAAGATCGTGTGTATTACTTGATTGGCCTCTGGACTGGCCCTTTGATTTTGACCAGAGCCGTGATCGGTCCTGATCTCTTTCTTTGCTTCTGATATTTCACCCCTTCTCAAAATCACATCCTGTAGATGTCCTTCCCGAATGAGGGTTTCTATGTAATCTCTGAGCTGGTAACACTTAGAGGTCTCATGACCGGTTTCCTTATGGAACCTGCAGTATTTGGTTGTGTATCACCGAGCAAACTGAGATTGCCGGTGTGGCTCTTGTATCATATTCTTTGTTTCCAGAATGACCAGGATTTCCTCCTGTTTTTTCCGAAGAGGGGTTTTATTGGTGTATATACCTCGGTACTTCTCGGTGGTCTATTTGGCATTACGCCCATTACCCCCGTCCTTGCTTTTTTCTTTGCCATTTTCCTTTTGTTTTCCCTTCTGGTCCTGGCCCTTACACTCGACATCCTTCTGTTTGGGTTTTCCTCCATGCATATAGCATCCTCCAGTGGCCAATTCTTCTTCCTCGGCCAGTGCGTATCCTCCCGCCATATCCATCATGTCTGTATATCTAGTCAGCCGGGCTCTCCTTAAATCAAAAGATAGCCGACCATTCTGCAAGTTGTTGATGAATGCAGCAATTATTGCATCATCGTTTGCGCTGCCAATTTCTGACACTGCTTGGTTGAATCTTCCCAAGAATTTCTTCAGTGAATCATCCTTCCCTTGCTTTATTTGAGAAATGTGAGCTACTGACTTTTTCCTGTGAACATTACTCAGAAATTTCCTTGAAAAGCTCCTGATCAGTTCATTGAAATTTATGATACTTGCTGGGGGTAATCTCCCGAACCATCTTGAACCCATATCTCCTAGAGTTTGTGGAAAGTTGAGACATAATAAGGGATCACTATCGGCATACTGAGCCATGGCACTTTTATAGCGTCTCACGTGCTCTTTTGGATCTGTATCTTTCTTAAATTGCTCTACATGTGACATCCTGAACCTTTCTGGGAATGAGGTCTGCAGGATTTCCTTGGTGAATGGACTGTCAGAATCGTCATCAGATAAATCATTATACCCGTAACGTATGACCAGTGCATCCATTTAACGTCTATTGTTCTCAACTTCTTGAGTTAGGCTCTGGATTATAACATCTCTGTCTCCCATCGGGCTACCTCGACGGTTGAACCGTTGGGTGACTGTCATTCTTTCTAGCTCTTCACTTTGATACCGGGTTTCTCATGTGACTCCGTGATGGCGCTTACGATGGTGTCGATCACTATCTTCTGATGACGATCGATCTCTGTGCCGGTCATATTTGCGGTGTCTAGCACGTACTGTCTGATCCTGATTTTGCTTCTGGTGTGATCGTTCCTCTTCAGGTGTTTCACGTCCAGACTGATTGATTTGGGTTGAGTTCCTTTCGGCTTTTGGTGTATTTATTTCTAGCCCTACTACAATCGAACGAAGCCTTGCCGGTGGAAGGTTAGGAGTTTGTGCCTCTGTAGCCAGTAAATCAACTCCTTCCTTTGTTGCGTCTGCCACAAATTGCTGCAACGCCTCTTGGAAGCGTAGTGTCAGGTCTCTGCTGGTCGGAGGAACTTGATGGATCCCTGCCAGGAGTGTGGGTTGGATCTCTGTGTTTGAAGCAGGATCCCGCGAGGTATTGCCAACATGGAAGTTATCCGGAGATCTTTGGCCATTCTCGGAATTCCTTCTGTTTCCTACCATGGCCGTTAATTTAAGTCGGAGGTTCGGACCCCCCTCAATCTAGAGCCAATTGTTGACGTGCGTTTTTGGCTGAATGTAAAGTCAACAGGAATTGGATTTCAGTTGTGTTTGCAAAGAGAAAGAGAATGAGAAATAATCGGACACGAGTATTGTACGTGGTAAAACTCCGATGACCGGAGAAACGTCCACGGGTGGTTGAACGATCAACCTAGCCAAAATCCACTATGAATTTGGAATGTTACAAGCTCTCGATCTCTTTTTCTTCTCTCTGTATTTTTCTATGATTTATGTGTAAGCTCTATTGTCTATATCTTTCTTTTTGGACGAGATTATGGGTCTATTTATATGTTTATAGAACCCTAATCTGCTTTGTACAAGTAATAAAAGATCTTTGCATTTAATTATGATTCGGTTTCTTGTTCGAAGTAGATTTTCTTCTTTCCTGTTTCGGAGACTTGTATTGAGATCGAATGTGACTTCAGTAACGTAGTCCAATTAGGACTTATTTCCTTATAAGAGCGTAGTCTTTTTGAGGAAATAAAGGTGTTCTCGGATAAGGAACCCTTTATGCTTGACATTCTCTTTCTTCTTTAGAGTCCTTTGATAAGGATCATTGCGTGACTCAACTTGTGAACTATTCGCTAGGCTTCTTACTCGGTTGTCATGTTTATCCCGAGTAGGATATGATATGTGCTGGTCCCGAGTGACGTCTCCTAATCCCGAGTAGAAAATGCATTATGCTGGCCCCAAGTATGTTTAATTGATGCAGGTCTTGTTTTAATACTTGTTTACTCGGGCCTCTTCTCTTTGATGATGCTTTGTAGGACGTTTCCTGAGTGCCTATTTGGACGTCCACCTGGCAATTTTATCCTCCCTGTCAATGACGTGTACGTCTGGTAAAATTCACATATGACATTAATGTCTTCCATACACACATAAAACCATGTGTAATCATTATTAATTTTAGTACTTACAAAAAATTGCGATTCCAATATGTTAACCATCTGACTATACACATTCGGGAAAGCCCGTTGACGCTTCCAAAGAATATAGGGGTACGAGTCAATATGCTGGGAATATAAACACGTTAAGATATGTTAGGATGCTTACATATCTAAAACAAATACTGAAATCAGGATTTACGGTCCCACGTACTTCATCATCAACATCCATCAAGTTGGTCTGCAACCGATGGAACCATGCAGCATCAACAGGCTCCAGCAAATCAACATCAAGTCTACATTAATGTTCCATCAGCTACACATTTATATAATGCATTATAAGAAAAGCGGCCACCTAAATAACAATGAATTTTACTTACAGTTCCCCGTTTACGTTTTTCTTGAAGGCTCGGTACTCCTTCAACTAGTTACCGTCCACCAGTCCCTAGGGATTAAATACATGGTCAGGTCCCTCTACTATTACCCTCGCCCTCTTAGGTCGTCACGGATCTGTGTACAGAATAACCAACTACCAATCGCGCTTCAGTACACGCCTCTGCTATCGAACTCCTCCCGACGGAGTGTGCTGAGATGAGGATGAGAGAGGGGGAGCCTGCTGCTCGAGGGGAGGTGGAGAGGGAGCTTGCTGCTCTGTCTGAGGTGGAGGTGGAGGTGGAGGGGAAGCCTACTGCTCTGTCGGAGGTGGAGGGGGAGGGGGAGGGGGAGGGGGAGGGTGAGGGGGAGCCTGTTGCTTTGACGTCGGTGGAGAGGGAGCTTGCTGCTCGCTAGGAGGTGGGGGGGGGGGGGGGGGAGCCTGCTGCTCGCTAGGAGGTGGCGAGGGATTTTACGAATTGGTCTGAGTGAGAGGGGGAGCCTGCGAATTGCTCTGAGCAGGAGGGGGAGCCTTCGAATGGCTCTGAGCGGGAGAGGGGCCTACTGCTCGCTTTGATGAGGAGGGGGATGGGGATGGGGAGACTGAGCCCCACTATCCAGAACTGCCCCTCCGATATTTGGATCCTCTGTATGGGTCCTGAAGCCCTGAAGGCCCCCAATCAATGCAAACAACTCCCTATGTTGTTGTCGTCGATCCTTCTCGCTCTTCCGGATCAAATCTAGCAACTCCGGGTGCTGTTGTTATCGATCCTCCTCACTCTTTCGGAGGGCTTCACGCAACTCGTTCAAGTTATGTTCTAAACGGACCTGAAATCATGCAACTTTGTTAATACGAAAACAATCAACAACTCTTGTTAATAAAAAGAAAACTACCATCTCAACTTACCTCTCCATCAAGTCGTTTGCCTGCACGGGAATCCCTTGTAGCGAAACCAGTTCTTGGAGTGGTAAACCGAACCTTTTTGCGCCTCACCCATCGAGGAGACAGCTCAAATTCGCCAGTGTCCATACCTCTGAAATCTGGACCTGTAGGGTCTGTAGCCTCCGTCTCAATACACCTCCCACCCTTACCCTCATTCTCGAGTCGAACTGCACTTGTAGTCGGCTCAGGGACAGTAAGAAGGTGAACCCTGTCGTCCTGCACATACGGGCTCCCCCCCTCACTTAAGCCTGCAAAATACGGGGCCACCGCCTCAGCTGCTGTGGGCACGATTTCCGTCCTCGCCGACATCTGAAAGCGAAGTTAGATTAATGTCATTGTTACTTATCGTAAGTAATATAACGATTAACAAAAAAATAAATTACCCTAGCACTAAAAATCTTCTCCAGCTTCTTCCTTTTAGGTTGTTTGGTCAACTCCCACTTCAACAACCGATGGGAAAGGTATGTAACCCTTCGAGTCCTAAAAACGATGCCCAGTTGGGGGATCACCTCGAAAGCAAATATCTGCATCAAAGATATGTACAGTTATAATCCAAAACAATTTTGGATTACAAATTAAATGTACATGTTGAAAATCAAATTTCTTACCAAAAGGGGGTGTGATAGACCGTAGATGTTGTACCCCTCCACGGAATGTCCAACATCGCCCTGTGGCTACTGCTATCTCTCCTCACGACGTCGCGGTAAGGCATACTTGAATGAAAATATAGAATGCCTATAGACGTGGGCACCCTACGAGAACGCATCGAAGGCATTGAGGTCCTCTACCAACCGAAATTGCCAAACTAGAATCTTCAATCTCTCGTCCACCCCCATCAGTATCCAGTTCAACATGTAAATGAGGTACAACTTCATAGCATCGTACGCCTGTTGAAACTCTCCCTGGGTAAGAACAACCCTTAAGTCATCCAACGATACCTCATCATTTCCAGGAAAGTACAGTTGATGTATGCCATTCTCAACTGCAACATACATACTCGTGTCCGGTACGACTCCAAAACGTAATCCGGTGATGAGGCTAAATTCCACCTTCGAAAACCTCACCACATGGTTCCCTAACAAGAATCGCATCTCATCTGTCAGCCCGTCATGGTCCAACTCCTGCAACAGCAGCTGATGAATAACACCACCCGAAAACTTCAGCTCTCAGTACATCGACATGAAATGCCTGAAACATGAGGCCATGAACTGACGCCGATCCTCAACAACAAACTCTTCAGGGACCCGATTAAGTGCATCGTCTATACGGACGAGGGCTTCAAAATAGTTGTGTCGGGTCAATTTTCCCTTGAACCAGTCTTCCTCTGCAGTTTTAAGCAATTCCTTTAACCTGCTCGTCATCTGCAATGTCACATAAACAGTACATCAGTAAACTGCAAAAAAAAAAATATATATATATTCTCGATCGTTTGAAACAAATTCTCGATACTTTTAAAATATTCTCGATTCTTTGAAAAAGTTCTCGATTTGTTTAAAAAGTTCTCGATCCTTTGCAAATAGTCTCGATCCTTTGAAAATAGTCTCGATCCTTTGAAAAACCTCTCGGTCCTTTGAAAAATCTTCTCGATCATTTGAAAACGTTCTCGACTCTTTGAAAAATATTCTCTATCGTTTGAAAATATTCTCGAACCTTTGAAAAGTAATCTCTATCCTTTGAAAAACCCCTCGACTCTTTGAAAAATCTTCTCGATCATTTTACAAAATCTGGACCCTTTGAAAAACATTCTCGATCCTTTGAAAACATTCTCGATCCTTTGAAAATAGTCTCGATACTTTGACAAACCTCTCGATTATTTGAAAAATCTTCTCAATTCGATGACAAATCTTCTCGATTCGATCGTTTTAAAAAATCTCGATCCTTTGGAAAACATTCTCGATCGTTATAAAAATATTCTCGATCTTTTTCAAAAATTCTCGATCCTTTTAAAATAGTCTCTATCCTTTGAAAAACATCTCGATTCTTTAAAAAATATTCTCGATCATTTAACAAAAGCTCGATCACTTTGAAAAACATTCTCGATCGTTAGGAAAATATTCTCGATCATTCCAAACAATTTCTCGATCCTTTAAAAATGTTCTCGATGCTTTGAAAATGTTCTCGACCCTTTTAGAAATAACCTCGATCGTATGATAAAATTCCTCAAATCTTTCTAAAAAATTTCCTTGATCTCGCTTGAAATATTCTCGATTTATTTTTATTTTAAAAAAAAAATCCTCGATACCAGAATATTGAACCTCATTTCAAACCCAAACCCAAACCCAAACCAAAACCACAACCACTGTCAACCCTAATATACAATTTCAATAAACAGAACAAGTCTAAAATGCAATGATAAGTTATGAACAACAAATCGATAATGTCGTATGTAAATTTTACCAAGCATACACGTCATTGACAGGATGGAAAAAATAGTCAGGTGGACGCTCAAATGTGCATTCGGGAAATATCCTATAAGGCATCATTAAAGAGAAGAAAGCCCGAGTAAGCATATATTGAATAAAACCTACTTGGGATCAGTTAACATCACCCGGGACTGGTTAAAACAACGCTTCCACTCGGGCTCAAACGGTGCTACTCGGGACCATCAGGTATTACTCTCACTCGGGAATAAATACGACTCGAGTAAGATCTTGGTGCTTATTTCATACGGATTAAGTCATTAAATACGCGACGATATCCATCAGGAAGGAATCCCAAATAAAATAGAGCATTAAACTAGAAGAGTCCCCAATCAGGAAATAACTTGATTTCTTTGCAAAGGCTACATTCTTATAAGGAAACAAGTCCAAATTGAACTGCACTACTAGAATCTCGCTCAATTTCCATAAGGGACTCCGAAACAGGAAAGAAGACAAATCGACCTCAAGAAAGTAACCGAATCACAATTAAATAAAAAAGATCCTGTATTACTTGTACAAGGCAGATTAAGGTTCTATAAACATATGAATAGACCCATAATCTAGTCCAGAAAAAGGACATGCAATATAGCATGCAGCAGATATAGTAAACACAGAGAGAAAAAGGAGAGATCGAGAGTTTGTAAACATCTTATTCTCTTAGTGGATTTTGGCTTGGTTGATCCTTCAACCACCCGTGGATGTTTCTCCGGCCATCGGAGTTTTACCACGTAAAACTTGTCTTTGTTACTCTCTCTGCATCTCTTTCTCTTTGATTCAATAGCCGAAATCCAATTCTTGTTGGCCTTTCTAGCATAATCCAAAAATCGATGTCAACCGATAAATAAAACAAACTGAACTTACCTCTGTCATCGTTGCGAAATGTACTGTATTACCGTTCCGGTCAATAAGCTGTTGATTTCCTCACCGTCGATTTCGTTGTCGTCGGTTTCTTTCTCACTGTTGCTTTTCTCAGACTCACAAAACGATAAATTTTCTCTCTTTTTCAATTTTGTTGGGGTATTCTCGTCTCTTTACGTTAAATGGTGCCTTTTAAACTTACATTACTAAACTGATGATATTTGCACAACACCTCTCTCAAATAGTGCCATTTATTTTTTGAGCCCAATTGATATTTCAAATTTTGATAGTTTTCAATTAATCTACCAGACGCGTTTTTTCCTTTTTCATTTTCCAAACACAACTTTCAGTATATACTACCATACGCGTTTTCAGAATTCAAAACTGAAACAAAAATACTGTTTTCATTTTTATTTTTATTTTTAAAAAACAACAACTGAAAAACGCTTACGGAACGGACCTAAAAATTCAATTAATTTTCAAAATCCAAAAACCCCAACTCAGTCTACACCCAAACTTTTTATCTCCACACCATCCTAAATCAAAAGAACCTGAAACATGAAATTGAAAAAAAATAAAATTCAATTCCACGGTTTCAAACTCAAGGAATGGTGCCCCAAAACTTCAAACTGAAAATAGAACGACCTTCCAAACATTTTCCATCCAATCATCCTCAAGTGCCGCTTTCGTTAGTCCATGAACAAATCAAAACCCAAATCACCATTTTCACCTATTTTCCAAAATCTAAAACTTAAGTCAATTTACAAAATCAAAAAACCCAACTCAAACTGAAACATCCAAAACCCATTTCAAATTAAAACAAAAAAAAAATACAATCCCACGTACAAATCAATAGAACACATTAAACCAAAAAAATAATTCCACAAAGTAAGGTGCTCTTTGGAACTACTTTTAAAAATGGTTTTATGTTTTGAAAAATAAAAAAACTTCTTGAACTTTTTTTTGTTTACAAGTTTTACAAAAATGTTTTTTTTTTTAAATAAAAAAAAACTTGTTGAAATGTATAACTAAAAAGTTAAAAATAACTTTTTATTGTTTTCTAACATTTTCAAAAACATATTTTGAAAACAAATCACAACTTTTCTCTTCAAACAACTACTTTACCAATTTTAAAAACAACCAAACACTTTTATATCATTTTCCGTTTTAGAAAACTACTTTTAAAAAACTATATCAAACACATTATGGTCCGTCCTGTAAGCGTTTTTTAGTTGTTGTTTTTCGAAAATAAAAATAAAAATGAAAATGAAAATGAAAACAGTATTTTTGGTTTCAGTTTCGAATTCTGAAAACGCGTCTGGTAGCATATACTGAAAGCTGTATTTTAAAAATGAAAACGGAAAAAACTCGTCTGGTAGGTTAACCAAAACTATCAAAAATTGAAATATCAATTTTGGCATTTTGTTTAAAATTATTATAACTATAAACAAATTGATTAACCAATTAACCAATTAACCAATATAATTTTTATATTGTAATTTTTATATTAAACAAAAGTAACACATCCAAAATTAATTCAAAAAAACATATCAAAAAATGAATTAATCAAAACTAAACTCTTAAATTATAAATAAATAATTACAATATATATATATATATATATTATAATAAAAATATAACTGTATATATTATATTAATATATATATATATATACATATTATAATAATAATATATATAATATTATAGATATTATTTTATATATTAAATATTATTATATAAATATATAATATATATATAATATTATATAAATATATATATATATAATATTATATAAATATATATATATATATATTAATATATATCAAGATATATTATAATATTATCTATATTATTACATATAATCCTTTCATATCTCCTACTCCTCACCTGGGGTCCGCCCAGAGTGAGTTCAGTGGAGCCAGGAAATGTTCTGCACTTCCCAGGGCTCGAACTCGGCACTTCGACCGGACGCCAAGGCTCTGATACCATTAGGGGTTAGAGCTCAACTACCATCTCACAGAAAGGACCAAAACCCGGGGTTTCCCCACTGGCGGCCATCCTTCAGCCTTAACAGGGTACTTTTCCGGTCAGATACTGACAGAGATGGATGGAGATCAACAGGCCGAACTAGTCAGTACGGGGCTTTGTTAAACCTGAGTTCATCCTAGCCAGCAACATTCTGGTTCCGGATGTGTCCAGGGTGTCCAGCCGATATACCAAACTAGTATACATGATCTGTTCTGATATGCAGGATCCTCATAAGAGGCAAGCATAGAGCATACTGGGACCTTGGAGAACCATGGTTTCAGACACAGGGCCAGTCGAAGGTTGGGAGAGAGAAACTGTTTAGAAAGCCATCAGAATAGAAAACATAATCCTCTTTTATTTCTTATCGTTATGATTTTACAAAGAGGTAGACCTTCCCTTTATATAGAGAAAGGCAAGAGAGTTCTACACGGCTGATCAACCTTTGATACAAGAGATAAGGATCAGACTAAAATATCTTACAAGGATAAGAGCGGCCGAGAGAAGACAGGCTGGCCGATCAAATAAAACAGCTGGAAAGAAAAAGCAAAGCTGGTCGACAAAGCTGGCCGACAAAACAAAGCAGGAAAAATGACAGCTGGAAAGTGATGCAGCAGGCGGCAGAGCTATGGGCTGCTGAGATTGCACGTGGAGTGATATTCATCATCTGAATTGTGGGCTCCACAAATTGAACAGGGCCATGTGTCGGCTGGGTCCTGGGAATCTTGGAGGAAAGAATCCGGGAAAGGGTGAAGGCTCCTTGTGGGGTCTCTCGGGACGTCAGGGAGAATAAAGATGACATCTGTGTAGTCATTGTTGACGTCACAAAGGAAATTGAGCAGAGAAATCTGGATGTTGGTACGGTACAGGCCTTCATAGTCGTAGGAGGTGTCCCATTCGTAACAGATGTTGGAAGTCCACAGGAGCCGGGTATGTGGGCTGTAATTGTAGGGCCTGTTGAAGATCCAGATACAGCATACCTTGGCTGCTTGTTCAGGGTCCATCTTCCAGAGGTGATACTGGCCCATGAGTTTAGTGAGTTCGGACTGCCATGTATGCAGGGGCTTGAACCATTGGAGGAAGGTTAGGAGGTTGGTCGAGCTAGGGCTTTGGACAAATCCATATAGAGATTGAAGGGGGAAAACCATGGCATGGTGATGGAGGACAGACAAACACCATAAGAACCATAACATCTGGTCTGTATAGTAGTAAAAAGGGGGGGATATGAAAGGGTCAAGAAAAGGTTTCTTAAGGTTGGTTACTTGGTGGTGACAACCCTGGATGTTGACCTGCGATAGGTAAATGGGAAGGTAAGTACTGGCAAAAGCTAAGATCTGTTGGGGGGAAGGGACCTGGCCAGAAGGGAATGTAGCTGTGAATTCTGGGGGAAAACCAGGAGGCGGGGCCTTAGATGAGGATGCTTGAGGGGACATCATGTAGATTAGGGGAATTGGGCCTGTACGAGAGAGGAGGTTGACGGGCTGTGGTCGTGAAAGCATGTCTGGGATGATGTTGTGATGACCTTTTATATGTCTGACTGAATAGTCATACCTGGCAAACCAATCTTTAAGTCTAAGGAGCTGGGGGTTTGGCGGGAGCTTGTTGCGAAATTCTAGGACTTTGGGGAAGGAAGAGTTGTCCATTTCGACTGTAAACCTAGTGGTCCTAAGGTGGAAGTCAAACTTTGAAATTCCATTTTTTACAGCTAGGATCTCCTTATAGATGGTATGGTAATGTTTCTGGGATTCCTTGAATTGTCCACTGGCATGGCCACAGTAGTGACGACTGTTTTGGGTCTCTTCAATGAGGATAGCGCCCCAGAAATGGTCGCTAGCATCTGTTTGCAGGATGAGGTGGCCAGATGAGGGAATGCGCAGGGGAGGAGGACTTTGTGCAGCCTTTTTGAGGTGGGAGATTGCCTCAGTGTGGAGGGTATTCCACTGGGGGGGATCCTTCTTGAGGAGTTTGGCTAGGCAGGTGGTGAAACGGCCGGCTTGCGGGATGAAATCCCTGACATAGTTGATAATTCCCAGGAATTGCTGGAGCTGCTTTAACGTGAGGTTGCAATCTGGAAAGTCAAGGAGTTGACTTGCAAGGTGAGGTCCGGGGGCATAGGCACCATTCTTGATCTTCATACCAAGAAACTCGACTTCTGAGACACCTATCGAGCTCTTTTTGTCGGATAGCATAATTCCATATTCTTGAAGATTTTGGTGGAACTTTGCTAGGAGCTGATTATGTGACTGTTTGTCTACAGAGAACAGCAGGATGTCATCGATGTACAGCAAGGCTGAGTTGAGCAGTGGTTGGAAAATCCTGGTAATGGCCTTTTGGAACAGGGAAGGCGCTGTTTTGAGCCCAAAAGGAAGTACGGTCCACTGGTAATGGGCATTAGGAAGGCAGAAAGCTGTCTTGGGCCTGTCCTGTGGTTGTATTCCAATCTGTCAGAAGGCTCCTTTTAAATCAAACTTGGAGAAAACTGTTGCGCCTGGTATTTGGGAGAACAAGGCATTAGCTCTGGGAACAGGGAACTTGTCATCTTGAAGGAAAAGATTGAGGGGCTTGTAATCAATGACAAGCCTTTTCTTTCCTCTGGCCTTTTCTGATCTTTTTTCTACATAGAAGGCTTGGCAGGCCCATGGGGAAGAAGTGGGCTCTAGGAGGCCCTGGCTGAGGAGTGATTCACATTCCTCTGTGGCCATGGACAGGTCAGAAGGGGACATTCCCGTGTGTGTTGCCCTTGTAGGGTTGGTGTCTTCATTGAGCTTGAAAGGGAGCTTTATGAAGAAGTCTGGGTTTTTCCATAGTGGGTGTGGGTGTTTGAAATCTGTGTGGCTGTCGGCACAGAAGAGTTAGAGTTTTTCCTGTATTTCTTTGAAGTCTGGGTTCATGACTGATAGGGGGGAAATCTTTAGGATGTCAATGAAAGGTTTGAACTCTTTTTTAAAACGGATACCCTGAGGTAAGATCCTGATGGATCTTGCTTGGCTGTATATATCCCATCCGATGAGGATATCCTTGTTAGGGAGGGGTGTTCCGATAATGTAGGTCCAAAGAGTGAAGGACGGGAAGAACTGCAACCCAATTTTATGTTTGGAGATTAAATGGGTGCTGAAAAGTTGACCGTCTGCAGCAAGGAATTGTTTGCTCTCTTGTTTCCAGGCGTCTGGAGGGAGGACATTGGGGTTCATCATAGAGGAGTGGGCTCCTATGTCAAAATAGGCAATTACAGGAATTGGTTTAGAGTATTTTGTGGGTAAAATCTGGATTTTGGCCTGTGGTCCTGCATTCTCCTTGTTGGTGGCTTGGTAGGCCTCTGATGGGTAGTCTTGATCAGGAAGGCTTGAGTTATCTGAGTCATCTGAAGAGCTGGTGACATCTGAATCTAACATCATAAAAGAAGTCAGTTTGTTGACATCTTCTTGTTCTGAAAAATAGGACTCAATGTCTGTGTCTGAGGGAATTTCTTCCGCAACTTGTCTTAGCTGTCTGATGAGTTTGGCCGATTTTGCTCTCTTGTTTGGGCATTGTTTTGCAAAGTGTCCTTCCTGTCCGCAAGCAAAGCATTTGTTTGACTTGTTCCAGGACCTCCTCGGCTTCTTTCTGTAATACTTGTATTTCCTGGAGTTTGAAAACCTCTTAGGGTTTTGGGCTTTGTGCGTTTTCTTCCTGTAGGGTGTGTTTGCCCTGCAGTTGCAATGTTCATCGGAGTTGCACTTTAGGTGGTAATTTGGAGGGAATTTACAGTGTCTGCTGTATCTTTTTCCTTCCTTTATCATCTTTGAGAAGACCCGTTGAGTGGCACAAAGTTTTTCTAGGGCAGTGTGGGTGAACATGTGAATTTCTCCCAAGGTGATCTCTCTAAGGCTTTTTCCTGAGAACTCGATCAATCTCTGGAGTTCTCCTTGGAGTTCTGATGGGAGTGAGTTCAGGTACACCTGTCTCAGAGTCTCGTCATTGACACCACCGAGGGCGTGGTATCTGAAGGACATTCGCCTATAGTGAAAATCAATGTCTTCTTTGTCTAGGGAGCACACTGTCATTTCAAAGAACTCTTGTCTGGTCTGTTTATAGAACTGGGAAACATCTCCGAGAAATTCTCTAAAGATTATTCCTGTTGCTATGGAAACCGACCCGCATCTGACTAATTGCAGTTGTCTGTATTCTTCGAGAGCTTGATACCAGTCTCTGAGAGATCCGGTGAATCTGGAGACAAATTCCCGTAAGATGGTTTCAACGTTGTCACCTCCTTTTATAATTTAGAGGTCAAGCCAGGCGCTCATTTCAGACATTCTTTTTCTCCATTGTCTGGGGGCGACCTCGTCAAAGTTAAACCATGGACCATTAGTAGGTTTCGGGGAGGGGGTGGGTGCTGGTGCAGTATCCCCTTGGTCTCTTTGGTTAGGTGGCTCATTGGTTACTGGAGGAGGTACTTCAGTGGTTTGTGATTCTGATGATGTACTCATGGCCTGGGTGGATGGTTGAGGGTCTGCTCTTGTAGCCAGGAAAACTTGTGTCAGATCATCGAGGTCTGAACAGTTTGAGGAGTCTGGTGTTTGGTCAGAGTGGTAGGTTTCCCAAGAAGAGGTGGATGAAGGTTCTGAGGTTTCTGTCTCGGTGGAGAGGGTGTCTGGGGAATAATGTTGGCGGGAAGATGTGTAAAAGGCTTGTTTTCGGTGATCCGAAGGGGGGTAATGAGAAGAATGAGTCTTCTTTTTCTGGGAGGTTTTCTTTTCTTTGCTAGTTGATGGTTTTTCTGTAGGTAAAGGTGGGTATTTTCGGAAAAGGTCTCCGGTTGATTTGAAAAACTGGGAGTGATCAGGAGGTCATAATGGAGGTGGTGGTGTTTGTGTTGGGAAAACTAGAGACGGGGAGTAAGGGTGAGGGCTAGGGATGTAGGGTGAGCTGACAAAATGGTCTCTTGTTATCTGGTCTAGTTGGTCTTTTAGCCGTCTGATCTCTCTTTCTTTGTTATCGAAATCAGGGCCAAAATATCCTTGGCTGATATACTGATGTAAGTCAGTATCTAGCCTGGCTACCCTTGATTGTAGGTCTGTGTACATGTTTCGTAATGTGGAGTCTAGATGCTGTAGCTGGTTGTCTTGCTGGGAGACCTGGTGTGAGACCTTGTCTATTTTTTGGTCGATGGAGTGGAGCACCCTGTTTTGGACCTATGCATTGCGGGTGTGCCAGTTGAGGACTTGCTCAGCCTGGGAAGGCTGCTTGTGAGACCCATCAGATAGAACTTCTGATGACTGGATAAAGGGTCTAGAGTACAAGTTCCTGTCAGGATTTGATGATGAATCTAAAGGAGGGAAGTCTTTGTCATAGCTGGAGGCCATAAAACATGGGATCGGGGCCGGGGTAATTCGTTGCTCCCGGAGTAAGCCTTCTTCTTTAAGGATTTGGAGTGCCCTCTCATATATGGGAAGGGGCTCATTTCTTATTGGTTTGAGATCGATCCAAGAACTGTGAGGGTCTTTGGGTTTCCTGTAAGAGGTAATGGATTTACAGGACCTCTTTTCTTGCTTGTGGCAAGACCTGCATTCACAGTCGGCGTCACACATGTCTGGGTCAACGTCCCAGATGAAGTGCCCGTTAACTTTGTCTGTGTAGACTGGGGTCCCATCAGCCTCAAAGTGATGGATGGGGATTTCTTGTTCAGTTGTGACGGGTCGGATTGTCAGGATTTGAAAGACAGGAGGAGCACTGGCGGGTGTTTCTGTCGTTGGAGTGCTTGTTTCTGAAACGCCAATCTGCTCATATGTGGTTTGGATCGAACCATCTGCCAACTTTGTGAACTTTGTTTCGGCTGCCACAACTGGTGTGGTATTTTGAAACGTTTTCTCATAGTTGGTGATCCAGTTCAGGGGCATGATCTCAGTGAGCTTCTCTCTAGGCAATTGTTTGGGGATCTGGATAATAGTTGGAACCTCATCTTCTCTTTCTGCTTTGATGAAGATGGTGTCTCCAGAATGTCCAGGGATAGGAAGGTCGAGAGCATGATCTTGGAGTCTGTATGCAATTTGATGATGGAGGGTTGCCATATAGGAATTTGGCATCATTGGGGCTCCTATAATCTGCAGTTGGACTTTGAGACAGTTGTGTACTTATTATGTAAATATTATATTATATAATATATATTATAATATACAAAAAAAATATTATATTATATTATATTATATAATTTAGTTCTAGTTGGAAATAAATTATTCTGGAATATATATATATAAGGGGCACTTTGATCATTTGAAAATCTTGTCCCGTCTTGTCCTAACCATATTAAATGCATAACAATACAATTAATATGTTAAAAAAATAATTTTTTTTATATAAAAAAGTGAAAAACAAAAACAAGTATTTTGTGTTTTTCGAAATTTTCACTTTTAACACAACTTTTATTTTTCATTTTTTTTTTGTTTTTCGAAAATAAAATGAAAAACGGTTAACGAACGCGTTTTCAAAATCGTTTTTAAAAAATAAAAACGAAAACAGACTGAAAAACAGTTGCATGACGGGGTCTTATATTTTTAAAAACATCATTTAAAAAAAAAAATCCATTTTAAAAAATAGTTTTCAAAAACATCATTTTAAAAACGATATCAAACGCGTCCTAAGATTTTAAAATCTTATCTCTCCGTGTATAACGAGAGATGGGGAGAAGTGAGGTACAATGGAGAGAGAAGTGAGAGATAATAAATTTGTTTGTTTGATTTGGAAGGAAAGAGAGATGTGGGGAGGGAGAGGTTGAAATAGGGTTAGTTTTTTTTCTATGAATTTATATATTCATTCATCAATTGACATCTCAGTTACCACTTGTATTGTGATTGAAAAGTTGCGATGTCTAGCATTACTCATATTGTTAGTTTTTGGTATGTATTATCAAGTAAACCCAGTATTAACCAAATGATACTCAACTGATGTAGAACTTCCTGTAGACGTGAGAAAACATTTGAAAGTTGAAGTTGGTGTTTGAGGGAGGTTTGTAGACCGAAGAAGAACTGAAGAAACGGATTCTGAAAGAAGCCACGACGTGGATTGTGCGGATAAGGTTCATGGACCGCAACACATGGATCGGTCGATTTTAGAAGATCAGTGCGGCGTACCGCAGCATGGGCAAGAGGTGTAGACGGCGGTTTACTGAGCGATCATTTCCAGAAGTATTCCACGGTGTAGAAAGCGGGGTGCACACCGCGACCCAGACCACGAAAACAGTGTATTTTTCTAATATCGGGAATGGTGCACGGAAAATGAAAGGTTCTCTTTATGGAAGTTCTTGTGGTTGAAAGAAAATGAATACTCTTTACATGGAATAAGAAGACTTGTGTATAAAAGGAAATAGTCTTTTGTGGAAAAAAAAATCTTGTATGTTTAAGAGTAAGATTTTCTTTTATCTTAAACTTTTTGTACCTCTCATATAAATAGACCTAATATATATATATATACATATATATATATATATATATATATATATATATTAATAATAATAGAGTTCAATATTCAAGACAATCCCAAATTTGATCCCAACATCAAAGAGTTTTCTTCAAACTTATTAAAATTGTTATAAACATTAGACATGATAAGATGGATACTTTGTTCATTTGTTCCTCTTATGTTGTCTTGTCTCAATTATATCAAACACATAACGATTCTATCTCATACATTTCAAACCTAATACGAAATAATTGTCCTATCTGTGATTCCCGTCTCTTACTGTCCCCTTACCAAACACAATTTTCAATTTTTATAACAATATATTTTTTAAAAAAAGGTAGGCTACGGGGTACCCACCCCCTGCGACCTCTTCCAGTGTTCGTCATCTTTGCAAGCCTGTACTGTTGCTGGAGGCAGATGAATCACAACTAATTGAGACCCAGTTTGATATTGTTTCCCCAGTTACTTTTGAAACCAAAAGTGATTCCGGACCAATGATATGTTGTTTAGTAAAATTATGGAAAAGTGTTTTTAGCCATTTTTAGTTTCTCCCAACTGAGTTTTTGAGAAACTACAAATACATACTTTTAAAAATCAGCTTTTGCTTTTGGAAACGCGTTGGTGTTTTTTAGTGATTTTTTTACCCAACTTTCCTATTTTATCCTTAGCATTTCATGACATTTAACAAAATTAAATCAGCTCATCAGAACGTTCAAGCATTCATCTGATTCAAGTTTCAATGTCTTCTGTCCCTCGAAAATTGAAAAATCAAAATAATGAGAGGTAGAGAAACAGAGGCGATTGCGTATCTAATGGAAAGATAGGACTGAATCTTGTGGTCAATCCAAGATTGAAAGCCTAATAGAGAGGAATCATCGTCTCCGATCGAGCGTAGGGAGGTTTTGAGTAAAGAGTAAAAGTGGTGGAGGCCAAGTTTGATGGGATCGTTAGAGCTGAGAAGGTGGGAGAGATGGAAAGAAGACGAGGGTTTGTCATCGAAGAGAGATTGTTAGAGACTCGACAAGTGATCTTCCATTATAGAGAGAGAGAGAGAGCTGGAATCAATTAATTACCAAAATGAATGGGATTGAACTGGGGTTTTATTTGTTTATGAAATGAGAAGAGCAATTGTGTTAGGTCGGTCAAGAGAATAAAAGAGGAATCAATTGGAAAACTGATTATTATTATTATTATTTTAAATAATAATTAATTGATAATCTTAATGTTTTTCCCAAATGAATTATTAATGTGTTATAGTCACACTAAAATAAAATAAATTATCTATTTATTTTATAACATGTTTACGGTCACACAAAAATATTAGTTGATATTTATTTTATAACATATTTATGTTCACATAAAAATATTAATTATTATTTATTTTCTAACATGTTTAATGTCACCAAAATATTTATTGATATTTTCTAACAAGTTTATGGTAACACAAAAATAAAAATAAAAATATTTTCAAAACATCTTCAATATTCATTTGTGTCATTTTTAGTAATTTTGTATACACTTTTTACTTCCAGTTTACCAAACATAATGAAAGTGCTTTTGGTTCGCACAACACTTTTAAAAATCAGTTTACCAAACACTCAGTTGTTTCTCTCCATAGCAAATCCAAAATCAGTTCCCCCACAGCAGATCCAAAAGCAATTCCTCCTACAGCAGATCTAATAACAATTCCTCTCACAGCACATCAATGCCAAACTGAACCCTAGTTTACAGTGTACTTGCATAGAATCTAAAGGAGATTACACGTGGTCAAAAAGTATGGACCTTGGCTTTAATAGTGTTTTGGTAAACTTAGAAGTGTTGTCTTGGAAAACCTACAGGCACAGGGAAACCGTTGTGCCAACAGTAAAAATTCCTACCTAACAAGCTAACAATAGCAATCGATTGTGTTGTTTCTAAGTTTTGGAAAAATTCCAACGTATGGGCCACATATGTAAATATTAAAGGTGTTGTGTTATCTTTTTGTTAAGTCTAAATTAAAGTAGTCTAATTAAGATTAAAGTTGTAAGGCTTAAGGGTATAATTGACATAGAATTAAGGTGTAGATACCAGAGTGCTATTTCTAATTTGATGAGGGACCAAATTAGAAATATCAAAACATATAATAATATGTTTACTATATATAGGGTTATGGTCCCTAGATTACACAATCACTTTTGACTTTTCTAGATCCCCATCACCAGATAAGAGAGAACACTTTTATGTGTCATGGATTCTGGTAATTTGGAAGATCTCAGCTCGTTCACCAATCTCCGACAAAGGATTCAGGTACGTTTCCACTTTATCATATCTCACTTTACTCTTGAATTGACATGGGTTAGTATTATGTATTTAGAATTTGATTAAGTATGTTATAGAAATATGTTTAGGTTAAACTTTCAGATTAATTATGTGCCTATACATGTTGATTTTGTCTTTATCAAATTCTTACACTAAGTTCTATCTACCACCACCACACCCAAACCTAGACCAGAACCGTCATCATCACCACAAGACCCAGACCCAGACCCAGATCTAGCCACCCCCTGTCGCCGAACCGAAACCCAGTCATCTTGGCCAAGAGATAAATCTAGTCACCGAATTAAAAAAAAAGATTAGGGAGAGAGATGAGAAGATATTTGGGTTTGGGGAGAGCGAAGAGGAGAGATGACGATGGATGATTTGTGAGATTGAAAATGAATAGATAAATAAACGAGGATGAGAGTATGCTCTATTTTTCTCTTGTTGTGTATGACTGATTCTTTATCCAATAAAAAAAATGAATGGATGTGGATGAGAGAGTGGTGGTGACCGGTGAATGGTGACGATGGTAGAGATGAGGATGAGAGAGTGACATTTATTTATTATGATTTTTAATTACTTTATATATATATATATATATATATATAGAGAGAGAGAGAGAGAGAGAGAGAGAGAGAGAGAGAGAGATTTTTTCCAATAAAGACTTTTACAATGTACACTTAAAACACCTTTGATGAAATTGCATGGAATATATTGAAGATTGAATTTATTTTTTGTATGGATGGTGAAAATATTGAAATACATTTATGGGAATTTTTTTTTATAAAATTCGGTGCAATAACTAATGTTTTTCAATTTTTTTAAAGATAAAACATTTAAAATAAGGAAATATAAAAACTTGATTAAACGGAACTTCTAAATGACTTAAATTTTTAAAAATATATATTTTATTGAAATACATTAACAAAATAAATTACACTATTTAAAAAAAATACACTATCAATTTAAATTTAATTATCAATAATAGTGTAATATATATGATCATTAAAAATGTATTGGTAAGAATGTTAAATTATAGATTCAGATATTAAATTTTTTAAAAATAAATAACTTAATTTTTTTATTCATACGAAAAAATAAACCTAGTTACTAATCCTTTAGATTTCATATACAAAAACCAAACGTCACTTACTCACTTTAGTGTACTTGCGTAGTTGCATAGAATCTAAAGGAGGTTACACGTGGTCAAAAAGTCAGGACCTTGGCTTTAACGGTGTTTTGTTAAAACTACAAGTGCTGTCTTGGAAAACCTACAGGCGCAGGGAAACCGTTGTGCCAACAGTATAAATTCCTACCTAACAGGCTAACAATTGCATTTGATTGTGTTGTCTTCTAGGTTCTATCTACCATCATCGGCTTAACCTGTAAGTGTCTGTTTTGTTTGAATTGAGTATCATCTCTCTTTTCGTTTACTTAGTTTTGATATTATTTGATTGTTTAATTATTATTTTTTTGATATGTATAGTTTCCATGGCTAACCATGGGATTTCTGCCTCCAAAATTCTATTTTATTTTTCTCTTTGTTGTGCTTCCGATTTGTAATTTGTTCTGTTTCTAATATCATAACACATCTTTTTATTTGTATATATATTTTCCATGACTAAGCATGAATTATGGGTGATTCTTCTGTGGCCGTTTCGTGGATTAATGAGGAGGGTATTGTAAATTATGATCATATTAGTTCTATCCTTGACATCAGAGATATCCAGAGTGTTCTGGGCAATGTTTCCATAAGTTAGTATCCTTGGGTTGCTGTTCTCGTTGTGGTTCGGTTGTGCCCCCTGTTTTGCTTTGTGTTTTTGCCGTTGTTGTAGCTCTCTCTGTTTTTGCTTGTTTTTCTTCTTCGTTTTCTTTTTGGTTGTGTGCTTGGTTGGGTTGGACCTGTCTTTGCTCCCCCGCTTGGGTCTGTGTTGTTTGTTTTTGGTTCTTTCTTTGGCCGTTTCTTGTTTTGGCTGATGTGTTGCGCTTGTTGTTTGTGGCCTTTTGGTCCTGATTAAATTGCTTCTTCTTCAAAAAAAAATAAAAAGCCTTATAATTTGGTTAACCATGAAATTTCAGGCTAAATTTATTTATTGTTTCTCTTTGAGCTTAATATTTATTATCTTTTCAAAAAGAACAAAAAATAATTACTTTTCTGTACATGTTGTCAATACTGTATGTTGTTTTTTAATGTCTATTCACATTATATAACTACCCAGTTTAAGATTACCATTGATTATGCAATCCGAATGTTACAGGTTTGAATATTATATATGGAAGAGACTATTACCGATTCTATGGATCGAATATCAGAGTTACCCACTTTTATCATCCATCACATAATGTCGTATCTTTCAGAAAAAGAGGCCGCTCGAACTAGTATCTTATCAAAGAATTGGCATTGTGTACGTGCATCGTTCCCAATCTTAGATTTTCATGAATCCTATGCATACTTTGTGGGAAAAAATCGGGCTAATAGATATCTTGCAGAATATCACTCCCGTCTTGGTAACAAATTCCTAAGGCCTTTAATTAAGTTTGTAAAATTTGTTGATGCTTCTCTACTTCGGTTTTGCAACCTTGGATTTTCTCTACAAAGATTTAGCCTATTGACGAGTCTTCTTGATGTTGAACAATCATCTTCTCTTCTTGATAAATGGATAGGATTAGTCATAAAGAATGGAGTTAAAGAGTTAGATTTCGATGTTCCGCCAGGTCGAGATGAGTGGATGTACAATCTGCCTCAGATAGTCTTTCTTGCTAAATCATTGACCATTTTGAAACTAGGTGGATGCAAGTTGGAGCACCCCTCTGAAACCATAAGGTTTCATTCTCTCGAAAGTTTAACTTTGACAGACGTACACATAAATGAAGACATGCTCCAAAAGCTTACTATTGGATGCCCATTGCTTCAACATTTAGTTTTATCCAATTGTCGGGGTTTTACACGTATTGATATCTATAAAGCGTACAAACTTAAGATCATTGAAATTCAAGAATATTCACATGCCACTATTCAAAGCGTCAAAATCGATCTTCCAAGTCTAAAAGTGTTTCGACTTGGACTAAGACCATCAAAGTCATGTACTATTGACTTGGTTGGGTGTCCCAATTTGAATGATTTAACCTTATCTGCTGTCAATTTGATGGACCAAGAATTCCATTGTCTTATTTCAAATTTTCCCTTTCTAGAGAATCTGTGCTTGGGTTATTGTCTTTTGCTCAACAAGGTTTCAATATCAAACTATCAACTTAAGATCTTGAGAGTTTCGAGCTGTCGCAATTTGAAGGCAATTGATGTTGATTCACCAAATTTGGTTTTATTTCATTACATAAATGATTCAATTCCCACAATTTCAATGAATGCTCAATGTCAATGGAAAGTTTGCTTGGAGATGATAAATGCCGATGCCGACACTCTTTGGTTTCTTAAACTAAAGGAATTTCTCGGGTTTGCAAATCAAATTAAAGATCTGGAGTTGTATGTCGATTGGGACGAGGTATGTCTATATATTCCATACTACACTTGTTCTTGGCATTGCAATTTTCTTTGATTACAATATCTTTCATCATTCTTAATTGATTATTGTTTATAGTTATAAGTATCTATTGGTTTTTTCCTTCAAGGATTCGTTGGGATTAAATGAATTCAGAAATAGTTTGACTTCACTCCCATGTGAAGTTGGAAACTTGAGTCTGCGTTTGACAGGAGGATCATTTTCAAATCGTTTGGCTTGGCTAGATGGCCTTTTCAGGCTTTATTATTCAAGGAATTTTGTCGTGACAGTGATGAATGAAGCCGACATCAAATTCATCGAGGTTATATTCATATTTAGAATATACGATTTTAATTTTTTTGTGTGCAAGTGCTATACAATTAGAATTTTGGATGAGGGTGGTTAGCTCACGCAAGTTAATGATGGCTCTTTAAGTTAATATTTGTGCTTTCAATTTTCTGATTCCATTTTTTTTTTCTTGAATTACAGTTGCTACATGAGCAAGTGAGGAATAAAGATAATACTAGATGTTGCGATTCTCATTCTATCAAGTGTTGGCGTCATTATTTAAAAGATTTCAAAATTGTGAGCTTGCTAACTCTCAAGGGTTACACGAATCCATCTATAAATATATATGATTTGATGGCCGAGTTACCTTTAACTATTAAGCTTCAGCTAGATTGGTGTTTTTCAAAATCTCTAGATAAGGTGTAAGTGTTTTCTTTTTCCTTAAACTTTGGGTTTGTTCGAGTTTGTTTCCCTAAGCCGTGTTGTGTTTCGTGATCAAGTTCTCGAGCCATAATATCCATATGGAAGAATGTGTATTGAATCTTTTTAATTATTTATTTGTTTGAATTAATTTTTATTACAAGAATACTAATAGAGATGTGAATAGGTGTGTTTAGATCCTTTTTTTTTTAAATAATAATAATCCATTTTCAAGTATTTTTTCGATATGGAATTATACTTTTCAAGGTCCAAAAAAACACTAATGTCATATTTGTTAATCATGAATTCTATTTATTAATCATGAATTCTATCTCGAGAAAGAGATCTGGTTTATGAATTTTAGTTTTTACTACTATTTCTGTGGAATTAAGTTCTCCATATCTTGGAATTAAGTTCTTGAAAAAACAAGGAATTTGATTTTCCCTACTAACACTAGGAATCAAATTCCATTTCCTGATTGAAAGAAACAAAATTAATCCATGTATTTTTAATAAAATATCCCCATTTTAATAAAAAATGAATTGGGGAAAATGTTAAATGCCATAAAAAAATTCAGGAAATAAAAATCCCATCAACCGGAAATTTCATACTTGGACAAAACCAAAAAAAAAAAAAGTATGTATCAGCACTAACTCCAGAAATAAATTTCTCAATCTTTTACCCTGTGTGTGGTGATTTGGAAAAGAGATGGAGAGAGTTTCATACCAGACACTACCAATTGCAATGCCTCCACCATTCCTCAGTCAGATAGTTCGTCTTTTGTTTATCTTTCCTTCCTTTATTCTAAAAAAATTCTTCTTTTTGTGTAAATTTGAAATTGATGGGATGAAATTTTGGCAGGTTTTTTTGTGTAAATTCTTCTTCTTTTTTGATGGAATTTTTAAATTACTGGCTTTCAGGCTTTGTAGCCTTTTTTGCTAATAATATATGTAAAGGAAAATAAACTACTTCGTGAAAAACATCATTTCAATTTTTATTGGTTCAGACCCGGGACAATTTCACCTGCATTTTGCATGGTTTTAGTGCTTATGATTGCATTACAAGAAGATTTGGTTTTATTCTTTTTAGGAATCAAACAGCAAAGTAAAGTAAGAATGTTATTATTATTATTATTATTATTATTATAGCTCATTTGGCGAGCAGCTAGATATGATATGGTTATTTTTATGAAATTTGATTGAATGCGATAAGATTGGACTAAAATTTGTATTATGATGTGTTTGATATTGTATGAGACTGAATCATATATCTTGTTTGGTATGTTATGAGAATTGAGAATAAAAATAATAATTTTATAATTATTTAATATTGTGTTAAATTAATTAATATAAAATTAAATTTAAGGGATTTGACTAAAAAAATCCATTTATACATGCATATAATAAATGTACTCTCATGGTTAGGTTCGCTTCTTTTCTTTGTAATATAAAAAAATTATTAAAGCTGAGGAGAAACATGTCTTACAAGAATGTCTCAGGAGGATCTTACACTTGGAGTGACTCTATACAACCCCTAATCTACCGTGGCTAGTCAAACAATCAACTAATACATTATAATATCTTACGGTGGCTATTGAATTAGTTTATTCATTAAAAGAAAAGAGCAGTCAAGAAGAAGTATTTTCAAAATTTTATGTTTTGCAGTATTTTGGGTTTTATGTAAATTAAATTATATCAATATTTTGATCAAATCGTTGTAGATTGATTATTTCATTGGAGCTTTTTGTTTTAATAGCTCCAATCAATGAAAGATCAATTATACTGATTAGCAATTATGCCTTGTGCTAATGCAATCTACTTGAATGGAAACAACTTGACAGGAGTGCTTAAATTCCCTCAATTGTTTTATCAACAGTGGTTCTACTTTTGAATTGTTTCCTATATATTCATATCTAGTTCTACATATTAACCTGCATGTTTAGATTTAGAAGTCACTTTTTCTCCTTTCCTGTTTTTTATCTCTCTACTTATCACTTAACACAAAGCTAGTAGCTGTTGTCTGCAATGCAATACTAATCTCAGGCTTATTATATCTATCAAAGTATCAAAAAACTGGATGAGGAATGCGTATACCACCAGCTTTTGTCATCTTGTACTACATTAAATAGCGTTATTGTCACTTACATTGTATATATTTATTTGTTTTAATAAAATAAGTCTGATTGTAGGATGTTTGCTCTCAAATTCTTAGAGTACTTATGGGTCGGGAAACCGTTTGACTTTGAAGCAAAAGACGGAGCAGCCCTTAGAGTTAAAATTGCAACTGGAATTTTTAAAAATTCTAAACAAGTGCCATGTAATAATATAGTTGAAGGTAGCTTAGTTGAAAAAGATTGTTATTAACAGATTGATTTTTTAATTCATGAGAATTCTGTTTGTATTCGTCGTGGTAGTAATTATGTGTCAAATGAAATGTTGGGAGTTGAGAAGTTTTGTGGATATTGGGAGTGTCATGTTTGTAGGTACAAAAAATGGCATGGAAACGTTGAAATTACAAATGAGACTTTGTCAAAATTTAGCAAATATTTATGTTATTTTGTCATTCATTTACAAAAAAAAGTAACTAATATTCGTATTCAGTAACCAACTTACTGCACCAAATACAAAGAAAAAAATAATAACCAAGTCACCATGGCCACTAAAGAATTTGACCACCAAATATTACATCAATTCATTGTTACACATTTTGTGATCCGCTTGCCTCACTAACACCACTTGTTGATGGTTTAGACGATCTCAAATATGTGCATGTGTGGCTATTGTGGCCATTACGATGACAAGTTGTACATCTTCTTTGACTTGCATCCTCACCAAATGACGGAGTATGGTTCTCTCCTACCGTCGTACCAATATACATCGTGATCACTTTTCCATTCTCCCCCTCAATTCAAAACCGATTGTACATTTGTCATCTTCAATCTTGGAAACATCAATTAAAATAAACTTTACTACATCAAACAAAAAGAGTGTAAATTATTATTTAAATATATTTTTTTCTTCTTCGGGTCAATGGTGACCCGAAGACCAATTTCAGGGCATCGGGTTTCCCCCTACCCGAAGCCTTGAAATTAGTCTTTGAGTCAGGTGTGACCCGATCGGGTCACCATTGACCTACCCCAACCCGATGCCCTGAAATTGGCTTAGGGTCAGGGGGGTCACCATTGACCCGAAGACCAATTTTAGGGCTTCAGGTAGGGGGCAACCCGATGCCCTGAAATCGGTCTTCGGGTCAGGTGTGACCCGATCGGGTCACCATTGACCCCAACCCGATGCCCTGAAATTGGCTTAGGGTCAAGGATGACCCGATCGGGTCACCATTGACCCGAAGACCAATTTTAAGGCTTCGGGTAGGGGGCAACTCAATGCCCTGAAATCGGTCTTCGGGTTAGGGGTGATCCGATCTGGTCACCATTGACCCGAAGCACGATTAAAATTAACCCAAAAAATTACCTCTACTATTTCTATCAACATATGGATTTGAATTAAAGAATATATATATATATTTTGAAAACTTACTTTATCAACACTTCATTTAAATTTCTTCAACACTTTTATGCATCCAAAGGGGAAAAAAAATTAGAAGAGCTCAATGTCCTTTCACTTATTGAAACGATGTTTAGTTTACTTCTTTTATTTTCTTTTTGTATCATTGGTTGGTTAAAAGTAATAATGATAATAAATATGGTGGTTATAATTTAAGTTGGGGTATTTTGGGAAGCTTGGGGTATTTTTGCAAGTTTTTACGTACATGGGGTATCTTTGTGTTGTATGTAAATTTTACCAAGCATATACGTCATTGAATAGTCAGGTGGACGCCTAAATGGGCATCCGGGAAATATCCTATAAGGCATCATTAAAGAGAAGAAAGCTCGAGTAAGCATATACTGAATAAAACCTACTCGGGATCAGCTAACAGCACTCGAGACTGGTTAAATAACACTTTCACTCGGGCTCAAACGGTACTACTCGGGACCATCGGGTATTACTCTTACTCGGGAATAAATACGACCCGAGTAAGAACTTGGTGCTTATTTCATACGGATTGTCATTAAATACGTAACGATATCCATTAGGAAGGAATCCCAAATGAAATAGAGTATTAAATTAGAAGAGTCCCCAATCATGAAATAACTTGATTTCATTGTGAAGACTACATTCTTATAAAGAAACAAGTCCAATTTGAACTTCACTACTAGAATCCCACTCGATTTCCATTAGAGACTCTGAAACAGGAAAGAAGACGAATCGACCTCAAGAAAGTAACCGAATCACAATTAAATACAAAGATCATGTATTACTTGTACAAGGCAGATTAGGGTTCTATAAACATATAAATAGACCCATAATTTCGTCCAAAATATATAGGCGATATTGCATACAGCAATCACAGTAAATACAGAGAGGAAAAAGAGAGATCGAGAGCTTGTAAAACATCTTATTCTCTTAGTGGATTTTGGCTTGGTTGATCTTTCAACCACCCGTGGATGTTTCTCCGGCCATCGGAGTTTTACCACGTAAAATTTGTCTTTGTTACTCTCTCTGCATCTCTTTCTCTTTGATTCAATAGCCGAAATCCAATTCTTGTTGGCTTTTCTGGCATAATCCAGAAATCGACGTCAACACTTTACAATTTAGTGCCTCATGTAGGGTATTTTTAATAAAATCTGTAAATTAAATTAATTTTAAATAAATTATTCAATTTTAAGAAATATATATTTAAATTAATATTAAGGAAAATAATATTTTTAATTAATATTTAATCTTTTTAAAAATTAAATAAAACAATTTATAATTAAATAAAAAAAAAGAAGATTTTTTTTAAAAAATATATGGGACTAAATAGCCCGACCTCACCTAGATAAAATGGTTATGTAGAATTTGACCGGTTAAAATACTTTTGAAATTAAATTTTGAAAAATTATTTTTTAAAAGCATTTTTAAGCAAAATAATATTTATTTTTATTTGTTAAAATTGGAAATTATTATTTTTAAAATAAAATATTTTATTACTCATTAAAATATATTTATATTTTAATCACATAAAAACATAAAATAAATTGAAAGAAAAAAGGAAAAAAAAAAGTATAAAGCAATGGGACTAATTAGTCTCATTGGTGAGATATGTTGACAAACATAGGATATGTGACTAAAATTAGCGGTTTAATAGTCTGTAACAGGCAATTCTTAATTATTTTTTAAAATTCATGTTGTATTTAGGTTTCTTGTGATATATGAATTAGTAAAACACCACACAGGACTGGGAGGTGAGAGAACAAAGTTGTTCTTAGTAGTTTTGAAATTTGAAGAGTTGGGTATGTGTGTGATTATAACGAACGAAGCTAGAATTATATATAGCTAGCTGGGACACAATAAGAATGAGTTCATATAATTTTTTTTATACGGGATCATTGATACCTATATATATATATATATATATATATATATATATATATATATATATAGAAACCACAAGACGAAATATAGAACAATAAGAAACATAAGGAATAACAGAGAAATAATAGATCAAGCAACTGTTCAAATATACGTCAATACAATATTATAAAACAGATAACAATGGTCCTGACGAGTACGTGGCGATTGTTCTACCCGAATTATTCCTCAACAGAGCTGTAATAAGCAAAGTTGATATGGAAAGGTCCTGGTTTCCAGTCTGTATACTCAGACCAGACATGTCAATAGATTATAAAAAGATAAGGGAATAGTGTCTTACAGAGCTTACAGAACACTAGTCCGACAGCAAGGATGTCAATACAGAAATAAGTCTCACACTTTTATTTTTGTAGTTCAGAAATTTACAATAGAAGGAAGAGAAGAGATATTGATGCTACGCAGAGCAATCAGAGAGAAAAGATATAAAAACTGAACCTGATCTTGAATGAAAATTTACAAACTTATTTATAGGAGGAAATGTAACCCTAGTTGGAAAAGGAAACCAAGGTAATGTGTCGGTTAACTATGGTTGATAATGGATTACAGCTGGTTACTGATAACCTGTCATGAAGAGATAAGATAAGATTCCTTTGCTTTTTTCTTTTGTTTGTCAACTTTATTTGTTGGTTGCCTGTCATTGTCTAATTGCCTGTCATTGTCGGTTGTTTTATCAGGCTGCTTTAATCATGTCCAAAGTAAGTAGATGGATCGTTGCTGTCGAATGGGTCACCATCTGACCCACCATCATTTTGGTTGTTACTGTCTGAGCCTGTTTGAGACATACTGGCCATTGTATTCCTCATCTCTTCAGCAATCTTCAATAATTCATCTGGAGAAGATGCTGCAGCGATTCTGGCCTGGTTTTGAGATTTAGCCATCAAGAAGCTGGTTTGGTCATTTGCTTTAGTGATGCAAAAAGTAGGATTGTCAGCCAACCATTTTGAAACCTTGTCTTTTCCTAAGTTGGCAAGATTCATGCCACTCCACCATTTTATTTTTATTTGTCGGCCAAAATAGGGGATATTGACATTCCCAATTAATTTTTCCTGGATAGAATATTCTAGCATGAGGATCCAGGTTAAATTAAATTGAACAAAGAATAAGAATAAATCTGGGTAAAATTCCCAGGAGTCTGGTCTTTCAACATTTGATGTCCATAGTGAAAAGCTTTCTTTTACTGGGGGAGGAAGGAGTTCAATGATAGGGCCATATTTGTCCCACCATTCGAGGAACCAATATGGTAGATCAATCAGAAATTTTTTGTCAAAGTATAGGAACCATGAAAGGGAATTTCCAGGGTTCTGGCCATAAAAGAATTTGGTCCATGCATCTCTGTAATCCCAATATGAGAATTCAAAGACATGAAAGATACGGTTGAAATTTCTGGTGGTATTTGGGTTTCCACCCCATTGTTCCAGAGTGAGGATTTTGCAAATCTTGATTTTTCTAAATAACAATTTTTCTTTATCAACTTTGTCAAAAACATCAGAGGTAAATATGGAGTCTGTGTCAACAAGGATAAATTCATAAAATATGTGTCTTTTGGTTAAATCTTCAGGAATTCTCCCGAAAAGAGGGTTGATGAAATCATCTGCCATCTTTTTGGGTTCTTTGAAATAATGGTCATGCAATAATGTGTCTTCAATAACAAAAAACCTATCGAAGAAAGGTTTATTGATATAAGCATATGTGGGGTGATTGATCTTTGGAAGGGTTGTAGCATATGTCGTTTGGGTCTGTATTTGGGTTTTTTCTCTTTGGGCATGTATTTTGTCTTGTTTATTGGAATGTGGGCTAACATTTGATGATAGTACCTTCTTAAAAGGTATGTTGTCTATGGCTAAAGGTGAAAAAGGGTTGTTTGTGTGGACTGGGTTTTGGCTGGGGCTACGGCTAGAAGAAGGCCCAGTAGGAGGTAAATGAGGGAATTGTATGGGTAATTGGTGAGGAGATTTGGGTTGTGATATTAATGATATATCATACTTGTCTTTGTGACTTCCTCTAGGAGAGGACTGATAAGTCGATAAGTCGATAAGTCGGATCTTTTGTCAAATAAGTCAAATAAGTCAAATAAGTCAGGCTTCGAACCTCTGCCACCTGGGCTTCGGCCTCCACCTCTGCTTGTGTTACTGGTCATTTTTCTCCCTGTAAAAATTCCCTGGTCAGAAAATCTGGGAGACTATTTTCTGAACCCTTTATGTATTCAATATCAAAGTCAAATGCTGACAAAAGTGCTTGCCATCTAGCAAAAATTTGTTTTGAGGCAAGATTTTTTACATCTTTTTTCAAAATGAATTTGGCTGACTGGCAATCAACCCTTAATAAAAACTTTTGGTTTATTAAATCGTCTTGCAATTTTTGAATGGTCAAAACAATAGACAAAATTTCTTTTTTCACAGTTGAATATTTTTTCTGAGTCTCATTCCAAGATCCAGAAACATATCTAACTAATCTTTCTTGGTCATTAATTTTCTGTTTCAAGATTCCACCATAACCTAAATCTGATGCGTCAGTTTCTACAGTCTTTGGAGCATCCGGATGACAGATGGTTAAACATGGGAGTCTCTTAACATAATTTTTTACATGTAAAACAGCTTTAGTATGTTCATTGGTCCATGGAGGAGGGTTTGTTTTAAGTCTTTGAAAGAGTGGTTTACAAATAATGCTAAGTTATTTATAAAAATTTGAAATATAATTTAAACATCCCAAGAATCGTTGGAGTTGTTTTTTGTCTTTAATTTCATCTGAAAATTTATCAGCAAATTCTAGGCTCCTATGAATACGAATAATAGTCCCTCTCTTAATATTGTGTCCTAGAAACCTAATACTAATCTGGAAAAGATGGATCTTGGGAGCAGATATGACTAGTCCATGATGTTTAACAGTTTTATAAAAGATTTCTAAATGTTTCCAATGTTGATCAATGTTATTTGAGAATATTAATACGTCATCAATATAAACAATGGAAAATTCAGAGAAAGGGTTAAAAATATTATTCATAATGCATTGGAACTCACTAGGAGCATTTTTTAAGCCAAAAGGCATTACATTCCATTCATATTGTCCAAAAGGAACTGTAAATGCAGTCTTATATCTGTCTGATTCAGCAATCTGGATTTGCCAGAATCTTGATTTCATGTCAAATTTTGAAAAAATGATTGCATCATATAACATTTTTAATAAGTCAGATTTATTTGGGATAGGATACCTGATCCATAATAAGGCATCGTTTAAAGATTTATAGTTAATAACTAGTCTAGGGACTCCTCTTTCTATTTTAGCATTTTTCTGTACGTAGAAAGCAGAACAATTCCATGGAGATTTAGACTTTCTAATTAATTTTTTGTCAATTAGGTCTTGTATCTCTTTTTTGCAATATTCCATTAAGTTTGAAGACATTTGTATAGGTCTGGCTTTAGTGGGGATTCCATTTTCATTAAAGTCTTTAGTATATGGTAAAGTTACAATATGTTTCTTTCTGTCCCAGAAAGCATTAGGGATAGATGAACAAACTTCTCTTTCTAGTTTTTGTTTAAAATCTGTTATTTTTTCTTGAATTATTGGTTCTTTAATTTTCTTATCTTGTCTTTGGAAATTTAGATCATCCTTTACAAATGCCAATTGGTTTTGCTTTCTAGTTAATGTGTCAATATAGTTCTCTAAGGGTTCTTTGCTGATGTTTTCATTCTTTATAGTATTAAGGTCTTTAACCAGGACAGGGAAAAGGAAAGGGAATAATATTTATTTTCCTAAATATTCAGTTACTATTCCTTCTGCTATAACTTTGAAGGGTGATATCAAGTATAAAAAAGGTAATCCTAAAATGATATTTTGTGAAAGGATTTTTACTACAATAAAGTCATTGTTATAATAAACTCCATTATTGCAAACTTTAGCATTGGTGAGTTTGTAGTTAATATCTAGTCTTATTTTATTAGCACCATATAATGATTCCGTGGTTGCTTCTAGGTATTTTATGGGGACTAATGATTCTATAATACAATTTAAGTTTGTTCATGTGTCAATAAGTGCAGTAGCACGGATATTATAGTTGGATGCTATTCTTATGTCAATCTCAACATACCATTTTTGTGTTCTTATTTCTTGTATGGAATTAATTTGGCTTATACTTAAGGGATCATGTGGTTCTTGATTTTCAATTTATTTGTCAGGTTCTTCGTCTGAACTATTAAAGTCTATTTCTTGTTTTTTATGGGTTATTTTCGTAAATTGTTTGTTAACAGCGTCTGCCACTTGTAATTCTTGTATTTGTATTTTTAGGATTTTTATTTCTTCTTTAATATTTGTAATTTCTTTTTGTAAGTCAGGGATAGTAATCCTTCTTGATTTATTGTTAAATTTTCCTAATACATTTTGTTCAAAATCAGGTGTTTCGAAAGGGGCATTTTTAAAAGGTTTAACTTCATTTAAGGGTTTATTATTATTACTTGTAGAAGGTTCATCAGTGATTCTTTTTTGTAATTGTCTAATGTATTGGGCTTTTTGAATAGGGTCCTCAATACTGTCTATCATACTAATCATTAGTGAATAATCATATTTGTCAAGAACATTTATTTCTTTACAAAAACAAGGTTGAGCATCTGGCTCAGTATCATAAGAGGAGGATGATGTTTCAGAGTCAGAAGAGGATTCATTTATGACTAAGACTTCATTGTCAGAGGATGATGAAGAGGTGCAGGAACTAGGAGGTTTTGAGTCTATATACAGGGCTTGTATAATTTTCTCCTTAGTTTGGTCATCTAGATCTAGGCTATTAATTTTCTTTTTCTGAACAGGACATTTATTAGCATAATGGTCTCCTTTTCCACATTTGAAGCATTTATTATTTTTTTCTATGAAATTTTTTTCTTTTAGAGGCTTCTTTGGATTTCTTGTTGGGGGACCATATGGTATCTCCTTTTTTGTTAGCTTTATAATCTTTGTTAATACGATAAGGATATTTTTTAGAAAGCCCATATTTTTTGGAAAGCTTATGTTTATACTTCTTTTTGTGCGAAGGTAATCGGTCAAAACCAAATTGCTCACACCAAGAACCAAATTCTTTTCTTGTAGTTAATTTTTGTTTTTTAAGTTGGCTTTTAAGTTTGAGATCATTGCATAATTGCATAGCTACCACATTTATAGATGCTATAATTTCTCCATAAGTCCATGTGTCTAAATCTACTTGGGACCAGTCAGACCAGTCCATTTGTCTAACCATTTCGTCTCTTACTTTTGTAGAAAATAGTTTTGGTAATCCTGATATGAATTTTTCTTTACAATAGGCATTAGCATTGTCAGGTCTTTGGAAAACTCTGGTTAAGAAGATATCATTGTACCATTTAAAATCATTTAGTTTTTTACATTTTAAGTTTTGTATTTTAGAAAATTCTTTTCTTGATTTATGTTCGGGTTCCGTACAAAGTGCATTAGTATGGTATAACATAGGACATCAATACCATCAGGTTCAGATGTAGTGGTAGTGGTCTGGGTCTGTGTTGATGTGGATTCAAAAGTGGATGGGTCACGGGTTTGTGTAGGATAGTTTGTGGTAACTGTCTTAGTGTGTCCAATAATAGATGTCTTGGCTAATTGGCTCAGTGTGTGTGTCCACCATCCAAACAGTTGTCCCTCAAAACCAGTGGTCAAAGAGGTAACTGCATCAGAATGTGAC
The DNA here is from genome assembly GCA_032871835.1 of Dipteronia dyeriana. Taxonomy (NCBI): domain Eukaryota; kingdom Viridiplantae; phylum Streptophyta; class Magnoliopsida; order Sapindales; family Sapindaceae; genus Dipteronia; species Dipteronia dyeriana. Next base: position 97,830,214 of record CM065299.1, on the reverse strand, counting down.
ATGTTTTGTTTTTTAATATAAATGTATCCTATAGTGTGCATTTGTCTTAGCACCGTAATTATTTGGTATTCTGATAATCCGTCAATATTAAATTGATAACATGCATTTCCTGTGTATGCTCTATAGGGAACAGTTTCTTCATATTGTAAGTCATGAGGAGTTGGTTTAGGATAATAAGGCTTGGTATTTTGAAAATATTTAGTTTTATTATAGCTGTCAGTTTTTTCATTTGTCGTAATTCTTTGTATGAAATCCTGTAAATCAATCTCTTCTTCTTCCTCGGTAGAGGAAACTGAAAGAGCCTTTTTTTCGATAGTTTGAACATTAGGGTGTGGGATCCTTCCTAGTCTTTCTTCTAGGGTTCTTAAAAGTTCTGCTTCATCAATTAGGTTGTCAAAACATTTTTCAATACCAGTATGGTCGGGAAATAGAATTGGTTCAGATTTCAGGATTATGTCTTTACCTTTGCCTTTGCTTTTGGAAGAGGAAGGAGTACTATAAGGGACATAAACCTGAGGAGGGACTTCTTCCCTTATAGGTGAAATACTAGTCTGTGTTAGATTTAGGTCAATTTTTTCTAATTGCTCTCCAATGGAATTAAGAAAGAAATTATTATAATTTCCTTGCCTCATAACTAAACCAATCTGATGAGAAGATGAGGTTGTGGTCTGGGACATTGGTTCATCAAATAAAATGAAAGGTGTGCATTTTGTTAAATTGGTTGCTGTTGGATTGTCATCATTGGGCATGTCAATTTCAAAATCTCTAGGAGAAGGATATATTTGTTTCTCAAGGCCTTTTTTGGTTTTATAGGTTCTAAGATTTTGACTATTAATAACGGAACAAGTATGTTCATAATTTTTCCTCTCAACATACCAGTCAAAGAATGAAATATTTAAATCAAATTCTTCTAGACACCAACACCATCTCAAGTCCTCACTGAAATACTAGAACCAGAACCCCCTATGAGAACTATTAATGTTATTAGTAAAGACAAATTTGACTTCCTCATAGCAGATTATCACTCCATCCAAAACCAAAATTTAAGAGAGAAATATGAGAAAAATCATTCACAAAATAAAAGGAAACGATTCCATGAAAGATGGATATATATAGTCACTTTATAGAATGTGATTTCATACAATTTTTTTTATACAGGATCATTGATACCGCCGACCCATTAAGAAAGAGTTTACTTATATATATATAAATAATTTAACCAATAAAACCACTCCTCTTTGGAGATTAGGTACACCACTCGGCAGGTGCATCCAATGTAATGAAAAAAAAATTCTTTATTATAAAAATATTTTTTTTTAAAATAAATAAATAAATTATTGTCTGATATATATTTATCGGTATGGATGGAGGAGAAAAAATCTTATATGTTGTTAATTGCCACTATGAATACATGTTGCTTTGTCTTTGATTTTTTCTTTCTTAAACTATGTCTCGAAAATATCTTATTAAGTCTTAAGAAAGATTTATTAAGTCTCGACCTTTAATTTCAATTTAGTCAAGACTTATTTATCGACTTTGTGGTCTATATTTATTATTGAAAAATTTATGATAAACAAAAGGTATGAGAGTATTATTTGAGTATGATTGATTTCATGAAAATGAAAAATCAATGTATATTCGAATTTTCCTTCGTGAGAGCTTCGAAGTGGTATACTCAAACTCACGAATCGATTAATGGATGAATGAGAAATTAAGTCTCAAAGTGAGCCCATTGTATAGGGAAAATATGCATCTCATATTGGTTGGGTAAAACACTTATATGTATTATATAAGTAATTGTGTGATAGTAGCTTATCAACATTTATGAGGGCACGTCCTGCATACACGAATGTCGCTCCGGTTGGACATTGAGAATACAATCGAATTTTTACTACTATTTAGAATTTAATTTTTCCTAAATTAGTTTATTGATAAGGAAATAATTAATTATTTTCCCTAAATCAAACGTTTTAAATGAATGATAAAGAAAAAGGGTAATTTCCACTTTGATTAAGGAAATTAATTGAATTAAGGAAATAAAAGATTTCTGTTTTGGATTTTGATACTTACTTGATCACTAAGTAATCAAAATCAGTGATCAATTTTGGATTATGATACTTACTTGATCACTAAGTGATCAGAATCAATATTCAATCAGGAATAAATCTTTTTAGAAGATTATTCTTTAATAAAATTTCCTTTATCATTTAAAACGTAGTTATCAAGTAATTTCCAAATCAATCTAGACTATATAAAAAACCCTAGTCTACACTTCATAAGACACATTCTTAGAATCGTGAAATTAAAAGAGCAATAATTATTCTCTCTTCTCCATCTTCTCTTTCTATGCTTGGTACGTTCGAATATAATTTGAGTTCGCTGAGAGTGGTTAGTGCTTTGCACTTCCACTGTTGAATCGTTGTATCCTGGGAGACAATCGCTATACACATACTTAAAGACACAATTGTGTTATATACGATAAAATTGTCTTAAGGACACCGTGTGAAACACCAGCCTCGATTCTCTAACCTTTGTTTCTATTTGTTATTTTCTACAGTTTCGAACCAGATTGTTTTTACGTATTACAACCAACAATCTTAAGACAATTTCTTCTCTTCTAATTTTTTTTAAAAAGGTTTTCTTAAAACTTTCTAGTTTTGGTTTCTGGTACAGATCGTGACAAACTTGAAACTTCATTGGTTCAGTTTTTAAATAAAAAACGATTTGTGGAAATTGGGTCTATTTTTCAGACACTGATTTCGAATAAATCTTATAAATATGTGGAAATCGGGTATATTCAAGACATTGATTTATCTTAAAAAGGAAAAAAAAACTGAATTGTATTTTGGTAAATCGGGTCTGTTAACAGACACTGATTGCGATTTTTATTGTGAAATCTAGTATCTATTGTTTTGATATCAAATGATTGATTTCGGTATTGTCATATAATATATATGATATTTTCGTGATTCTAAGAGTATATCGGTTGTACAGACGAATTGTGTAAATACTTGATATTTCGGAGATATAGAATTGTAGTCTATATCTGAAACAACCGTTAAAATGATTATATCTTTATATAATTAGGTACAAATCAGTTTATATATATATATATATATATATATATATATATATATATATATATATATATGAGTATATATATATATTAAGTGCAATTAATCCTAAGTATTGACACTAGTTTTCATATCATTTTATTGATTAATTTGTATGTGCTATATATATATTGTTGATATATATTAACATACAATTAGATCGATTGATATATCAGTACATTGTACTAATATGTGTGGAACTAAATAATATAAAAATTCTGATCAACCAAAAGACAGTATTATTGTTTGATATCAGTGTTAGATATCAATTGGAATAAATTCATTATATTATTATGTAATCCTACACCAAGTAGCAGCACTGGTTTATAAATATACATATTATATTTAAAGTGCTAAAATAATGTTTGATACACTATATTTGATATATCAATAATTGATATATTGTTGTACACTGATGTTGATATATATTAACAAACCGATGTTGATATATATTAACAAACTGATTGTGTTATATCTGCATCTGAGATTGTTATATGTATACCGGATGTGATAGATCAATGGTTTATATCATTGTATATATGTGGTTCAAAAAATAAGAATGGTTTGATTTTCTATGTAAGATGACTGTCAAATCAACTATGAACATGAGCGTGACTTAAAAGACTATGGTGGTCAACCCAATTGTGGGTTAGTTGACCGACCTGATGAAGAACCCTTTTGTGGGTCAAATGAATACCCAAGCGGTGAATTCGTTTGTGTCTCCGGTTTCAGTTATAATGAACCATATGGAGAAACAAGAGAAATTCGGTGGTATGAATTTCAAAAGATGACAATAAAAGATGTTGCTCTGACTAACCACATTGAATCTTGCGAGATTCTTAATTGATGAGGCTCCTAAGGCCAACAGTGGTAACGAGTTGGATGTGTAAATTTAAAATGGTGATTATTGCCAAAAATCAATTGTTTTGAACTTCAAAATTGTAAATATCAATTTCATGATGATTTATTTCAATTATTAATTCCAGATTAATTGAGATATTAAATTTTGAATTCAAATCAAAACTGATTTGACTTTAATGTTGCCAATTTTAATGAGAATTAATGTTCATATTAATTCAGTTGATTTCCCTTTGATATTATGGTGGATAAATCAAACGTGAACTTGAGCGTTCCACTAGAGACTCCAAAAGATAATCCAAGTGTAGGATTACGGGTGTTAATTCTTTGATTGTGGGTGAAGTGCATGTTGTGTTGTCAAGTGTGGCAACATCAACTCCGACCATCAACTCATTCGTGAGAAACATGGTAGAACCGGTGATAAGCCAGTGTGTGAGTCACACGAACTTTTAGTGGTGGCAGCAAAAGATGTTGTTTTATTTTACCACACTGAACCTAGCTAGGTTCTTGACTAAAGAAGCTCCTAAACCTAATAGTGGTGAAGGGCCAGATGTTCAAGTATGGAATGTTATTGAAGCATGGAACCATTCGAATTTTCTGTGTCGAAACTACATACTGAACGGGCTGTCAGATTCGATGTACAGCATATATTCTTCAAAGAAAACCAGCCAAAAAACTGTTGGAGTCGTTAGACCGGAAATATAAGACTGAGGATACTGGATCCAAAAGATTTATTGTAGGTCGGTTTCTTGATTACAAGATGACGGACTCCAAGGCAATTATGAGTCAAGTCCAAGAGCTTCAAGTGATTCTGCATAAGATTCATGCCGAAGAGATGGCCTTAAGTGAAACCTTCTGGTGGTTGTTATCACTAAGAAGCAACCGAGGTGATGAGTATGAATTACCATTTGGTGAATTCTGTGCACAACATGAAGGGTAATTCCATGAAAGAAATGATGAATGCAATGTTGATAAGTTCTGGATTGCCTTAGAACATATGTGGTGAATCTATATTGTCTAGCAATTACCTTTTAAATAAGGTACCCCGTAAGAAAGTAAACAAGACCCCATATGAGCTATGGAAAGGAAGAAAATCTTCCTACAAATTCTTATGAATGTGGGGGTGTCTTGCCAAAGTGGTCATACCTACACCTAAGAAAGTGAAAATAGGTCTGAAAACCGTTGATTCCATTTTCATCGGATATGCACATAACAGTAGTGCTTATCGATTTTGGTGTCTGACATCCCAGATATACATAAAAACACGATAATAGAATCAAGAAATGCATCGTTCTTTGAAGATGTATGTTATTGGTAAAATCTGAAGAATGATGAGTCAGCATAACTACCCAAAGATGCGGGAGTTAGAGACGCCATGTCACCAAGAGTCAACCTTCCTAAACCTACCTAAGCCTGAACCTACCTAAGCTAACCAAAGATGGTTTCATAACACCCTGTCTGGGCTATCGAGATGGTCGGGTCAAAGCCTCTGGTCGGGATTGAATCATTGGTCGGGGAGAATAAGGCTTGGTTAGGTTTTGGTAGATGATCGGTAGATCGACACGTGGATACCATCAAATACATGTAGAATGAGTCATACTCCAATAATATGTCTCGAATCACACTTTGATAAGGAAGTGAATTTCCTTATCGATGCCAGAGTCCAAATTAGGCAAGAGACCTAATGCGTGAAAAAGGTGAAACATGAAAGAATAATAAAATGACTCAAACACGTCAACTTCATTTACTTGTATATCATGAATTAGGGTTCTATACATGTATAAATAACCTTATTAATACCCATGAAAGGGTTGAAGAAAAATTAAGACTCTAGAGAGCACGAGAGACTAAGTGTGTAATCGATTATTCATAGTGAAGTTCTTTCCTCGCCGGTTTTCGACAACTGTGGATGTTTCCCCGATCTTGGGGTTTTACCACGTAAAATCCTCGTGTTTCTTTGCTCTCTTAACTATTCGTAATTAGCAATTGTGTGATTTCATATACATTATGTTCGACGTATGATTCATTCAAAAATCACCATCAACAACTGGCGCTAGAAGAAGGGGGAACCTCCGACGTTATAATCAGCCAGAGATTTAGTCATACAAAGTAAAATCATGGTTTCCAGCATTGACAGAGATTTGTCCCCGTGCAATATTGATGTCTCACGAGAGGCGAATGTCGTGAGAGAGAATACGTGCTGTCAAAATTAGTATCAGCCACCATTGTATGGTCAAAAATAGTCTTGATCGCCCACCTGTAAAATCCAAGTATCGATAGAGAAAATTAAGCTGAAGCGTCGGAGGTAAAATTGATTGAAGAGGAACAAACAACCTGGATAACCCTGATCAGAGAATACTTAGAAATTAAGTGCTCCCGACGGAGATAGTTGAGGCGAAGCATCTCAGATATAAAGCCATAAGATATTCGATAGTAAAATGAGAGCTATACAGAAAAGGGTTCTCCAAAGCCCTTCAGAAATACGTGGACCCGATCAAAGGTAAGCAAATATTAGAAAGTATCCACAGAGGAGTCTATAGGAATCACTCGGGTGGCAAAAGCTTAGCACATAAAACTCTCAGACAAGGATTTTATTGACCAACTCTGTTTAAATTTGCACAAGGTGTTGCAAGTCAGTGTGGTGGCTGTCAAAAGGTAGCTAATGACATCCGAAGGCCACCCGAGCAGTTGAAGAATTTAACATCACCATGGTCGTTCACCGTGTGAGGAATAAATCTAATTGGCCTGATGCCTACTGCAACTAAAGGAAGAGCGAAGCATGCTATAGTGGTTGTTGACTACTTCACAAAGTGGGTTGAAGCGGAAGCGGAGGCGGTGAACAAAATAATCAAGCATACTCTGAAGGCGAAGTTGGAAGGAAAGAAAGGAAACTGGGCAGACAAGTTACACGAAGTCTTATCGGCTTATCGGACTACATAAAAGACTTCAACAGAGGAAACACCTTACTCGTTGGCATTTGGGATGGAAGTACTGATTCCTGTTGAGATAATTCACAAGTCCCCTAAGGTACAACTCTTCGATCCCGAAGGAAATGTGGAGATGATAAAACAAGACTTGTACGAGTTGGAAGAAGAAGAGACATGTCCAGGGTAAGAAATGCCGCATACCAACAGAGGGTAGCAAGGTATTACAATTCGCATGTCAAGGTTAGAAGATTACAGCTTGGAGACCTAGTTCTGAGGAGGGTGACACTTAATACAAAAGACAAGCCCGCAGGATCGTTAGCTGACGAATGAGAAGGACCATACCAAGTGGTCGGGACAGCAGGAAAATGAGCATATCACTTTTCCCGACCTGAGGGAGCCGAGCTGCCCAGGCCATACAATGCACATCATTTAAAGATCTTCTACACATGAGGATATTCTTACCTTTTTTTTCTTTTTTTTCCATAGTTTAAGTTTTAAATTATTATTAGCTAATTATTTTTTATTTTTTGAGAAATCAATAAAATACCTAGAGGGAGCTGTTATAAACATCAAGCACAGTGTTCGAAACCAAGCATTCGCTCATAAGGGCATTTACAGGATACCTCAAAATATTGGTTGAAATCGATAGGGATCCCGAGGGAGCCGAAATCATAAGTCATCAAGACAATACACACTCACTGAAACTAACTGGGTGTGTATGAAGCACTGTTAGGGCACCTTCAGGTTTATAAACCCGACGGGATGTACCAAAAGCTGGATAAGGTGTGAATCCTACCTATATGATAAGGCAAACACATCCATAGATGCTTATAAAGCTTGTAGGACAAGTTACTCCTTATTGCAGCGAATATTGATCAACAAACTATTGGGAGAGGTCTAAACGACCTAGTTGACAAATAAAAGATGAAAGTCTATAAATATAAATTGCATAATTGGTTTACAAATGAACACTGCCCAACAGAAGGCTATACAAGAAACGATCGGGAGCAACCAGGACCCGAGCGATAAAACATAATGGATTTACCCGAGGTAAACCCGAAATCGTCGCAGATCATGGTTCAGTTCTCCAAGGGTGGTTGACCACCGAAATGAGGCAATAAGTCAATAATTACATGACGACACAAGCTTAAATGAGTGGGTTATTAATCCCATATGATCGGGATATAAGTGGTTTTGCTTAGCTTAACTCATAACTATCAAATTGGCATGGGTCAGCATGCATAGCTCAGGTTGTGCTAAAAATATGAATGAACTCAAGCATAAGAAATCATGCACAGAAAATGGAACATATCTTGAAGACAAGCAATAAGGGAAATATTTTATTAACTGTCACAGTATGTCAAAAATTACAAAAGTAAATACATATGAAATAGCTACAAAAGCATAAATGCATCAGTTGTTCCCATTAGTTGAGAAGCCCCCAAGGCCAGAAGGAGGGACATCATCGTCTTAGTCTTCACTAAAGTCTCCAAAATCTAGTAAGGAGTATTGTTATCAGGATCAGCATACACAAAGGGAGAGTAATTTACATCGGTTGAAGGACCAACCTCGACCCTTTTGAACAGAGCGCCACTGTCTTGACCAGCATGGAAGGACACAAGAGATACCTTCGTAGGGAGTTCGAGATGCATAGGATGGGGATCTTTTCCAATGGATTTACAATAGGCCCTCCACTTGATCTGTTGATTCTTGTTCGCTTCCAGTGATTCTCTTTGATGCTTAGATATTGTTCGATCGCACTTCAAACGAGCCTCTTTGGAAGACCTCTTATTCAAACTCCCTCAGCAGTGTAGCATCGAAAGCAAGGGACCACTTGTACCGATCAACATTTTAAACCTCGAGGTCTGACCTGACCTCATGGGAAAGAACTTCCATACTGATCTATTGTTGCTCCAAGTCTTTGGCAAGGTGCTCATAATGAAGTCGAGACTCCTCAGACGCCTGATGTGCCTCCATCGTCTTCTGTTGAGCTGAGGCAAGAGAGTCTTGGGCAATCCGAGCTTCTTCTCCAGCCTTCTTCACTGTCGTCTAGACTAAGATGGCCATTGATTCAAGTTCAGCATTTCACAGTTCAGCCCTAGGAACTCTCTTCTCCAACTCAATGTTTCTTGTAGTGAGCTCCCTGAGAGTCTGATCAGATGTCGTAGCTTTACTCTGAACGTTCACAAGCATTTTTCTCAAGGCCATCTCAGTTGTTGTATCTGCCTTCAGCTGCTCTGCATACTGGCTAGCCTTGCAAGCACTGGCAACAGAAGCCTTTAAAGCCTCATCTTTCTCGGCCAGAGCCAGCTTCAATTGAGAAATCTCAGTAGCCTGTTTATTCTTCTCAAAGAGAGCCTGAATCAATGCCTCCACCGCCTGCAAAGGATCAACGAAAGGAAAATTAGATAGATAAAAGGATCAGAAGAAAAACAACAAAAATGGTGGAAAGACTTATAAAAACGCCATTGTTAAATATCATGCGGACCAGCTCAAAATCTGTAGCATCTTTGGCATACTTCCAGTACTCTACGCCAATGTATCCAACCTATGATGGCATTAAGCGAAGCATGGAAAGGGGGTCGGTCTGTGTTGATCCCGAGAAGAATAGGGGATAGTACGGTCAACAGTGGTTGGAGTCTTCGAAATCCTAACATCTTCCTTAAGAAGATTAGCAGATGCAGCAACCCGAGGGCTTTTTTTCTTAGGAATTTGACTTTTGATAGCGCCCTAGGGAGGAAGAGACCCAATAGGCATAGTTGAAGGGGCACCAATAGGCTCACTAACCCTGATATCCCACTCTAACTGTATAGCTTCTCCTTCCCCTGATTCCAAAACAGAATGAAGAGCCTCTCCTCCTCCAAATCGAGGAAATCTTCATTGGCTACTTTCTCCCCCTCGTCGGGACCACCATCATCACCTTTAGAGTTAGAAAAAACGATCTGACGCCTAACGGTAAACAGCATAGGAGCCTTCCCAGGGCATTGAGAGGGTGGCACAACCTTAACCTTGGAAGACTCATTGAAATGAAGGGTCTGGTCAGTAATCTTGATTTCTTCGGTGGGGGGGAGGGGCGGAAGACAAGTTTGATGTACCCAGATCACTCATTCTCTCGAACCGCAGTTCTTATGAGATGAGGTCAGAGACCGTCTCCTGATCCTCCTCCTCTTCTAAAATGATAGGATCAACCACTAGAATAGGCAATACTGGGTCAACCCTAGATGAGAGACTTGTCTTTTTAAGAAGGGCATTGGGAGCGGATGACCCTTCAACAGTCTTGGCTATTTTTTGGCTTGGGGCTCTATATGCCACATTCACTTCGTGAGATTTCCTCCTTCGCAAATTGTCTATTCCCCGACGCTCCTATTCAGACCTATCTCGACCACGCTTCTCTTGGTCAGATGCCTCAGAGCTAGACCGCACCCGACCTGACCCTTTCCTTGGAGTGGCCCCAATGATCACTCATCCCAACTTGTTCAGCGGGAACATCTGAGGAATAACTGTCAGATTCATATGTATGTTCCACCAGATCATGTTCGGGTGAAGCAATTCCCTGAGCAACCTGATCGGCTGCAGCCTTCTTACTGACTTGATCGACATTCTTGACTTTCTCAGCCTGATCACCCGCGACGATGTCCACGTCATATACTGAAAGGAAAAAGTGTCACACGATAATCAACAATCAGTGTAAAGGAAAGGTACGCATGTTAGGTTACATTAAAAATAAAGCAAGGGTGACTTACATCATCTACGACAAGCAAAGACCGCGGAAAAAAGCCATGCCTCTATCAAATCTGCCTCAACATAAAGGAAACGACGATCTTTCTCTTCCCAAGAAGTCTCAGACGCCTTGACAACCATATCAGCCTGACTCTTTATCAGAGAGGGGGAAGTCTTGTTCCAATGCTCGGGATTACAGAAGTGCATTGGAACTTTATTCTGTATCAGCCCTTGTACAGGGTCAGCAACGACTACTTCACCCCAGTCACCCTCAACGAAGAACCAACTGTTCTTCCAGTACTTGTTTGATGAAGGGAATCCCTAGATAAACCCCTTATGATCTTTTTCCAAAGGGGGTACAGGTTTCCCCTTTTATACATGAGGAATCCATAAGCTCTGAGATGTGGATTGAAGGTAGAAAGTTCTCCTACTGTTAGATCGGTTCAGGGTATAAAAGTTACGGAACTTTTGTGTGGTCGGGGGCTATTTTGCCTCAAGTTTTTTCCATAAGTGCCCCAAACTTATCAACACTCGATAAGAATTAAGGGTTAGTTGGGTGGGAGCAACGCCATCATCCATTAGGAATCGAGCGATAAAAGGTTGAAGAGGGAGAGTAACCCCAGAGGACAACATAGCCCCATATATAGCGACCGTACAGCGGGAAGGATTCCACACTGCCCCGATCACCGCTACAGTACAATTTTTATGCACTGGTCAGATCAAATTGGTCCTCAAACTTCTCCAGCTCGACCTCAGTCACAACGTTTATCTCCGAGTCGAACGAACAAGGATGGTAGACACTGAACCTCAGCATCCGAGCTCGTCGCTCCTGTGGTACGTCCTTCATTTTGAGAAGTTGTGTACATATCTTCAAGTCGATCACTGCACGTGCAGATTCCTTGGGAGAATCCCTGGTAGTCTGCATGAAGCTGCTTTGTTTTGACATATCTACATAAATATCAACCGAATAAGAGTCAGAAAGATCAGAGGTGAATAGAGCAAACTCTGGGTGAACCATAGAATAATCCACGTTTAATGCAGTGGATTGGTAAGAAGTAGAAAGATGTAAGCCTAGCGATATTCTCGTTATCACCAGCCTCAATGGACCGAAGAAAAAGCTCAAAATATTGATGATAAAGAATAGGGTCCATACCTTTAAAAACGTTTGAAAGGATGGAAGATCTAAGAAGAGCAAGGGGCTCGAAGGAAAAGAAAGTTAGGGATTGTTTTTTGCTAAAAATATCAAATCGTAAAAAGAGAAGTGAAACACCTCAAGAATAAAAGCAAGTGACGTCACCAGGTAGACATGCGTCATCAGTTGAAAGTGGGAAAAGATGCGTGAGAACCGAAAACTACGCGCCGTTTGAATTTTGAAAAAGATGAACAATGATTTCATCAGTCGAAATATGCGTGGTTGATAACTGTAGCGCATTAAAAGGTTATTAATGGACTACAAGACAAAAATGATAGAGTGAATTAAACACACGTAGCCGAATGCGTTCTACTTGCGACAGTTGTTTATCCGACCTCGTGTATTTAAGGGGGTATTGTTATTGGTAAAATCTAAAGAATGATGAGTCAGTATAAGTACCCAAAGATGTGGGAGTTAGAGACGCCACATCATCAAGAGTCAACCTTCCTGAACCTACCTAAGATGACCAAAGATGGTTTCATAACACCCGGTCGGGGCTATCGAGATGGTCAGGTAAAAGCCTCCGATTAGGATTGAATCACTGGTCAGGGAGAATAAGGCTTGTTCAGGTTTTGGTAGATGAACGGCATATCGACACGTGGATACCATCAAATACACCCAGAATGAGTCATACTCCAATAAGGTGTCTCGAAGCACACTTTGATAAGGAAGTGAATTTCCCTATCGAAGCCAAAGTCCAAATTAGGCAAAAGACCTAATGCGTGAATAATGCGAATCAGGAAAGAAGAATAAAAGGACTTAAACACGTCAACGTCATTTACTTGTATATCATAAATTTGGGTTCTATGAATGTATAAATAGACCCTAATAATACCCATGAAAGGGTTGAAGAAAAATTAAGACTCTAGAGAGCACGAGAGACTGAGTATGTAATCGATTATTCATAGTGAAGTTCTTTCCTCACCGGTTTTCGACAACTGTGGACATTTCCCTGTTCTTGGGGTTTTACCGCGTAAAATCCTCGTGTTTCTTTTGCTCTCTTAACTATTCGTAATTAGCAATTGTGTGATTTCATATACATTCTGTTCGATGTGGGATCCATCCAAAAATCACCGTCAACAATGTATTTCCATGTAAATCCAATGATGAAGCAAGTTCATCAAAATAAACACATGTTGAAAGTTGTGAGGACCAAGAACAAAAAGTTGAGGATGAACCTAGACGTAGTAAAAGAGCTAGGACAGAAACATCTTTTGATCCAGATTTTCTGACCTATTTGCTAGAAGGTGAACCTCAAACTTTTAAAGAAGCGGTGAGCTCTTAAGAAGGACTCTTGTGGAAATAGGCTATCAAGAGCGAAATTGATTCAATTCTCCAAAAATCATACTTGGGAATTGATGGACCTTCCTCCGGATGTAAACCGTTAGGGTCCAAATGGATTTTCAAGAGGAAAATGAAAGTGGATGGATCAATTGATAAGTATAAGTCCAGACTAGTAATTAAAGGTTACAATCAACGAGAAACCTATATTACTTTGATACGTATTCTCTTGTGACGAGAATAACCTCCATTAGGATGATACTTGCAATCGTAAGTTTACGAAGTCTTGAAATACATCAAATGGATGTGAAAACAATTTTCTTATATGGGGAACTAAATGAAGAGATCTATATGGAACAACCTAAGGGTTTTTTCACTCCAAGGCAAGGAAAGAAAGTCTGTAAGTTGGTGAAGTCTTTATATGGTTTAAAGCAAGCACCAAAGCAATGGCATGAGATATTTGACAATGTCATGATGTCAAATGGTTTTAAGATCAACGAATGTGACAAATGTATTTATGTCAAAGACACCGGAAATGGATATGTCATTTTGTGTCTATACGTTGATGACATGCTAATTGTTGGTAGTGACGATAAAATGATCAAATCTACCAAAAAGATGTTGAAATCAAGATTTGATAAGAAAGATATGGGACCAGCTGATGTAATGTTGGGAATGAAAATCTTAAGGATATCGAACGGACTCATTATAAGTCAGTCACACTATATTGACATGATTCTTGAAAAATTCAACAAAAATGATTCTGGATTATCCAGAACACTGGTAGATACAAATCTACACCTATCCAAGAATAAAGGTGAGAGCTTCTCTCAACTAGAATATTCTAGAGTGATAAGAAGTCTGACGTACTTAACAAGTTGTACAAGACTAGACATAGCTAATGCAGTCGGTAAATTAAGTAGATATACGAGTAATCCAGGAACTGATCACTGGAAAGGAATAGTAAGAGTACTGAAGTACTTACGATTCACTCTTAATTATAGACTGCATTAGACCAAATATCATGTAATCCTAGAAAGGATACACTGATGCAAACTTGATATCTGATATGAACAATTCAAAATCCACTAGTTGGTATGTATTCACACTAGGAGGTGCAGTTGAATCTTGGGATCCTCCAAACAGACATGTTTAGCCAGATCCACAATGAAATCTGAGTTTATCGCACTAGATAAATGTGTTAAAGAGACTGAATGACTATGTCAATTCTTAGAGGATATTCCAAGATGGTCAAAGTCTGTGCCAGCGATTTGCATCCACTGTGATAGTCAATCAACAATAGGAAGAGCACATAGCAACATGTATAATGGGAAGTCTAGACACATACGTCGAAGATATAACACCATTAGATAACTTCTTTCAACTGGAGTTATCTCGATTGACTATGTAAAGTCAAAAGATAAAATTGTGGATCCACAAACCAAAAGGTTAAATAGAGAGTTAGTTGAGATATCATCGAGGGGAATGGGACTACAGCCCATAAAAAAAAATCGATACAATGGAAACCGAATCTAGTTGACTGGAGATCCCAAGATCTAGGTTCAATGGGATAACATAGTTGTAAGACTTAGTTAGATCACTGTGGGGGGTTACTCTCTAGTCCATTCATATGATGAAACAGTGATGCCCGTTGGGAAAATGTTAAACTATAGTTTTTAATGATTCTTATGCGTCAGAATTCTATGCATTGGAAATCTGAGCAGAGTAATGCAGGTTACTATGAATTAAGAAATCACCTATGTGAGGGAGAAGTGAGACAGCTTCAAAAAGAGAATAGTGAAGGGCTATATTCTTCAGTGACTCTCACAGAACCATGGGCATGTTCATGACCAAAACGAACGTAATAATGAGAACCAAATTGAGTCTGGAATATGCTTGTGTGAGATGTGTTATCGTTTACATAAAACGGCAGAACAGTTCAAGGTTATCATATATACTGATCAGCCAGTAAAGTAAGCATGCCTTTACAAGGGAAGGTTCAAAGGGTAACATCTACCTATCTTATGCAGGTATCGACCGTTTGAACTTACCAAAAAGTCTTCTCTCGTGTCTCCTAAGTCAATTTTTCATTCATGTGGGGGATTATTGGAAAATTTATGATAAACAAGCGGTTTGAAAGCATTATTTGAGTATGATCGATTTCATGAAAATGAAAGATCAATGTATATTCGAATTCTCCTTCGTGAGAGCTTCGAAGTGGTATACTCAAACTCACGAATCAATTAATGGGTGAATGAGAAATTGAGTCTCAAAGTGAGTCTATTGTGTAGGAAAAATATGCATCTCATATTGGTTGGGTAAAACATTTATATGTAGTATATAAGTAGTTATGTGATATTATCTTATCAACATGTGTGAGTGCACGTCTTGCGTACACGAATACCGCTCTGGTTGGACCGTGAGAATACAGCCGAATTTTTGCTACTATTTAGAATTTAATTTTTAATAAATCAGTTTATTGATAAGGAAAGAATTAATTATTTTCCCTAAGTCAAACGTTTTAAATGAATGATAAGGAAAAAATGTAATTTCCACTTTGATTAAGGAAATTAATTGAATTAAGGAAATAATTGATTTCCGTTTTGGATTCTGATACTTACTTGATCACTAAGTAATCATAATCAGTGATCAATTTTAGATTCGGATACTTACTTGATCACTAAGTGATCAAAATCAATTATCAATCATGAATAAATCTTTTTAGAAGATTATTTTTTAATTAAATTTCCTTTATCATTTAAAACGTAATTATCAAGTAATTTCCAAATAAATCTAGACTATATAAAAAAACCCTAGTCTACACTTTATAAGACATATTCTTAGAATCGTGAAATTAAAAGAGCAATAATTATTCTCTCTTCTCCATCTTCTCTTTCTGTGCTTGGTAAATTCAAACATAATTTGAGTTCGTTGAGAGTGGTTAATGTTTTGTACTTCCACTGTTGAATCGTTGTATCCTGTGAGACAATCGCTATACACACACGGTGTTATATACAGTAAAATTGTCTTAAGGACACCGTGAAATACCAACCTCGATTCCCTAACCTTTATTTCTGTTTGTTATTTTCTACATATTCGAACCAGATTATTTTTATTTATTAGAACGAACATTTATATCCTTTTCTTTTCATTCGATCTATTCTTTAATCAAACCACTAACTATTGATTTTGAGATTTGAATTCATTTAACAAATTTCTAAGTTTTTAATCTTCAACAAATTTAACAATCCTAAACAAATTAAAACCCGAAAATAATCAAAATACATCTAATGTGAGTGAATCCTATTTTTAAGTCGAACTATTTCTGAATTCATCTGATGTGGTCGAATCCCAGAATCCCATCAGATTAATCAATAGTTAATCCCACTTTTATTTTAAAAAACTCCTGGTGTCACAATCATAGTTATTAAAGGCGTTAGGCGCATCTAGGCGCTAGGGGTCCCTGGAGCCTGAGGCGCCCGCCCGACTGAAGTCAGGCGCACTTTTTTAAAAAACATGGAAAACATTTATAAAACATTTAAAAACCTAATATATCCTACAAATTTCTATAACAAGACAAGAACAATAAAATAATGAAAATGCAATCAATCATACTAAGATTCAAACTTCAAAGCTTCAAATGCAAACAACCAAACCAAACATATAAAAAATAAAGGATGTTTAAATTAGTTTCTAGTTTTCTACTTTCTAGTTTCTATGAATCTAGGCTCAAGCATATAGCTATCAAGGATCCAAATTCAATGCAACATCAATCATCCAAATTAGGACCCAAATTATCATCCTTTCTATCTCTACTTGATCCTCCCTTTTAAATTCATATCCCTCTTCTTCCATTTCACACTCTTCCACAGTCTCATCTTCATCTACAAGTCCAACTAATCGAACTTGTGATTGTGACACCCTTGGCCTTTAAGTTGATGAAGAATGTGCTTTTTGAGCTTGGGTGGGTAAGAGAGTGTTTGCGCTTAAGCTTTTGCAAAATGTATATGTTGGGTTTTATCATAAGTTGGATTTTAAAAGAAAAAACAAGGTAATGGGGATGTTTTACTCAGGTGCGCCTGGGCGCCGCCCGTCGCCTGTCGCCTAGGATGGCTAGGCACGCGCCTGACGAAAATTGTGCCCCTGGCCAAACTACAGGCGCCAAAGCTACGCCCGGAGGAGCCTGGAGCCTAGGCGCGCCTTTAATAACTATGGTCACATTTAATCTCTATTTTGGTCTCTACCGTCCAAATCCGTTAGAGTTTTTATAATTTCCGTTAAGTGAGTGAGGGTAAAATGGTAAAAGCGTCAAGCATTGTTCTAGAATTTGTTTTTAAGAAGGGCAAAACAGTAACTTGATGTATAATAGGCAGTAACTTTGTGGTTGGTTATTATAATAGGCAATGTCTGCTTATTTGTTTTGTTTTTATTATATATGAATGTAAGTTACCCTTTTTATGTCAACAGATGGTGAGATTCACCAAATTCACCACCGATCGACGAAGGAAGGGGATACGTATGTACCCTTTTGAGGTGCAGGCCCGGTTCAAGGGTTTGATCAATTTTATTCATCCAGTAGACCATTGGAATGAATACTGCAAAGTTTCTGTACAAGTAAATCTTTTTACTTTATCATTTTGTTATATATATTTATCAATATTGTTTTTCATTTTTTTCACTTTTTCCAGTGTATTTGCACATGTGGAACCAAATTTGACACGGGAGAGATAATGTTGCGATATAATCAAAAATATTATAACAAGCGAGTCAGCTGCTGCGGGATGGTAAGAAACCAGTTTCATATTTAATTAAATTGAATTTTATTATTATCATTGAAATTTAATGTTATTTTGATTTTATATAGTGCCAATCATGTGGCAAAGAGTGGGTTCTAAATCTCGTACGATGGTGTCATCCTACTCAACTTTTAGAAGCCAACAAATGTAATAGCCTCTGTCTTATAGAGGCAGGGGGGTTGCTACCGGATGTCATAAAGTTTTCTGATCCTTTTGTTGCCTTGAAGGTATAGTTAAATTATTTTATTATAATATACTATATTATTATTATTTGAATTTGAATTTTTGTAGGATAACCTAAATAGTCATCCCTCTGTAAACTTTCATTTCCATTGAAAGATAATGTTGTAGTAACATCTATTGTGTTGTACTGATGTCTGGGTAGATATCGATGAAATTAATGGGTATGGGTTCCACAATATCAGCATGCTAATTACCTATTCTAATAGTGTTAAATTTGATCAGTTCCCACATATCTACTTCTAATGGATCATATGCTATTGACATGGTTGCTTTGTCAATTGAGCTTTTATCTAGTATTAAACATGATACAAATATAGTTGTATCAGTTTCAATACATTGTTATGTATAAAACCAATGTTATTATCTCCATCGTGGTTTGAATTGGTTGTGGCTTTTCTGCTTACATCGTTATGTAATTACTTATTCTTGTGGTCTTGAAACTGACCTTGTATTTGAAATGTAGGTGCTAGGGAGGGGACCCCAACAGCTGCAACATCTGCATTGACATCTTTCTCAATTCCAGTTCAAAGACCATTTAGAATGAAGGGAAGTTGTAAAGTTTAATTTCTTTCTCACTTAATTTTAAGTTCCACACAAACAAAATGACACATGCAGTTTTAAGACATTACATATGCATGACATAAAATCCTCTGTGAGACAGTCTCTCACCGTGGCAGTGAGACCATCCAATTAAAATGAGGCATATATGATTAGTTTGCATTGGAAACATAAATGATGTCATGAATGTCTTATTTTCATTGGATGGTTTCACCATTCCCACCTAAGTTTTTCTCCATGTTAAGATTTGTAGCAACACAGAGATCCTTTAATTTCTGCTGCAGTTTTTGAATAAATTTTGCTATGCTTCACAAGTCTTTGTATTTTTCACTGTACTTGGGTGGATCCTACTTTGATTGGTACGTGTCAGAAATGCAGGTGTTTCGTAGCTGTGCCTTGCCCCAAGTTATGCGGCTGCAGATTGGAAACATCAAACATGCACTTCTGTTTTGTTTTTGTTTTTAATTTTTGAAAAAGTAACAATACTTTTGCCTAGTTTTTGTTTGAGGGTCTGCGTGCCCAAATGCCTATATGGCCATATGACGTTTGCTTCGTCATTGTATACTATGATTTGACTTTGCACATATATATATATTGGATACTATCTTGGGTTTTTCAACACATGATTATCTGGGATGCTTTTTTCCCCTTGTCAATCCAATTTAGGTTATATATGTGATTGTTTTACTGTATAGCATAACTTTTAGGTCGGTGTTTGGTAATCTAACTTTATAAATAATCAAATTAATAAAAAAGTTAAGGATATGTATTTGGGAGACTTTATTAGATTAAAAAAAAAAGAGGTGAAAATGGACATGCTATATAAATGTAATAGACTCCTCCCTTCTCATTTCCTATTTTTCAAAAAATTTATTATACAGATTTGTTATTGAATTAAAAAAAAATTAAGAAAACAAAATTAATTTAAAAATAAAAAACAAAAAAAAATTGATTTTTTTTTTATAAAAACATTTTCATTGCATAAGAGTGGGTTTTTGATCATGAAGCTCGTTAATAAGAGCTCGAATGAATTGATTACGTAGTAACGGAGGTAAGGTGTTTGGTTTTTGGTGTTTGATTAATTGGATGGTGGTGGGAGATTTTATTGGAGTTTATTGAGATCAAATTGGATTTGGATATCTAAAAAACTCTTGATATGTTAGTACTCGTTTGGAAGAGCTTCTCAACAGGTGGAAATAGCATTTTTAATTAAAAATGTTCTTTTTAAATTTTCCTATGTCATTTGGTTGTAATACTCGGTAATGCTTTTGAATGATTTAAAAAATTGTTTTATGTTTGCTTATAGAAGTTTAAATTTTAGATTTTTTTAAATATATTTTTTTGAGTTTTTTTTTAATAACACTAAAATGTCTTATATAATCATATCATTTAAAATAGTTTTTAAATATCTTGATAATCCTATCATTTAAAAAAGTTTTTTTAATCGATAACTAAACGATTAACAACCTTTTATTAAAAGTTATACGTCTATTTTAAAAGACTTATTTAAAAAAAAAATCTTCCAACCTCTGTATTGAACGTGGAAAGAGAGGTGGACATTTGAGTGGATGTGAAATACTACGATGATATGGATGAAATTAGATGTAATCTAGATGTTGACTAACCCCAAGCAATGGTTGATAGGGCTAATTCAGTCCTTACGTGTTGAAATCTCGAAAGGAAAATGTGTGGTTAGTTAATTATATTAGTTGGCTGAAACAACAGTCTATGTGAAGCCTTAGTAGTTGTAAATATTTATACCATTTGGCTATAGAATCTCAAAGTGTTGGGAGTTCTCTCCTACAAGTTGGAGCAACTTCTCTCCGGATGTGAGAGTTATATGTAACATTTTCATTATAGTGGAAGTGATAATCATACTTGTAGGATCTAATATCGTCAGATCCAGTATCTATATAATATACCAAAATGAACCCTTACGATGCCACGTGACATCAGGAGAGAACTTTGAAATTAAATCATATATATTAATTTCTATTTTCCTATTTATTAATTAATCAAATTAAATAGTTTGATGAATATTAATTAGATAATATCAAGTGTTGCAACTCATACATTTAAATATGGAGATAAGATAAATTGCAATTAATGGTCAATGGTTATTAAATATATATATATATATATATATATATATATATATATTAATTTTATAGAAATCAAATATATTATGGAAATTTAATAACTTAGACTCTTTATTTATATTCCTATTGTATTCGATAATTAATTATATATCTATATTTGTTTTATATTCTCCTTTAAGGTAATAATTAACCTTCCATTAATATTTAATTTTTTAAAAAAAAAAACCTTCGTTGCTTCATTCAAACAACTAATAAATTCTATTTTGAAAAAGTTAAAAAACTAAAATATCTTTTCATTTTCAGAGGTATTGTTGTTCTTTTATTTATCTATAAAATAACACCAAATATGATACGACAAACAATCATGAAACTCTATTCACGACGATTCCACCTCCACTTCTGTCGTCAGTCAGTGCAGTGATGAGCTTTTCTTTCCTCGATGGAATATTACAATGGGCCATTGGTATTTGGTATCATTTTTCTTCTTTAACCACTTTCTCTCTTTCGTCGATAAGACAAATTCTTACTTCAATAATAATAATAATAATAAAAAAGACATTCTTACAATGGGCCATTGGTATTTGGTATCATTTTTGTTTTAATAAAGTTCTTTCCAAATTTTGGTGGTATATATTGTGCTATGGTTGAGTTTTACCATGTCTGAGGTTGGCATCCTTGTGATAACTCAATTTGGATTGCAATATGTAACTGGAATGACTCAGAACACAGGTTGGCTCGAGTTGAATTGTAAACATAATAGGAAACATGCACTGTACGTATTAACCTGTTCTACTGAGGACTATATTGTATAAAAGTTGTATAAATATTGTACAGTAGAAGTATTGTAAGTTATATAATACATCGTTATTAGATTCATAGCATGTGTTTTTTTTTCTTCCACTAAGGTTCATCTCCCGAGCATGGTATTGTAGGTTTGTGTTGGATTAAAATCTGTCATATTTGATCCATGAAATTGTTGCTTCCCTTGTTATTGCCTGAGCTGTGGGCCGCACTGAAAGGCCTACTCCGTGGGCCGTGGTGGGCCGTCCAAAATCATCAGAGTGATGTTCTTCTTCTTTTATTGAGCCACTCCCACTCCAATGAGAGACTCATCATGACTAAAAATCATAATGTACCATGATATCCACTTGATCAGTGCAAGCAAGACAAAAAAAAAATTGTAAAAGAAGAAAGAAAAGAGAGAGCAAAATTGCAAGAGGGATTGATTGCATTGAAGTCATATTATCATTGATTTCTTTTTGGTGCTGTGTCACATCACCACCACCGCCACCGATCCATTTGTGTAAAGGTCCCATGACTTCGATGAATGATGACTCTATTATGGCAACTGATTCATGATTATCATTCCTCCATCAGTTATGCTGTTGGCCATGCTTCAAGCCTTATAAGACTATCATTCCTTTTTTATTTATATGTATATATCTATTCGAATCTGGAAAATATTGACCGATAAACGTTCTTTTATCATCAAACCTTAATTGGATGGTGGACAGAGAGTTTATCGAAGTTTATTAAGATCAGATCAAATTGTATCCGAATACGAAATATCTAGTTCTCCTTGCATGCGTTATAACTGTAGGTGGCAGGAGAGTGGATGTGAAATGCTACAGGTTCAGGGCGAAATGTTACGCTGACGTGGATGAAATCAGATGCAATCTAGCTGTTGACCTTCAAGTTGACTGGACCCCACGTAATGTCTGTTAGGGGTAATTCAGTCCTTACGTGTCGAAATCTCGAAAGGAAAAATTGCGGTTAGTTATTTATATATCAGTTGGCTGAAACCGCCGTGTCTGTGAAGTCTGTCAAGTATCAACCACCACAATAAACACACCCCAATAAATACGTAATACATTACTCGGCAGAGTCATTTTCCCTTGCTATTAACTCCAAACAAAAAATCAATTTCCAATCCCTGGAATCGCTTCCACTTCACTCATTCTCTCAACTTTACTTGTTTAATTTTTGTTTTTGTTTGATTAACCATCTTACCTAAACCTAACCGCGAATCTACCTATTATTCTAAATCTACATTTTCTTCTGCATTATTTTAGTTTCAATCATTTACTTCTCTAGGGTTCGAGAGATGGAAGTGGACCAACCTAGGCTGGAGAATCGGGCCATGACATTCGATGAGGTCTCCATGGAGCGTAGCAAAAACTTCGTCAAAGCTTTGCAGGTTTTGCTTTTATTCCCTTTTTTTTAGTGTAAAATCTGGGACCAGATCTGATCTTTTCTTGATTTTTGATTTGTTTTTTAGGCGTTTTAGTGTGGTTAGTCAATGTGTGTTTACTGGAGATTAGTTTCTCGTTTTTGATTTTCAGTTGACTTTGACTTTGTTGAAGACTCCGTTTTGTTGCTGAGAAATGGTGTCAGTTATAAGCAGCTAAAGATTCAAAATCTTCAGTATTTTCTTAGCTACCTAACTAGTGGCAGAATTTTGAACTATTCCATTTAAGAGCATTGAGTGTTTGTAGCATTGAATGCTTTTGTTGTGATCCCATAATAAATTTCACTAGGTTGGGTAAAAAGATTAGTACTTTGAGAAGATTGTGATGGTGTTGCGTCTCACGTTGGTACATAGGCCAGTACAGGTGTTTACATTGATAGAGTACTTGCATGTAATCTTTTGGTTGATCAACCAGTTCTCTTTCTCTTATTGCTTTCTGTGCTCATGCTTATTGAATATTTCCTGCTTGATTGATGTAGACATGGTATTCCAAGAGCATATTGTGCTTTGATAATAGTCTGATTAATATGTCATCTTGTTCGTTCTCCGTTGCAGGAACTCAAGAACTTAAGACCTCAACTTTATTCCGCTGCAGAATATTGTGAAAAATCTTATCTTCACAGTGAACAGAAACAGATGTAAGGATCCATGTTCCTCTGGATATGATTTTTCTGGATGTACATGTTGCATGATCAGGTTCCAGTTTCAAGTCAGTGTTCAAGCATATATTTCTCTCCATGTCAGTCTTGTTTTGGTAGCATACTTGATTTGGCTCCACTACATAAATATTCGCACAAAAGGAAACTGAAATTTTCTTAAACATGATAACTTGTTGGTGCTTGCATGGATAAAGAGCTTGAGAGAATTGGTTGATTACATTGCATAGAAAAACAAATCAGAAGAAAGAATGTATATGTAAGTACCCAACAGCATATTTATAGGGAGAAGAGACCCCAGTAGACCTAATGTTTGTTGGTGAGAACTCCACATATATGATTTTTCTGAAGGGATCCAGATTGCTGGAGTGCCCAAGAGTTGTATTTTTTTCGGGGTGCCCAAGAGTTGTTTTTTTTTCATTGGTTACAAATTTGCATGTCAATGATTTGCAAGCTTGTATCACATTTGTGTTTGGATCACATTTATCCTTTTTTCTTATGTTGGAAATTAATTGTGACATAATGTATTAGGGTACTAGATAACCTGAAAGACTATGCTGTACGAGCCCTTGTTAATGCTGTTGATCACCTTGGCACTGTTGCTTACAAGTTAACTGACCTTCTTGAGCAACAAACATCCGATGTCTCAACCATGGAGCTACAAGTTTCTTGTTTAAACCAGGTAAATATTTTTTCCCTTTGTCTGAGTGAATTTCATGTTATTATAAAATGAGTACTAAATTAGTTGGACTGAACTTGCCTGTTTTCTTGTTATCAGAAACTTCTTACGTGCCAAACCTACATAAGTAAAGAAGGTCTCCGTCAGCAGCAGTTGTTGGCATTCATCCCAAGACATCACAAACACTACATTTTGCCAAGTAAGATTAATTATTATCGGCTTCTTCTGGCATCACTTATTGGTATGATGAGAGACATAATTTACTTTTCTCATTCTTGTGTTTCTTTTTCCACTCTTTTACTTAAATTCTCCAAACTAGATTCCTTGAACAAAAAGGTACATTTTAGTCCACGAAAACAGACTGATGCTAGACAGAATCATTTACAAGCACGTCTTCAGCCTTCAGGTATTGGGGTTTTCTATGGCAACACCAAAGTTCCATTTTTATTTTTATTTTAGACTTCTATGTTGGATATAAAAAATTTCTTGTTCAGCCGAGTGATAAATGTGTTTCTTGACTAAAATGCACTACATTAGGTGTTCCTGCCGCAAAAACTCTTTCCTGGCATTTGGCCTCTGAAACTAAATCTACCCTAAAAGGGGCACAACATACTTTGACAAGGTTTGTATAAAACTATTCTTGAATATCAATCAATTCTGATTTTTCTATTTGCATATCTTCATATGTAAACAATTTTAAATGGCGTAAAAGGCTTTTGATTATTGTGTACTGTGCAGCGCCGAAGAGCCAAAAACTTCTGGGGTGTTCCATCTGTTAGGTATGTATAATAAGAAGGCACCTCATACTATTATTTGATTCTGCTCAGGATGGAGCAGTTAGTGAATGGTAAAAAAAAGATCTGATAGTGAAACTCTCATTGATGCAGATAATGAAGCGAGCATACGCTCAAAATCCTCTGCGGTCCCTGCTCAAGTATCAAGTGGAGCTCCTGCATCTACTGCAGCTAAGCAAACATTTGGTGTTGCACGCAGGGTAATGTCAAGATCAACAAGAACAACGACATGCCCAACAATCTTCTAATTGCATGCTTGATAATTAAAAATTGATAAATGGAGTTATTCTGGCATATTGTTTTCTTGAATCTTTTTGCGTGTTCAATCTTTTGTTCTCAATTCGGTTGTGCAAGGCTTGTCTGTTTTATGCTTTCTATTTCATATTCCACTTAAAGTGTCTATAATGTTGATAATATGTAAGCTTTTAGCTGGTATGGTAAACATTGCAAACATTGTCATATCTACTTTCTTCTTTCTGCTTCGTCAACTGGAAATATTGGAAACTCGTGTACTTTTACATTGCTACAAAGTAGTTATAGGTTTTGGGTGATCTGGGTTGATAGTCATGGTTGTTTGTTTCATCCTGTCTCTGGAGCAGGACAGTTGTTTTTAATACTGGATTAGATTTTATGCAAGATGGGACTGCATACGGACTATATTGCAATTTCTCTAAGGACTCTCTTGGAGATTTGCTTAAAAGAGAGAGAGAAAAAAAACAATATTGCAATTTACTTAAGGTAGTTGAAAATAAATATGACTTTTATTATCTTTCACTGTATTCAGCGGTTTGCTCAGAAACTTCATCTACATGTTGTATTGATGGATGCTTGAAATTAAAGAAAAGGAATAATTATTGGCTTAAGAGTTAAAGTACTGTGTTCTGTAAGTGCTACGAGGCATTTTGCATGTATAATCCTGAGTATTCAAGAAAGCAGAGGCTCTTCTTGCAATTAGAAGTTATGTTAGCACTGCACAGCTTGACCAGAGAGGCACCATGCCTTGTCTATCCTGGTAAAAAAATATGGTAAAATGATGTCTGTCAACTATTGGAAACTTTTCTTTTTTTTTTGCACTTATCAAACAAGCAGCATCTGATGTGTTAATTTCGTTGAATTTCAGCTTGTTTGTTCAACTGTACTCTTCTAATAGTAAATAGTCTATGTTCAGTGGTTGAGAACTTGGGGCCTTAATGAGTTCCCAGGATCATATCCTGTACATATAGCAACAGAAAGCTGTGCGGTGTGTGCATGCATCAGTTTGTGTGTGTGTGTGTGCGCTTGTGAGGGACTATTGACTATGTTTCAATGCATTTATATCATGAGATAGTCTCTACCAGCACATTTTTTATAGTTTATACATAATAGTTTTAGGCACTTGCGGATTATGCTTAATTTGATGGACAAATTAGGTGTGAATGATATTATTAATCTCGTTTTTGTTGTTTCTGAAAGATTGTGATTATATCGTCAGTTTGATCAAATGATATGATCATTCAACTATGTGCATGCTTTTGTTTGCCATGTATTTTGTTTGTTGATTTGTATTTGAGGAATTCTCACTTTAGCAGAAAATTTATGTGTTGATTTTGGATATTGCTTGTTCTGTCATAAACTGTGCTTCTCCTCCATTACTTGAATACCTGTCTTAAATCTTAATACATGAGAGACCATAAGTGTAACAGTCATGTCTTTTTTTGCAGGATATAGAGGGTAACAAAGCTTTGACAGCATTTAGGTCATTTGACAATCCAAGGCGTGAGATTGTGCGTGCCCCTGTCCGCAGCAAAAGTGTGCTATCAGCTTTCTTTGTCAAACAGAAAATGTCAAAGCTGAAGGCTGGTTATGTTTCATGAAAATACCTATCAAAGCAAGTTGAAGATGCCACTTAGGCAGGAGTTTCCATTGATCATCTCATATGCTTGCTGATTATGAGCCGGTTTCTTGTCACCAGTCAATCAGTATCTCGAGACCATATTTTCCTCTACTCCATTCCTTTTCTCTTGGCTCCTTTAATAAATAAGCAAATTGTGTATAAACTCCCTGTATGAAGATGCTTAAGATTTATCTGGTCACTGAGTTGTAGCCCTGACAAATGATTGTTGAAATATTGTTGAAATTTAGTTGTGCATATTAACCGATTCTTATCGTCGAGTTGAGAAGTGTAAATCTGGGAATGAATAGGTTATGTTGATAGTGCTAAGTGATGATGTTTGTAGAGTAAATGCTTAAAATCTTTCATGACCTCTTACCTTATGAATTATGTTTCTTTTTCCCCATCTTTTCTGTCTAGATGCTAGCCAAATACAAATAGTCACTTGTGTGACTGTGAGAATGAGAATGTCTGGGTTTGGCATTTGAGAGTTATTCGTTGATATGGTGATTGTACTGCTATGGAACTAACAAAATCGAAGAACCAGGTTACATAATTAATTAATATCTATTGCAATATTGAATTCACTGCATTCAACAGGGAGCATATTTTTGTTTTTGATGTATTTAATTATTGAAAATTGATTTCTTTTTTATTTACCCAACAAAGGGTTTGAATCCAAGATTTTGATAACCTTTTTTAATTTTAAATTGTAAAAAGAAGACGATTCGGGACTTTTTTAAATTTATAAGTTGTTTGTAATTTTTTATAAAAGTGATCAAATTAGTCTTCATATTTTTTTTATTATCAAATAGCGTATCTCTTCTTAGGAGTGATTAAATTGGCCCCTCTAACGGTTTAACGGTGTTAAATACAATAGTTGATTTTAACGATTTTAGTTAAAATACGTAAATACCATTTATTTATCATATTAAAGTAAAATTGTTTTGTCTTTTGTGCATCAAATTCACCATTATAATTGTAATAAAATCTAAAAATATTACTAATGAAACACCGTTTGTATTTTATTTTAATTAAATTTTTCTACAAAATTCTAAAAATATTTTAATAAGACAATTCAATTACACCATTATTTTTTATAAACAAAGTTATCATTCATTTATAGTTTAATCTTTTACAATTTTTATATAATTGTTTTTTTTTGTTAATATTATATAAGCACAGTTGTCAAAAATATTAAAAAATCAAAACCTATAAATAAAACAAACAAAAATAAAAATATGTAAAAAAAAACTGTACATGTATTATTATTATACTATTTAGAAGTAAAATACAATTTTACTCCTATACAGTTAAAGTTGACTAACGAAACTTAGTTAGAGAGACTAATTTGATACTTGAGAAAAATTGAAGGACCAATTTAGTTACTTTTATAAAGTTATAAATAACTTAGAATTTTTAAAAAAATACATGAACTAATTGTTAATTAGCCTAAAACAATTTCAAAATTCAAAATGCCTAACTGGAAGTATTCTATTCGGGTCAGAACAAACAAGTCGGACTATAGACCCGACCCTGAAAACTGCGATTTGCCACCGTGACCATAACAGAACAGATCCAATCTCAAACTCACTCACTCTCAGCTCTTAGATTCACTCTAAAAATCCTTGACCTTGTAAGAAAATCCCGATATAATACCAACTTATGTTTGAAGTTCATTATTAGTATAAATTGATTGATTAATTAATAGTTGCAGCAATGTCACAATTCCTTCACCAAAGACCATTACAAAACCCCTTCTTCTCAGATCCTTACCCAATCTCGCCTCGCACTTCAACGAGCTTCCAGAAACCAATGTTTCTTCTCAACCGAACAACTCTCCTACTTTTACTCTCCCTCTTAGTTATACTCGGAGTTATCCTGCCCTGGTTTGGAGCCCCCCAATTCTTGTTCCCAAACACCCCCTCTTCTCTCGCGAAATGGCGCGACTACACTCTGCCGCAAGCGGCGTCGTTTGTGGCCAAGAACGGGACTGTGATCGTGTGTGCCGTGAGTCAGCCTTACTTGCCGTTTTTGAACAATTGGTTGATTAGCATTACGAGGCAAAAACATCAGGATAAAGTGCTTGTAATTGCAGAGGATTACGCTACTCTTTACACTGTTAACCAGAAATGGCCAGGTCACGCCGTTCTCGTCCCTCCAGCTCCCGATTCACCAACTGCTCATAAATTCGGTTCTCAGGTAATTTACTATATGGTGTTAATAATTCTGAAATCGGTGTTTTGTCTAATGATTTATTAAGAGTAATTGGTTGGTCCAAGTGTAATTTGATTTGTTGGTCTTTGTTGAACTGTGAAACGATCTTTGATTGGTTTTGTTGGTGTAGGGATTCTTCAATTTTACATCACGAAGGCCTCGTCACCTGCTGCACATATTGGAGCTTGGATATAATGTTATGTACAATGATGTTGATATGATCTGGTTGAAAGATCCCTTTCCATATATGAAGGGAAATCATGATGTCTACTTCACCGATGACATGACTGCGGTATGTACACACTGTCTCTGCTTCTTATTTTGTATGCATTTTGATGCTAAGTTTAAATTTATACCGTAATTGAACCACACAGCGGAAGACATTGGACATGTTATGATTTTGATATTTTGAAACTATTTTGCATTTAAGTTTAACTTTTTTTTTCGTTTCTTTTCTTTTGGGGGAGCAGGTGAAGCCTCTTGATCACTCCCATGATCTGCCGCCTCCAGGGAAAAAAGGGCGGCCTTACATATGTAGTTGCATGATTTACATGCATCCCACGGCTGGAGCAAAATTAGTTATGAAGAAATGGATTGAGGAGCTTCAAGCTGAGCCATGGTCCCGAGTAAAGAAAGCAAATGATCAGCCTGGCTTTAACTGGGCGTTGATCAAAACTGCTGGACAGGTATCTTCTTTAAATATTTTTTGCCATTGCCACTGTGTTTGCAATATGTAATAACTCCTAGAAGATTTCATCCTTTTGATGTTTAGTTGGAAAACGCCTGGTTACCTCAAGATGTGTCTCAGCGTTGTGATTTATGCTGAAAATTATGTTTCATGCCTTAGCCTCTCTTATGTGAAGCATGTGTCACGTTTGATAACTGAAAATATGTTTGATTATAGACGAATAATTTCATGGCATCATCTTCCCAAATGGTTTCCCTCAGTAGATACTATATTTGTATTTCATGGGTTTTCTTATCATCAAGCTGTTGATTCTTCTTGCTAATTCCAGCTGTTTGAGTTTTATCCCCAAAACTCTCTCATCATTTGGTTCGCCTGTGTCAGAAATCAGTTATATTCCAGTTGTCACACGGTTGTTCGTGTGGAAGTAAATATATTACTACTTCTTACAAATTCTATGATTATTAAAATTGACATCTGAAAATTCGAATGTATTGGATTGAGTTGGTTGTCATTAGAATGTGTTACGTGGTTCTTGTGGATCGTGTATTAAATATGTATTCTGTTGAGCACTTGAGGCTTTTCTTGAGTTTTTATTTTTCCCTGCTCTTGTCTGTTGGATGTACTTCAAATAACAAAAGAAATTAGTCTCATTTCTGGATAACATGTTAAAAATATCTTCAAATACTGCCTTATGGATTCTTCTGAGTTCTGACGATCATATTCCATTGATATTTCAGGCTGATCTCTACTTGCTTCCTCAGGCAGCATTCCCAACTGGAGGACTATATTTCAAGAACAAGACATGGGTGAAAGAAACAAAGGGTATGCATGCAATCATCCATAATAATTATATCATAGGTTTCGAGAAGAAGATAAAACGTTTCCACGATTTTGGCCTCTGGTTGGTGGATGATCATGCCGAGGAGTCCCCCTTAGGCAGATTATGGTAAGCTGGGAAGCCATACGATATGTTTCTGCAAAGCCAATAAGTGTTGATAAACCCTGGATGGAGTTCAACTTCAACTTGCCAACCGGGTCATATATTTGCTCCTCAGCCAGAGTCATGGAATCTTGAAGGCTTGGCAAACTATGGTGCTCATTGTTTCATAGTGTTTGGTGGGTCAAGTTTGCAGAGTCTGGGTAATTATTGAAATGGCTTGTTTTGATGTTCCTTCTGCAATCAAGGAATTCAGTACATACGGTGACTGCAGAAGCTTCTGAATCAGCTTGTTTAACCAATCACAATGCTGCCGGGTTGCAGAACTTTCTCATTTGCCAATGTAATCCCAACCTTTTTTTTTCCTTTCCTTTCCTATTTAATCCTTATATTGAAATTTACTATAAATTTTCAACATATGTGATGCGATTTTGTTGGCGGTAGAGAATAATATGTATTGATGCCAAGTTATTTTCAATCCCATTTGGCACTCTCTTAGTTATCTACTCAGCCAATTTGTGTTTGAAGTTTGAATCAGTATAGCTTCACCTAAGACCTCATTTGGAAATCTAAAAAAGGGCAAATGATGACAAAAAATATACAAAGACTGCGTCTGCCGGGAGTCGAACCCGGGTCTATTGCTTGGAAGGCAATTATCCTAACCGTTGGACTACAAACGCGGTTGCTTGTCAGGTTTTTCAGTTTAATTTACTTGATTGTTAAAACCAAGATGCAACTCAGGCAATTGAGAACTTGTTCGGTGAACTTTTAAAAATCCTCTATCGTCCAAATATCTATTCGCATTAAATAACAGACAATCTTAATAACTCAATCAAATAATTCTAAAAAATTCAAAAAGGAGTTTGTAGACATTTTAATACAAAAAGCTCAACCAAATTGAATATTAAGTGAACATTCAAACTATAAGATTATGAGTTCGAGTCTTTCTCCTTCTTTAATTTTAGAATTATTGTTATATTTTTTTTAAAAACATAATACAAAACAAAAAAATTATATGACAGATAATATTTGTATATTATATATATAATTTCATACCAAAATTCTATAATATACGGTTTTTTGTAATTAAAAAATAATCCATTAATCAAAATAAAAAATCGTTTGATGAATTTTTTAAATAAAATAATTCGTAAAATCAAATATTATTTATGAAAGTTAAAGTCAAATATTTGATTAGGAGTCTCTCTAAGTTTAAATATTTTTTTATAAAGTATTACGATATTAGATAAATTCATAAATTTTTAAAAATTAAGAATTCAGACCCATAACCTTATAATACATATGTGAAAAGTTTACGGTTAATAACCTCAATTCGTTGACTTCAAATTCAACCTTAATTTAACATTTATAGAATTTGAAATTTGGTAAAAGAAAAAGGGGTTTAATTTTTTTTTTCTCAAATGAATCCCATTTTTCAAAAACAAATCTCCACTTATTAGCTGGCACCGCATAGTTACCACTTCTTTTTTTTTTAACTAATAATAGAGAGGATTTATTATCATCGAATTGGACAGCTGACAATCCCCATAAAGTCCAGTTGTCCAAGTTGTCAAATACTCAAATATTTTATTTAATATGAATATCTTTTTTGTTTTTTTCACCAATAGAGTAGATCCTGAAATTTATTGTTACACGCATATGATAAAAGTATATAACAGGAATTATTCACACCAACGCTATTAAATTATTTGTCATTCCTCCATCATTTACAGTCCACCTGGTTTAGCTTCTAAATATGACCAAATGAGAGTGACTTTATTTTATGGTTTATTTCCGTTTCTATAAGATGTACACACTTAGGTTTTAGGTTATGTTTGTTAGGAGGGAGAGAGTAGGAGGGATTGATGAATTAAGGGGGAGAGAAAGTATGAGGTACGAAGATGATAACATATAACATTCGTGTTGTTTATTATTGAAAAGGGGTTGAATGAATGGATTGGTATATAATTTATGAATTTACTATATTAACCTTATATAAATTAAAGGGTTATAAAAAATTGGAGGGTATCATTATCATTTCCCTCTAATTTTTCATCCCCCTTCTCATCGACCTATCATTTGATGAATTGTTTTTGTGGGCCTAAAAGGAGGAGACCTCCCTCATTTTCTTCTCTCCCTTCTCCTGCCTCTCCAACCAAACAGGGGATTAGAGCTCTCTTCTCATTCCTTTCCCTCCCTCCATCTCTCCCTCTTACCAAACAAAGCATATCGGTAATTGAATATCACCTTTTAAAAGAAATGATAGTGTATCTCTTTTTCACGGCGGTTGTGAGGGGTTTGAAACCTATCATAAGATCTAGACCGTGTATATATTGTTTGATTTGGGCAGATCTCGATTTCTATCGTAATAAGTGTATCTTAATATATATATATATATATATATATATATATATATATATATGGTTCAAAAAATAAATAGTACTTTTTGGAGGTGACATTTCAATATTATCACTGTTTTAATAACTTATATTTAGAAGGCACATATTATTGTGAACGGATAAAAATATCCAAAATAGTTGTTCTGGTTTCTTTCATTCATCTTTTTTTACAATGAGAGTCGTGAGATAGAGAGAGAAAGTTTCATTGAAACTCAGACGCTATGTAGACGCATACGGAGGTCGAGCTCCCCGCTGAGCTCGCGATGCTCACGGGGGTGGGGGCAGTGCCCCCGGAGCTTTTTTTTTTTATTTGATCTGTTGTGTGTTTATAAAAGATCTGATAATGGTTTTGTGTTAGGTTAGGGTTTGAAATTAGGTTGATTTTTTTTTTCGAAGATGATTTTCTGGGTTTCCGATATTTTGAAACATTTTCGAGTTTTTTTGAACCAAATCCGAGTTTAAAAAAAAAACGTCCGAGTTTTTTGTTTAGAAAAATCATGTTTGTTTAACTTTGAATCTCCGAGACTTTTTGAAACATGATCGAGCTTTTTAGAACCAAATCCGAGCTTTTTATAACCAAGTCCGAGCTTTTTTATTCAAAGCTCCGGGTTTTTTTTTTCAAAGCTCGAGTTTTTTTTAAGTACCCTGGCTTTTTTGACAACTGTCCGAGCTTTTACGATAGCTGTCCAAGCTTTTTTAAAATAGGTTCGAGTTTTTTTTCATAAAAATCCTCGAATTGTTTCCAAAAATATCTCAAAAATAGTCAAAAAAATAAAATATCGGACTAATAGAAAAAAAACTTGGAAAAAAAACAAACAAAAAAACTCGAAAATGAAGAAAATAACATTCGAACCAATACAAAAAAAACTTGAACCAATAGAAAAAAAAACTCGGAAAATAATTTAAAAAACTCGGAACGATAGAAAAAATATCGAACTATTAAAAAAAAACTCGTGCACATTCTAGAGACTATATGTTCATACACTAATTGATACATTGTTAAACCAATCACAAATGCATGAAAGAAAATAAGGAGATCGATTTTCAAACAACTTTTTTGGAGAGATAATACAATCTCTATTTCGAAATGTAGATGGAAGTACAGAGACAGATTTTAAGGGCAATTTGGGTAATATGTGTTTTTTAAACATAAGTTATTAAACTGGTGATATCATTGCAACACAATAAAAAATGGTGACATTCCTCACAATTTCCACTATATATATTTATAATTAAAGAGGTATATCTTTTTTTAAAAAAGAATTATTTAAAATAAGTGAAAAAGTCAATAAGAGCTTCTCCAATCCAGCGCCAAGTCGCCAACCACCATGCAAATCTCCAAATTCACCAGAATCAGCCTCCAACCCAAGCCATTCACTGCGCCAATCGTCGGAGTTGATACAATGTCGCGCAATATATTGTACGACGTTGTTACTCTGCGCAATCCATCTTTTTTTAAAACCCTCAACTTTTAAATATCACCATTTAACCCTATTTTTTATATCTATTATAATTATATCCTTTATTTCAAGGTTTTATTTAATCACAGTTTTACTATAATCAATTAAATTTATTACAATTTGATCCTTCTTAATATTTAATGATTTTGTTGTGAATTAATTATTATTGGTATTAACATTTATAAAAAACTAAAATTGAAGTGTATAATTAAAAAAATTAAATGCAAAATTTGGAGAAATAAATAACTTCATTCAATTAAGTAGAAATTAAAGCAAAATACATTAAAAATGAAATACAAACTTCATAGTGATAAAATAAATTACCACAAATTAGAATACATTAAAATATGAATTACAAGAACCCATTAGTAGTCTGAAAGACCATTTTCAGTTTCTTAGAGATTATCGAAAAAATTACCAAAAGACCCAGAAGACCCAGATGGATTTTGAGATCCCTGGTCTTGTTGCCGAGCTTGTTTTGCCATAATTTTAAATTGTTGTCTACTCATAAAATCCCATTTCATTGGATCAGTTATGGTATTCAAATCAATCATCATAACTTCGGCTTGACGGCACTCCACGTTTCTCTCCAAACACCCCACATTTCTCTCCAAAATATCGTTAAGTCTTCCCTTATGCATAGCGTTCCTGCTATAAACTTCCAAAAGTTTTTCTTGTCCTTCTTTCAAAATGTTGAAGTTGGTTGAATTCAGTTCTCATTGCGATGAACTACCCCCCACCGTCATCACCACTCATATTTAAAGAAAATGGAGATAGTCCAGGAGATGCAATGGTGGGAGACTCTGGAGTTGGAGAGTCTTCTTGTGATGCAACGAAATGACCAGTTTCCCTTTGAAATGGTGATGTTACTGTCTCGTTGTCTGTGAATTTTTACTTGTCTTTTAGGATGTACCACACATGGTCAAACTTGAATCCATGTTTATATTTGGCATCCTGGGATAATAACATTTTTGACTGGTTCATCTGGAAAATGATACAAATATATGGTTAAAATCAAATATGAAATATAATTTTTCTACAAATTGAATTTTAACAAATACTCACAATATTAGCTTCCGTGGCACCACTATGGTTTAGACTTTCAATCTGTCGTATGCATCCTCGCATTTCCCTCATCGCAGTAAGGATAGGCTGCATGCGACACTGTAAACTTAATTTGTTACGAAGTTCAGTGATAAAAGATGGTTTGTTGTTGTTGTAATCGGTCTCCACTCGAGTCCAGAACATATCCCTTGACTGGTAAATACCTATGATCGGATTTTGCGAAACATCAAGATATATGTGACAACGATGTGTGTTCTGTATTTGTGTATGAAGAACTTCTTTTTGTAGACATTTTGTAGAAAAAGTGATTTGAAGGGAAAAGTAAGTTGAAGAGAAGAGAAAAGTGCTTTGAAGGTAAAAAAAATTGAAGGGGAACGTAACTTTGAGAGAAAAATGCTTTGAATGTATAAAATATTTGAAGGGATATGTTTAATTTAGTGTGAGTTTATATTTATGAAAACCAAGTGATATTATTTTAGAGATTGAATCATATGGTTCAGATGGTGATGCAATCCATCCAATAGTTGACATTTAACAACTCAGATATCTTATCTTCCTATTTTGGGAAAAGTGAAGATCGGATTTCTTGAATGAAATAATTGATAGATATTTTTTTGTCCGTACCATGTGGGTTTACAATTATTATCATGTACATGGATCAAGAAGTGATATTATTTTAGAGCTTGAATCCTACGGTTCAGATGGTGACACAATCCATCAAACGGTTAACATTTAACAACTCAGATATCTTATCTTCCTATTTTGGGAAAAGTGAAGATCATATTTCTTGACTGAAATAATTGATAGATATTTTTTTATCCGTGTGTACTTTTTCCATGTGGGCTTACAATTATTGTCGGACACATGGATCAAAAAGTGATATTATTTTAGAGATTGAATCCTACGGTTCAGATGGTGGCCATCCAATGGTTGACAATTAGGATATCTAATAATTCTTATCTAGAATAATAAAATTTAACAAATATAAATTGCCTACATCATCTCCGCTAAAACTTATTTAATCAAACTTCAAGAAAAAATGAATTTCAATATTGAAGGTCCATCTAATCTCTTAGGTTCATCTTCATCTTTCGATGAAGAGAAAAAGGAAAATTTGGCAGATCTTGATGCGATGGATGTAGAAGAAGAAGAGATGATTGCCCAACATGTACAATTCCAACAGGTAATGGCTCAGTATCTCAATCAACCAAATAACCCAGTGACCCCGTAAAGGCTAAATTCCTGGTCATATAGTGATCAATCGAGACCGAGAAAGTGTTGATCGTCGTTTGTTCTACGACTCACGGTACAATGACCAAATGTTTCGTCGACGCTTTTGAATGGGTAGGAGTTTATTCCTTCATATTGTTGAAAAAATTGAAGCTCGTGACAACTACTTTGTGCAACGAAGAGATAGTGTGGGTAGATTGGGTTTATCGGCTCTTTAGAAAATAACATCAGTATTTCAGATGTTGGCATATGGTTGTCCAGCAGATGCTACTGATGAGTATATTAAAATAGGAGAGTCCACAACAATTGAGAGTTTGAAGAGATTTTATCATGCTATTGTGGAGGAATTTGCAAGTGAGTATCTAAGATCACCTAACGCTACTGACGTTGCAAGACTACTTCGTATTGGTAAAGATCGTGGTATTCCAGGAATGCTAGGTAGTCTAGATTGTATGCACTAGAAGTGGAAAAATTGTCCAACGGCTTAGGCAAGCCAATATACAGGTCGTAGTGGATCCCCAACAATTATTCTAGAGGCTGTAGCTGATTATGATCTGTGGATATGGCATGTATATTTTGGTTTGCCTGGTACGAACAATGATATTAATGTGTTGGAGGCATCCCATCTTTTTTCCAACCTCGCTCAATGTATCGCTCCTCCAGCTCATTATGTCATTCAAAGAAAAGAATATAATATGTGTTATTATTTAGCCAATAATGTATATCTAAAATGATCTACACTTGTACAAACTATTCATGATCTACGTGGTCCGATTTTTTTTTTCCAATGAAAGAAGAAGTCTGTAGAAAAGATACTGAACGTGCATTTGGAGTTCTTCAATCACGATTTGCAATTGTGGCAGGACCGATGCGTGTTTGGCATAAACATGTTTTACATGATATAATGTCTACATGTTTTACATGATATAATGTCTACATGTATTATTATGCACAACATGATAATTGCGGATGAGCGTGACGTTGATGCATTAATTGAGGATCACATTGAAGCACCAACTCCAGAAGTTGAGATGGTGTTGGATGAAAATACCCGATTTCAACAATTTCTAGCTCGATATAGAGAAATTAAGGATAAAAACGCTCACATTGTACTATGAAATGCCTTAATAGATCATTTGTGGGATGAATATTCTAATTCAAATAATTAGATGATGACCAATATGTACTTTTATTTTTATGTTTTTTTTTCTAAATTGTAATGTTCAAGTTATTTTAATAATAACGGCATAATTTTACTTAATGAAACTTAATTTCTTTTCGTGAATTAATTTCACACTTTTTTATCGTTTGCAATATTATGTTAATTATGGGTTGAAATGTTAATTGGATAGAAATATTAAAAAAAGGGAAATAAAGAGAATATTATGAGGATTATTTTTGTGTGTGTAAAGTTTTGGTGTAGTGGGTTGGAGACGAAATAGGAAAATAGTGCAACAGTTGCACCATTTTAATGTAAAAGTTGTATCAAAACAACTATTCGAGTTGGAGATAGACCTGACAATTTGGGTCATGACACGACGGGTCGACACGTACTCGACGAATTTGGGTTGGGTTGGATGGAACTAAATGGGTTCGGGTTGGTAAATGGGTTGACCCGTTTAACCCGTTTAACCCGTTTAATAAACGGGTTGGGTCGGGTTTCATCAACGGGTTGGCAGGTTGACACGATTAGTTTGGAAAAAAAATATAATTTAAAATTAATTGGGGGAATACTTGCAACAACAATTATAGTTCAATGATAAATAACTAATTTTTGTATTGTTTTAACTTTTAGCTTGCAATTGCCAATGGTTTATGAAATACGAAGTTTGAAAACCTCAACAGTTGAACTATCGGTCTTTATTTATCGTTTTTATTAGTTTTAATTGTTTTGTTTTTTATATATTCTATCATTTGTGGATTGTATAAACTTTATAGTCTTTTTGTGGCTTATCTAAATTGATATGTGGTTTAGTTGGTTATTATTTTGGTTTTTTAAGGATATATTTAGTTTATATATATATTATATTTTTAATAACTATTAATATAGAAAAAAACATATTATAAACGGGTTAAACAGATCGTGTTAGGTTACACGTTTATTAAATGAGTTGGGTCGGATTAAATAATTTCAACCAGTTTAATAAATGGGTTGACCCGACACGATCCATTTATTAATTAAATCGTGTCAGGTTTGATCCAACCCGATCCATTTATTAAATGGGTTATGCCGGGTTTGATCCAATTTGACCCACGAACCCGTTTTACCATGTCTAGTTAGAGATACCCTAAGGTGGGAAGAAAAAGATTGCTAAATTGTAAAATCAGATTTTAATCTAGCATAATAAATTTCATGAAAACGACATAAATGCAACCGACA
This sequence comes from Dipteronia dyeriana, assembly GCA_032871835.1. NCBI lineage: Eukaryota > Viridiplantae > Streptophyta > Magnoliopsida > Sapindales > Sapindaceae > Dipteronia > Dipteronia dyeriana. The sequence goes on along the minus strand of CM065299.1, from coordinate 97,790,804 downwards.
TTATTATTTATTTTCTACCTTTCATATAATTTTTGGGTTTTAATTTAAAAAAGGCTCAAAAAGACAATTCTCATGTATAAACGAAAAATGATAGATTTTCTCTCGAATTCTAATAAATGGATCGTGTGATTCGTATTGGGTTTGATCCAACCCGATCCATAAATCCGTTTTATCAGGTCTAATTGGAGATACCTTAAGATGGAAAGAAAAGATTACTAAATTGTAAAATCAGATTTTAATCTAGCATAATAAATTTCATGAATAAGACATAAATGCAACCGACATTATTATTTATTTTCTATCTTTCATATAATTTTTGGGTTTTAATTTAAAAAATGCTCAAAAAGACAATTCTCACGTATAAACGAAAAATGATAGATTCTCTCCCGAATTCGTAGCTCACAAGGTAATCTACAGTCTCTGGTTTTCAAACTAAAAAAATCACAAAAAATAAAATAAATAAAAAACTCGCTGCTTTTTTTTTTTCGTAAAATAAAAATCTGTTTTTCTTCCTTCTTCTTCTCACAAGAAGTCATAAGTGGAGAAGAGAGAGACGGACGCCACGTCATCAGTTTTAGCTCAGTGCCTCATTCTCTCTCTTTCTTTTACTCAACTCACAAGCATCTTGTAGTAGTCGTCCCTCTCAGTCACTGCGACTTCACTTTCTTCCAATCTTTATCTGGATAATCATTTGTTTTGAAAAGAAATTGTGGTTTGAGTCTTCTGCGACTTGGTGTTTGATTTGCATGTGTTTAACTTTACAAGTGTAAATTTTTGATGGGAGGAATGTAAATGGGTTCTCTAGAAGCTGGGGTTGTTCCATTGAAGAGGGACAATCTCGGTCGTTCCTCGTCGTCAAGAAACGACAGGCACGCGTTTTTGCAGAGACCCAGATCGAGACTCTCACGTTTCTTGCTTTTCAAGAAGCTTGACTATCTTCAATGGATTTGCACTGTCGCTGTCTTCCTCTTCTTCGTGGTTCTCTTCCAGATGTTCTTGCCTGGTTCAGTGATGGACAAATCGGACGATTCGTTGCGAGAACCGGACACGGTTCCCGGAGATTTGAATTTCTTAAAGGAGATGGGTCTTTTGGATTTTGGTGAGGATTTCACTTTCAAGCCTTTGAAGCTCATGGAGAAATTCCAAAGAGAAGCTGGAGAGGAGAATTTGACTGTCGTTTTGGATAGGACACTGCACCGTTTTGGATACAGAAAGCCAGAGCTTGCATTGGTCAGTAAATCAGTAATGCAGTGTTGTGTTGTTAGTTAACTACTGTGTTTGAATATTGATTTTGATTTGTGTTTTTTAAGGTGTTCGCCGATCTGTTGGTTGACCCACAACAATTGCTGATGGTGACTGTTGCAGTCGCGCTGAAAGAGATTGGTTATGCAATTAAGGTAATGCCATTGATCTGCATTTGCTTTATCTTCACTTTTGGTCTTGTGTATAGAATTTGAAATTGAGAGTATCAAGATTCTATAGCTTCAATTCACATTCGAATTATTATCATTAGAGTAATACCGGACATCACAACTAATATCACAACTTTTTAATCACAACACATATGACAACTGATGTGTCAATTGGTGAGTGGATACATGAGTAAATGAGATAAATCATTATTCCTATGTATCTACTTACCGATTGACACATCAGCTGCCATATGTATTGTGATTGAAAAGTTTTGATATTAGTTGTGATATATAGCATTACTCTTATCATTATTGCACTTAAGAGGTTTCGGTAGGAAATAAGTTGTAGAAATCTACTTGGTAACCAGATACAATAGAGTTGGAAGACTATCGAAGGAAGTACTTGGTGATATAATATGCAGAACTTATGATTGGCAACACTTAGTAGATAGTGTAACTATATTTAGAGAACCTCTTTTGGTTGGAAGTGAGGAGGTATTGGATAAGTTCTTTCGAAGTATGAGACTCTCATTTATATATTTAGAGAACCTCTCTTGTTCGTCATTTAAATTTCCATCTCAAATTTCAGTTAGATATTTTTTGTAATGCTACTTGAATTGATGTGAGCCATCCATTTACATTTCAGTTGAAACGTCTGCCTAATTGCTTTCCCCAGATTTTGGGGATTACAGTAAATTAGGCCCTCAACTTACATGAGAAGAAAATATTCGCTTTATTTACTGATGTTTACAAGATTCGTTTACTTACATTATGGAAACATTTATTATTTTTTATGGGATATGAATTCATTTTAGCATCACGTTGTTTTGTATTCTTTCGACAGGTTTACTCCCTTGAAGATGGTCCTGCATGTGTAGTCTGGGAAAATATAGAAGTTCCAGTCACCATTGTTCAAACCAGTATTGAGATGGGGACTTCTGTCAATTGGCTAAAGTATGTGTGTTATGTTGATAAGTCTCTTAATCTGATTAAAAGAAAAATTCTCTTTAATGTCCTAAACATATCTGTATTCAATAGATATGCTGGGAAGAAAACTAATAGAAAGCCTCTTGGTCCTGTGAGTGGAAGAACAGTATGTTCAACTTTTGAACTACTTGCATGAAATGCCTTGCAGTTTTCACCATTAGTTGTAGATTCTGGTCCACTGAATGTTTTATGTCCAAAGTTCTATTGCAGAGAAATTCTCTTAATTTCAAAATTAGTACAAATTTCAACCATTATACTCAGCATTTGGTAGTTGGTACTTCATATTTCACCATTGGAGTCCAATTTTTGTTGATTCCAGAATTTGATTTTTCTGAATATATCATCAGGTTACCATACATTATGATAAACTAAGCAAATTGATATAATGTTTATACCGCATCTACTATGGTTAAACTCTAGATATTTGATGCCGTATGACTACAGTTAATTCTGCAACCATGTCAGGTTGCATGTTCTTTACCGTTTCAAATGATTGGGCTTGTTTTTTTTTTTTTTTTTAATTAATTAATTAATTTATTGGATATAATGAATTCTTTTTATATCTCATGGTGATGAATCTTTTGCAGTTATGATGGCATACTTGTGAACTCTATTGAAGCCAAGGGTGTCCTTGCTAGGTAGAATATTCTATTTTATTTTCTCTAAATGAGCTTACAAATTTTGCTTTTTGCTTAATTTCTTTTCTTTCGTCTGTCTTTAGTTTATAGTCCATAACTTTTGAGTAGTTAATTATCATAAGTCAGGAAAAGTCCTTAATTTCTTTTCTTTCGTCTGTCTTTAGTTTATACTCCATAACTTTTGAGTAATTAATTATCATAAGTCAGGAAAAGTCATTGATTTTACTTGTTACAGTCTTACACAGGAACCTTTCAAGTCCTTACCTCTTATATGGACCATCCATGAAAGAACACTTGCTATCCGTTCAAGGGAATACAATTCAAGTGGGCAACTTCAGCTTCTAAATGATTGGAAAAAAGTTTTCAACCGTGCTAACGTTGTTGCCTTCCCAGACTACGTTTTGCCGGTAATAAATGTTGCATGAATGTTTTGTTTTGTAGACATTAGTTGACCTTTTATTAAATGCCATTTTATTAAATGGCATTGTAGGATAGAGTTTTGACGAATGGGTTGAAGGGACATATATTTAAATTTGTAATAAGTTCTTTTGTTATTAATTATTTCTATGTATGGATGCCGAAATTAAGAAGATGTAAATAACATCAGATAGGGTAAAAATTAGTAATTCTGACTCGTTAAAGCAATAACAAATTTATTAGTACTCAGGACAATTGCAGCTATGAGATCTTTTTTATACAACTATGATTACCCTCAAGGTGAATTCAGAATTTATTTCCAATGACTTGATTTCTTTTTGTGCTTTCTGCAGATGCTTTACTCTGCATTTGATACTGGAAACTATTATATTATTCCGGGTTGCCCTGCCGAAACATTGGAAGCTGATACTAGAATGGCTTTTCCCAAAAATGATATAAGGGTTAAGATGGGCTATAGTCCTAATGATCTTCTAATTGCAATTGTAGGAAGTGAATTTCTCTACAGGGGTTTATGGCTAGAGCATTCTCTCATCTTACGGGCTTTAAGACCACTTTTTCCAGACAACTTAGTAGAAAGTGAACCAAATTCTCATATCAAGATAATGCTTTTGAGCAGGGATTCAACTAGCAATTATAGTGTGGCTGTTGAGGTATGGCTTTAATTACATATCCATGAAACTCTGATTGAAGTTGATAGTGGATGAACTTTTCTAAGCTATTTGTTGATTAACCAAGTTTTAGCAATTTTTTCATTCCCCCAGGCCATTGCTCTTAACCTGAATTATCCAAGAGGAGTTGTGAAGCATGTAATAGTTAGTGACAATGTTGATAGTGTTCTTCGCACGGCTGATGTTGTTATATATGGAACCTTCCTTGAGGAGCAATCTTTTCCAGAAATTTTGACAAAAGCCATGCGCTTGGAGAAATTAGTCATTGCCCCAGATCTGTCCATCATTAGAAAATATGTATGCTTCCAACTGCTGCTTTTTCTTTGGCATTTTAGCAAAAATGGGACAACACATACACGATCTGCACCCTAATTTTTGTTAATCATATTTTATGTTGCAAAGTTTTGTTTGTTAAGTGAATACTAACTGTAGTGCAATAACAATAGGTTGATGACAGGGTGAATGGCTATCTGTTCCCCAAGGAAAATATTAGGATTCTGACTCAGATTGTATTGCAAGTAATTACAAATGGAAAATTGTCACCTCTTGCTCGCAATATTGCCTCTATTGGAAGAGGTACTGTCAAGAACCTGATGGTTTGGGAAACTATTGAAGGCTATGCTTTGCTACTTAAAAATGTTCTCAAGCTTCCATCAGAAGTTGCTCTTCCCAAGGCTATTAAAGAACTTTCTCCCAAGTTGAAAGAAGAATGGCAGTGGCTTCTATTTGAGAGTCTCTTAAATTCGACATACGAAGATAGATCTTTAAGAAGTGACAGATTTTTAAACCAGTTGGAGGAGCAGTGGAACCAAACTCAAAGAGAGAGCTATGGTACTATGCCTTCTACCGATGACTCATTTTTGTATGCCATTTGGCACGAAGAAAGAAGTACTGTCACATTCAACACTAGAAAGAGAAGAGAGGAAGAAGAGGTAAGAGTTATGGTGGGCAGTGATACATCTTTCATAAATTTTGGCTTGAAACATTTTGCTATTATTTGACATTATTCATTTATTTGTGAAATTTCACATTCTTTGGAATGCTGTGCAGATAAAAGATCGGACTGATCAATCTCAACGAACATGGGATGAGGTGTATCGAAATGCCAAAAGGGCTGATCGGACTAAAAATGATTTGCATGAAAGAGATGAAGGGGAACTTGAAAGGACAGGTCAACCATTGTGCATTTATGAACCTTACTTTGGAGAAGGAACCTGGCCTTTTCTGCACCATAAATCACTTTATCGTGGAATTGGATTGGTGAGCCAGCTAGAACATTGTAGCGCCCTTTAATTCTTGTTTCATTTCAATTCTGCATCATACATGAACGATTGAAAAATTATTATCTTCTGTATCATCCCAAACTTTGTCTACTATGCAAAGTCTTAAGATGGAAAATTTATATACTCATTTCCCTTCTCAATGGGGCAATCGTTTTTTGTATTCCTACTACTAATTGTCAATCATTTGATAGAGATGACCCCTGTAAAATGAATGTGGTGTTATCTATATAATTTTACTTCCAAAAGGTGCTCGTGCATGATAATTTATTTTTTCCCCATTATAAAAAAAATTATATCATATTCTATTAACTTTCTAGTTATAATTTTTATAATGCAAGTGTAAAGAAATGACAAGTGCTAATACTGCACTCTTGACACCGAAGTCAGTTTTACTGATTAGTTGTCACTTATCTCTCATATTTGGGAGTTTTAAGTCATGATAGTTACACATGTTTTTACAATTCCAAATTTCCAACTAAATGACTCTTGTGGCATACTTTCTTTTTTTCCCCTTTTTCCTTGAACTAATATATGCTCGTAACCTTAATTTTCCATCATCTGCATAAAAAAAAGCATCTATCTTCCAGTCTAATGGAAATTTGTTGCTTTGTAATCGCAGTCTACCAAAGGCCGAAGGCGTGGAACGGATGATGTTGATGCACCCTCCCGACTGCCGCTTCTTACCAACCCTTACTATCGAGATACCCTTGGTGAATATGGAGCCTTTTTTGCAATTGCTAACCGGGTTGACCGTATACACAAGAATAGCTGGATAGGATTTCAGTCTTGGAGAGCAACAGCAAATAATGTGTGTGATTGCTCTCTCTTTCTCTCTCTTTCTATTTGCTTTATGTTTTTTTTTTTCCTTCAGCTGAAATTAATATATGTGCAACTAAGTTTCATGGACAATTAAGACAGCCAAACAAAAATTGAAATGAAAAGACAGATTTTATGCGGTATATTTGGATCAGTTACTGCTTTTCGAGATTAAGTTCAAAATATGTTGTCTGTTTCGTTTTGAAATACATATTTAAGACAATATATTCAACTATAGGATTTTTTTAGTAACCATCAACCATGTCATTATGTTTACCTTGTACTCTAGCAATTTCAGAATCTCTGTCATTGCACATGAGATTTTGGATTCAAATTGTGCTTGCACTTTGAGTTGGAGAGATTGAGGTAAACAAAATTAATCAAAAATTGATATCATTTACGAAAATTTAAGAATTTTTTGAAAGACGAAATATATATTTGTGAAGTCAAAACTTTTACAAAATCTCCTATTAAAGAAAATAATTCACCACACGAGTTTGTTCACTTCCACTTTCTTGGTTATCTTTTTTGGGTTGGAATGCAAGCAGACCAGTTGCAACATTTTTGTCTGTGTCCTTGATGTGCTTTCTTTCTAATTCTGGGCTTAACAGGCATCTTTGTCTAGTATTGCTGAAAATGCATTGCTGCATGACATCCAAAAGCGAAGGCATGGTGATGCCCTCTATTTTTGGGTTCGCATGGACATGGATTCAAGAAACCCCTTGAAACAGGATTTCTGGACTTTTTGTGACGCTATAAATGCTGGAAATTGCAAGTAAGAGCTGTGATGTTGATCACTTAAACCACAATTATTTATAAATTTGTGAGTTCAATTGCTTTATCATTCCTGTAAGGATAATTGACTTGGTGTATCCAATCTATGGATTGTTGAAGGTTTGCTTTTTCGGCGTCTCTTAAGAGGATGTATGGCATAAAGCATGATTTAGATCCTTTACCTCCCATGCCTGGAGATGGGGATACATGGTCTGTCATGCAGAGTTGGGTTTTGCCTACTAGGTCCTTCCTGGAGTTTGTTATGTTTTCAAGGTCTGTGGAGTCACCTTTGGCTTTTCCATCGTAGCAATTTGAGAGTTTGTGCCAACTTATGTCAGAAGTATTCATTCACCAATTTTTCTTGTTTGCAGGATGTTTGTGGATGCCTTGGATGTACAAATGTACAAAGAGCACCATCTAAATGGGCGCTGTTATCTTAGTTTCTCAAAGGTAACTTGCTTATGTTGTTTAGATATTGGGTTTGCTTTTCCCATTGAGAGAAATTTTGTCCCCATCCATTTAGGTTTCTATGGTGACACTTTACTAGTAACTAGGATCAAGGTTTCTGCCGCATGAACCGGGTACTGGAATTCTTTTCAAGGCACCTCCCAGCTCAAAAATGGCCCTAAATTCAAATTTTCCTTTTGTCAAACAGATAGATTTCCTGTTTTGCTTTGCCATTTACCTATTATTACTATTCTGATGTCTTGTTATTCTGCTCCTAGTCCCTAGATTAAACATAACAACTGTCTATATCTCTATATCAGAATTTGTAGCAAGATTCAAGCTTCTGCTCCTATTATTATTCCAATGTAGTTATGGTTTTGGTTTTTTGTGCCAATTTCGGTATTCCAAATGATCATTAAATGGTGTATCATTTTAGGTAGAAGATGTGCCAATAGTGGTTCTACTGTTTGTTCCTTATAATCTTTTCCCAGATCATTAGCTATGTGTTTATCTATTTGTCTTAAATATGTTTACCGCAGGACAAACATTGTTATTCACGTCTGCTTGAGCTACTTGTAAATGTCTGGGCATATCACAGTGGAAGACGCATGCTATATGTGAACCCTGGGACCGGTGCAATGCAAGAACACCACAAGTTTAATAGCCGTAGAGGTAAAATGTGGGTAAAATGGTTCTCATACAGTACTTTAAAGAGTATGGATGAGGACATGGCGGACGAGGCAGATTCTGATCACTCTACTAGACGGTGGCTGTGGCCATCAACTGGTGAGGTCGTCTGTCCAAGTGTGATTGAGAAAGAAAGGAAACTATTGAATCAACGGAAAGAGAAGAGGAAGCAGCAAAGTAAAGAAAAACATAAGAGGATGAGGAACCGGCAACACCAAAAGACAATAGGGAAGTATGTCAAACCCCTACCAGAAGAGGAGACAGAAAATTCAAATTCAACAAATGTTGCATCCACAACTTTATAACGATATTGATCTCATCACGGGTTCCTGGCGTATTTCCAAGTAGATTTTAAGTAGATAATTCTTTAATTTTTGTATTCTCTGCCCTAATTTTTGCCAGAAAGGATGCATAGATTTATGTTCTGTATGTGTGGGTTTGTATGTAACTAACTGCATCCTTCCTGGGCATTCATGTCGATTAATTGCAATTGTATACTAGTAGTATATTTTCTTTTTTCTTCAAATGCCATTTTTGAAGCTGGTATACACGTATGGAAGAAAAAAGGTATGAGAATCTGTAAAGCTACTTTTCAATGAAGAATTTGTATAATATTACTACCGTCAGTTGCTGCACAGCTCCTCATAAATTGCAATTATCCAAGCAGAAAGTCGTTTGATTTTCATTTATGTCCCAAATTCTGAATAATTCTACTTAAGTTCTCATTATCGTGCAAGTGTGTAACCCTTGGTTTTCGTTTAAACTCTTCATAAACTGCAATTATCCAAGCAGCAATCTATGACTGTAGATTAGGGCGATCAAAAGTCTAATTAATTGAAGGATATAAAATATGAATTCCGGAACAATGCAATAAAGAATTGATCAAAATTAACATAGGAATAGACAATAAAAAACATATAAATCTCTCGTTCTACGAGGAAGATTGTAATGGTCCAGTCAAGGATTTATGAGCATATAGTAACTAGATTCTTGTGGCCTGGGCTGATTAAACTTGAAACAGCATGAGCGACGCCACAGACAACCCAGTCAAAGATCCTCCTCCAATTATCATATTCTTGGAGCTACAACAATATACACAACTTGTAAGTATCGAACGTAATAAAACAGGAATTCGATAGAGCCAATGAAAGATATATAGAAAATTGTTTTTCAATTGATAGACAATAAACAAATATAGCCGCAACTTACCTCCACCAATTGTTGCTTCTGGCAACCGCTCAATTGAATACTTATGTTGAGTAATGTACATGATTGGAACACCAGGAATCTGCCAGTAAACAAGCATTCTTAAGTAAAGTCCAATTTCATGTAATGCAGTGTCAAACTACATATAGTCGATCTTACCTTCCGAATTCTCCTCTTCAAATCTCGATCACATGTAGCAACAATGAAGCATTTATGCTGTTTTGAACATTTTTCATGTAAATTATTAGAAATGATATAGTATGCAATGGCATTCATATTCGAACACCAGTACAATAAGGCTCCAATTGAACAAAGCAAAATTATCACAGACTAAACATGGCGAAGCATATTTACATCATACAATAAATGAACATTGAGATCAAAAAAATATATGCATAAAGAAAACTTTAATCCAATTAAGGCCATCTCAAATCAAAGTGTGAACAAATCCATTTTCATTTATATAAATAAAAAATATATATATTTTATAAACTTGGATACCTATGCAGACAGAAAAAAAAAAGGTCACTGTAGTTATCAGATTCCATTCATACCTGAGTAACTCTATCAACAAGACAGTCATCAGCATAGGTTCCCTTATGAGTACAGGGTAGTCTCTCAAAACGAGGATCCTTGGCAATCCTAAAAGCCAAATTGAGAGCGAATCTTCATTAGCTTACAACTAAAAAGTACCTTGATTATAAGTGCATAGGATTCATCATTCGTATCCTAATAAACATATATGAAACATGCATTCAAGAGTTTGGAAGCCCTCGACACAATAGTGCAAAGAAGAATACCAATATAAATTGTGTACAGGTGCGGTGCAATTAAAACAATCGAGAACATACCTCAGAGCTACACGGTATTTCTGGCCTAACTTCTCAAGTTCTGCCATCACACAATCCGTAATACAAGGGGTGCCTGTAAAACAAAAAGCTAGACAGAATCAAAACAAACAAGAAGAAAATAATATATAAACAGCCAACCCAAATAGCCCCCAATGTTTGTCAAATACCAACCCAACATCAACAGCCATGCTAAAGTTTAGAATATCTTGTTAAATCAACACATTTAACACACAAATATTGACTTCGGAAGAATAAAAAGAGGCATCAAAGTTCATAATTCATATATAATTGAACTAGTCTGAAAGTAAAAACTTACACTTTGCATATAAGCAGTCCATCATTCCCTTCTCTAGATCCAACTACACAAAATAACAAGACAAATACATACGTTAGCATTGTTTAACGACATTTAGCTTTCAAGCTTCTGTTCTTCATAATCATCAATAATTTTTATTTTTATTTTACATCAGATACCAATCGAGTTAGGGCTCTCCCAGAACCAGACAAGATAAACCGCTACAGCACAGCCCAGAATACAACTCCAACTACAGGAAGGAGTCTCCCCACTTTGCGATTTAATGGGCAAAGGTGGGACTCGAAACCCTATTACATAAGTGAAGGGGAAGTCAAGTCCCCAACCTCCTTTGCTAAGAGTGGTTGTGCATAATCGTTAATAATTTAAAAGAAAATAATTATAATCAGTGGATGCAATGTATTCTCAGCTTTTCACAGAATATAACCAACTAAAAAGCTAGCATACTTAACATAATTAAATCAGGTAATTGATTACAAAATTATAATAAAACAGAATGTATTAGAAATGAAAACATCAATACAAAAAGACTCACTTTATTCTGGATGGAGAAATTGATAAAGTTAGTATCCACCAAGACCCGATAAGGCGGTCCTAATGCAGTGTTGTGTGTGAAGAAAAGCGCCGACGAAACATTTGGCCTAATCACACACAAAAAAAAAAAATCATTTGTTTTTTCTGTTTTCAAAGGAATGAAAACAAATAAACCATTAAAAATTGATGCTGTAGAGACTTACACATTTCTTGGAAGCTTTTCCTTTGTGAGGTCTTTCCTGTTAGGATTCAAAACCTCTTCTTTGTAACTAAAATAAACACCAAAAAAACCAAATCTAACATCAAAATCTGCATAGAGATACAATGATATCAATTGCAACAAATATAGCAAAGAAGAAAACAATTTACTTGTTGATGGCTCTTTTGGTGATCATCTTCTTCATGACGGCGAATTTAGGAGACTTTTTGGCTCTCCCCATCTCTTTTTATTGAATTTTTTTTACAAATTTCTACTGTGAAAAAACTTTTGTCTGGCAAAACGACGGCTTCACTGCTTCGAAAAATATCGTCGAAGAAGAAAGCTGTGGCAACTGGTAAGAGATCTTTCGAATCTTAATATACCCTAATGAAAATATATACAGTTACGATAATACCCTTTTAGTTATTTATTATTCGTTCAGTAATTGAGGATAAATTAGGGTATTCACAAAATGTAAATTTTTTGTTGGGGGATATTTAGAAATTAGAGTTGGGTGGAGTATCCAAATGCCAATATCACCATAGTCAATTATTGGGCTTCTTTTTGGGTTGAGCTTCAGTGGGTTTTTTATGTTAGGCAAAACCTAACTCAATGACTCTTGGATTTTTTTTTTCTTTTTTTTCTTTTTTTTTAAGGGCATTTTTCTTCTTTCTAAAATCTAAAGATTTGTTAGAAATAATTTTTTAAGAAATTGCCTTTAAAATCTAAATTAAACAGAAAATAATTTCTATATATTAAAATTTATAGACGCACTTTAGACTTCTCATTCAATCGCACAAAGATTGTGTTCGTGGCTCTAGGCACTAAATGTGGTGAGGACTTGTTAGGGATGGTAAGATAACTTGTGGGTACGAGGTCCTACATTTCTGGGTTATGGATGAGTTTTAATTTGGTGGGGATAGAGCGGAAATGAGGATAAATAGTAAAACCTACAATGCCACAGTAGGTATGGGACAAGATGAGTTTTATAATCCTTGTCTCATTTAAAATATAATTTTGAATTTTTTTTTATTATTTAGGTTTTTTCCTTTTAATGTTATATTTAAAAATTATTGAATTTATTTGGTTAGGCTTGAGATCTATGTTTATTTTAATGTTTATGAGATGATTATTAACAATTTGTTTGGATTATTTTATATATTATATCATATTTATTAGGTTATATATTAATTATTTTAATAAATAATTTTGATAATTTTGATAAATGGGTGGAGATGGGAAAAACATACCCCATCCTTCCCCTTATTATATTATAGGGTTATATATGGGGTTAGGGTTTCAAAAAATAATGGGTGCAGAGACCCATCCCATTGACAACACTAGGACTTGTTTAGTCTTTCGGTGGAGAGGAATAAAAAATAATATATATATCCATTATAAAATGCATGTCTATTGTATACATTAGTAGTGCAATATGAAATGTCAGAATTATCCAGGGTGGGGTCCTGATTTACACCGATGCTAACCAAAAAATCATACGAAATTTTTTGTAAGATCTCAGGGCTGAAATCTAATATATATAAAATGATACGAACTATAAAGTGGACAGATGTTAACATAAGATCAGACCAATATTTTTCTTTGTTTAAGCATAATATATAGTAACCTCGTACTGCATGCGAACAAACATTATATTTTATTACAACAAGCATGGCTATAGCTAGCGAGCAAGCCAGTTATTTAAACAAGAAACGGCAGTGTGTTTTGTGTTACATTATTTAAACTATAACTAAACACTACCCTTGATCTGGGAACTATATCCATTATTGTCATCATGGTACTTATTCCAAAGCATTACACCACCATACTTGGAAGATCCCTTAGCAAAAGGAAGCACTTGAGAAGTAAGCACATTCGGGGCCACATACCCACTTCCGGCCGCAGCGGAAGAAGCCGGAAGACCAATAAAAAACTGACCAGCTGATACAGTCGTCGTCCATTTTTGCCACGAATTCTTAAACCTATCAGGATTGCTAGATTCGTACGAACATTGAGGGTTGTTATAAAACTGAATCCAAACGTAATCAAACAACCCAGTAGAAAGTGCAGCATTGAGAGAAGCATCAGGAAACGGACACTGTGGTGCTGCAGCTAAGTACACTTTCTTGCCTCTTTTGCTGTAATCAGACAATCTTCTAGCAAGTTCAGCGTAGTTAGATGGTCCTCCACCTCCTTCGATGTCAAAATCTACACCGTCCAAAACGGCGTCGCCTAGCGGTCTTGAATTCGAGCTTCCTCCCAAGAAGTTGTTCCATAAATAGTCAGCGAGGTTTCTTGCATCATCTAATGATGATAATGAGTAAGTTCTCGTGCCGCCGCCGAGAGAGAGCAGGACTTTGATGCCTTGACTTTGGCAAGAGCGAATGCCTTCGCTGACTCTTTGGCAACCGTTTGATGCTGGGTTGCAGTGACCAGCTAAGTTGATTTGAGGTGTTCGACCACCGCCGAAGGATGAGAGGAAGGCTATGTTTACGATTTTGTATTTTCCTGAAGAACAAGTGCTAGCGAGCGTGCCTTCTCTGCCATCTTGACCCCAATAAACAACTATGCTTCCGGCTTTCGATTGGAAAGCTAAAGCAAGTATCACTAGGAGGAAGATGAGGGCATTTCCTAGGTTAATAACTTTGGCACCCATGTTTACTCTGCAATGTTTTGAGACTAACGAGTGATACATAAGTTTATTTTGGAGCAACCTATTTATAGGGATTTTGAGGCCTACTTTTTAGACTTCTTTATCAATTATGAAAGGCCGGTTTTCTTGACTTTGATGGAGTTTACCGGGAAAAATAAGCACCCACATGGCCACATGGCCCACATGCTCATCACCTCTAATCTTTTATCTAGTTTACTATTAAATTATTGGGTGAAGGAGGCAAATCGATATGATATATTTTCCTCACTTTATTTCTGTCTGTCAAGTCTTTCTAATGAACTATGTACAAAAAAAAAAGTCTTCGAATGAAGACGATCATGTTTGTCCTTCTCATGAACTATGTCCAAAAGAAGTTTCGCGTGAACAATCATGTTTGTCTTTCTCATGAACTATGTTCAAAGAAAAAATTAAAGTGGCGAAGACTTCACAAGTCTGTAGGGGTGTTTGTTTTTTTTTCTTTTTTTTTTCCAAGTCTGAAATAATATTAAAAATGTCTGAGTTGGAAAATCTCACTTATATCCGAATTATGAAAATCCTAACTAATTTTTACCCATTATTTTTTTCAAAAATACCCTCAAAATCTTCACAATATTACAAAATACAGAAATCAAAAAAATTAAAAAGGGTGATTGCAGAGCCGGTCCTGATTTTTCTAAAGCCCTAGGTAAAATCTTAAAAATGGTCCCCTTGTGAGAGATTGAGCATATAGTACACATCACATGACTAAAATGAAATTTTGAAATCGAATCAAAAAAGAAAAAAAAAACTTTAAATCGATTCGTAAAAGAAAAAAAAAACTTTAATTTCCTGGATTTGAGATCTTGACCCCAGATAATTGGAACATTTATTATTATTATTATTATTATTATTATTATTATGAGGAAATACACCTTTTTAGTCAAAAAAATAAAGAGGTTTATTATTTTTACCTAACATTAGTATTTTTATTGTTTTTACTCAATAATTAGTTGTGAAGACCCAAATACCCCTTATTATTTTCTTTACCTCTTCTCTCTCATTTGGTCTGAATTCAGAATCAGCTTTTTTCATTCTCCCTCCTCCTTTCTCTCTTCTCTCTCTCTCTCTTTCTCTCACGCCTCCATTTTCTCTTCATGACAATTTTTTTTTTGCAACCAGATCTCCTCTCTCACGCATATCTTCTCTTTAATCCAATCATTTTTTTTTGTTCCACTTCTCTCTCATTTGATTTGCAGATCTGGATTGTGAAGACCCAATTCGGATTTGAGTGTGAGTTGTTCATCTTAAGGGTGGTTCATGGTTGTGGTTGTGTTTATGTTTAAGTTTGAGTATTGTTTGTTTAAAAAAAAAAATCCGTTTTGTTTAAAATTTTTCCAGATTTAAATTTTTTTTCCTGATTATGTTTGTTAATTTTTTTTTTCTAGATTTGATTTGATTTTTAAAATATATATTTTAATTTTTTTCTAAATTATGTTTGTTAATTTTTTTCTAGATTTGATTTTGTTAAAGAAAAATTCCAGATTTTTTATTTTGAAAAGTTTTCCATATTATGTTTGTTTATTATTTTTCAAGATTATGGTTTTTTTTTAAATAAGATTTTGTTCCATTGAAATATAAATTCCTTGCTAAAGAAATAACATTTACTATAGATCCATTGTTTCAAAGATTTTGTTTTTTTTTGTTTGTTTGAGAAAATCTGGAAAATTCCCAAATCCATTCAAATATGAATTTTTTTTTTCAGATTTCTTTAAACACACAAGACCACCAATTAAACACACTACGGTAACCTATTTAAACACACTAGATTAAACACATAAAGACAAACTAACTAAACACACCAAACGTAAATCAATTAAACATACTACAACAACCCAATTAAACACACCAGATCATTTCAATTAAACACGCAAGAGTAACTCAATTAAACACACCAGGACAAATCAATTAAACACACCAGAGCAGATCAATTAAACACATAAGAGCAATATCAAATTAAACACACCAAGTTTAACACAATTAAACACATCTGGAAAGAAGAAGAAGAATACTAAAGATCTGGGAAGAAGAAAAAAAAATGGAGAAAAAAAGTTGTTTTTTTTTCTAGGAAAAAGAAAAAAAAATTGAGATTTTTTTTATATATATAATGAAGAGCAATTTTGTCCAAATAGTGAATATTTTAGTAAAAACAATAAATCCACTAATTTTATGGTTAGTTTTAAAGTTCTCTCTATTATTATTATTATTAATATTTGGGCTTTTAATAAAATATTTTAAACCCTTTTTATTTGAACAAAAATCATTCAATTAACCATTAAATATAAAAAATTTAAACCCCTTTTTAAGCCTTTTTTACTTGGGTCCTGGGCGGACTGTAACGGGCCGCAAGCTTACAAGCCCAGGAGTCCAACAAAGGCCCTTACTCTGCCCAGCTCCTGGAAGATTCTAGAGACCTCTCCACAATTTCAACATTGGTCAAGCTTCTGGAAGTCTCTAGCAACTCAACCATCTCTACACCATTTTTGTACTAAGCTAGATATGTGTAGAATAATCTAGAACCTTGTAAAGGCATGTAAATACATGTAGAGTATTCTAGTTAGGTGTAGAATATTCTGGAGACTTAATCTCCACCATTGTTTCAAAGATTTTGTTTTTTTTTGTTTGTTTGAGAAAATCTGGAAAATTCCCAAATCCATTCAAATATGAATTTTTTTTTTCAGATTTCTTTAAACACACAAGACCACCAATTAAACACACTACGGTAACCTATTTAAACACACTAGATTAAACACATAAAGACAAACTAACTAAACACACCAAACGTAAATCAATTAAACATACTACAACAACCCAATTAAACACACCAGATCATTTCAATTAAACACGCAAGAGTAACTCAATTAAACACATCAGGACAAATCAATTAAACACACCAGAGCAGATCAATTAAACACATAAGAGCAATATCAAATTAAACACACCAAGTTTAACACAATTAAACACATCTGGAAAGAAGAAGAAGAATACTAAAGATCTGGGAAGAAGAAAAAAAAATGGAGAAAAAAAGTTGTTTTTTTTTCTAGGAAAACGAAAAAAAAATTGAGATTTTTTTTTTATATATAATGAAGAGCAATTTTGTCCAAATAGTGAATATTTTAGTAAAAACAATAAATCCACTAATTTTATGGTTAGTTTTAAAGTTCTCTCTATTATTATTATTATTAATATTTGGGCTTTTAATAAAATATTTTAAACCCTTTTTATTTGAACAAAAATCATTCAATTAACCATTAAATATAAAAAATTTAAACCCCTTTTTAAGCCTTTTTTACTTGGGTCCTGGGCGGACTGTAACGGGCAGCAAGCTTACAAGCCCAGGAGTCCAACAAAGGCCCTTACTCTGCCCAGCTCCTGGAAGATTCTAGAGACCTCTCCACAATTTCAACATTGGTCAAGCTTCTGGAAGTCTCTAGCAACTCAACCATCTCTACACCATTTTTGTACTAAGCTAGATATGTGTAGAATAATCTAGAACCTTGTAAAGGCATGTAAATACATGTAGAGTATTCTAGTTAGGTGTAGAATATTCTGGAGACTTAATCTCCACTATTAGACTAGATTAGTCTAGAACATTCCTTAAGGAGGTGGCTCACCTATAAATAGCCAACCCCTCTCATTTGTAAACCATCATAGAATTCTTACATTAATACATCTCTTCCTTTGAGAGTACTTGTGAGTATTCTAGCGATCCAGAGCATCGTGGTCTTCCTTCGCAAGTCCACCGATCCTCTGCCTCTGGGCTCCCCATTTCGACCCTCTCCCGACTCTCCTCACTTTAAATCGCTTCTGCATCTTTACACTCGGCAACGTTCGTCCAAGAACCTGCCCGAGTGTCTCTCTTACAAGGCTTACTTAGCAACGTTCCCACGGAAGTTGCCTAAGTGCAGCACGGGTGTGCCTAGATGAAATTCTCACCCCGTGACAAGTGGTATCAGAGCAGGTCGGTTCCAAGCAGCAGGGTTCGGAGCTCGTTACTTGGCAATCACAGCTAGCATGAGTCATGCACTCCGATAGCGAAGTTGTCACCAAAAAGCAATCACAGCTAGCACGAGTCATGCACTCCGATAGCGAAGTTGCCACCATAGAGCAATCACAGCTAGCACGAGCCACGTTCTCCGATAGCGAAGTTGCTCAATTCGAAATCCAAATGCTTGTTCGTGGTGACCAACGCTCCCACAACAAGCAAAGCAAGTCCAAGACACTCTCCATCCAGGCGGAATCCCTGCCTGAGCCATGCAGGATGTAGCCTGCCGCAAAACTTGAGGTGTCATCTAGTTCTTTCCACAGAACCAGCCGACCGTAGGCGTTCGAAGGAGCAAGAAGTGCGCAAGCCATGGGAAGCGATCGAAGGCACCGAGAGAATGCACCCGAGATGCTGGATCACCTTCGAAACCTAGCCAGCCCACTTGCGTCGAGTTAAGGATGCGAGACTCGAATTTGGTCTCTCAAGGGAGGCTTCCCAAGCCGAAGACCTTCCGCATGAATGAACCAACTTGTGGCCAACTCCAACATACTCAGCGCCCACGCAACGAGGACGTTGCGAACTTAGGTGGGGGAGGATGTAACGGGCCGCAAGCTTACAAGCCCAGGAGTCCAACAAAGGCCCTTACTCTGCCCAGCTCCTGGAAGATTCTAGAGACCTCTCCACAATTCCAACATTGGTCAAGCTTCTGGAAGTCTCTAGCAACTCAACCATCTCTACACCATTTTTGTACTAAGCTAGATATGTGTAGAATAATCTAGAACCTTGTAAAGGCATGTAAATACATGTAGAGTATTCTAGTTAGGTGTAGAATATTCTGGAGACTTAATCTCCACTATTAGACTAGATTAGTCTAGAACATTCCTTAAGGAGGTGGCTCACCTATAAATAGCCAACCCCTCTCATTTGTAAACCATCATAGAATTCTTACATTAATACATCTCTTCCTTTGAGAGTACTTGTGAGCATTCTAGCGATCCAGAGCATCGTGGTCTTCCTTCGCAAGTCCACCGATCCTCTGCCTCTGGGGTCCCCATTTCGACCCTCTCCCGACTCTCCTCACTCTAAATCGCTTCTGCATCTTTACACTCGGCAACGTTCGTCCAAGAACCTGCCCGAGTGTCTCTCTTACAAGGCTTACTTAGCAACGTTCCCACGGAAGTTGCCTAAGTGCCGCACGGGTGTGCCTAGATGAAATTCTCACCCCGTGACAGGACGCCCCTGCTGGCTCCCCTCAGGGTCTGCTCTGGGTGATCGAGATAGAGATAGAGGTCGTTTACCCCGACAAAGTATTTTTTTTTTAATTTTTTTTTGACAAATATAATATACTGAATAAAGAAGAGACCAAGCTCAAACAGAACCACAAAAACCAACAGCATCAAACTGAACAAGGGCATCCATATCAGGAGGCACCTCCTCAAGCCACACCACTGGTGAAACCAAAGAAAGAGCGAGATGGGCAAGACCATGAACCACAGAGTTGGCACCTCTGCGAATACACTCTATGTGTTGAATATTTTGTTTGAGGGCATCTTTATGTGTTGAATCTGGAATCTCCAGTAATTTTTTTTACTTAAAAAAAATTAATTTGACTTTGAAATTGGAGGACATCCTCCTTTCTAATTGAATCCGGAGATTCGGTCTCCAGGTTTTTTTTTTATTACAAATCTTGCTTCACATATTTTTTTTTCTTACTTTATTTTCATTTTTTAATAATAATTTCATTTACGTTATTTAAAATATAAATATATTAAATTAATAATCATTAAGGGTATAAGTGTCTTTTCATTAGTTTTTAGATATTGATATTCAGACATGGAATATTAAAAACAAACATGTTATCCAAATTCAGGTTTCAAACATTTTTTTCAGATTTCAGTAAAGTTCAGATCTATTCAAATTTAAGATAAAAAACAAATACTATTATAGTTGAAAAGAATAAAAAGTATATTTTTAATTATATATATAATTACATAAATCTTATATTCAAACCATTTATAACATGATAAAATTTAATGAATTTTAATGAGGACTTTTACATGAATGATAAAAAAAATGATATATATATGGGAAAAAATTCATTTTTTTTTAAATTTGGAAACTATTTATATATATTTTTTAAGCAAAACAAATTTAAAAAGTGAGAAAATATGAGGCAAATTTGAAAAATAGTTCCCCAATTTGAAATTTTTTGATTTTTTTTTCTCACAAGTATATTTCATATTTCTCATCATCTATGCAAAAATTCTCGTTAAAATTCATTAGATTTCATAATATTATAAATGGTTTGGGCATAAGATTTATGTAAACATTAATGTTACATAATCTAAAAATTTAGTTCAAATTTCAATTCAAATGATATTGTAAATGATTTTTTTATTAACCACATCATCCTATGTTTTGTATGGTAATGACAAATTATTTACCACATCATTTGGGTTGTATAACATTACTTTTATATAAAGGGGTATATATATACCAAAGCTTCTCATGTGTATAACTCCTGACATAAGCATATATCAAAGTCTGTTTAATAACCATTAGATCAATCTTATGGCCATAATCAAAAGTGATAAAAAAATACGATTTTAGATTATTATTTCTCTCTTATCTCCTATTTGCTTCATATCCAATGGACCAATGCGGGCGGGCACCAAGAAAAAAGACCTAAAAAGGGATTTAGTTTTTTTTTTTATATTTAATATTGAATTGAATGATTTTGATTAAGATAAAAATGTTTCAAATATTAAAAAAAAAAACTCAAACATTAAATAATAATAATAATAATAATAATAATAAATTGTCCAATTATCTAGGATTAATATCTCATATCAAGGTTTTTTTTTTTTTACAAATCGATTTAAAGTTTTTTTTTTCTTTTTTTTTTCGATTTTAAAATTTCTTTTTAGTCATGTGTTATGTACCGTGTATACTTCAACTCCTCACAAGAGGTCCAATTTTTAGATTTTATCTAGGGTCTCCAAAAAATTAGGACTGACTCTGCTCCTTTTACGATCACACATTCCCTATCGCATATGTATATCTTGTACTTGACTATTCATATCTCTCTCATACTTTATATTTTCTCCTAAAAAAGACTCTGGTCCTCAACTTGATTCTCTACACTACTTGCTCCATATAACAAATTGTAAGTTGGCATATATCAGTATGTGAGATTGTTGTTAACTCTCACATCCAAATTACATGACGTAGTGAAAACGTAACAAGAATTAGACCGACGTCTAAATCCTATTGAAACTGGAACCCACCAGAATAAAGTTAAAACTTCAGAAATTTTATTGAATAATGAGCTGTCTGAGCCTTTCGGCTTACAAGGCTATTTAAAGCGAAAGAACTCTAACCTAAATCCTTGTTGGTCAAGAAACGAGATTACATATCAAAAACTGCCTAAAATAGCAAAAACATTCAAAAATAAGGAAATCACAAAAGTTACGGAAATAAAATATACTAACGACCACAATCAAGCCGGAATAAACGATACGTGATTCTGGCTTGTCAAAGTCAACTTATGACAAAAAAAGAAAATTTCTCAAAAGAAAAAAATTACGATTTCGAGGCCTAAATGATGGAATTTGGCCGAAAAAGGAAGTGCCAAAACACCGAAGGTGTTGATTTCTGAAGATCTCGCTGATTCCCTTCAATTAAGGTCATTTAATATTGGATTTAGGATGGTCCCACCAAGCCATTTAGGACTCAGCCCCTTGTTCTACATCATTACATAATTAGATTATTATTTTTTAAAATTACATTACTTATTTAATATCCAACACAAAGAAGATTATCTCTTAAATAAAACCAGAAAAAAATCAATATTTTACAATCTTAAATTAGCATTTTTTTTCTTTGACTCTTAACAAAAACATACCCAACTTAAAAAAAGAAGAGGATTTGATAAAACCAGAGTTCTTTTTTCATATATATATATAGTAGACCATAGAGAACCATAGGGGAGAGCCGGAGAAAATGTAAAGAATATAAAGGTAAGAAGTGAGAGAATGTGTGATCGTACAGAGGAGAGGATATGTGTCAGGTGATAGAAATTGATTTGCATCGGATACGGTGCAGATTGAAGAGATGAGAGATAAATAAGAATTTAAAATTGTTTTTTATCACTTGTAATTACAACTACAAGATTGAGTTGGAAAAAAATTCCATCATATGGGGCCACATATGTAAACATTAAATGTGTTGTGCTATCTTTTGGTTAAGCCTAAATTAAAGTGATCTAATTAAGATATAAAGTATTAAGGCTTAAGGGTATAATTGTCATGGAATTAATGTATAGATACCAGAGTGCTATTTCTAATTTGTTGAGGGGCCGAATTAGAAATAGCCAATATATAATAATTTGATTATTATATATATTTAGGGTTATGGTCCCCAAATTACACGATACCTTTTTTTGTTTCTCTGTATCCCATCAACAAAGCATCAAGAACACAGTAGGGTTCATAGAGAATCGTGATAATTTGGAAGATCACAACCCATTCAAAAACCTCCAGCGATGGATTCAGGTACGCTGCCGCTTTCTAGATTTACTTATTTTCTCTTGAATTGATATGGGTTATGTTATAATTGTTTAGGGTTTGATTAAGTATGTATAGGAACATGTTTACGTTAAACATCCAGATTAATTTTGTGCCTAAGCATGTTAATTGTGTTATAATGAAACCTTACATGTGGTATCAGAGCCTCCCATGATCGATTCATGAGAATTGAGAATTTAAGGAATTTTTTTGAGAATTGTTGTGTTTTTAACAACTGATATATAATATATGTTATCTGATGTATCGATAGAGAACAACAATGTTTTCTATTATTTGTTTGATCTTTATTTGGGTTTTGATCTTCTGATTGAGTTTTGTTTTTTAAGTTAAAAAAATAAAAATTGTGTTCTTCAGATTTTTGAAGGAAAAAAAAAACGGATCTGGGTTGAAACAGGTATTGAATCAGATCAATCCAAATCTGTGGTTCTTTGCTTTGATGGGTCAGACCCATACCCGATTCCATCTCTTTCAACCCACACCCATACAGTCCCGATGGCCCAGTTTCCTTCGCCCAAGGTCTGAATTTTCAGGCGAGCTTTGAGATCGATCCGTGCTATTTCACGGTGAGGAGGAGGATCGCCGTTCGGTCGATGACCAGATCGAATGATCCACTCCGCTTACTGCTGCCGACGCTCGATTGGGTTTGGATCGGTTTTGGTCTTCGTCGATCGCCGATCTCGGTTTGCAGGCCGTCGACCGCTGCTCCGCTGTGCTTCGTTGCCTTCAGGCGACAAGATCGTGGTCTTTGGGGCGGTGAACGGCAAAGAATCAGGTCTCAGACCATGGTTTTGCGTTGGGCTACTTTTGGAGAATTTGATATTCTTTAGGGACTGTTTTGCAATTTGTTTGGGCAATTGTGTGATTTTGATAAACTTTCGTGGTTAATTTATAATTTACAAAACTTTCAGGGCCTGTTTGCAATTATGATACATACTTCTGTGGTGGTAAACATGTGACGATTATAAGTTTTTATATGTGAATAATAAGTCGATCCAAAGATAGATTTATTATTTAACATAAATTACTGTCAATGTTTAATCACTACTAAAAGAGTACCACGTGTGTGTATATAAATTCGTGCGGGTATTACTCGGCCCAAAGGAAGGTTAATACTTGGCCGAATTGTATACACATCTGTGGTGGTAAACATGTGATGATTATAAGGTTTTACATGTGAATAATAAGTCGATCCAAAGATAGATTTATTATATAACATAAATTATTGTCAATGTTTGATCACTACAACAAGAATACCACTTATAATTAATATTATTGTCTAAAGACTTGATATTAATGTTGTATTAGGTATCTTAAGATGTGACCGACCATTATTTGATATATCTTTTATGGTTAAATAAAGTGGCCTATCATTCTAAATGGGCTAATTGAAGCAAGATGTCGCCAAAGTGATCTCTCTTGTGTAGATTATTCATGAGGGATGTTGTGTGTTTATGAGTATGTAAATTCATGCGAGTATTAGTCCGCCCAAAGGAAGGTTAATACTTGGCCGAATTGCACACACACCTGTGGTGATAAATATGTGACGATTATAAGGTTTGACATGTGAATAATAAGTCGATTCAAAGATAGATTTATTATTTGACATTAATTATTGTCAATGTTTGATCACTACAACAAGAGTACCACTTACAATTAATATTACTGTCCAAAGACTTGATATTAATGTTCTGCTAGGTATCTTGAGATGAGACTTTCCATTATCTGAATTTGTTGATCATTGTATTTGGTTATTAATGTGAGCATGTTTGTGTGTTTGTTTTGTTCTCTTTCAAGCTAATGTTTTACTATATCTGCTAATACCAACTATATACCCATGCTTAATGGGATCAACTTTAAGGATTTGGAAGGAGAACATACTCATTGTTCTCGGCTGTATGGATCTGGACCTTGCATTTCGGGTTGAGCAACCCGTTTCTCTTACGGATGCAAGTTCTTCTGATAATAGGAAGAACTTTGAGAAGTGAGATTGTTCAAATCGCATAAGTCTTATGATCATCAAGCGCGGCATTCCAGAGGCATTTAGGGGTGCGGTATCTGAAAAGATAACCAAAGCCAATGAGTTCCTAGCCGAAATTGAAAAGCGTTTTGTTAAAAACGATAAGGTAGAAACAAGCACGCATTTGCAAAGCTTGATTTCTATGAAGTACAAAGGCAAATGGAACATTAGGGAGTACATTATGGAAATGTCTCATATTGCTTTTAAGCTTAAGGCACTGAAGCTCGAGCTGTCTAACGACTTGCTCGAGCTGTCTAACGACTTGCTCGTGCATTTGGTATTAATATCACTTCCTGCACAATACAGTCAGTTTAAGGTCAGTTACAACTATCAAAATAAGAAATGGACTCTTAATGAGCTTATTTCTTATTGTGTGTAAGAGGAAGAGAGACTGAAGTGAGGCAGGACCGAAAGTGCTCATTTGGCTAGCACCTATAAGGATAAGGGCAAATAGAGGAAGAATAATGAAGCTGCTAAAAACCTTATGAGCTTTGGACAAGCATAAAGCCTAGTCTAAAGCATTTTCACATTTGGGGATGTCCAACTGAGGCAAGGCTTTACAGGCCATATGAAAAGAAATTGGACTCCAAAACTGTGAGCAGCTACTTCATTGGCTACTCTGAGCGATCAGAGGGCTATAAGTTTTATGATCCCACACTGAGGTCAATTTTTGAAACGGGGAATTGCAACATTTTTGAGGATGTTGAGTTTTGGGGGAGACATAAGGTTAGAGACATTGTCTTTGAGGAAGAATCGATTTCGATTCCTACTATCGCTTTTGACAATGTGTAGGTTTCTATACCTGTCATTGATCAAGAAGCAAATCTGGATCCTCAACCAGACAATGTTGAACAACCCCTCATTCAAGATGAGGTAATTGTTCCTGAGGAACAAACTCAACAACCTCAAGAACCAGTGCCATTAAGGCGGTCCACTAGAGAAAGGAGAAATGCTATTCCAAACGATTTTTACGTATTTCTCCAGGAACATGAGGAAGACATTGGAATGATGGAAAATGATCCAATCAACTTCCATCAAGCCATGCAGGGTTCCAACTCTCAAAAGTGGATTGATGCCATGAATGAGGAATATAAGTCTATGCAAGACAATAAGGTTTGGGAACTTGTCCCATTACCAGAAGGTGCGAAACTCATTGGTTGTAAATGGATATTTAAAACCAAAAGGGATTCGAAAGGTAATGTGGAGAGGTATAAGACTCGTCTTGTAGCTAAAGGCTTTACCCAAAAGGAAGGGATTTACTATAAAGAGATTTTCTCTCCAGTTTCAACGAAAGACTTTTTTAGGACAATCATGACACTTGTTGCACATTTTGATCTTGAGCTTCATCAGATGGATGTCAAGACGGCGTTTCTCAATGGTGACATTGATGAAATAATTTATATGGTGCAACCAGAAAACTTTGAGTCTGGAGACCCAAAGAATATGGTTTGCAAATTGATAAAATCCATTTATGGACTCAAGCAAGCTTCCCGTCAGTGGTACCATAAGTTTCATCAAGTGATTATCTCGTTTGGTTTTGAGATAAACATTGTTGATAATTGTGTGTATCACAAATTCAGTGGGAGTAAGCACATATTCCTGGTTTTATATGTCGATGACATACTGCTTGCCACAAATGATATAGGCATATTGCATGAAACCAAGAGATTTCTATCAAAGAATTTTGAGATGAAAGATATTGGTGACGCCTCTTTTGTATTAGGGATTCAGATACAACGAGATCATTCTCGGGGTATTCTTGGATTATCACAAAGGTGCTATATTGATACAGTGCTCAAAAGGTTTGGCATGCATGACTGCAAACCAGGTGACACCCCCGTGGCTAAGGGAGACAAGTTCAGTCTCAACCAGTGCCCTAAAAGTAACCTTGAAGTTAAGGAAATGCAGAAGATTTCCTATGCATCAACTGTAGGGAGTCTAATGTATGCTCAGGTGTGTACGCGTCCGGATATTGCGTACATTGTTGGTATGTTAGGCAGATATTTAAGTAACACTGGAATGGATCATTAGATAGCAGCCAAGCGGGTTATGAGGTATTTAAAGAGAACAAAAGATTACATGCTCATATATAGGAGATCGAATCAATTTGAGATCATAGGGTATTCCGACTTCGATTTTGCTGGATGTCAAGACAGTAGGAGATCCACATCAGGCTACATATACATGTTGGCTGGTGGAGCTATATCTTGGAAGAGTGCCAAACAGACACTCATAGCTTCTTCCACCATGGCAGCAGAGTTTGTAGCATGTTATGAGGCATCCAACCATGGAATATGGCTGCAGAATTTTGTCACTGGGCTGCGCATTCTGGAGGGTGTTGAAAGACCACTCAAACTATATTGTGACAATAAGTCAGCAATGCTATATTCTAACAACAATAGGAGCTCATCTAAGTCAAAGCATATTGACATTAAGTTCCTAGTTGTGAAGGAAAGAGTACAGAGTGGACATATATCCATAGAGCATATTGGGACAAATTCCATGATAGCAGATCCGCTTACAAAAAGATTACCACCTAAGGTCTTTCATGAGCACACTGCTCATATATGTGTTATTTTGTGTAAGGATATCACATTATAGTGGGAGTTTGTATAATTATGTATTGTATTGCTCTATATTTTTATTTTGGACATATTTATGTATTTATGTATTTGGATATTTATCTGATCAGATATAAAGTATTCGGTTAATTACACTCTGTTATATTGTGTTAAGTTTTGATCTCACTAAGGAATAAAGTAGGACCAGTTGGAATAGACATGTATAGATCACATTGCATGTAATTTCCATGCTACGCATCCATGATTGATCTATGTCATTTGGTTATGTTGGTATACGTGACCATTGATGGGTTTAGTCACGCTAAATGTGACGAAAACCGCTTTGATCCTATGTTGGCATAATCAATAGACGAGATTGTTTGGATATACCCTAAAATTGTGATAGCAAAATTTTGGAACTTATAAAGTCATACACATTTGTAAAGTTACATATGTGGTCCAGTGAGAGATTGTTGGAAAAAATTCCATCATATGGGGCCACACATGTGAACATTAAATGTGTTGTGCTATCTTTTGGTTAAGCCTAAATTAAAGTGATCTAATTAAGATATAAAGTATTAAGGCTTAAGGGTATAATTGTCATGAAATTAATGTGTAGATACCAGAGTGCTATTTCTAATTTGTTGAGGGGCCGAATTAGAAATAGCCAATATATAATAATTTGATTATTATATATATTTAGGGTTATGGTCCCCAAATTACACGATACCTTTTTTTGTTTCTCTGTATCCCATCAATAGAGCATCAAGAACACAGTAGGGTTCATAGAGGATCGTGATAATTTGGAAGATCACAACCCATTCATAAACCTCCAGCGATGGATTCAGGTACGCTTTCGCTTTCTAGATTTACTTATTTTCTCTTGAATTGATATGGGTTATGTTATAATTGTTTAGGGTTTGATTAAGTATGTATAGGAACATGTTTAGGTTAAGCATCCAGATTAATTTTGTGCCTAAGCATGTTAATTGTGTTATAATGAAACCTTACAGATTGATCTAATGGTAATTAAACAAGTTTCTACATACGTTTATATTCATGGATATACGCTTTAGAAGCTATGATATAAATATGTTCTTGGATATACACTTTAGAAGCTATGATATAAATAGTGGTTTTTTTTATCGTTACGTACTAATATAAAGAAAACATGAGACATCCAAATCTAGATGTTGGTTTTATCTTACGGTTAGATCTGGAGGTTGAAAAAAATATATTAAGAATATAAATAAATATTAAAAAAGATAATACAAGTAAAAAATTCTCTATTTATTTAATTTTTTTACTGTTCTTCTTTTATTTTTCTCCCCTAAGAAAAAACATTTTCTTCTTCCATGTGCAATTGTAATACTTCAGAAAAAAAAAATCTTACAATTCTAACTCTAAACAATGAATCTTTCTTTTCCAACTCTAGCTTCTCTCTATATATAAGATTTTGAGGGTCCGAAGCAGAATATAAAAATGAGGCCTTCGATCCTCTATGTATATTTAGTTATTTATTTATTTTTTCTCTAGTAAATAGTAAATACTTATAAAAATCAATATAATAACTAAAAATCAAGAGATCAAAGACTGCAACACGATAAAATAGTAAATAAAAAGTCACTGAAATTTTATACTTACATCAAATAATGTATCACTTAAACATTACCCGTCTCAAATTTTTAGAAGTAAGGCTATGTTTGGCACACCGGATTGGACAATTTTAGTCCCAATCCGATGTTTGACATCATTATGGATATGAGATTATTAATCCGAGAAACAAATTTAGTCCCATGATTGTGGGACTAAATAAACCCAACCCCCAACCCACCTTTACTTGTCCTAGGACTATTTTCACTATTTTCACCGACCCATTTCACCACCAATTTCTCATCATCGTTCAACAAACAAACCCAAATCAGAACTAAACCCACATCTTCAAGACTACCACCTTTACCGCCGCAGCCACAAAAAAAAACCATAACCTAGAAACACCATCGCGACCACCCAGATTTAAACAAATCCATACTCACTTCACAAATCAACTTAATCCATTCAAATGCAAACCAAAACAAAATTAATGGAAAAATAAAACTGATGAGAGGAGAGAAAGAGAAGACGAAGGAGAGAAGAGATAGAGAAGAAGATCTGAGAGTTGAGAGAAAAAGATTTAGAGAAGAGTAGAAGACGATCCGAAGAAGATCAAGAAAAAGAGAGCAAGAAAAAACAAGAAAAAGAGAAAGAGATCTGGTCAAGAGTAGAGAAAAAAAAGATGAAAAAGAATTCTGGCGAATTCTTATATATATATATATTAAAAAAATATTATATTTAATCCAGTCATATGTTACACCAAACAAATTATAGTATTAATTCAGTCCAATCCCATGTTTCCTCAAACACGGTATAGTATTAATTTAGTTCAGTCCAATCCAGTTCAATCCCATATAATTCCAGTCTTATCTTTATCCAATCAAATCTCATGAAATAGTCCAATCAAATCCTGTGCACCAAACGTACCATAAAAGTACTAATTAAATATTATAATTGTGTTTCTTTCAAGAACCCTAGAATTGATTTCAATTATTATTTTTCGAATGGTCGATAGAATGATACATTTTTGTTCTACTGTGGATGTGGTTAAGTATTATAATTATATTTCTTTGCTGGTCCTTAAAAAAGTGGAAATTACTAGAAATAACCACATACAACATGAAACTTTTATTTGTAACCACAAAAGAAATTTTAATCGTTAATAACCATTTTGAGAAATTACTTGAATGCATTCATATAAAACCATCCCCAAATACACACTCTCTATTTTTCTCTTTTTCTTTCTCTCTTCTGTCTTCTCTCTCTCTCCCCGTTAAACCATATCGACGAATCATCACCGACATCGTTGCGAAGGCCAACGAATCATCGCCGGCCTTCTCTCTCTCTCTCATCGAACCTCTATTTCTCTCTCCCCACACCTCTCTCTCCTCACCTCTCTCTCTCTCAAGCGACATCACCGCTTGCAGGTGTGCGTTCACCTGAGCTTCATGACCGTCCAACAGTGCCGTCGAGCTCCCGGTGATGTGATCTACAAAAGATTTCAGGAAGAAGATACCCATAATATTTCAAGTTTTAACATTTCAATTTAGTCAAGATTTCAAGTTTCAACATTTCAATTTAGTCAAGATTTCAAGTTTTAAAATTTCATGTTTTTAGACAAGATTTCAAGTTTCAAGTTTCAAGTTTCAAGTTTCAAGTTTTTAGTCGTGATTTCAAGTTTGGTTCCAGATTTTAGTCATGATTATAAGTTTGCTTCAAGTGTTTATAAAAAAAACTAAATTCAGGGATATTTTTATAATTTTTAGACATACACTAATTTTTTTTTTAAGTGGTTACTAACGAAAGTTTAATGTTTTCAATGGCTATTCCTGGTTTTCTCTCGTTAAAAAAACATATATATATATATATATATATGTACATGGACCTCCAGACTTATTTAAAATCTGAATACATAAAATTTATTTTCAATTTAAAATTTGGGACCCTTGAAAAATAGGAACCCTAGACGGTCGTCTCGTCGGCCTATGCCCTGGGCTGGCACTGCTAACTTCAAAGCTCCTAAGAATTTATTGTCTTACATAGACCAACCAAGTATTTTCTTCATCTACATTAAACGTAAAAAAGACAATTCAAAACTTCAATTGTCTCATACCTTTTTTTTTTAAACAAGAAAAACACGCACCGTTCGAACTTCGAACTCGCCCAACTTGGTTTATTTAAACATAGATAATGATGTTCGATTTATTTATACATAATGGTTTAATTATACATCGATTTTTTTCCTAAAGTATTACAATTACACAGGGAAGAAGAAAATGACTTTTTGTTTCCTTGAAGAAGGGAATTTTTTTTTTGTTATAAATTAAATTGAAATAAAAGATAAAGCAGTATGTATTAATAATATATAAAATAATAAATAAACAAAAGAAAGAAGGCAAGAGAGAGAGGCTAGACATCAGTATATATATATACATTTTTGTATTGATTTCTAGTGTCTTTTAATATTACAAAGAATGACCTTTTTATAAACAAGTAAATATCGGGGTTTTATTGTAATTAAACATATACATGCATGACATAATTATTCACAAGATGACATGTGTATAACAAGTGTACCACAATTATCAACCCATTTGACTTTGTGGTGGGAAGCCACGTTTACAACACTCCCCTTCGGATTTCCACCACTCATATTTTAATTTGTTAGGAAAAATTCAGTGTGATAAAAACTTTAATAAAATATATACAATGATCTTCTGGATCGAGTTATATTGAACGTGTTTAGAACTGTCTCATTAAAACCTTTCTTGTAAAACTCAGTGGGACAAAATCCGGTAAAGGAAAAATAGTACAATATGTCCATTTAAATTTTGCTCCCCCTAATTGAGTGCTCCCCCTGAACAAAATTTCAATATCAATCCTGTAATTTACAGAGCCGACATACCAGTTTCTCAAAAGTTGATGTAGGGAATGTCTTGGTAAACAAATCTGCAAGATTATCTGTAGACCGAATTTGTTTAACATCGATCTATCAGTTCTGTTGAAGTTCATGAGTATAGAAGAATTTAGGAGAAATATGTTCGGTTCTATCTCCTTTGATATATCCTCCTCTAACTTGAGCAATACAAGCCGCATTATCTTCAAATATCGGTGTCGACATTTCTGTAGATAATGAGAATACATATGTCTTTTGAATATGATGAATAACTGGCCTTAGCCAAACACATTCTCGACTTGTTTCATGAAGTGCAAGGATCTCCGAATGATTAGAGGATGTAGCAACAATAGTTTGCTTTGTGGAGCGCCAATAGATTAATGTGCCATTATATGTAAAAACGTATCCCGTTTGTGAACGAGCTTTATGGGGATCAGACAGATATCCGGCATCAGCATAACCAAGTAAACCTGAAAAATTGTTAGATTTCGAATAAAATAATCCTAAATCTTTTGTGCCACGAAGGTAACGAAAAAGATGTTTAATTCCATTCCAATACCTTATAGTTGGTGCTGAACTGAATCTAGCAAGCAAATTTACTGAAAATGCAATATCTGGTCTAGTACATTGAGTCAGATACAACAAAGCACTAATTGCATTAAGATATGGTACTTCAGGATCAAGTATCTTTTCATCATCCTTGAGTGGTTGGAATGGATCTTTCTTAGGATCAAGAGTTCTAACAACAATAGGAATACTTAATGGGTTAGCATTATCCATATGGAATCTTTTCAAGATCTTTTCAACATATGTTGATTGATGGATAAGTATTCCATTTGATTTATGTTCAATCTCTAGACCGAGACAATATTTTATTTTTCCCAGGTCTTTCATCTCGAATTCCTTTTTCAAATATTCAGCAGTTTTCAGGAGCTCTTCTGGAGTTTCAATTAAATTCATATAATCAACATAAACTGTTATGATAGCAAACCCATATTCGGATTTCTTTATGAAGACACATGGGCATATAGGATTATTAATATATCATTCTTTAATCAAATATTCACTGAGGCGGTTATACCACATGCTTCCATATTGCTTTAATCCATACAAGGACCTTTGTAATTAAATCGAGTATAAATTGCGAGGTCTCGAGTTGTATGCTTCCGACATTCTAAACCTTTCAGGGATTCTCATATAAATATTTGAATTGAGTGAGCCATATAGATAGGCAGTTACTACGTTCATAAGACGCATTTCAAGTCTTTCCAAGACAACCAAACTTATCAGAAAATGAAACGTAATTGTATCCATCACCGATGAATATGTCTTATCAAAACCAATACCAGGTATCTGTGAGAAACCTTGTGCTACGAGTCATGCCTTATATCGCACAACCTCGTTTTTCTCATTACGTTTCCATATAAAAATCCATTTGTATCCAATAGGTTTGAAGTCTTCAAGCGTCTGGATTATTGATCAAAATACTTTACGCTTGGCTAATGAATTCAATTCTGTTTGAATTGATTCTTTCCATTTAGGCCAATCAGACCTTTGCCTACAATCATCAACATTATAAGACTAATAATCATCATTTATAATTTCAGTGGCCACTGTATATGAAAATATATCATCGATGATTGTTTCCTCACAATTCCACATTTCTCTTGTATAATTTATAGAAATTTCCTCATTTCTATGTTCTTGAATCTCTTCAGGGATTCCTTCCCCTATAGGGGTTTCTGTCACTTTAGCGACTTGTGTTCTTTCAGGGACATCTAACTCTTGTGTAGTCGATTTTGAGAAAGTGGATTTATTTATAATCTCAGGAACATGATCCTGGTAATTTCTTTTCCTTTTTCGAGAAACAATATCTTTCGAACTGAGTGGCCTACCACGTTCTGGCGTGCAGTAGATGATTCTTTTGCTATCATTTGTTTAGATCGTTCTTCTGGAACGATCACCCGTGCTGGTACATTAACAGTTGGGATGTATGATTTTGTTACCCTAATAGCATCGGTAAAAGTATTTGGTAACTGATTTACTATTGTTTGAAGATGGACTATTTTACGGACTTCATTCTCACATTGAGATGTGTATAGGTCAAGATGAATTAGACTAAGGACTTTTCAAGAAAGTTCACGCTTCTCTTCAGGAGAAGTTTTTCCTAATGATGAGAAATTCCCTTATCAAAATGACAATCAGCAAATTGTGCAGTAAAAAGATCACCAGTTAAAGGTTCCAGATATCTAATAATTGATGGTGAATCTATACCCACATATATTCTCAAACGCCGTTAGGGTCCTATTTTAGTTCTATGTGTAGGTGTAATTGGGACATATGCTGCACAACCAAAAGTACACAGATGAGAAATATCTGGTTGATGGCCAAATACAAGTTGTACTGATGAATATTGTGTTGGAACCAAATTCACAGATCACGCAGCGGAAACGGGTTTTTAAATTTTTTTATACAGATCGTAATCTGTATCTGAAACCGGTGAACTTTTGATCGTTATTATTTTCGGAACAAATACATATAAAAATTATTACACTAATAAAATATATATGTAAATACAGGAAATTGTAATCAATAAAAAAAATAGAACCATACCAACGTTTGGAGGCTCATTCACTTTTCGATTTGCTCCTGGTCAGTACCACTGATCTTCCTAGCTATTCCCGGGATTGGTAACTGCGTGTGGGCACGTCACGATTCTCAAGAACTTAGGATGGAGGGTGTAGAAGAGAAAAGAATAAAAAAAAAACTCTTTCTTTATATTAATGAACAACACTTGTACATAAATCCTTTTCTCTCTTTGTGGTGTTTGTTCATGCACACACTTGCACAAAATAACTCACAAAAAAAACACTCACCAGCCTTTTTTTTATTTTTTAACCAAAAGCCAAAAAAACCCTTTTTTTGTCTTTTGTTAAATATATATATATATAAGTAAGTGAGTTGCTGTGCGTGAAATGCACAGCAACTTTTTTTTTTATATATATTAAATAAAATATATATTATACATAAAATTTAAAAAATTGATCAAATCCATATTTGATTTTTAAAAACTTTCAAATAAAAAATATCTCATATCTTTAATTTGATTTTAATTTTGAATTCAAACTATTTAAATTCAAAAATAAATTATTTAATTTAATAAAATAAAATAATCGCATTATCTTATTTTTTTCAAAAATAAATATCAACATACACCCTCTATTTAGTGATTAATAACATAATTAAATAATCTCATTATTCAATTAATTCCCGAATAAATACGTGTCACTTTCGTAACACAATTAACTGGACAATCCAATTAATTAACCGTGACCCTTGTTACATAAATCGATCGGGCTAGCAAGGGGACCTAATGGACCCACAGTATTTTGAGCTCCAATAATCCTCAGAATCATTAATTAAACTCTTTAATTAATATTCTTTGATTATTAACTCCAGTGTTATTCCACTAAAAACCCAAAGCTGCACTCTTTCAACTGCAGACATTTTTACACAGACCGATACAACTCGGTGTCCATCGATATAGCTATTACATATGGTGTGATCCTCCACAATAGTTCATAATTAGAGCTGGGTCATAATATCCGTTATACCCCTCTAATTACATATATCCTTTAAGTACCATTGATTCTCTAATGGACAATAAATCCTACTTCCTCACGGAATTAGGAGAGCGCTCATATTGTCCAAGCCCCGAATCAACGCTTAAGAGAACTACCATATACTTCTCACAAGAAGGAGTGGATTCCACTATTGTGTACAAACCTTCCCAGCCACAAGCCAAACCGCAATCCCAACATACAGAGTATTTGATCAGGAAATACATCTGACCTCACCCACGGTATATCAAAGACCACGATCTAACCTGAAAGATCGATAAGACACTCAGGATTAAGATCACCCATATATAGCCATCATTAGTTGATATATATGAATCTCATCGGTAAACGGATCTTTGTGTGAGATTCATATAGATCATGGCCCAGTCCTATATGATCACATCATATAAGGTGCCTCCATTCCCATATCTCATATGAATGATTCATGATAGAATCACTGTACATTACGGAATAGACCACAGCTATAGATTAACCACAAATAAAGTACCCAGCTTTATTTGCTATCTATGGACTCTTTAGATTGCACGTCTCTTACTGTATCCATCTATATATGACACTCATATACACAGTTTGAGATTACATCCGGCAATCCAGAATGTTAATATATACACAAGTTTATAAAATAAATAACATAACAGAATGAATTGAACCCTTCCTTTTATTTACTTCATAAATCCATTTACAAATTACATGCTTAGGGCATAAACCCCAACATATTGATGATAAGTAGTGGGACGAAGATGAATTAATGCAACAACATGTAAAATAGCATGTCCCCAAACAGAAATTGGTAATTGTGATCGCAATAATAAAGTTCTTGCAATTACCTGGAGACGCTTGATAAGCGACTTTGCTAATCCATTCTGAATTTGAACACGTGGAACTAGATGTTCAACATCAATCCCAACTGATCTGCAATATTCATCAAATGTCTTGGAAGTAAATTCACCAACATTATCAATACGTATTGACTTAATCGGATGATCGGAAAAATGTGCCCGAAACTTGATAATTTATGCAAGTAGTCTTGCAAAAGCAACATTACATGTTGATAATAAACAAACGTGTGACCATCTGATGGATGCATCAATTAGAATCATAAAATATCGGAACGATCCACTTGGTGGATGAATAGGTCCACATATGTTCCCTTGAATTATTTGTAGGAATGATGTGGATTCAAAACCAACATTGGATTGGGATGTTTTTATTACTAATTTCCCTTGTAAACATGCATTACATAAATTTTCATGGGATAGAAGAATCTTCTGGTTCTTTAATGGATGCCCATGAGAATTTTCGGTGATTCTTCACATCATTATGGATTCTGGGTGACCAAAACGGTCATGCCACAGCATAAATATTTTTCGGTCTGAAAACTTTTGGTTCATAACTGTATAAACTTCTACACCTCTTATAAGAATGTAATATAATCCAGATGCTAAAGCACGTAGCTTTTTCAGAATGAGTTTCTGGCCTAAATTATCGGAAGTAATGCACAAATATTCGATATTCTCATCATTTATGGTTTCTATGTGAGATCCATTACACCGTATATTCTTAAAACTTAGTAGATTTCTTCTGGATCTACTTTAATATAAAACATCATTGATATATATTTTACTATAGTTTGGTAACAATATTATGGCTCTACCTGAGCCTTCTATCAGATTTGATGGACCTGATATTGTATTAACATTTGCCTTAAGCAAAGTTAAATTCAGAATGTATTTCTGATTCCGTAAAATCGTATGTGTCGTTGCACTATTAGCTAAACATATATCTCATGTACCTTGCTTTTCAATAATACTCAATTTATCGCTTAGAGACATATTTGTTGTGCTTCATAAAGAAAAAATAAAATGCATATTAGATAGAGTGATCAAAAGTATATATTATATAAAGAATATCTACATAAGCATATCATATGCTAACAAAAATATTACAAATAATACTTAATTGGTATGGATATTTCCATTACCAATTGAAGTGGTCACATTGTCATTTGGATAATTTAGAAAATCAGAAACATTAAACTGGGTAATATCTATAAAATTCGAATCCTCCATGAAGTTGGTTTCAGGATTCTTCCCCTTTTCCTTTCCTTTGATTGATGCTTGAAAAAGCTCAACCAAATGTTTGGGTGTGCGGCATGTATGTGATAAAAGATTATGACAGCAACATCTGAAACATACACCATCATCTTTCTTAGGCCCCATTTGGATACACTTTCCTTTATCTGATCTGACCTTATCAACATTCTGCTTCTGGGGAATATTTTGATTATAACCAACCGGATTAGAATAATCATATGCTCTTCTGCGACCCTGACCACGGCCAAGACCACGACCACGACCACGACCACGACCACGACCACGATTTTGTCCCCCAACAGTATTAGCATTCACTTCTGGGAATGCTGTCGTGCCGGTCGGGCGCGATTCATGATTTTTTATTAAAAGCTCATTATTTTTCTCTGCAACCAAGAGACATGAGATTAACTCTGAATATTTTGAGAATCGACGTTCTCGATATTGCTGTTGTAATATCATGTTTGAGGCATGAAATGTTATAAATATTTTTTTCAACATATCATATTTTGTTACCTTCTGACCACACAATCTCAGCTGTGTAGCTATTTTGAATAGAGCAGAGTTATATTCAAAGATTGACCTATAGTATTGAAAACGTAAATATTGCCACTGATACCTGGCATTTGGTAATGCAACATCGGGTTGGTTATCAAATCGGTCTTTTAATTCTTGCCATAGAACTTCCAGTTCTGTGATAGTTAGGTACTGGGCTTTTAGATCTTCATGTAGTTGGCGTCGGATAATGACCATAACAATGGACTTATCTTGTTCAGTTGCCTCAGCCCCTTCTTCAATGGTGTAATATAAGCCTTCTGATTTTAACAATAATTTCGCGTCAATTAACCAGAACATGTAGTTATCCCTAGATACTTTCAGTGCAACAAACTTCAAGCTTGCAAGTTTTGACATTCTTATAGCTTCTGGTTATCTGAAAATCAGAATCGGAGTCAGAACTTCTGGTCTGATAAAAATCTGAGGAATTTAATTTTTAGATATATAACGGAATATTTGTAAGTAAATAAATCCAAAAGTTTCATATTCTAGTAATGATAAATAAATCCATAAACTTCTGGTTTTTGGATGAGTGACCAAATTGTTTAAATAAAAATTACGTAAAAGTAAATAAATTACGAGAAATTAAATTGCGTAAAAGTAAATAAAATACGAGAAACGAAATCCATAACTACAGGTTCTGGTATTAATAAATAAAAATCTAGAAGCTTCAGGTTCTAGTAATAATAAATTCAGAAGCTTTAGGTTCTGAAAATAAATTTAGGAACTTCAGATTTCAAATGGTAATAAATTCATAAGCTCCAGGTTTTAGAAATAAATTTAGGAACTTTAGATTCCAATGGAAATAAAATTCTGAAACTTCAAGTTCTGAAAAAAATTTAGGAACTTT
Source organism: Dipteronia dyeriana (assembly GCA_032871835.1). Lineage (NCBI taxonomy): Eukaryota > Viridiplantae > Streptophyta > Magnoliopsida > Sapindales > Sapindaceae > Dipteronia > Dipteronia dyeriana. The sequence goes on along the minus strand of CM065299.1, from coordinate 97,752,088 downwards.
AGGTTCCAATGGAAATAAAATTCAGAAACTTCATATTCTGAAATCGTGTTGATAACTTGTTATAAATTAAATTGAAATAGAAGATAAAACAATATATATTAATAATATATAAAATAATAAATAAACAAAAGAAAGAAGGCAAGAGAGAGAGACTAGATATCAGTATATATATATATACCTTTTTGTATTGATTTATAGTGTCTTTTAATATTACAAATAATGTCCTTTTTATAGGCAAGTAAATATAGGGGTTTTATTGTAATTAAACATATACATGCATGACATAATTATTCACAAGATGACATGTATACAACAAGTGTACCTCAATTATCTACCCATTTGGTTTTGTGGTGGGAAGCCATGTTGTAAACAACAGAAATTACATTGTTGGAACAGTAAAAAGCTTAAATAAACGTTATTTATTTATTTATATTATCTTTAATATATTTTTCAACATTCAAATCTAACAGTCATATAAAACCAATGTTTAAATTTGGATTTCCTATTTTTTTTTCTTATATCAGTTCGTACCGATAGTAACCTAACAAAATAAGATTAGTTGAATTTCAGACAATGCGGCACCCATAACTACCCTTACAAATTGGGAGTAAACTCTCACACATACTTGTTAAATACGTATGGTGATGATCGAACCCTTCACTGCAGGAAGAAATGTACACTACCATCTTTACTAAGAGGTAATATACCGGTATCTATCTCTTTTCTCAAATCCAAATGTAAGTAGGATACTCGTCATGGGCCCAACCCAAGTTGGACTCCGATCCAACTCATGAAAAGTTGGAAAAAAATGCTACTGGACTGGGCCAAACAAGTTCTAAAGAATTTTGAATGGGCTAATCCAACCTGAAGCCTGTCTAAATAACACATATAAATTATAAATAAAACCTTCTATTATATAATAATGACTTAATTTCCAATTTACAATCAGAATTCAGAAGTTGCAGATACTGTATTCTGCCATAGTTAACATAAAAGTCATGTCATCAGCTCATCAATAGAGTAAGCAAATTAACAAAACCCACTTGGAATTAGTTTCAAAGATGAAATCTTTGGACTTTAAAGAAATGAATTGCAAATTTGAGAAAATATGGAAAAAAAAAAACAAAGACGTGGCGTGGTATTCGGGTCATTTGTCCTATACATGCATATCAAAATCGGGTGGATCCTTATTCGGAGTAGAGCATAAACCTAAAAAAATGGAAAATACCCATTCAGGAACAAGAAAAAGGCATCATGATTTTTAGATTGGATCTCGATGAAAAAAAATACATCAATGAAAAGTTAGTGCGATAAAACTATTTTTTATATCCTAATATTATAGGACAATCGGCCACATTCATAGTTCTTCAAAAATGAAAGAGATACCCCTTCATTCCTTGAAAGGAGTCCACTATTAAAAAAAAGAAGCTGAAACCTACACATTGATTTTTTTTTTCCGAAAGTTTTAGTTTTGCTGAACCGTATGTATCAAATGGTATCTGTATCAAAAGGTGTCTGTACGGCTATTAAGGGATACAATTTTATCCGAATCAACCGATTTTATCGAGAAATATTAATTTTTTTAAGCCAAACAATTGATACGAATGTTTCGAATAGACTTGTTGGTCTTTCAAAAATGAAATCTTTAGACTTTCTTTGGTGCTTCAACTAATTTAACTGCCACATAAATTGGAAAAAAAATTAAAAGGAAGCTAAGCTAATTAAATTCAATCGAACCTTCTCCATTTTGTTAAGTGACCGTCCAATCCAGCACTGGGAAAGGAAGACGTGATCTACAGCGTCAAAAGATGAATCCATAGTGTGAGATGAGTGAGTGAGTGTTGACTTGTGACTTGGGAGTGATAGTTTTGGTAGCAGTTGATTGATATAATTAATATGTAGTGTTACAATATTACAGTAGTTTTTCGAATAAAGACATTTGTTAGAAAAAAATTAACATTCATAATAAAAATTTCAAATGAAGTCAACCTTATATATAAAAAAAAATGACGCGACATCAATAATAAAAGAAGCAAGACTTTATATAATTACATATTGGGTGATTAATTTGTTTAAGCTTCTTAGAGAATCAAACGCTGTTCTTGAATTTGGAACGGTATCCACTGTGATCCTCATTATATTTATCCAAAGCATGATACCGCCATATTTAATATTAGACTTGACAAAAGGTTGCACTTCTGATATGAGCACACAAGCATCACCACAGCAGCTACACGAGAAGCTGGAAGCCTAGAATCCCCACATAGAACTTATCGGCTTTAATCGATGAACTTCATTTCTTCCATGCTTTCTTAAATTTGTTTGGATTGCTAGCCAGAGCTGTACTCCCAAGGATGGTGGTTGTAGCATTGGACCCCAAACATAGTCAAATATGAGTATATGACTCAGAGGCCACAGTTGACCTCATGAGGTCTGATTCCTATATGTTGTCTTTATATATTTATATTTTTAATAAATTTTGTGTTAATTTAATTATCATATTTTTAAATATTATTCTAACTAATTTTAATAATTTTCTTGGGAAGTTGGAGAGAATTATCCGGACAGAGACTAGACTACAAATGTTCCAACTAAATTCTGGGAATTTATTTGCTAGTGGAAGCTTGTCTACGTACATTCATTTAAAACTGCAGCCATTGATCAGGAAATGGACATATTGGAGTTAGAAACCAGGGCAATCAGCACTAGAAAGGAGAGAAATATTGCAGGTGAGAAAAGTTTAGTACCCATATATTATTTAGACTTTGCTAATTTATATAAAGTTTCCTGGAATGTAATGTAAGGTATTTCTAGACATTTTGATGAGTTAGTCTGAAAGATATCTTTAAAAAGTCTGCAAATTTATTTCTTGGAGTTATTAAAAAAGGCAATAGTATTTGATATAGAAGAAGAACTGTTTATGAAAGATCTAAGAGAAAATTGAAGCTAGGTGAAGCTACATTAATGGCTTAGAAAAACAGAGAGACTCATCTCTGTATTTTTACTAACCAATCAAAATATACAAGTCTGGTATATTTATACATCAGATTACATGAAGCTTAGAAACTAACTTTTCTGTTAAGATATTTACAATCCAACTAACATTTCTATTAGTTATTACTAACAATCGTTAAGTCACTTAACAGAGCACTTAACAGAATATAACTAACTAATCTCAGATATCAGCCGCAACAATTTGGTTCATCGTAGTCTTCGGTCAACAGATGGTCAATGCTTGAGCTATGATATCCAGCAGCTGATCTTAGTGATCGAGCCATGATAACATTAGTTTTCGAGTTTCCCTTCCTATGCTTGTTGCTTAATTCTCGAGTAAAATCAAGTGTTTAATGACTCGATTGAGTGTTTTTACAGGATTTCATATTAGGGGTATCATTTGGGTGATTTGAGTGAAGTTGGGACTCAAAAGTGCTAGAAATCAGAAGCTTGGACAAAAAAGGCAAGCTGTCGCGGTCGTGGAGAGTTGTCATGGGAAACCGCAACACCATGAGCGACAACAACTTGTTTTAGAAGTCGACCAGAAATGTCGCTTGGAGATCACGCGCGAACTGTCAAGGAAGCTACATGGCGCGGTCTAAGTTCTGTCATGGGTAACCGCGACATACCGGACGACATCAACTTCCTTGGCCATTGTCGCTCGAGGTGTCGCCTGAAGAGAAGACGCGAATCAAAGAGGCGAGGTGTCGCGGTTGGATTTCCGTCATGGACAACCGCGACAGTCAACGACGCGACAGTACGATGCATGCGTCCCTAGGTTGATTCTTGACCTATTTTTGTACCCATATAAATACCCATAAGAGTTTTTGGGGAACATAACATCAGCCACACGAACTTTTGGACATCTTCACCCCTCCATCACCATCCTTGGACACTTTTCTCCATCAATCCATTTTGGAATCTTAGAAAGCAATAACAGGAAGCTTACATGTCAAGGAACCTCAATGACCAACTTTGGTTTCTTCTTTAACTGTTCTTTGTTTTATTTCTCTTCCTTGATTTGTAACTAATTTCTATGTTAGGTGATTAATGTAAACCGGTTGAACAACTCCTTGTAATCCTAAGTATAATGGTTTTTAATTAAATACTTTGGTAGTTTCTTTTATTGAAATACTTGCTCTAATTCCTTCACTTATATTCAAATGAGACCTCAATGAATGTTTGTGTTAGGATTAGTTTATCTATGATGTTGAGGATTAGATTTGGGCGACCATCCCATTTATTCCTTAACTACAAGCTTAATAATTGAGAAAATTTCCATATGCATAACCATGCTATGTGTGATTTGGTTTAGAGTTTTAATTAAAAACTAATTCTAACCATTGCTCATTACATGACCGTGTGTGGGTAGTAGGAAAGGTTAGGTGCTTCATGAAACAAACCATATCAATTAGATTTAAGTGATTTAATGAGACTTATGGATTACATTGAGTAGTTTAATTATGTTGCATTGATTCCCTAGCATCTCCCTCATATTCATATTCTCGTGTGAGCTTTTGTGTAATTTAGTTTATTTGATTTTGCATATTAGTGAGTAAAATTACAAACCCAAGACAAGCATTATGCAATTTAGTTTTCCTGCACTTAGATTAGGATTTAATTAGACTAATTAGTGTTCAACTAGTAGAACCACCGATCTCAGTGAACGAACTTTTCTTTTAAATTGATTAAGATAAAAAATACTGCAATCAATTTTGGCGCCACTGCCAGGGATTGGTGTATATTCAATAGTTGAGCCTAATTAGTTTGATTTAGGTATTGTGTGTCTTTTTATTTTATTTTCATTTTTTTTAGTTTCTTTTTACTTCGTTGGTACTTTTGTTTTTGGTGTTTAAGGGCAAACATGGTGTATGAAGCGGACTATCAAGGTAGAGAGATGGTATTTTATGAGATGGAAGATATCCAAGCCCTAAATTTTCAAAGAGGAATAAATGATCCATATTCTAACTCTTATAATCCGGAGTGGTGCAACCATCCCAACTTCTCTTGGTCCGACCCAAAATACACTTTGAATAACCAAACTCAGAACTACCAAGACCAAGGGTTAAGTGGACAACAATGGAACAACTCGGGTAATCGAGATGTGACTTCATATCAGCCTAGGAAGAATCCTTTGGAAGAAATTGTGACTACCCTTGCTCAGAGTTCACAACAGACAGATCAGAACTTGAATAATTTCATTCAAGCAACCGGGCAAAGGTTTACAAACTTAGAGGCATCAGTGAAGAAGTTGGTGACACAGTTAGGGCAAGTAGTTGACACAATTCACAGGAATGAGCCAGGTAGACTTCCTAGCCAGTCAAAACAAGCTAAAGCAGAAACAGTTCTGAGGAGTGCCAAAGTGTTAGACACCGGAGATACAAGTGGAGAGCCTAAGGAGAAAAAGGCTAAATAATTGGAAGAGGAAATCGAGGAGATGACTTTGGTAGAAGAAGAGGAAGCAGTAGTAGAGAAGATTCCTGAGAAGACTTTTTTTTTACATAAGTCATCCGATCCCTATATTCCACCAGTTCCATTTTCGGGAAGGTTGAAGAAAGTCACTAGCTCAGTTGATTGCCTTGCTGTGGGTACACTTTAGGCATAAGACTATTATAGGAGTTCAATTGAGTACTTAAATGAAATCCTAGCACTTTTTGAGTATAAAGGTGAGGAAAGTGGTCAAATTGGTGATCCATGTGACAAACAAGCAATGTTGGACATTAATGAGCTTGTGAGCAAAAACACCGGCTTGATGAAGAGGATGTAAATCCTAGAAAAGGAAAGGGATGAAGCAATCAAGAGAGCGGAATATCTTGTAAGGTTGGTAGAAGAGCAAGAAGAAAACTTTGCCCGAGGCACTAAGAAGTTGTAATGGCAAGTGGAGCAAGTGGACAAGGAAATCAATGCCGTCAAGTAGGAGTTGAGCGGAAAAGAAATTACTTTAAAGGTAGCAAAGGTTAAGGAATGTGACTGCTTAGTGGAGCTTGAAAGAGCCGAACAAACAATTGAAACCTTGACCAAGGACCGAAGCATAGACGAAGAAACTCCACAACTCCACACCATCGAGAGAGATACAAATCATCCGAGAGCAAGAATTAAGAAGACCAGAGGTAGTTCGTCATATTTTCCTTACAAATGTCATTTTTGCCATACTTGGGGTCATAAAAAGGCCCAATGTGTTGAATTTATGGAAATGTGCAAAAAGAGATGAAGCATGCCTAAAGGAAAGTCAAGGAAGATTCAACAAGTTTGGGTCCGAAAAGACAAACTTGACAAAGCAAGAGACACTAACATTGATGGGAACCTTACTTGGTTGGAAGTGATAGAGCTCCAAGAGCCGTAGTGCTCTCATCACATCTTGTCTAGACGTTAAATAGTGCGCTTGGTGGGAGGCAACCCACCTAGGTATCTTTTCTTTGAATAAACTTTTAATTTTGCATAATAATTGTGAATGGTAGTGATTCTACTTCACTTCCAAGTCTAAGTTGATCCACACCTTAATTTTCAGCAACAAATTGTGATTATAGTATAAAGGTGTGGAAAAACATAGGTTTGGGGGTGATATTTCATTTTGCATACAAGTCTAGTAGCTCAATGTAAGCTTTATATTGTTCAAGCAAATGCCCTTGATATGTTTATTGTTGAGTATGTGTGCAGATTAGGCACTAAGGACTACCAAATGGCATAAAGGAGGAATTTTTCCAGGTCTGTTGCGGTTATGATGTCTTCATGGACGACCGCGACCTTTCCACGCGACAAATTCAAGAAATTACTGTCGCCTAAGTGTCGTTGATTCCCCAGACGTGACAATTCAACGGGAAGACATACGGAGTGTCGCGGTCTTGGTTTCCGTCGTGGACAACCGTGACATAACCACACGACAAATTCAAGGGGTTGCTGTCGCTCGACGTGTTACCCCACATGTCACGTGGTTGACAACCGTGACATCAAAAATTCAGGAAGCAAAATGAAAAGAAGGCGTGTCGCGGTCACTGATTCCGTCATGGAAGACGGCGACATGCACCCATTAAAAAACAACAATTCGTGCAGGGCAGTTCCTCACCAGACTTTTCAAAATCCAGCCGCGACCTCTTGTCCCTCCACGCGACGTCGAAGACTTCCAACCCACGCAATCGGTTATTCCTTATTCTTTTCACTTGTTTTTGGCCGTTGTTAGTCTCAAATCCTAGTTCTATCATCTCTTACACGTCTAGGGTTGATTTGAGGGTTTTGTAAAATCTTGTGGGTGAAGAAATTTTATGCATGTTCTGTGTGAATTGAAGTGCGGGTTTCGGTTTGTAGAGTTATTGAAATATATATATAGTCTTGATTTCGTGTTTTTGACGGAATTGTGAGCGAAATTGATTGAATTAGTGGAATTAGGGCATATTTGGGGGTGAATTTTGGGATTATTTGGTAATTGATCTTTGATAGTGATATTCTGCATATATTGTGATTGTGTAGTGGTGTTTGGTGGTATCCGTGGTGTATCAGATTACCGGAGTTGTTGAATTGTGCTGAGGTGTACCAAATTGTTTGCTCCCCATTTGAAGCCACAGTTTTTTTTCTGAGGGGTGAAATGGCTAGAACCAAACAGACCGCTGGGATAGATTCCAACCGTACTTAGACCGGGGATTCTAGCCGTATGGAAAGGCCGAGAAGAGGCCAAGACAAGGGAAAGAGGCAGATTCCACCTTGTATCGAAAACCCTGATTTTTCGGCTAGGATAACAAAATTCAATGGGAAGAAGTTTATACAAGAGAGGGGGATCAACTTGAGCGAGTTAGATGAGACTCCGATTCCTAGGATGGTTGGAGTTCAAGGTTGGGACACTTTTGTTCAGAGGTCTGCAAAATACTGCCCTCAGATTGTTAAAGAATTTTATGTATGGGTAATTGAGAAGAACTACAACTTGGGGAGTTCGGTCTTGGTTCGTGGTAGAGAAGTCCGAATCAATTCCGGGGACATTAACAGACATTACAGGATTGAACTCCCACACACAGTTGCCATGTTTAAGGGGGTTCCTCGATTTGACATTTTCTCCAAAATGAACATTGACCTAGCCAATAGTTTGGTAGCTCAGCCGATGGAGTTTTGGAACTCTAGATCCAACCTGATTAAGCAGAAAAGGTTGCTACTGGAAATGGCTTTCTGGCATATCTTTATTTCCCATTCGTTGAGGCCATGCAAATATCGTACTACGGTAGCTTATGAGGTAGCCACCTTACTTTACTGCTTAAACATGGGCATCCTTTAGATGTGGGGGTGATTGTGAAGATGGAGATTCACAAGTCAGCAAGGGACATCACAAGGAAAGAAAAAAATGGTGTTCCCTTCCCTTATAACATTTTTCGACCAGGAGACGGGTGTAGACATGTCTTCTGACGAGTTTGTTGAGACAGAGTCTAATTTTTGGATCCGTACATGGTATTCACTGTTTCTAGGACAAGGTTTGGCGAGACCTGACAGAGTTGAGGGCAACAAGCCAAAAAAGAAGAGAGGGATAGTAGTTCAGACTCAATCAGATGAGGACATGGAGCCCGATCAGAATGAGAAGGCAGATGATATTGATGATGAGCAGCTGCCTAAGGATGATGATTCACTCCCCGCATTGAAGCGGTTGTTAGCAGCTACCAAACTCTCTAGAGGACATCAGGCTGATGTAGATGCAGTAAATTTAAATACCATTGAAGATACCCAGAACTCAATCCTTCAGCACTTACAGTGGATGGAACAACAGATGATGGTTAAGATAGATATGGTGGATGCAGGATTTAGACAGGATATTGCAGATTTAAGGCAGGAGCTACATCTACGACCATATGAGAGAGAAATGAAACCGTTCCATATCCATGGTATTTGTATCCAACTTCTGGTTACCAGCCTCCATATTCATTTCCAGGTTATAGACTTCCATACCCATGGACACAGAGTACAGGCTCAGCTTCAGGATCAGGATTCCAGACCCAGTTCCCAATTAACCCGACCGGCGGACCGGTAGTTTCAGAGGATGAGGCTATTGTCCAGACTGTTATAGAGATATCAAGAAAGGAAACAGAGGACAGAGCTGCAACTGCAGCCGGTTGAAAGGGGAAGGAATTGATGCTCGGATCCTCATGACCTATACAGTAACGATCATAGCGATCTTCTCTGGCCACTACCACCATCACCTCATTATTAGCTTTATGATGCATTTGTTAGCTAGACTTGTTGTTTTGCTTTATTTCCTGTTTTCAGTTGCATTTCGTACTTGTTTTAATTACTCTTGTTCTTTGATTTTATCGTAATGGTACTTTTACATCCTTACTTTTGTCTTATTTTTAGTTGCAATTAGAATAAGGGGTGTGCACTGTATTGTGTTATGGTTGATGTTTAATTGTCATGAGGTGCTTTATATGCCATCTTTATCGAGCCTTTGTTTATTTTATTTTATTTTATGTTGTTGAATTGTGTTGTGTTGGTTGTGGTTTAGGCGCCTTCTCACCGGGCTCTCATTGTCAACATTGGGGACAATGTTGTGTTTAGGTTTGGGGGTGTCGACACCAGTTTCTGTCGTTTTGGTCCTATTGAGTCCTAAATTTTATTTTTGAGTCAATTTTTGATTTCATTTTGAGTCAAACTTTTTAAAATAGTCACATGGCCAAAAGTTTTGAGCTTCAAGTAGCTTGGGTGTGATGCTTTGAGTGTGTGTATGTGAGTGTGTGTATGTGAGTGTTTATTTATGCATAATATGCTCAATTGAGTATCTTGTTGTCACTCTAGGGTCTCACTTACACTTCATGGGCTTGTCCCATCCTTTTGTGTTCAAGTTGAGGGGACTCGGTGCTCAAACACCTTGTTTTAATAGTGGAGACACCTAGTGAGTTCACAAACACAAGCCTTAAAAAGCGCATTTAAGGGTTATTATTGTTTCATCTTAAACACTTATCTCGTCATGCACATCATTTGCCATAGGACATCACATTGCATTATATTTATGGATTGCTTGATGGATACTTACATTCTCTTGATAGATGAAATGGTGGAAATGATTTTAGGCAATGTGTGTGCTTAACTACTCAAATTAACCTAAACACATTCCTTGTCCCTATTTGTGTGTACTCCTAAGCCAATTTTGAGGCTAAACACTTACCTTTCTGTTGGAACCACATTACACCATATAGCCTAAACCTAAACACATGCCTACCCTCATTACCAATCTTGTTAGGATGTGTTCTGTTGTGGTGAAAGGTGGAAAATCTCTAAATATGAAAAGTTAGCGTGTATTTAGGCTATATTTATAAATGTGCAAGGTAAAAGGCTCAAAAATGTAAAAGTGCGAAAATGTGCACTTATGAGCTTAAAATGAAAAAAAAAGAAAAAAGAAAAAAGAAAAAACGGGAATAAGAGCCTTGTATGTAATTGTAAAGTACTCACTAGTAGAGTACTCATGTTTAGCACAAGTGAAATGAAAAGTCAAGCCTAACTAGTGCCATGAGTGATGTGAATAGAGCTTAAGTGTTGGGTGTATCGTGTAGTGTCTTAACAAGATTGGTGACTTTTGAATTTCATTTCCTATTCTTTGTTCACCACATTTCACCCAATGGCCCCATTACAACCCAAGGGAAGACCAAAATGATCTTCTATGAAATCTAGATTGGAAATGTTTGTTGAAGCATGATCTTTCATGTTCATGGCATTTGATTCATTTCCTAGGCTAGTTCACCATAATAATAACGTTTCATTTCTTATTGTATGCAAGTATTTGGTTCCCATGCATAAATCTATCCTTGCATACTTTGCACGAGTGTGAACTTGGGACTCCGAGAGGAAAGAAACGAGAATAACCACTTGAGGATTAGAGTCAAAGTGAATCATGCTCGAGGTGTGAGAGTGAGTAGTTCCCGACATGAGAGCACTTTAGGTGTGAGATTCATATTGTTCGAATGTCCTATGAGTGCCTTCGAGTTACTTGAGAATGTCTTGCATATGTATACTCTCCTTAGCCATACCTCTTTGCATCTCATCATCAGTTGAAAATACAGCTTTTGAGTTATTGTTGTTTGAATTTCTTTTGTTTTTATCGAGTCTTCGTGTTGTTTGCTTGTTTGTTTTTGTTGTTGTTTTCTCTTGATTTTGCTCGAGGATGAGCAAAAGGCTAGGTTTGGGGGTGTTGATCGAGCCATGATAACACTAGTTTTCGAGTTCCCCTTCCTATGCTTATTGCTTAATTCTTGAGTAAAATCAAGTGTTTAATGGCTCGATTGAGTGTTTTTACAGGATTTCATATTAAGGGTATCATTTGGGTGATTTGAATGAAGTTGGGACTCAAAAGTGTTGGAAATCAGAAGCTTGGACAAAAAAATGGGAGCTATCACGGTAGTGGAGCGTTGTCATGGGAAACCGCGACACCATGAGCGACAATAACTTGTTTTAGAAGTCGCCCAGAAATGTCGCTTGGAGATCACGCACAAACTGTCAAGGAAGCGACATGTCGCCGTCTAAGTTCCGTCATGGGAAACCGTGACATACCGTGCGACAACAACTTCCTTGGCTATTGTCGCTCGAGGTGTCGCCTAAAAAGAAGACGCGAAGCAAAGAGGCGAGGTGTCGCGGTTGGATTTCCGTCATGGACAACCGCGACAGTCAACGACGCGACAGTACGATGCATGCGTCTCTAGGTTGATTCTTGACCTATTTTTGGACCCATATAAATACCCATAAGAGTTTTTGGGGAACATAACATTAGCCACACGAACTTTTGGACATCTTCACCCCTCCATCACCATCATTGGACATTTTTCTCCATCATTCCATTTTGGAATCTTAGAAAGCAATAACAGGAAGCTTACATGTCAAGGAACCTCAATGACCAACTTTGGTTTCTTCTTTAACTCTTCTTTGTTTTATTTCTCTTCCTTGTTTTATTTCTCTTCCTTGATTTGTAACTAATTTCTATGTTAGGTGATTAATGTAAACCGGTTGAACAACTCCTTGTAATCCTAAGTATAATGGTTTTTAATTAAATACTTTGGTAGTCTCTTTTATTGAAATACTTGCTCTAATTCCTTTACTTATATTCAAATGAGACCTCAATGAATGTTTGTGTTAGGATTAGTTTATCTATGATGTTGAGGATTAGATGTGGGCGACCATCCCATTTATTCCTTAACTACAAGCTTAATAATTGAGAAAATTTCCATATGCATAACTATGCTATGTGTGATTTTGTTTAAAGTTTTAATTAAAAACTAATTCTAACCATTGCTCACTACATGACCGTGTGTGGGTAATAGGAAAGATTAGGTTCTTCATGAAACAAACCATATCAATTGGATTTAAGTGTTTTAATGAGCCTTATGGATTACATTGAGTAGTTTAATTAGGTTGCATTGATTCCCTAGCATCTCCCTCATATTCATATTCTCGTATGAGCTTTTGTGTAATTTAGTTTATTTGATTTTGCATATTAGTGAGTAAAATTACAAACCCAAGACAAGCATTATGCCATTTAGTTTTTCTGCACTTAGATTAGGATTTAATTAGACTAATTAGTGTTCAACTAGTAGAACCACCGTTCCCTGTGAACAAACTTTTCTTTTAAGTTGATTAAGATCAAAAATACTGCAATCACTTAGCTTGAGCTATGATATCCAGTAGCTAATCTTAGGTTACTCTGACTCCCATTTCCAGTAGATTTTACTTTGAAGCTCACTGATCGGAACGATTTATATACCTATTTGAGGTCCCCATTACCTCGTTTTTATTCTTGTTTTCGAGTATATTTTGGTATTTGATGTGTTTGTGAGCCTTGTGTAGGTATATGTTCACTACGGAAGATATTTGAGCTTAATTGAAGAGTTTTTGAGGTTAAAGGGCAGAATTTGGAATAGCATATGTAGACACCCCAACTTTGGAAGGTCATATCTCTCTTCTCCGATCGAGCTTCGTCCCCCTTTACCACTTTTCGGAAAGCCCCGGAGGTCTTCTTTCCAACGCACTTTACATATCACGATTCTGAAGTTTGTAGAGAAAGTTATGACCGTTTTCGTAATGGTGCGCAGAGGTGCGGTATTCAACCGCGCGAGACCAATTTGCGTACCGCACTTTTTGGGAGCAGGTTCCAAAAGTGATGTGCGGTACGCCTGTTGATGCGTACCGCGTGACGTACCGTATATATGGGCGGAAATGCATTTTTTGGCTATTTTTTGAAGGGTATTCTTGTCTTTTCACCCCAATATCTTACCCTAACTTCCAAGCCTATAAATAACCCACTTTCTCTCCTATTTTCAGACCTCTCACGCCCAAACTCTTTTTCTCTTCATCTTCTTCATACTTCTCCATCTTCTTCACCAAGGAAGGAGAGATTCAAGCTCCCATGGAGGATTTTCCTCAATGGGAGTTCACCATACACCTTCACCACCCTTTTTCATTTCCTCCATCACAATTTATAGTAGTTTGCAAGGAGAATAGGAGGGGTCTATGACCAAATTCGAGCTAGGCATGGAAAGAAGCACTTGGAGGGTTTTCCTCAAGGGTTGTAACTTCTTTTACTCATTCTCTTTGTATTTCTTGTTTTCTTAATTGATGTATTTCATCAATTTTGGGATATTGTAAACCTACACTTGTGTAATAAATGTATTGATTGTTCTTAAATTCATTTGGGTTTTGTTTTGCTCTTTGCTATATATGTTTTTATGCTCTTAATATGATATGTATGTTTATGAATTGTTAGAAATCAATATGCGTCCATGATTGGGTTTATGAGTAGTTGTAATTTAGAGTAGAAATCAGATACCCATGATTGTTGATTGATTGATGGATGACTTGAAATTCCATGTACAGAGTAATTTGAGTAATAGAGATTTTAGCCCCAAAGAGTAGAAAATGTTTCAGTTCAGGCTTTTAGTTGCTAAATTAACCTTGGTTCATATCCTTGTTCTTAATTGGTCTTTGTATTAAGACACGATTATCCATCCATGTGACAGGATTGAGTGATGAATTGATTGTGGGAAAATTCCCTAATCAAGAGGATAGACATTTTACCTAAATTGAATGTTCTTAATGATATAACAATCACATTGTTGCATGTAGATGTTAGGTAAACTTGTTTCCCATGTTTAGCCATCCTAGGGAGTTAACTAAACCGAATCTTTGACATAGAAATAAAGACCACCGACATTTCTTTTGTGCTCATGTAGTTATATGGATGTTTTGAATGCTTAAAGCTTTTGCTTAATTGATCACTTTGTAATTGATCAATGGTTAGATGCTATGTACCGAGAGGAGACGCGTTTGACAATGCTTAGATAAACATTCACTATGCTTGACTAGAAAGTGATAGAACCACTAGGCTAGCGTATAGGGTTCGATTCGCATTCCACGTGCTTAATGGGTTCATATATATTGTCCGGATTACTCGAGAGAGATTTCGGGTATATATGGATATTATCTCTAAGACATCGAGAGAGATTAGAGATTAATTAAGGGGATATGAGCCTATGATATACTTGCACATTTGAGGATTAGGTGAGTTTAGAACGTAATTAGTAGGATTATCACGGTTGAGTCGTTTCCCTAGTATAACCAAATTTCATGCATATCTCCATTTCATCTATCATTGTATATATCATTTATATAAGTTATTTAGTTATATTATTATTCACTTTTCCGCACACGCAACACACGAGTCCGCTTGGAGTGTTGTAATAATAGCTAGAATTAGAGACAATCGGTGAATCCCACTTCCATGTGGATCGATCCCTTGCTTACCGCTTTGCTAGTCTCTGTGACTTGCGCCCTTGCGAGACCGAACTTAAATGTTCATATTTGATGACACTGCAACGAAATGTCCACATCACTCACTATACTTGTTGATGGAGAATGTATTATCTTATCATCCCCTGCAAACTAAACTGGGGAGAATCAACAATGTTTAGTTTGGAACAGAGAAAGTGAAACCGATCCTTTGCAAAACTCTTTGTAAAAGCATCTGCAACTTGATGGTCTGTTGGAACATATCCAACATCAATTTCACCAGAATCTACCTTCTCACGAATGAAATGAGTGTCAATATCTATATGCTTTGTACTTTGGTGTAATACTGGATTCTGATCAAGGGGGTTGGCACCTGTATTGTCACACCATAGAATCAAACTACGTAAGATAGAAGTGCGTAATCAGATAACAAAGAGCGTAGTCAGAGTATATCAGTCGAAACTAGAGCCATGGGTTGATACTCCACCTCTGTACTTGACCGAGCAACCACACATTGCTTTCGAGAGCTCCAAGATACCAAGTTACCACCAAGAAAAACACAATTATCACTTGTGGATTGCCTATCATCGATACAACTTGCCCAATCAGCATCTGCAAAGGCTTCTAGAGATACTGCAACAATTTGGTTCATCATAGTCTTCGGTCAACAGATGGTCAATGCATGAGCTATGATATCCAGCAACTAATATTAGACTACTTTGACTCCCATTTACAGTAGATTTCACTTTGAAACTCACCATACTTGTCGCTGGAGAATGTATCATCTTATCAGTTATAACTCTTGCCTGACACATGATATCTATGTTTCTTTTCATCTTGAGTCCTTGGTACATCCTCAAAACCAGAATAAAATTTTATTTCATTTTCAACAAATTGAAAGCCAATACATAGTTTAAACATTGGACTTGATAGTTGAGCTATAACTCTGGTCATATTGTCTAGACCAAAACATGCAACCTCGATCCATAGTTTTGAGAATTCTTAATTGTAGGTAGAACCTCATATGCAAGCGCATCAGGCTAAATATAACCACCACTCAGAGCAGCCTCAGAAGCTGTGGGCAATCACAGAAACACTTGGCCTGATGATCATAGACGATAGAGAGATTTTTAGTGCACCCAGTGCACCAGCTGAGTGGTGTATCGGGTTTTTAGGTTTATATGTGTCAACTTTTTAATTAAAAGCTTCAAGCAAAATCATTTGTATAAGTATTTGATTCTGAGAAGAAAAAAATGATGAGAGAGCGGTAGAGAGAGAGAGTGAGAGACAGTAAGGGTGAGTTTCACTGAGCAGGCAAGGCGGTTCCGCCAGTTAGTAACGAAACAACAAATCAGAAACTCATCCTTCATCCTTCCAGGGAAGACAAATTTCAGGGATAAACTGCTCTCAATTTTTATGGATAACATCAACCCGATCATGGACTCTATAGGCTTATGGGGGATTTTTAAGCCATTCGGATGTGTAAGAGATGTCTACATTTCCACAAAGAAGAGCTCCCGCATAAGCTGTTACGTGCTCATAATGTCCATTGGTTCCAACACTTCTTAAGAGCATTAAGAATATCATCAATTCACCAATATTTTAATAAAACAAAATGCATGCACGTATACTATTTGTGTAAATTTTATTCGAAATAATTTACATAGCTAGCTAGTCTCACCAGTTAGATGAACATATGATGAGCTAGCCATTTTTTTTTTCTTTTTTTCTAATTCTGTTGTTGCAATGATTTTTCTCAATATATATCTTTTTTTTTTCTTAGGAATGTCAACCGTGCTAGTATATATGATAGAAAGATTTTCAGTGCACCAACTGATTGGTGTACCGTTTCTTTAGGTTTATGTGTCAAATTTTTAATTTAATATATTATTTAAAATGTTTCTCTCTCTCCTCCACCATTATTTTTAAATATCTCTATTTAAAACATAGGTTAATATATTTTATGAATCGTTCACACCCCTTCACGTGTAATGTGTGGAGACAGATGAAAAACGTGAAACATGTGTTAGTTAAGCATATCAACCGTGTAATGCAGAAAGATATACGGTGAATGCTAGACACACGTCAGACATCCCCAGGGGTGGACCCACCTCGGGACCAGGTGTGGTCCGTGTCTTACCTCAATTTTTTTTTTAAAAGTTGTTTAATATATATTAATTAACTTATAATACAAATTATTTCCTTTACCATAGCTGGTTTTGTGTCTCCTTTTCACTTTGTTTGTGAGTGGTTCAACTCCCACCACTAGCAATTTCTACAATACAATTTTATTCTACAATTTTATTTTTTTATGTCTTTTTTATTTTACCATCATTTTCAAATTCTTTTATCAAATTTTCATCTTTTATTGAAACAAAACAATTCACTTTCTCTTTTCAATTTTATTTTATATTAAATTATCTATATTATTTTGAACTTTTACTATTTTTAATAGTTTTAGTTTGACATATCTAACACATCCAATCAATAAATTCTAAAATCTCAAATTTTATTTTATTGCATTAAAATGTTTTATCTATTATTATGATTTATTTTATTATATAGATTTAATTAATTTAGAATCAATAAATCAATAATTTATCCAAAAAGTAGAAGAATAAAAAATTAAAAAAATATGTATAGTAATATTTATTAATAAATTATTTTTGTATAAATTTAAAGTGAATTCATTATAAATACAAAACAATTTTTTTATTATAATTTTTTATTTTAAAAATAAATATTGTAATTTTTTAATGTTTATGTTGTTTTTCTTGCTATTATTTATTTTTAATATTTTGTTTCTTGTTTTATTTATTTTTTAATGTAAGATTATTTAGTTTATCTTGAATAACTGTTCTATTTATTTTATTTTATTTTATATAAACTTCATTATACCATTAATTTTTCTTTATATACAAAAACACATTTTTGTTTAAAAATTCTCATTGTACATTGATCTTGATTTTTTAGTATTTTATTTATGTAATTGTTATGTTATTCAAATGTCTCACCTGATTAAAATTTCTAGATCCGCCATTGGACATCCCTACTGTGTAACGTACGCAATGAATAAGAAATCCAGTCTCACGTGTAAGGCGTGAAGACATATGACAACATAACGCTGGATGCTAGACACCCCTACTATGTAAGTGAAAATTGTGAGAAATAACACTATATTTATGTTGAATTTTTAGAGTAAATCTAGTTTAATAAGTTAAGTTTAAATGACATCAATGGACTAAAATACCTCTATCCTCTTATTTCATTACGTTTGTGCAAATTTTAGGGTTTTTTTTTTCCAAAAACATCCATTTTTAGAGGACCAATGGAGGTCCTCCATCAATGGAGATGAAAAACCTCAATTGGAGGTCTCGATGAAGAAGATGACCAGGAAAATTGGAAATTTAAAAATATTTCATTTATTGTGTGTTTATTTATTGTGATTACGATTCGCTATATATTTCATCTGATTTTCTAATATTATTTTTATACTTTTCAACGTTACAAACAATAACTTAGGTTGCTTATGTGGTAGCCAAAAACGGCCCATAGGCCCAATAATTAAGCTCATGATTGACCAAGTTGGATTTGAGTAGGATCTGTTTAATGGGGGTCAAGTATTTGAGCTACATTTGACTAAGAGGTCGTTTGTTTTTTTGTCTGAATACTGAACAGTCATGAATTATTCTAATGACTGAATAGAGACTGAAATCTGAACCTGAATGACATGTTTTTTTTTTCTCACATCTGAATGTATTGTCAACACGTTTGTTTTTTTAAAGTAAAATTATCTAAATATAAGTAATTTTACATGTATACCTATGTTAAACAATTATATATATATAATATGGAATAAAAATAAACCAATAATAATAATTATATATGAACACATATGATCATGATCTTCATCTTTACTTACAAACAAACTTCATTTTTCTAAGAAAATAAAATAAAAAAGACATCAGGAAAACTCGTACAAAAAATATTTTTAATATATATATATATATATATATATATATATATATATCACCATAATATCATAATAAAATATCGATATTAAATAATAATATGAACAATGATTATGATTATTTTTTATTTTGGTTATTTTTTATTTTTAAAGCTATTTTAAATAAGCAATATATTAAAATAAAGATTTCTATACCATATGTAATTTTGATGAAATTAGAAATATGTTATATATGGGGGATAGTATCGGAAGAAAAGATTTTAGATTGTATTTAATGCAATTCAGTGATTTGCTGTTAAGTTAAAAGTCAATATTTTTTACTTTTTATTTTAAGTTATTTTTTAGGATTTTTAAGTTGTTTGACCACTTAAAAAAACAAACAAAACAACTTAATAATTATGATTCAGACCCATTAAGTTTTAAGTGGAAAAAACAAACGACCCCTAAGGGGTTGTTTGTTTTTTTGTCTGAAGACTGAATAGTTCTGAATTTTTCTGAAAACTGAATAGAGACTGATATCTGAACTTGAATAACAAGTTTTTTTTTTCTCACATCTGAATGTATTGTCAACACATTTGTTTTTTAAAAGTAAAATTGTCTAAAAATAAGTAATTTTACATTTATACCTATGTTAAACAATTATACATATAATATGGAATAAAACAATCCAAAAAGAATAATTATATATGAACACATATGATCATGATCTTCTTCTTCGATTATAAATAAACTTCATTTTTACTAAGAAAAGGAAATGTTTTTTTTTCTTTCAAAAAATAAAAGAGGTAATAGTAAAAACTCATACAAAACACTCTAATATATATATAAATACATCACCTTAATATCAAAATAAAGTGTTGATATTAAACATTAATATGAGAAGTGATTAGGGTTATTTTTTATTTTTAAAACTATTTAAAATAAGCAATATATTAAAATAAAAGATTTATATACCATATATAATTATGATGAAATTGAAACATGTTATATATGGGGGTTAATATCGGAAGAAAATATTTTGGATTGCATTTAATACAATTAATTGATTTGCAATTAAGTGAAAAGTCATGATTTTTTACTTTTTATTTTAAGTTAATTTTTAGGATTTTTAAGTTGTTTGACCACTTAGAAAAACAAACAAAACAACTTAATAATTATGATTCAGACCCATTAAGTTTTAAGTGAAAAAAAAACGACCCCTAAGTCTAAGTTAGCCTGATAACACTTATCTGCTAAACAAATTTGAACCCGTCAAACGATATGCAATCCCACGAAATCCGATCGAAATCTCTGGGATGCTATCCTACCAACTTCCACGATTAGTTCTTAGAGGGATCTATTCCTGAATTCTCTCCTATTTCTCAACGCTCTTGCTAGCCGAAACTCTGTCAAAATCTAACTTTGGTCACCAGAATATTTGTTTCTAGTCCATTTACAACTATAACTTTTTAACGCACCCCCCCAATTTTCTTTTCGTTTCCATCTTTTTTACATGTATTTGGAGTAGATGACACACTTGTTTTGACCAAGCTGCTTGGACCTAACTCGAATCTGACCAGATCCACATCAACCGTAGATCGACCATCTGCAGCTTACACAAAATGCATCAACACGGACCTAACACCAAATAAAATTTATACATATAGAGTCTTCTTTATCCTATTCTCTTATGGTCGTTAATTAAATTTAATCATAATTTAATAATAAAATAGGGTAATTATCTACTAACAAGTCATACACTACTAACTAAATAATAACATAATTCATTTTATCAATGATGTGTACGTGTTTGGTGATGTTGATAATTGGAGTTGAAATGTTTTTATCGGTGTGTCGTAATTTGGGTGAAGAACGTGGGTTTATAGAGAGACTGTGATCGGATGATAATTATACCAATTTGAGGTCCCCATTACCTATCATTTATTTTCGTTTTCGAGCGTATTTTTGTATATAATGTGTTTGTTGAGCTTTGTGTAGGTACATATTCTCTACATATGATATTTGAGCATAAATGACAAGGGGTCTATATCTCCCTCTTCAAAGTGAACTGGGTTTCGTACCACCTATTTTTAGAAAGCCCCAGAAGTCTTCTTTCTAGCGGTTTTTATGGATCGTAATTCCGGGTTTTCTAGAGGGAGATACGCATGTTTTCGTAACAGTGCGCGAGGCTGGAAACTGGTGTCGCGACCACGATAAAGTCACGAAAATCATTGTCGCCTCGTGTGTCATCTTGCAAGACCGCGACATACCTGATTCCAGACCACGACATGTCGGTTTTAGGCCATTTTCAAAGGGGCAAATCTGTCCTTTTGCACCCCAATTTGTCCCCAAACTTTCCCTAACTATAAATACATCATTTTCTCCTCTTCTCTACAACACAACAAAGATAAGAGAGCCATTTATTTTCTTCATCTTCTTCACAAATCAAGAGAGAGAGAAGCTTCCAAAGCTCCGATGGAGGTCCTCCTCCATGGAAAGCTCACCACCACCCATTTCTACACATCCTCCACCACTTTTGAGAGTTGATTGCAAGGAGATAGGAGTGGTCTATGACCAACTTAGAGCTATGGATTCATGGAGCACTTGGAGGGATTTCTTCAAGGGTTGTCTCCTTTAAACTCATTCTATTTGTATTTCATGTTTTATTGATTGTGTAATCCCCACTTGGGAATACTTGTAAATCGAATTTGTGCTCAATATATGTTGGTTGATTTTATATTCATTTTGGTTTTGATTTGTTCTTGCTATTATTGATTAATCTCTTATCTTGATATGCTTGTGTATGGATATTAGAAATTGATA
Source organism: Dipteronia dyeriana (assembly GCA_032871835.1). Lineage (NCBI taxonomy): Eukaryota > Viridiplantae > Streptophyta > Magnoliopsida > Sapindales > Sapindaceae > Dipteronia > Dipteronia dyeriana. Next base: position 97,730,586 of record CM065299.1, on the reverse strand, counting down.
TGTGTTCATGGATGAGATTATGAGTAGATTAATATAATTGTAGGAGTAGTTGTAATCAAATATCTCATTTGTGTGTATATGTCTTTGGAAAGTCGAAATTAACTTGTATGGATGGGTTTGAGTGTTTGTGGGTTTTTGGTTGTGCCTAGGAGGACCAATCTGGGTATAATCTTAACCACTTAGCTCTAAAGAATGAATGAAACTTGTTCTAAGCAAGACCTTGCTAGAGTAGGTTTTGGCTTATGTTCATATGCTTAATGATAGGGATTTAAGGCACAATTATTTCACCGAGACCTTGGGGAGTGATTCATGTCTCGAATCCCTTAGTTGAGATTACAAACACAATTACTTCACAGAGGCCTTGGGGAGTGATTTGAGTTTGTAAATCTCTTAATTGAGAGAACAAGCCCTTAGCTTATTGAATGTCCTTAATTGAGGGGGTTGTGCATTCATGAGATTGGAGAACGTCGTAGTCGTCCAGTGGCAAGGACATCTCGGATTGACACCCAAGAAGACCCGATGTTCGATTCCCGGTTATGGATGAGGGGTCTCCTTTCTATCCATTTTGTATTCTTTCCTTGTATCTTGAATTGAATATCCTTAATGCTTAACAACCATTATTTGTGCACTTATGTATGGTGAACTTTATGAACCTTGTGTGATCATTCTCATACATCTCTCATATCCACCCTTTTATTATTTGTCACTTTAATCACCATTCTCATCCCTCCATATTCCTTTGTGTTTATTTGAATTCTTTTTAGATTCATTTCCTTTGCACACATCTGCAATATACTTACACTTCACACACACCACTCACACCCTTACCATGTTTTTATTTACACTGCTTTCAATAAACACTAGAACGTGAAATGGTCGACGGATGACACCTCCTTGTGGACGATACCCTTGCTTACCGCTTTACTAGTTTTCAAAACTTTAGAGCACATTGCGTAGGACTTTTTTTTAAATATTCTTTTGATAATCGCAATTTGGTAACGACACAAAAAGCGAGTATCAGACTGTTTTGAGAGATTTTGTGTGTGGTGTTGATTGTTTGAAATCGTGTTTAAAAAAATAATACTTATAGGTGTACGAATTGTGAGGTAAGTACAACGACAAGTAGAGATCGTTCCCATGAGGAAAAGTGATTTAATAATTATAACTAATTCTAATTCTAATTAAAATTAAACTAAAGTAACCAAGAAATTATTGAGAGTTGGATTAAACTAAATTACGAATTAAAATAAGAAAAAAGTTAAAAGGAATTTGATGTTGTGATCAAGAGAAGAAAGACCAGGTAACCGATGCGTTCCATATGTAATACTCAATGTTCATCAATTAATTCCATTAACAAGATTCAATTCAGATTTAGGGTTCATTCTCATCTTAATTTTGATATTACCGTAATTCCTACTCGGGTTTAACCACGTGTTTTCAACCACTGCTTACCCTTGTCGAAGGTGTGAGCAATAACCAAAAACCTATTACGTGCAAGAATTCGTGAACCAAAATTGTCTCGCGTATTCCAATGTCGAGAACAATTATACTCATTCAATTGAAAAGTAATTAAGAGTACCTATATTCCTATAACGCAATCTCGATTAATATATTAGCAAATCCCTAAACAAGTACTAATTAATTTCCATAGATCAACACAAGTCAAGAATAAGCCATTTAATGAATTGAACAAATCAAAACTAGAATTGATGAATAAATTTATGTAATTAAATCAAAACAAGAGCATCACATAGGTTCACGTCGATTCCTTAGTATGGAGTTAATTACACATGAAAAGATTAAAAGAGGAGGAGAAAGAGTTGATAAAACTCATGAATGTCATTTCAAGCTTCCAAGTGCAACAATGGTGGTGGTGTGATGGGCAACATCCCTTTGGCGGCTTGGGGCCTCTCTTGGCTAGATATCTCAAAATTTGGGTTCAAAAGGGGTATAAATAGGTGTAGATGCTAGGACATGTCCTTAAACATGTAATACCTTTTTGGAATTTTATTTCTTTCCTAATCCATTAAAATTGATTAGTTATTGAAGGAAGATAAGGATTAGGTATGTACTTGCTTGCCCAAGACTTCCACACAAGAAGGTAATATTTCCCATTCTGACAACTTGTAAAATAAATCCTATCGCTATTCATAAAATTTTGATTGATTTGACCATCGGGTACAAAAACGAACATAACTTCTAGGAGTATCGGAATTGCGATCCGAAAAGTGCTCTGAAAATTAGACTTCTAGGGAGTTCAATCCATAGTTGGTAGGACACACATTTCAATCAGAGCTAAAAGATATGGTCCCCAAAGTCTGGCCGTTCTGCATTGGCCGAAAATCATCTTTTCGCAGTATGTGTATGCTCATAAACCACGGTCTATGCTGCGTTAAAATTCTAGAAACGACCGTACGTGGTTGGTGCCACAATTTGGACTCTTCTTTCTAGACTGCGGTCTACTCTGCGTAAAAGCACTAGAAATCTTCACGGTTGACGCCGCAATTTTCACTCTTGCCTGGCTTGCAATCTGGACCGCGGAACATCATCTTTTAGCTCCATCTTTTGATTTTTTTTTCTCCAAAATAATATCCAACACATCTTCTATGGAATGTGACTTACACATGCTCAACAAACACATAAGATACCTTGTTTCACTCGAGAACAAAGCATAAATAATAGGAAATAAGGACCTAAAACATGTATCGAATTAGATCGATTATGGTCCTATAAAGTGTTTGATGATTTGTGTAAGAGAAGTGAAAGAAGGGAAGAAGAAATGGGTGCCTATAATAGATGTGCAATATATCAAGAAAAATTGTGAATGGTATTAAATTTGGTTGAAGTACACTTTCAGATGATTATTTGATGATGAAGGTGTCAAATGTCGTTTTTTATTTTCAATATTTTTATTTTATTTTTATTTTATTTCCTACTTAATTTATGTTGTTTTTCTAATTATATATATATATATATATATATATTATTTGTTTTCTTTATCATATATTTTTTGTTTTTTTTTGTTTTTTTTTAATATTTGTAACTTACTTCTTGATTTTATTTATTTATTATATATATTTTTAATTATTATAATAGTGAAAAATAGGTTGATTAGGGATATCTTTGAAATTTCCTAAAATTTAACTGGTCAACTGTTATCTCTAACGGTCAACGATTGGGTCAAGGTTACTAATCTATTATTTTGGTAAAAATACGACCAACTGAAATTTTAGTAAAGGTCAGGGTACTTTAGTGTAATTTTCCCTTTATTTTTTCATTTCCTTCTTTTTAGATTTGTTTTATATATATATATATTTTTAAAAATAGTCTTTAAAATCTATATCCAAACATAAAATAATTTTTATATTTTATATTTTATATTTTATAGTGGCACTTTAGACTTCTCATTCAATCGCACGAAGATTGTTTTTTGTCTCTAGTCATTAGAAGTGGTGAGGACTTGTAAAGTCTTTAGGTGGAGAGGAATAAAAAACCATATATGTCCATTATAAAGTGCATGTCTATTGTATACATTAGTGGTGCAATATCAAATGTAATAATTATGCGGTGTGAGATTCAAATTTATACTCGTACTAATCGAAATCCTATATGAAAAATTATATAGGATCTCACGTCATCTGAAACCCGCTAATTTATATGAAACGATGTGTACTACATTAGGGGTGGATAAAAATCCATTAAACCGAACCGAACCGATCCAATCGGTTTTTTTTCTATTTTTCTTTAAGATCCAGTTCAGTTCAGTTTAAATTATAGAAAACCGAATTTTCCGGTTCAGTGTCTTAAAACGAAAACCGAACCAAAAACCGGGTATATAAAGAAAAACCTAATTTTTTTCCACGCCTACTCTCTCTCTGCCTCTCAGTTTCAATCTCAGCTTTTCCTAAATCCCTAATTCTCTCAACCTCATCTCTCACTCTCTCACGTTCACTGTCTCTCTCAACCGCCATCCACCGTCTCTCTCGTCCGACGTTCTAGCTTGGTCGATGACTTGCTCGACTCTTGGATCGACGTTTTGGCTTTGACGATTCCAAACTTTCTCAACAACGCTGTGAGCTTGTGAGCGGTGAGCCTATGATTCTCTTCTCTGTCTTTCTTATCTACTTCGTCATTTTTTGTTTTCCATTTCGATCTTGGATTACGATTACTCAGTTTATGTTTCTATTTTTTGTATTCCTATTATTTTCTTTTACTAATTCTCGTTTTTTGTATGGGGTTTTTTTGTTTTCTTGCTACGATTTCTCGATTTCTTTGGTTTTTTTTTTCATGCTCAAACCATTTTCAATATCCGTGATGTGTTGAGGAATGGCCTAATGAAGGTCAGGTCTCTGTTTTTGCATTTTTTCTTGTGGTGTTCGACTGTCCCTTGTGGCTTGTTTATGCCTTTGATTCGAGTTAGGATTTCATGAAATATGGTAAGATCTAAAATCAGGGTTTGGTATTCAGCACATGTCTGAACAGTATACATATATGCGTAGATTGATTGATTGTATATGATTTTAGGCCTTGAGATGTGTATTAAGTGTCAACATAAAGATTCACAGACTTAGCTTTCATGTTACTATCAGAAACTACTTTTCTATGGCTTGATTTTGGCCTTCCAAATGTACCAAACTTTAGGTTATGCCTAGAACATCAAATTTCTGCACCAGTACTTATCGAAATTTTCAACTTAATCCTTCAATTATCAACACATAATTATATATATTTATATATATGCGTGTGTGTGTAGGAAGAGCCAGGCAAAGAAGACGGTTTGTATACCAGAGCCGGCAGCTGCAAACAGCAGGTCTAGTGGAGAAATGGTTCCTTCTGATTTATGGGCATGGATAAGTGGTCTCTGTTATGGATTTATTGTTTGAATAATTTTTAGTTGTTTTAGTTTGTGTTATGGACTTAATGTTTGTATAATTTGTAGTTGTTTTTATTTGGATTATGGACTTATTGTTTGAATAATTTATAGGTGTTTTTATTGTATTATGGACTTATTGTTTGAATAGTTTGTAGTTACTTACATGTTTTTATTTGTATTATAGACTTATATAGTAATTAATTATATTCGGCTCAATAGATCCCAACGTATGAAAAACTTTGTTTTTTTTTTCAATTTTTGAGACTATAACAGATTTTATAAATTAAAGCCCAATCGGTCTAAAACGGAAAAAACCGAACCGAACCGAACCGGTTCAATTTAATCGGTTTTTGATCGGTTGACAATTGTGTATCGGATCTGATCAGATCATTTTTTTTTAAAACCGAATAGTATCGATTTTTTATCGGTTCACTCCAAAAGTAAATCGATCCAATCAACGCCCACACCTAGTACTATATGACATGGAACGAAGTTCAAATAAGATCAGACCAATATTTGTATTTATTTATGCATAATAATAACCTCATTCATTTCGAAAACAAAATATATGCTAACACACACATTATATTATTACAAGAAGCTTGGCTATAGCTAGCGAGCAAGCCAGGTTATTTAAACAGGAATCAGCGGTGTGTTTCCAGTTATATTTAAACTAAACACTACCCTTAATTTGGGAACTATATCCATTCTTGTCATCATGGTACTTATTCCAAAGCATTACACCACCATACTTGGAAGATCCCTTAACAAAAGGAAGCACTTGAGAAGTAAGCACATTCGGGGCCACATACCCACTTCCGGCCGCAGCGGAAGAAGCCGGAAGACCAATAAAAAACTGACCAGCTGATACAGTTGTTGTCCACTTTTGCCACGAATTCTTAAACCTATTAGGATTGCTAGATTCGTACGAACATTGAGGGTTGTTATAAAACTGAATCCAAACGTAATCAAACAACCCAGTAGATAGCGCAGCATTGAGAGAAGCATCAGGAAATGGACACTGTGGTGCTGCAGCTAAGTACAATTTCTTGCCTCTTTTGCTGTAATCAGACAATCTTCTAGCAAGTTCAGCGTAGTTAGATGGTCCTCCACCTCCTTCGATATCGAAATCTACACCGTCCAAAACGGCGCCACCTAGTGGTCTTGAATTCGAGCTTCCTCCCAAGAAGTTGTTCCATAAATAGTCAGCGAGGTTTCTTGCGTCATCCGGTGATGATAATGTATAAGTGTTCGTGCCACCGCCGAGGGAGAGCAAGACTTTGATGCCTTGATTTTGGCAATAGCGAATGTCTTGGCTGATTCTTTTGCAACCGTTTGATGCTGGGTCGCAGTGACCAGCTAAGTTGATTTGAGGATTTCGACCGCGGCCGAAGGATGAGAGGAAGGCTATGTTTACGATTTTGTATTTTCCTGAAGCACAAGTGTTGGTGAGTGTGCCTTCTCTGCCATCTTGACCCCAATAAACAACTATGCTTCCGGCATTCGATTGGAAAGCTAAAGCAAGTATCACTAGGAGGAAGATGAGGGCATTTTCTAGGTTAATAACTTTGCCACCCATGTTTACTCTGCAATGTTTTGAGACTAATAAGGAGTAATGGGTGACACAAAAGTTTCTTTTGGAGCACCATATTTATAGGGATTTGAGGTATAATTTAGACTTCTTTTAGTCAATTACTCAATTATTATGCAAGGCCGGTTTTCGTGACTTTCTTGGAATTTACTCTGAAAAACAAGCACCGGAAATCTTATCTAGTTTACTATTAAATCAGTGGGTGAAGGAGGTAAATCTGATATATTTTCAAAACTTTATTTCTGTCCATCATGTCGTTCTCATGGACCGTAAAAAAAAAAAAGTCTCTTCATGAATACAATCATGTTTTTGATCTTGACCGGAGAAATTGGTGAAGACTTCTCAAGTCTTTAGTGGAGAAGAATAAAAAAAATATTTTTAATTATCTATATATATTCCTTCTCTATTAAAGTCGGTCTTCAGATTTTTATTAAGATCTTTATAATTCTAATCGGTTAGAATTAATATAAAAAATTAATACACTAATTCCATCCAAGTTCTTATGACTAGATGAAAAATGTCAAGATTAGACCCATGAGAGGATTATTATTATTATTATTATTATTATATAGGAAACTTCTCTACTGCGGAGTAACCTAACCGTGGAAAATTGTCTTATTCTAACCGAGGTTTTACGCATAATTGGGGAAAAAAGAAAAAGAGAGCTTGCGTCTTGGTCATGAAAGAGAATCAAGGATATCAAATCACCATGATGATATATATACTCAGCTAGCACTTCCTAAACTGAAGTACTGAACTATACAGATGAATTATATTAAATAAAAAGGTTAAAATCATTTTTGTCACTCTAGTTTAATCTATTTGCCGTTCTGGTCTCACTAGTTCAAAAATTCTTCCGTTAGGTCCTTCTATTAATATTTTTGTTAGAATTTGGATACCTAACATGAATAGTAGGCAAAATGACCACGGTGCCCTTAATTTTTTTTTATAAATATTTTCTTATTAAAAAAATGGGATCTCCACCATCCATTTAAGATGATAGATGGTGAAGTTCACCAAATTAAAAAAGAAACATTTAAAAACTTATATTTTACTAAATATTTAACTTTTTTAAAAATATAAGAAAAAAAAATCAAAATTTAAATTTTAAAAGAATCTGGTGGAGTTTGGAGATCCATCTCTTGGATCTCCATGGAGATGCATATCAAAACTTCAACCCAGCAACCGCCGTCGCCGCCGTAACCAAACCCAAAAATCCAACTCATTCAAACCCATTCACTTAGAAACCTAAAACCATTCAACGAAAAAAAATCAAATTCATTCAATAACAAAATTAAACCCATTCAACAATACAATAAAACCTATAAAATTAATATAATCAAACCCACAAAATTAACACAATCTAAGAATTGAAAAACCATGTTGAATTTCTGCATTGTGATCAAAAGAATACAAAAATTAGATTCTTCATCCTAATACCCAGATTCATTTCTCAATCTTTTATCATTCACTACTAAATCCAACACAATACAAACATCACAATTGCAGTGGATGAAAATTGGGCCACAAACCCAACTTGAGAGCCCTTTAGCCAATGAATATCGGTTTCCAAGAAGCCCATCAGATAAGGCCTTAAGAAATGGCCCCAAATCCAATGATTGACCCACAAAGCAAAATACACCAGTCAACACGTGGTCAAATCAACTCAACTCATAAATGAGTTGATTATGATTTGACGTTACTGACGTTTGATCTCGTCAAAATACACGCGGAGTGACTCTTGCAATAGTACGAGGTCATGATGTAGTACAATGACGAAGTAGGGATCGTTCCCACAAGGACTAAGGGTTTGATTACTGGATTTTATCAGCTTATATACTATTTGAACAATCAATTACAAATATGTCCAGATTTTAACACTAAGATTGCTTAAGCAATTAATGTCAACACAACAACTACTAATCACAACAAGAGCAAATATGGTAATATGATGAAAAGTATGCTGGAACTTGAATCCATATCAATCTCCTAATTAAATACTATGACTCATTCAATCCTTAAACATGCAAGTATAGATTATAGATTCGTATTCCCTACAATGATCTCTAATCTCTTTCGATATCTTAGAAATCACACCCACACATCCATAACATGCATGAATTCATTAAGCCTTATAGAACACTCACATGAATCCTATATGCTAGCCTAGTGATCTCTAAACTTTTTAGTCATATATAGTGAATAATTTGCCTATTCAAGTGATCATTCATGATGATGTCCAATCAAGATAAAAGCATTAAACATGCAAATCATTCATATAACAATACAAGCACATGTAGAGAAATTCAAAAAGTCATTTATATATAATAAGGGTTTGGTTTCATCTTGTTCTAGCACAAATTAGCTTAGCTTATATTACACATGAAAGCCATACATAAAATCAAAGAACAAGTACAAGAAGAGTGAAAGATAGAGTTCAAGAAGTAAACTGGTTAAAGATCTTCTCCTTACAAGTGATTGGCTCAAATGGCTTCCTTCTTCCAAGAGGCCAACTTCTAGCTGCTCCAAGCTTGATCTTGAGGCCCCAAAGTTCAAAGAGTGCTGGAAGTTTTCTATTGGGAGAAAATATGTTTTTCTTAGTTGTGTTGTGTTCTCGCTCTCCTTCCATTCTTTTGTAATAGAGACTAAAAAAAAATGGAAAGAGAGTAGGAAATGCATGTGCGTAAATTGGGGGAAGGTGGAGTGTGATAGCAAGAAATAATGGAGGTTGTAGAAAAGAGGCTGAGATGTGATTCCAAACTCAGACAAAAAAACCAAATCTAGGATTTTCAGGGTTGAAGTCAAGTAGAAAAGAAGGCTGGAGGTGATGTCTCAGCGCAAGGTTCTTCTCGAAGCTCAAGCGGAGCCTGTCGTAGAACCTCAGTTTTGGCAACAAAAGGCACATCCGCTAGAGAAGCCGAGGCTTAGGCGGAGACTTCACACATGAAAACGGCTGAAATGGATTACGCGACAGCTTACGCTCGAGAATTGCACGGAGACTTCTCACGTGAAAACAACTGAACTAGATTCCCCTGGAGATTTCGCTTGAGGCTTAAGTAGAGACTCGTCTCCTGCGAGCGCCTAAATCCATCTCAACGAGAGACTCCGCTCGAAGATTAGGCGAAGCTAACATTCATACTTCCAAAAATTACACATTTGCCTCAAAAGTCTTATAATTCTCCAAATTAGTCCCTCTAAAGGAAAAACACCTGAAACACTAAATTGAGTCGTTAAAAGCATGGTTTTACCCGGGAATCGATCAAAAAGATAAAGAAAATGGGCTATACAAAGTGTAAAAATAGGCATTATTAAATACCCCCAAACATATCTTTTGGTCGTCTCGAGTAAACCATGAAAAGAAAAACCTAAATTAACTAAAGTAAGATAAACTAAAAATAACAAAGACTTTATGTTGTTGAGCAAGATGAAAAAGTGAGATGCGACATTAGGTGCAATAATGTGTGGGGATTAGAAAATATTTCTAAGATCACTGAGGGTAAGCAAGAATTTCCAAAGTTAAGATGCTACAACGAGAGAGATTACAATTCCACACTTTTAGTGATCAAAGCTTCAAAATCATCGAACACAAGAGTCGTAAGATAACATTTTGCTTCGATTCTAAACCTTCCAGTTTTCTCTCATTTTACCACACATAACCTAAGCTCACTCAACTAACACATGCGGTTCGAATTTATGCACAAGAAAAAAAAATTCAATTTACGCGCATGTGATCAGTTTTGAAAAACCGCTTGAGTTAAAATGTAATTGGACCACAAGATCAAAACTGAACATTAAGAACAAAGCAAACACCAAAAAATACCTTGTAAGCAAGCTAAAATCCCTTCTAAAGATCAATTAGGATTTCTTTAAAGCTCAAGTGAAGGTAAGGGTATTGGTGATGGATAGGCTAGGTGGTTATGGTATTTCAGGTTGGCAGACGACTATGTTAAAGAGTTTTACATAGCACATTAATCTCACTATGATCGAGTGTTTTAGGCCCGGACTTTATTCGGAGCAACTATATACAAAACAAACAAAATTTTTCTTCTCTTCTTTCTCTTTTTTCAGTTTTTGTTGTTGAGAAATTCAAGAAGACCCTTACACCAATTTACAAAATTTGTCTAAATACAAACTACTTTGCAATTTCAATTCTTTGAGCTACATCTCTCAATGCTCTTTAACCATAGTCGTAGCCGAGGGTTGGTTTAGTGTTTAGGTAAATATGTGGTGATATGTATTTGTGAGATGTGAGGGTGTAATGATAGGTTTAAGATGTGTGCTGTCATTTATGGGGCAATAAAACATATACACACAAGGTCAAGGGATTGTGTTTGGGCTATTTAAAAGTGACTAACACGCATTGCATACGTCATCTCTACATGCACAGATTAAAGCAAGCAAACAAGGTAGAACTAAGGTGAATCCGTTAATTGATCGTTTTTTAATGTCCAATGCAAGGAGTGAGGTCCTACATAAAATCGGCTTAAAAATCTACATGAAGAGTGTTTAAGATTTGAAAGAAATTTAACACTCATGAGGACGCAATCTAGGCTCTGGCCTCGTACATGTAGTCTCTACTATTGATCTAAACATCTTAGGCGTGATACCCCATTCGCTAAGGCACAATAAACTCTGGTGAGATGTGTGTAAGCAATATGGTGTAGCTTTGAATAATGCTATTCTAGACCAGACTCAGTGAAACAAAGCATACAATAAAATACCTCCCACTATACAACCCAAAAACATCTCAACAATTTTTGAAAATTTGAAAATTTTGATTAAAAGTAGAAAATAAAAGAATGGTTGTGCCCCCAAACTTAAACTAAAATTTGTCCTCAAAGTTACACATGTCAAAGAAAAATTGGACAGAGTTTCGTTTGAAAACGAGAGTACTACCAAAAGTGACCTGTATGAGAATCAAAATATATATCCACAAATATAGTGCAAGATACTAATCCAAACAAAGTCGACTTTTTAGGCACATGGTACCATCACATTCTTAGGTCTAAACACGAAATATAAATCCATAATACGAGAAATATAAATATCTAAAAGATAAAAAATAAATCCAAAGTTCAAAGTTCAAAAGTAATTGTAAAATATATCTGACATAAGGTACGGAAACTAAAATGCACATGCAAAATGAGTGGCTAGCTAAAATGTGGGTGACTGCACGGATTCCGACATCTTACCGTTCTGCTTTAGGTCCTTTGCAAGTGCCTCCATTTCAACAACCAACTTTTCAGCCTTCTCCCGTGCCTCTCTCTTAGCAGCCATTGTTTCAGAAATAGGATGACTACCCACTGGCCTAGACGACCTCCTCAAAGACTACAATCTTTGCTCCTGCCTCGTCATGGCCATATTGAAGTCCAACCGTCCATCCTCTCATGTATCCCCCTATACTCCTTGGCCTGCAGCTCTCTATACTGTCTCAACTCATCTCTGAAGTCATCTATATGCTCATCATTATAATCCTTTATGTCATCCACCGTCTTCTCGATGGCATCTAAAATCTGCCTCAAAGGAGGTAAATTCGAACCCTCTTCTTCAGCAACACTAGCATCCCAATCCATCTCCTCTTGAACCATGACAGAGCTGGCCCTCATTTTCTTCCTCCTAGGAGCACTAGTTTCGGCGATATCAGTAGCAGGCATCAATTGCTTACTCTTTGTTATAAGGATTTTCACGAGAACTTTCCCAAGTCCGAGGCAGGAAAATCATCTTCCATACCATCCAAATACATACCCGCATTTCTGTAAAGCTACATGATTACACTCGAAAAGATCAACGGGTCACTCGAGCTTAGACTACTACCATCAAGGTACAACTCTCTCTTTACAATCATCCCCACATCAATCTCCCTCTCATAGAGCAGAGAGAAGAGAACCTTAGCTAAGTCGAAAGACATTGTAATGACGTGTTTGTTAGGCTTCAGAGATCTGTTGGAAAATAACTGCCAATGCTAATTCGTTGTTCAGCTTGGAATGCCAAACCGTATTGGTTGTGGAGTTCCATGACGTCAACGACTCAATCACTAAGTAATATGCGAAATGGATACTCTTCTTCATAAAAATATCATCCAGAATAATTCCTCCATTAAACTAAGTCGGATCTACCACTTCTGTCCGGAAATACTTGTTAATATCTTACAGAGGAACAAGGACCTCCTTACCTCTAACCAGAACATATCCTTTGGCCTAAAAATGCTCCGGAATCATACTAGTAAAGAACTCTATGACAATCTCAGGCTTGAAAGAGGCAGCCGTGACACATAAGTCTCTCACTTCCTCCTCCTTACCACTTCCGGAATGGGAGTCTCACTAAGCTCCTCTAATTTGATCCTCAATTCCACAGTAATCTCCTTCTTCACATTCATCATTTCCAACCCGATTTCATAGTCCGGATTCAATGCAACCTTTTGATTCTTTGGATTTGTCTTCTTGGTTTGCTTAGGTGCAACACCTTAACCTGAAGTAGTAGCTGTTTTCTCCTTAGACTTGCCCATTGTTGCTCAGAAAACCACAATAACAAACCAAAAATTTGACAAAGCAACAATACCACTAAACTCTCTCACAACACCACCAAATCTACCTCAAAGCTCTCCAAAACCAAACCTTCTTCTGATAATCACCATAGCTTCTCTCAAATAGGTATACAATAGCACACCAAACTTAGGCTAGCCTAAAATGCATACAAACACAACCCTAAAGCATAAAAAACTTCCATAACATCCAAGCAACACGAGTTTTCATAAAAATTTTGAAAAAAAATCAACCAAAACTACTCCTAAATGCAAAATATCATCAACAACACACCAAACCAGCAAGAATCGAGCAAAAACTCTCTTCTAAAAACATCAATTTAGCAATCAATTCGATTAAACTCAACCTAAAACCCTAATTGCAAAAATCCCTAAATTTCAAACCCTAAATGTAATCGAGTGGATTTTGATTGAGAAGGGATTAGATTGGGTGTAAGAGTGAAAAATTTACCTTAGTTGATGCCCTCTTAGATCGAAAAGGGCCTTGGAGTTGATGGAGAAAACTTTTAATTTGTTTTGGGTGGTTTTGGGAAAGTGTTGAAAATGACATTTCAAGGAAATTTATCACAAAAATTTGAGGCTCTGCAAGAGGTTTCGCTCGAGGATTGCACAAAGACTCATGCGTTATTCTTCCCAGCTGGTTGCGTGAGCGAAGTGTCCACTTGAGGATCGAGCGGACTCTCAAGCGGAGTACTTGAAGTTTTTTTTTCTGAAGATGGCCTTTTGCACTTTGTGCTCAGTCCTGTACCTAATCCTGAAGGTTTTCAACATCCTAAAAACAAAGAACCCAGAAAATCGTTAAAGGTTTTGCTTGGAAGGATAAAATAGTTCCAACTATATAATTGAATTACAAACAAGAAATCAAAATCTAACTACTATTTACAAGTGGCACTTCCCTTTAAATTTTTGTTTGGCTTATGGAGGAGAATGCCTTCTCAAAATTCCTTTGTTTCTTTCTCCTAATAGATTTTCAGATGCTGCCCGTTGACCCTAAAGCCTTTCTTGGCACAATTTTCAATTTCTACAACTCCGTTCAGAAAGACTTTCTTCACCGTGAATAGTCCCGACCATCGGCTTTTGAGCTTACCCGGGAACAATCTTAGTCCTGAATTGAACAACAGAATCTTGTTGCCAACTTTGTGTTTTTTGTAAGCCAACGACTGATCATGCCACCTTTTTGTTCTCTCCTTGTAAATTCTCGAGATCTCATATGCTTCAAGTCGAATTTCCTCAAGTTCATTTAATTGCAACAATCTTTTCTCACAGGCTTCCTTTATCTCAAAATTCAGAGTTTTGATGGCTCATAAAGCCTTGTACTCCAACTCGAATAGGAGATGACATGCTTTCTCGTAGACAAGTCGAAATGGTGACATGTCTTTGAGGGTCTTGAAAGCGGTCCAATATGCCCACAATGCATCTTTCAATTAAGTGCCCAATTCTTCCTCCTGATTCCCACCGTTTTCTCAAGTATTCCTTCAATCCTTGATTTGAGATTTTGACTTGGTCATTGGCTTGTGGATGATATGGGGTGGTTATCTTGTGCTTAACCCCATACTTCTTCAATAAGGGCTCGAACCATTTGTTGCAAAAGTGGGATCCTCCATCACTAACAATGACGTTCCAAATCTTGTGAAAATGTTCCTCTTCAAGAATTTGGTGACTTTCTTGGCACCACATGTTTGGGTGGCTATGGCTTCCACCCATTTAGAAATATAGTCCACAGCTACCAAAATGTACCTACTCTCGCAAGACATAGGAAAAAGTCCCATGAAGTCCATTCCATGAACATCAAAGACCTCTACTTCAAGCATGATATTCATTGACATTTCATCTTTCTTGGTGATGTTTTCGGTTCTTTGACATCGATCACAGGCTTCTACATAACGTCGAGAGTCTTTAAATAAAGTAGGCCACCAAAATCCTGATTGAAACACCTTTCTAGCTGTCCCCAAAGCATCAAAATGGCCTCCACACTTCTTGGAGTGGCAATGACTCAAAATCTCTTCCATTTTATCATTTGGCACACACCGCCTAATGATGCCATCACCACAACTACTGAACAAAAGCGGTTCATCCAAAAAATACAGTTTCATTTATGAAAAGAACTTCCTTCTTTGATTAAAATTCAACTCTGTTGGAATCACATTACTTACTCAAAAGTTCACATGATTGGCAAACCATGGAACTTTGCTTTCCTCCACCTTAAGTAGTTGTTTATCCAAGAAACTCATTGATTGGTAAATCTATTTTGTCTCCTTCTCTCTCTAGTCTAGATAGGTGATTAGTAAGTTATCTGTTCCCTTCTTGTCTTTGATCTCCCAATCGAACTCTTAGTGCAATCGAACCTATCGTATCAATCTCGGCTTTGCATCCTTCTTCGCTATAAGGTACTTTGATTGCCGAATGATCCGTGTAGACAATCACTTTGGATTCCACTAAATATGATCTAAACTTGTCGAATGTAAATACTATGGCAAGCAATTCTTTTTATGTGGTAACATAGTTAATTTGAGCTTTATTTAGAGTTTGTCTTGCATAATAGATGACATGTAGACACTTTTCCTTATGTTGTCCTATTACGGATCCAACCACATAGTCACTAGCATCATACATAAATTCAAATGGTAGATTCCAATCCGGAGTAGAGATAATATGAGACAAAGTTAACTCATTCTTCAACAACTCGAAAGCTTTCAAACACTCATTATCAAACAGAAAGGGAACCTCTTTCATAAGAAATGAACAAAAAGGCTTTGTAATATTGGAGAAATCCTTAATGAACCTTCTATAGAGCTCCATATGTCAGAGGAAACTTCTTACCCCTCTAACAGAAATCGGAGGTGGAAGCTTCTCTATGACTTCAATCTTGGCCTTATCAACTTTGATTCCCTTCTCAAAAATTTGATGGCCAAGCACAATACCTTTCTTTACCATAAAATGGCATTTCTCCCAATTCAACACCAGATTCGTGTCCTCACATCTTTAAAGAACCAAAATCAAATTCTGCAAACAACCATCAAATGAAGGTCCAAAGACGGAGAAGTCGTCCATGGATATCTCTATACACTTCTCAACCATGTCGAAAAAGATAGCCATCATGTATCATTGGAATGTAGTCGATGCATTACATAATCCAAATGACATTCTCTTATAAGCAAATTTTCTATATGGGCATGTGAATGTTGTCTTCTCTCAGTCCTCTAGATCTATAGCAATTTGATTGTACTCCGAATACCCATTTAGTAAGCAATAGTAGTTGTGACCCGCTAGGCGCTCTAACATTTGGTCAATGAATGGTAGTGGAACGTGGTCATTTCTTGTAGCGGCATTGACTTTTTTAAAATCAATACACACTCTCCAACCGGTCACCGTCCTTATCGGAATGAGCTCATTATTCTAGTTTGGGACAACAGTCATCCCACCTTTCTTCTAAACACATTGAATCGGGCTCACCCATTAACTATCCGAAATTGGATAAATAATACCCATATCAAGCAACTTCAAAACTTCAACTCTCACTACTTTCTTCATATTCGAGTTAAGTCTTTTTTGGTGTTCAATTGATGGCTTGAAATTATCCTCCATGAGTATCTTGTGCATACATATGGATTGGCTTAGACCTTTGATATCTGAAATGGTCCACCCAATGGCCCTTATATGCCTTCTTAAAACCCTCACCAACATTTCTTCTTCAAGCTTAGACAATGAAGATGATATGATAACTGGAAGAGATAATCCCTCCATAAGAAATGCATAACACAAATGAGTGGGTAATTGCTTTAACTCCAAAGTGGGTGGCTTTTCCATGGATGGTGGAAGTCTTGACTTACTCGACCCAATTCTCATAATGTCATCTTCATTTAAAACTCAATGGTTGAAGTGAATCCAAATGCACAACACACTCTGCCACATCTTTATCTTAATCTTCTTTGGTTGCATTATCTCTAATGCAAGTTTGCAGGGGTTCCTTTGAACTTGTCTTTTTGAAAAACTCTTTAACTAGAGGCTCAATTGCCTCTACCCTCATACAATTTTCCACATTTGTTGGTTTCTTTGTAACTTCGGACTTGTGAAAGACAACTTGCTCATCACCTACTCTCAAAGTGACGAAGTGGAAAACACAAAGGAATAAGACCGACGTCTATATTCTGTATTATACTGGAATTCACCAGAAATAAAGAGAAATAATTCTGAAATTTTTATTGAATCAAAAGCTAATGAGCCTTTCGACTTATAAGGCTATTTTAAGTGATAAAACCATACCCGAATCCTTATTGGATAAGAAACAAGATTACATAGCAAAAGTTACAAAAATAGCAAAAGTTACAAAAATAGCAAAAGCTGCCAAAAGTAGCGAAATTGCGAAAGTTACGGAAATAAAAAAATACTAACAATCCTAAACAAGCCAGAATTGACGGTAGACGATTTTGACTCGTCAAAGTCAACTTATGACTAAAAAGAAAAGTTTTTTAAAATGGAAAAACTGCATTTTCAATGCTTAAATGATGGAATTTGGCCGAAAAATGATGTGCCTCACCGCCAAAGGCTGTGACTTGAAAAGACCTCATTGATTCGCATCACGTGAAGTCACTTAGCCTTGAATTTATGATGGTTCTTCAAATCCATGTACGAGTCTGCTACATGTTCTACATCAGTCCCCTCTACTTGGAGAGAACTCGACCTTGAGTTAGGCTCAGGATAAATAGACTCTTCCGCATGATACTAGAATAGGTCTGCAACATTAAAGCATTTAAAATCCCCATGGTCTCAGGTAGCTCGATCACATAGGCATTATCATTGATCTTCTTCAGAACCCGATACAGACCATACTTCTTGGGCTTCAATTTGTTATAAGTCCCAACTGGGAACCTCTCCTTGAGCAAGAAAACCATCATTGAATCACCCTCCTCAAACACCTTTCGATGCCTATGCTTGTCTACAGTTGCCTTGTATTTCGTATTGGTTCCTTCCGGTTTCTGTCTCACCTCTGCTTGCACCGTATGAGCCTGAGTAGCCATGTTTTCTACAGTAACACTAACTCCTAAACCCTTTGGTAAATGAATTAAGCCCACAGTATGCTTTGGTGGCGACACTTATGTCACAACAAAAAGGGATTTTCCCGTGGCACTATGTACAACACTGTTGTAGGCAAACTCAACTTGAGGTAATGCATGATCCCACTGTTTTGGCTTATCTTCATAAACACATAGAACCGGATTTCCCAAGGTCCTGTTCGTCACTTCTGTTTGTCCATCAGTTTGTGGGAGTGTAGTAGTACCACGTTTTAGAGAGGTATTAAACATCTTCCGTGAGGTCACCCAAAAATGGCTAAGGAATTTTGTGTCACGATCAGAATAATTGAATGCGGCACTCTATGTAGTCGGACAAATTCTCTGAAGAATAGTCGAGCTGTATGTGAAACATCAGAGGTTTTCTGGCTAGGGATGAAGTGAGCCATTTTTGAGAATCTGTTGACCTCTACAAAAACCGAATCTACTCCACTTTTTGTATGAGGTAGTCCTAACACAAAATCCATAGACAAATCCTCCCAAATGCTTTTAGGAATAGACAGTGGCATATAAAGACCAGTATTTTGTGACTGACCTTTAGACACCTGACAAGTATAACATCTCTGCATAAAATTTACAACATCACATTTCAGTTGCGGCTAGAAATACCTTTCGTCCAAGCTAGCCACTGTTTTGTCTCATCCCAAGTGTCCACTCAATCCACCTCCGTACAAGTTACGGATAACTTCTCCCGTAAAGACGTTCTAGGAATACACAAATGATTTCCACGAAACAGATACCCATCACTCACACGAAAATCACTAACAAACTGCTTCTTAATACATTTTAACTAGATTTCCTTGAAGTCTTCATCCTCCCCATACAACTCCTTCGAAGAATCCAACCCCACAATCTCATGAGCTAGGGTCACAAGCAGGGTGGCACGACGGCTCAACGAATCAGTAACTCGGTTCAAAACCACTGACTTGTGCGTAATAATAAAGGGAAATTTCTAAAGGAAAGTGGCCCACCTGACATGCATGTTGTCCAAGTTCTTCTAAATATTGATAAACTTTAAAGCTTGATGGTCGGTGTATAAGACAAACTCCCTCTGTACTAAGTAGTTTTCCTAATGCTTCAAGGCTCGGACTACTGTGTAGAACTCTTGATCATAAGTACTCCATTTCTGGCGAGCTTCACTTAATTTCTCACTAAAGAAAGTTACTGGTCGGTTTTCCTGGGACAACACAGCTCATATTCCTACACCACTAGCATCACACTCCACTTCAAAAATATTCTCAAAACTAAGTAGAGCCAGTACCGATGCAGTACACAATTTCTCCTTGATTAATGCAAAACTCATCTCTGCCTCTTCTCCCCACTGCAACTGACCTTTCTTCATGCATTATGTTATCGCTGCCATGCTAGTGCTAAAATTCTCAATAAATCGGTGATAGAAAGTGGCTGAACCATGAAAGCTATGAACTTCACTCACGGTTTTTGATGCAGGCCACTCTTGAGTTGCTCAGACCTTCTTTTCATCCACATGAATTCCCTCCGAACTCATCACATAACCCAAAAATAACAAGCTGCTGGTCATAAAACTGCAATTCTTGAGATTAAGAAACAGTTGATTTTCCTGTAAAACTTTTAACACCTCTAACAACTGCTCCACATGCTCTTCTTCAGTCCTACTATATATGAGAATGTTGTCAAATAAACAACAATGAACTTTCCCATAAAAGGCCTCAATACCTGATTCATCACCCGTACGAAGGTACTGGATGCATTTGGTAGACCGAATGATATGACCTGCCACTCATACAAACCATCCTTGCTCTTGAGCGCCACCTTCCATTCATCTCCAGGCCTGACCCAAATTTGGTGATACCCCCTGCGTAAATCAATCTTTGAAAATAGCTTCGATCCAACATGTCATCTAAGCAGGGAATCAAAAATTGATACTTGACGATTATCTTGTTGATAGCTCGATTGTCCATGCATATACGTAAACTCTCATCCTTCTTTGGTGTCAGCAACACATGAACTACACAAGGGATCATGCTCTCACGTATGAAACCCTTCTGCAATAATTCTTTTATTTTCTCCCATAAAATTTTATTCTTCTTTGGACTCATCCGGTAATGTGGCAGATTGGGCAAACTCACCCCAGGTATAAGTTCTATATGGTGCTGAATATCTTTTAATGGAGGTAAGTTGTTGGGCAAATCCTCTAAAGTGATGTCTTTGAATTATTTCAGCAACTACTGTATTTTCTCAAGAACAGTTACCGCTGGTGCTTCTTCCCCTTATACCACAAGAGCTTTAACCGTTAAAGCATAGACCTGATGTGCACCCTTAACATCTATCACAAATTCCATGTTAGATCCGGTAATGGTTAGAAAGGACTGTTTCTCTACTTCAGAAGGCTTGTTAGGCACTTTCTAATGCTTGGAAGGAGCCATAACAATTTTGTGTGACCCCCAGGTAAATAAATAAGTGTTGTCCCGACCATTATAAGTAATATCAACATCATACTGCCATGGCTGATCAAACAACACATGGCTGACATTCATATCAATCACATCATAAACTACTTCCTTCTTATATACTTTACCAATAGAAATAGGAACACGACAAATCTTAGTTACCTTTACTGTCGATCTCTTATTGATCCAACCAATAGTATAAAGATTGGAATGTTTCTCGGTTGGCAATTTCAGATGATCCACCAACTTACAACAAAGTTTTCATAACTCCCACTGTCCGCGATTAGGTCATAGACTTTCTGATTGATTGTGCAGTAAGACCAAAATATATTGTTACGTTGATTAAGGTCCTCTTGTTTTTGACTTGTAGTACACCCGTTGCACCACACAATTAACCCACTATCAATCTTCTTCAGCGAATTCTACGCCCTCATACAAGTTATATTGTCCTTCTTCATCCTCAAGATCATCTGGGCCTTCTTCGCATTCTTCCACCCAATTTACTGGTTTAGAGCAATCAAGACATGCATTTGAATGATGACTAGGTTTTCTGCATCTGTAACAAATCCCTGGTATAGGTCTAGTATAGGGGTTTGGATTCAGATTTATGGGTACGTTTCTATTGACTGGAGCTGCTGCTTGGTTGCTACTACCCTATTCTCCACTAACTCCTTTAGGTTGGCTCAACGGGATCGATGATTGAACACCCTTGTCCCTGTTAGGGAATGCTGACTCTTGAATGTTCCTCATAAATCCAAGGTTTCCACCTCTATGTTCCATCAACTCGACCTTCAACGCCATGTTATGAGCTTCATCTACAATCCACAACACTTTCAATCCGTTCTTATCTCGAAGTGATGGCCTTAACCCATTGAGGTATCTGGCTACGTGCTGCCCATATGTTTCACTCAAGTTATTTCACTTTAAAAGCCTAGAAATATGTGCCTTGTAATCAAACACCGACTTGGTCCCCTATGAACAATTCTGTAGCAACTGGAATAAATATTGCTTATATTCTGATGGCAGAAACCTACCCATCATAAGCTGCTTCATTCTACGTCAGGTCCTTACAAGCTCCTTTCCTTGTTTCTGGCAGTTCTTCTACAACTGATCCTACCAGACTGCATCCCCTTCTTTTAGTCTATAGGCGACAAACCTTACCATATTCTCTTCCAGAATCTTATCATCTCAAAGAACCGCTCTACTTTTGTGATCCAATCAAGAAAATCCTATGTACGCAGATTCCCATTAAAGCTTGGAAGATCTGCCTTCAACTGGTAGTTATCATGCTCTTTGGTTTTTCTCACTGTTTGAAATACACCGTATCCTCTGTTTCTTTTTTTTTTCAGAATCATCCTCGCTATCAGGTTGATGACGAGGAAGGCGTTCTCTGTTAACAGGTTGGCCTCTAGCAAATCCTTCAACATGTGTCCTATTTTCCAGTTGTAGCTGTCTGTTGTTAGCGTTGAGGTTCATCCCGACAAACAGTTCACGAATCTCCCTCATTTGTTGTCGTTGTTTCTCCACCGCCACCTACAAGGCCTCCACCCCATGATCACCGTCAGTAGGGTTTCTGTCTCTTACTCCGTTAGTTGACATTGAGATCAACAAATTCATCCTCTGATACCAATTGACCCAGTGGAAAACGTAAAGGAATAAGATGTCTATATTTTGTATTATACTGGAATTCACTAGAAATAAAGAGAAATAATTCTGAATTTTTTATTGAATCAAAAGCTAATGAGCCTTTTGGCTTACAAGTATATTTAAATTGATAAAACCCTACCCGAATCCTTGTTGGACAAGAAACGGGATTACATAGCAAAAGTTACCGAAAATAGCAATAGTTGCCAAAAGTAGCGAAATTACGAAAGTTATGGAAATAAATGATACTAATGACCCTAAACAAGCCAGAATTGACGGTAGGCGATTCTGACTTGTTAAAGTCAATTTGTGACTAAAAAGAAAAGTTTCCTAAAATGAAAAAAATGTAATTTTGGGGGCCTAAATGATGGAATTTGATCGAAAAATTACGTGCCTCACCGTCGAAGGCTGTGATTTGAAAAGATCTCATCGATTCACTTCACGTAAAGTTACTTAGCCTTGAATTAAGGATGGTCCCTCAAAGTCATGTACAAGTCAGCTACCTGTTTTACATCACAAAGTCATCTTATCCTCCTTCACATCAATTAGTTCCCCTGCAGTCTTTAGAAATGGTATTCCTAAAAGGGGTGGAATCTCTACATCTTTTTCCATTTCAAGAATCACATAGTCAACCGGGAAGTATAGATTCTCCACATTTACAAGAACATCTTCCATCACTCCTCTTATAAGTTTGATAGATCTATCAACAAGTTAGAGGGTCACACTAGTGGGTATGACTTCTCCCACCTAAAGCTTCTCAAAAACTGAGAACCGTATCAAATTGATGCTAGCTCCCGAATCAATAAGTGCCTTGCTAAAACTCGAAGTTTTGATGGTATAAAGAATTATGAACTTCCCCATATCTTTTTGCTTAGGTGGAAGCTTGTTTTGTAAGATTGCATTACATTTCTCCGTTAAGGACATCGTTTCAAACTCTTCTAGCTTTCTTTTGTTAGAAAGAAGCTCCTTCATGAACTTCACATTAGTAGGCATTTGAGCAAAAGCTACCGTAAATGGAATATTGATGTGTAATTTCTTGAAAACTTCCAAGAACCTTGCGAACTTCTGAGCATCTTTATGTTTCTTCAATCTTTGCGGAAATGGGATCGGTGGAACATATGCTTTCTCTTGTGGAGGTGGTAGCACTACACATGATGTGTTTGGTGGATTGTTGGCATGATCTTCATCCTTCTCTAGTACCTCTTTCTCATCATTCTTCTCTTTATCACCCCGTTTGATAACATTTTCTTCATC
This sequence comes from Dipteronia dyeriana, assembly GCA_032871835.1. NCBI lineage: Eukaryota > Viridiplantae > Streptophyta > Magnoliopsida > Sapindales > Sapindaceae > Dipteronia > Dipteronia dyeriana. Next base: position 97,707,185 of record CM065299.1, on the reverse strand, counting down.
ATTCTCTACGGTCTTCTCATTCCCATATATCACAACTTCATTTCTCACCACAAAATTCTTCGACATCTCAACTTCTTTACCGCTCCTTAAAGAGATAACCTTGTAATGATCCTTTGGATTTATGATTGTGTCACTAGGCAAGATCCCTTGTTGTCTTGCTTGGGCACCTCTTGCTAGTTGGCCAACTTGCACTTCAAGGTTTTGAATGGCTGCTTGACTTTGTTGGGCAATTTGATCCATTTTTGAATTAAGCTTCTTCAATGTTGCATCTTGCATTTCCATCATTTTATCCATCTTCAAGAGTTGGCTTCTTTTCCATTTGAATGTTAACAACTTGGTTTTGGAACCCGGAATTTTGGCGGTTATAAGCTTGGGGTTGTTGTTGTTAGTTTTGGTTGTCCTTCCAAGAGAAGTTGGGATGATTCCTCCATCCCGAGTTATAGGTGTTATAGAATTAATTATTTTGTGAGCCTTGGTTTTGGTTGGCAAAGTTTCGATTGTTGTTTACAAAGGTTGCTTGTTCAGCTGTTGATGGGGTTGCAAAATCACATTTCGCACTTCCATGTGGTCCGAAGCTTATCTCATAACATGACTGTTAGGTCCTAAGGAAGATTGTTAGGTCCTAGATTTGTGTTGGTTTGATTCCATAACAAAACTTCATTTCTTTGTATTGCTTAGTTGCTTAAGTGGTTCGTGATGATAAGAGCTTCAAGGAAGAAAATCAACTTCTCATGATGCAAAGTTTGTCTTCAAGAGGATTGGTACTATTCTTGGATGCTAAGGTATCGAAATCCTTCTTTCTCTTGCAAGGCGTAAGCGCACACACACACAATTCATTCATATGTGTCCCTGCTTAGTTGTGCATCTTTAATTACGCACACACACACAATTCATTCATATATGTCCCTACTTAGTTGTGCATCTTTAATTGCACACACACACACAATTCATACATTTGTGTCCCTGTATCGTAGCGCATCATTTGGTATAGCACTTTTACACACTTGAAGTTGAATGCTCATGCATTGGTATGAAATTATCATGTTTTGGGAAATGCATGATTGAAGACTATCTCTATGTAGTTTGCATTCTTGTGTAAAATGTGTTTGTTTTTTTATATGTTTATATAACATGGATCTTGAACTTGATTTTAGTCTTATATTGTTCATGATTGAGTTCCAGTCAATTCGGTTACTCATTCTATTGATTTCAAGTTCTAAGTCAAAAGATACTAAACTTTCAACTCATGTTGCATACATTGTCTTCATCTTGGTATATTGAGTCAAATTATTATTTTCTGGGTTGAGTATCTTATATGTCCATGTCCATGAGGGAGTCTCGGTTTGTAATCTTCAAACGGATTCAAATTCGAAGTTAGAAGGCCAAAGAACGGTCAAAGAAAGAGAGGAGAGCGCAAGGGGTGAGGTGCGACGGCTTAAGCCATCAACATGCACCAACCCGAGATGGCGCCTGGCCATCTCGGCCCCAAGAGTGTTCTGCCCCGAGATACCCATGTGCCATCTCGGGGAGACACTAATGAAAGTGGGGCAAAATGGTCCTTTGGCTTTTCACTCTTTAAAAACTCTCATTCCCTCTCATTCCTTACATGAAGAACAAGTTGAGAAATTGAAGAACAATTGCAGAATTTTTCTCTCAACATTTTGATTTTTGTTTTTGTGATAACTTCTTCATTTCTACTCCGAATCACTTGATTTAAAAACCGATTTCGAGTGTCTTGAAGAGTTATACAAACCCCAAGCATATCTAGAATCAATGGGTGTCTACATTTTTTGTTGTGATCTCATCTTCAGTTCGTGATTGCATCTTTGTTGGTAAAATTATCTTCTTCTTAGTTTTCTTGTTAGATCTTCTTATTGATTGATGTTATTTAATTTAGAAGCATGACTAGGATGATTTTGATATCATTTTGTGGTTTGTGATTTGATTTTTAAGTTTAGCTAGATTTGTGCTAAACTTGATAAACATGAAATTGTTTCTAGAAATCTTTTGTTCTTATGCTTGATTGACTATTTCTAGATTTAATTTCATTTTCTAAGAACTAGATCTACATCAATTGATCTATTAATTTCATTGATTTGGTTCTTAGTTAATAACATGCTTAAGTTGTCTAGATGCATTTGTGATTGATCTTTGAAAGCATAATCTAGTCATCTAGTTGCATGTCCATAGAAATTGTTGATCATCATTTTCTATGTTGAGTGCTTGTTTGCGATTTGCATTCATGATAACTTAGATGCCTTGTGAAGAGGTAGAAAGTCTCATATCTTAGAGTGATTCTTTGATTTGAGCATTTGTAAGTCTTAGCTAGAGTCGGGAAGACTTGGATAGCTAAGCAAGTGGAAGTCTCGACAAGAGGTGTGAAACCTCGGATTGTTGAGCAAGGAAGTCTTGGCAAGAGGTGTGAAGCCTCGGATTGTCAAGCAAGGAAGTCTTGGAGGTGTGAAGCCTTGGATAGTCAAGCAAGAAGTCTTGCCTAAGTTCAGGAGGATCCGGATAGGTGAGCAAGAAATCTTCCTAGAGACAGGGGGTCTTGGATAGGAAGTCGGCTTAGTAGATCACTAGGTTCAAGATAGAGTGAGAGTGAAAGCTTGTAGAGCATGTGTGATTGCTTGAGTGTGTAACTCTATTTGAAATAGTGGATTTGCTCTTGCCGGTGGTTATGGAATCAACCTGTGGATGTTTCCTCTTTGGAGGTTTTACCATGTAAATATCTTGTGTCTTTGTTTGCAATTTTCATTAAGCATTTATATTTGCATTGTTTTAAAAAGATGATAAAAATTGGAGTATATACCTATTCACCCCCCTTTAGGTAAATTTCACTACAAAGATAAAGGGAATTTCAATGACACATTGGCTTGCTTTCAGAACGTACACATTTTACTCACTTGTTTGGTCAAAGCTTCAATTTGAGCCTTCAAAGACGTGACTTCATCCACTTCATTGAAACCCGGGGCCTTCCTTTTGGCTCTAACACTCTTCCATTGGCAATTTATGGAAGATAACTCTTCCAAGATGTTGTAAGCTGCATCTTCTGATTTCTTCATCAAAGAACCTCTAACCGCCGTATCAATCAAGGTTCTTGTTGCATTTATGATACCATAGTAGAATGACTCTATAAGTTGCCACTTCATTAGACCATGGTGTGTGCATTTTCTCACAAGCTCCTTGAATCTCTCCCAAGAATCATAGAGGCTCTTGATTAACACTGAAAAATGTATGTTTACTAAGGGATAATATCATCATTTTACACTTCCAATATGATTAATTCCCCAATTTATACATAATTTCGTTCGTTCGCTTAAATAAATGTGTTGTGTTGTGTAGTAATCAATGTATTTTTCTTTGTATTTCAGAGGTAATTTGATCAATTCAGAATCATGGAGAAGTCAGATGGCAAAACAAACATCATTTTCAAGTTTAGAACGTCAAAAAACCTTAGGAAGACCACAAAGGGTATTTTCATAATTTTGACTATTTACTGTTTACAGTTGACTTTCACTGTTCACAGTTGACCTTCACTGTTCACAGTTGACCTTCACTGTTCACTCACGGATGCGTTAATGTTCACTGTCACTATATACTATTCACTTCACGGATGAGTTACTGTTCACTGTCACTGTTCACTAATGACATGGTAAAATCTGGACGCTCCATTCTAAATTCATCCGAAGGTCAATTTCATCCGTATTTTGTATATATAGGTAGTGGTGTAAAAATGGGCCGGCCCAGGGAGTTCACGGGCCGTTCTTGGAATGGCCCGTGAAGGAAGAGGGACAGGCCTCGTGCTGGGCCTCTGGGAGGAGGCCCGGCAGGCCAGCCCGCCTGGCACGCCAATCCGGTGTGCCATGCCTGTCGGACCGGCCCGGCGGTCCGTTAGGCCAATTTTTTTTTTTTTTTTTTTTTTTTTTCAAAAAACCTCCAACGGCTGGAAATCAATTCCAGCCGTTGGCTGACGTCACCGTTGGTGGAAATTAAAATTACCAAAACCCCCATACAATCTTTTAAATTACATTTTGACCCACAAATCAAATTTTTCTATAAATACTTCCATCCATTTCATTTTCCATTAACTCTCTCTATCATTCTTTCAATATCTCATTCTCTCAAATCTCAATCTCTAATATATTCTCCAATTCTCTAAACTTTTTCATTCATTTTGGTTATTACTCTCTCTACAAAATTCTCTACGTTTTCCACCAACACACCAAATTTTAAAGGTACAATTTTGTTATTACTTTTGGTCTAACATATTCTCATAGTAAATTTATATGTTTATTTTTAGATTTGAGTTACTTAATGAAAACATTATCTATTTAGTTAGTTAGTTTATCAATTTTTGGGCTTTAATGTTAATATTATTTGTTTAGTTTATTAAGATTTTTAAGTTTAGTAGTAATTTTAATATTTGTTATTAATAAATTTAGAAAGTTAATTTGCATGACTGAAATTACTTTTTGTAATAAGTAAATGATGAATGTTAAGTGTAGTAATTATGTTTGATATTGTTTTTTTCATAAATTAAAATTTTTCATTTGTAGATTATGATAGTAAATTTAAGAGTAGTGGTTCAAATCATCAATTTTATGTTAGTATATTATGTTAGTAAATTTATCAATTTTATTTGTAGTAGTGAACTAGTGAATTTAAAATTTTATGTTAGTAGATTATGATTTTTTTTGTTTATTTAATTTGTTTTTTAAGTAAATAAATTATTGTAAGTGTCGTATTAGTTATAGTAATTATTGTTAGTAAATTAAGATTACTGTTAGTAAATATTGATTTTTAATTTGACTATTAACTACTATAGTGCTCATATTTTTATTCAGATAATGGATCCTAACCAGCAGCCTTATTTTCCGGACGGTTTGAATGTGCTAAACGATGAATTTGATATTTCAGAACCGACCCATACTCAAGCGGGACCTTCTGGTTCCGGCGTTACACCAACATCACGTCCCAGAAAATTAACATCAGATGTGTGGCAATGTTTCAACATAGTCCAAATGACACTCCCAAACGGGGCGTCTGGCCTCAGAGCTAAATGTAAGTTTTGCCATAAGAATTATGCTACAAGTACAGGGGGAACCGGACATTTGAGACGGCATATGCACAAATGTATGCCTGCACATGGACAGGTAGATACTACAACCCAGACACAGCTTCAACGGCACCCAGACGGGTCCGTTACGAAGTGGCAGTTCGACGCCATGCACGCTAGAGAGTGCTTGGCACGATACATTGCACAAACTAATCAACCGATCAGTATTGGTGAGAGTCCATTTTATAAAGAATTGATCACATCTGCATATAACCCCCAATATGAACCTGTTTCTAGAACCACCACTAGAAATGTTTTGATACGATTGTTTGAAACCGAAAGGGATGACTTAGTTGCTGAAATACATCATTTAAGTGTCTCTGTTGCATTAACTTCTGATATTTGGAATGCATGTTCCAAACATGACTATTTATGTGTCACGGGACACTATTTAGATTCTGATTGGAGGATAACAAAAAGAATTTTTGGTTTTTGTCCTATGGATTTTGCACATACCGCAGAAAACATTTTTATTGTCATAATGGAAGTTTTAGAAACTTATGAAATCACGCATCGCATTCTTTCAATCACATTTGATAATGCATCTGCAAATACTAGCTCTATTGCATTGTTTGTTGCAAGAAATATCTCGCAAGATGGAGGTTATTTCTTCCATCAACGGTGTGCATGCCATATTATAAATTTAGTTGTACAGGCTGGTTTAAAGCAGGTAAGCGACCAAATAGATCGCATCAGAGATGCCATTTCTTGGATTTGCAGTTCTAATCCTAGATTCAGTGAATTCAAGAGACATTGTAAATTAAACGGTCTCAAACCCCGACGATTCCAAACTGATATGCCGGTAAGGTGGAACTCTACTTATTTAATGTTGCAAAATTGTTTGGAATATGATACAACCATTACATGTTTTTATAACATGAAATTGACCGAAACAGGACAACTTAGTCCAAAATTACTTTCCACAGACGATTGGTATGTGGCAAAGATTTTTGTTCAATTTTTAAAGATATTTTACAATGCCACTGTAACTCTTTCCGGGGTATATTACCCCACATTTTCCCAGGCAATCCATCAGATAGTGGAAATGTCTGAATTGTTAAATAGTTATAGAGAAGATGAACATCTAGGCGCTGCAGTTGTTGTCATGGAGACAAAGTTGAAAAAATATTGGGCTAACATTCCCTTACTTTATGCCTTAAGTGCTATAATAGATCCCAAGGTTAAATTATCTGGTTTAGAAGTTTTGCTGGAGTTTATTGGTATTAATTTGTCAATAGATTATTCAGAACAAATTACTGACATTCGAACCAAGTTGTTCGAGATTTTTCATATTTATGAGACCAGGTTTGGCAACATTGACATCCCCCAATCAACACGACCGGAGACAGAGCCGAAGCAAACAGGTTGGAGCCTTCTGAAACGAAGAAAAAAAGACAAATCAGCAAGTACTTCTTCAGGGCAAAGATCTAGCCCATCTTCTTGTACCGAACTTATTAGGTACCTTGAAGCACAGTTCGATGCTGTTGAAGACAAGGAAGTGTTTGATTTGTTGTTATGGTGGAAGACCTATACATACAGGTATCCAGTTCTGTCACACTTAGCACGTGACATCCTGGTTATTCCAGTGTCAACGGTGTCTTCAGAACAAGCTTTCAGCACCAGTGGACGCATAATTGAACCAAGAAGAAGCTGTTTGTCTCCAGAGATGGTGGAGGTATTAACATGCCTTCGGGATTGGGAGCATGCTAAAAAAATGTTACAAAATCTAACTGTAGATAAAGAACTTAATCTAAATTTCGACAATCTATATATTGATGACCCTTCAGGTAGTGGCCAGGGCCAGAACTAGGTTATACTTTTACATATGTATTTATTAATTTACTTGTAAGTTGTAAAACGGTTGCACTCTTTTTCCCTTACCAAGTTTTTATCCCACTGGGTTTTTCTTGGTAAGGTTTTTAATGAGGCAATCATGTAGATATGTATTACTGAATTCCATAAGTGAAAAATAAATAAATAATTAAAAAATTGTTCGTTCTCTTTATTCATTTCAAATCCTAATAATTGTTCATTCTCTTCATTCATTTTAAATTCTAAACCCTTAACCATAAACTATAAATCCTAAACCCTATACCCTAAATCCAAAAAAACGTAATTTGGAAAAAAAATTGGACCAAAAAACTAACCCGCCTGACCAGGCCCGTTAGGCCTGGCCCGGCAGGCCCGTCAGAGGATCCCGGCGGGCCGGCCTGGCACGGCACGCAGGCACGGCCCGCCTGAGGCAGGCCGGCGTACAGTGCCAGGCCTGCTTCTCTGGAAACAGGCCGGCCCGGCCCGGCCTGCGACACCGTCGCGGGCCTGCCCGGCTCGGCTTGTTTCCAGAAATGGACTGGCCAGGCCGTCCCTAATGGGCCGGGCCAGTCCATTTTTACACCTTTATATATAGGGGGCCTCTCCCCTCTAATTTTCATATTCTGAATCCAAATCTGATGTTAGATTTGTGAAATTCTCTCTCTTTTGTTCTCAAATTCTTAGTTTAAATAAAATAGCTATTTTCTAGTTAAATTATGTCTGGCTAATTTTATATAGCTGAGGCCAAAGGTGATACTGTTGGTATGGAAATATGATCCAATTTGGTAAGTTTATTATTTTTATGCTTTCTCCCCTCTGATCTTTGTGGAGTTTTTGACTCACTGTAGATAGACAGATATCGTCTAGCAGAGTGAGTACTTTTACCCATATTTATCATAGAGTGGTTTCTCCTCTCTGATCTTTGTGGAGTTTTTTACTCACTGTAGACAGACAGATATTGTCTAGCACAATGATTAATTTTACCCATATTTATCAGAGAGTGGTTTATCCCCTCTAATCTTTGTGGAGTTTTTGACTCACTGTGCTAGACAAGACAGACAGATAGATATTGTTTAGCACAGTGAGTACTTTTACCCACATCTATTAGAGAGTGGTCAGTGGAGTGGAATACCATCCCATTAATCTGGACTAAATATTAATAATTGGATCATATTCGAATTACCGACAGTGGATCCCTTAGCCCCAGTATTAATTTTAATTGATTTTCATTTTATAATAAACTTAGTAATTAATCTAGATAATTAATTCTACAAGGACAAGTGAACAACCTCAATGTGGTTCGACCCGGTCTTACCGGTTAATTTATTACTATGACACTCTTATATTTGGGAGTATGAACACTTTTTTAGAACGTGTCAAGTTTTTGGCACCGCTGTCGGGGAGGTGAGTCCGCATTTTCTTTGTAGAAATAGTTTCTTTTTAATTTTATTTTAGTTTTGCTATTTTTTTTATCTTCTTTGTTCTTGTTTTGTATTTATTTTGCATCACTCATCTCAATCATAAACTTCATCCTCTTAAAAAAAAAACACTTGTAATCATTAATCATATTTTTACATTTTAGTCCTTCAAATTTTTTTATTTGCATTTTAGCTTAGATCTAGTTTGTATTTGCATATAGGTCATTTTATTTTCATGTTTGTATATCAGTCCCTGTAATTATCGCTTTTTCACTTTATTCCCTATATTTATAATTATTTGTACTTTTGCTCTAACACTTGTTTATATTTGTATTTACACCCATAGAATTTTACATCTTGTTATTTTTATCACTTTTTCTTTTATTTTCTTCATTTTTGTGTATTTCACCTCCATGAACCCTCATTAAATTTGCATGAGACGGTGGTCTCTAACATCTAGTGGTAGATTAATTTGGAGATCACAATCACCCACATTCACCAACAACATGGCTGAAAACCCACTTAGACATCCAGCAGGAAACCAAGCCGAGAACCTTTTAGACAACCTTGACAACATATCTCAACACAACAACCATTCGCCTTATGTTGACCATGACCAACACATTAACCCAAATCCACCTAGAACTCTTAGAGACTACATGAACCCCACACGCACTGGAGCACCTTCTTGCATAGCTTTCCCACCAAATACAACGCACTTTAATTTTAAACTGGGAATCATTCAACTTTTACCAAATTTTCACGGTCTTGAATCTGAAAACCCATATTTGCATCTTAGGGAGTTTGAGGAAGTCTGTAACACTTGCACTGACCAAATGTTAGCATGGATATAATCAGGCTTAAGTTTTTCCCTTTTTCCTTAAAAGATAAAGCTAAAACTTGGTTACAAAACCTTAGGTCAGGATCAATCCAAACTTGGAATGATATGCAACAACAGTTCTTAAGGAAATTTTTCCCACCTCATAGAACAAACTCTATTAAGAGGCAAATCACTTCATTTGCCCAAAAACCTAGGAAAACACTTTACCAATGTTGGGATAGGTACAAAGAGTTGTTAAATGTCTGTCCACATCACGGTTTTGAAACATGGAGGATAGTGTCACATTTCTATGAGGGACTCACACCCCAAAGTTGACAAGTCATTGATATGGTGTGTAATGGGGAGTTCAGTGACAAAAATCCCGAAGAAGCACTTGGCTATCTTGACCACATCACTGAAAATGCTCAAAATTGGGACACCATTGGTTCCTATGAGTCCATGAGCAAACCACAACCATCTCCATCTAGAGGAGGCATTTACAATCTTAGGGAAGATCATGACCTTCAAGCTAGATTTGCATCCCTAACTAGGAAAGTTGAAGCTTTAGAAACTAAAAAGAGTGAACATGTAAAATCTGTACAAGAAATCGCATGCCATGTATTTGATTCTGATGATCATATCACTCATAGTTGCCCAACTTTGCCAGCCATAAAAGATTTCCTTCATGAACAAGCCAATATTTTGCACACTTTCAACAAGCCAAATTCCAACCCATATTCACAAACCTACAATCCTGGTTGGAGAAATCATCCAAACTTTAATTGGAGGAACAACAATCAAGCCCAGTCCTCACAACCACCAGGTCCATCACATCCACAAACACACCAGAATTCCCAAAACCCTCTAGGTTATGCTCCTTATGTCCTACCATCTAGGAAAAACCTTGAAGATACTTTGCATTCATTCATTGAGAAGCAAGAATCCATTAACAGCCAAACTGCACAAACCTTGATAGATGTTAAAGATACTTTGGCAAAGATTGCTTATACACTTACCATATATGAAAAATGTAAGTTTCTAGTTCAACCACAACCAAATCCCAAGAGTCAGTCAAGTTCCTATGATAATAACCAACGCCCAGATCATGTCAAATCAATTATCACTCTTCGTAGTGGTAAGGTCATCAAAAAACCTATTCTTGAATCTGATAAAAATGATGATGAGTCATTTTTCAAGAGTAAGGAAGGGGTTGATGAAACCACTGTTAACGAAGAAATAATTGAATCCCCACCTACACTTCCATATCCTCTAGCTCTTAAAAATTCATAGAAATTAATGCATCCCCAGAGATTTTTAAAATTTTAAAACAGGTAAAGATCTATATTCCTTTGTTGGACGCAATCAAACAGGTACCTTCCTATGCCAAATTTTTGAAGGATCTGTGCACTGTGAAAAGGAAGCATCAAGTAAGTAAGAAAGCCTTTATGGCTAAACAGGTAAGTTCCATTCTTAGCAACAAAAATGTTTTAAAATATAAAGATCCTGGTTGTCCTACTATTTCTTGCATAATCGGTAACTATAAAATTGAGCATGCTTTACTTGACCTAGGTGCTAGTGTAAATTTGCTCCTATACTCAGTTTATCAGCTACTTAAACTTGGTGAGTTAAAGCGGACTTCAACCACACTTTGTCTTGCTGATAGGTCAATTAAAATACCAAAAGGAATAGTGGAAGATGTGTTAGTACAAGTCGATAAATTTATCTACCCTGTAGATTTTATTGCCTTGGAAACATAACCTGTTGTTAATGAGCACAAATCAATCCCTGTTATATTGGGCCGACCATTTTTGGCTACTGTTAATGCCTTGATTAATTGCAGGAATGGAATAATGAGCATATCTTTTGGAAATATGAAAATTAAGCTTAATGTTTTCAACATGTCTAAAGAACCATTTGATGTTGAAAATGAAGATGAAGATGTAGATATTATTGAAACCATTGTTAAAGATCATGTTCAAAAGGATTCTTTTAACTCATCTGAAATTTGTTTGATCAATTCACCTGAGTCAATCATGCATTCACATCTTGATGATTGTTTGCAGGTTGTCGAAGAAGAATGAGACACTTCAGATTTTGAAGAATTGGAGCAAACAGATGACGTGTCAGAAGAAAAATCACCTCAACTGGATTTGAAGCCCTTACCAGAAGGACTTAAATATGCTTACCTTAGAGACAACCAGACCTACCCAGTGGTAATCTCTTCTAACCTTACAGAAGAGCAAGAAGGTAATTTGTTACATGTTTTAAAGAAAAATAAGAATGCAATTGGTTAGACTTTGAAAGATTTGAAAGGTATTAACCCATTGATTTGTTCACATCAAATAAATTTAGAGGAAAATGCTAAAACATATCGACAACCCCAAAGAAGACTTAACCCACACATGAAAGAAGTTATCAAGACCGAAGTCCTTAAATTACTTGACATGGGAATTATCTACCCTATCTCTGATAGTAAGTGGGTGAGTCTTACACAAGTTGTGCCAAAAAAATATGGAATCACTTTTATTAAAAATGAAAAGGGTGAGTTAATTCCAACTCGTATTCCATCTAGTTGGTGCATGTGCATTGATTATAGAAAATTAAATGATGCCACTAGAAAAGATCATTTTCCTCTTCCATTCCTTGACCAAATTTTAGAAAGAGTAGCAGGACATCCCTACTACTGCTTTCTTGATTGGTATTCAGGATACTATCAAACTCCCATTGCATTAGGTGACCAAGAAAAAACCATATTTACATGTCCCTTTGGAACCTTTGCATTTAGAAGAATGCCATTTGGTTTGTGTAATGCTCCAGCCACAGTTCAACGATGCATGCTAAGCATTTTTAGTGACATGATTGAACATTGTTTAGAGGTCTTTATGGATGATTTAACTGTGTTTGGGAATTCTTTTGATGAATGTCTTAATAATTTGAAAAGAGTCTTGAAACGTTGTATAGAAAAAGAACTTGTGCATAACTGGGAAAAGTGTCATTATATGACCACATCTGGAATTGTTTTGGGTCATGTTGTGTCATCTAAAGGAATTGAGGTTGATAAGGCAAAAATTGAAGTCATTTCAAAGTTACCATCACCACAAATAGTCAAAGATGTGCGGTCATTTTTAGGGCATGCAGGATTTTATAAGAGGTTTATTAAAGATTTCAGTGTCATATCTAAACCACTTTTTAACCTCTTATTAAAAGATGCAAAGTTTGGATGGACACAAGAGTGTCAAGAGTCTTTTAAAAAAATAAATGACCTTTTAACATCTGCTCTTATCATGGAATCCCCTGACATTACCTTTTGAATTGATGTGTGATGCGAGTAATTTTGCTGTTGGAGCTGTCTTAGAACAGAGAAGAGAAGGTAAGCCTTTTGTGATTTATTACGCAAGTAAGACTTTGAATAGTGCACAAATGAATTACACCACCACTGAGAAAGAATTACTTGCTGCGATGTTTGCATTGGATAAATTTCGGTCATACTTGATTGGCGCTTCAACCATTGTTTTTACTGATCATGCTGCTTTGAAGTATTTAATGTCTAAACAGGATGCAAATCCAAGATTGATTCGTTGGATTTTGTTGCTACAAGAATTCAAACTCATAATCAAGGACAAAAAGGGTGTTGAAAATGTCGTTGTAGATCATTTATCACGACTCACCGCTGAATCGTCATTTGACAAAGCACCCATCAATGATTCTTTTCCTGATGATCTTTTATTCTCTATCACAACTTTGCCTTGGTATGCTAACATTGTTAATTATCTTGCTACAGGAATGATGCCACTCGATTGGAATGCACAGGAAAAAAAGAAATTTTTGACCGAGGTAAAACGTTTTTACTGGGATGGCCCGTACTTATTCAAGTATTGTCCTGATCAAATTATTCGACGGTGTATTCCAGGCAATGAGGTAAGTAATGTCATTGAATTTTATCATTCTGAAGCATGTGGTGGTCATTTTTCATTAAAGAAAACGGCTGTAAAAATCTTGCAGTGTGGATTTTATTGGCCCACCTTGTTTAAAGACGCATATGCATTCTGTAAAACCTTTGAAAATTGTCAAAAGTTAGGATCCATTTCCAAGCGAAACATGATGCCTTTAAATCCCATTCTTGTCATTGAAATATTTGATTGTTGGGAATCGATTTTATGGGTCCATTTCCACCATCATTTGAATTTTTGTACATTTTAGTTACCGTTGATTATGTGTCAAAATGGGTTGAAGCAATTCCTTGTGGAAATAATGATCACAAAACAGTGATTAAGTTTTTAAAGGAAAATCTTTTGAGTCGATTTGGAATCCCTCGAGCCATTATCAGTGATGGAGGCAAACACTTTTGTAACAAACCTTTTGAGTCTTTAATGAAGAAATATGGAGTCACACACAAAATTGCCACACCATACCACCCTCAAACAAGTGGTCAAGATGAGTTAGCAAATAGGGAGAAAAACGTATCTTGCAAAAAACGGTTAACCCTGATCGAAAAGATTGGTCTCTTAGACTAAATGATGCACTTTGGGCTTACCGCACTACATTCAAAACATCTTTAGGTATGTCTCCTTATCGTTTAGTTTATGGAAAACCTTGCCACTTACCTGTTGCACTTGATAAAAAAGCATATTGGGCCATTAAAGCTTTCAATTCTAACCTAAATGATGCTGGTGAATTGCGCAAGTTACAATTAAATGAACTTGAAGAATTAAGAAATGATGCATATGAAAATGCAAAAATTCTTAAAGAAAAATCTAAAACCTTTCATGACAGACGAATTTTAAGAAGATCGTTTGAAGTTGGTCAAAAGGTTTTGCTTTATAATTCTCGACTTCATTTATTTCCTAGTAAATTGAAATCAAAATGGAGTGGTCCATTTGTTGTGAAACACGTGTATCCATATGGTGCCCTTGACATTGAGAATCCTAGGAATGGTAATGTGTTTAAAGTAAATGGACAACGTGTGAAACCATTCGTAGAAAATATAGATTTTCAAAAAGACTCTGCTGTCCTTTTTGACCCTTGTTACAAAGGTGAGTAAACAAATCTTTTGCTTTTGGTTTTATTTGTGTTTGCAACTATTATTTTTATTTTTGTTCTCTTTTACGTTTAGAATTTTTGCAGGATTAATTTCTAGGTTCAGTTTTTGCTTGGTGTGTTTTGCTATATAACCCCGGTTAAGTGGCGGATAACGGTACTCTGTGATAAATCAAGTCGGTTTAATTCAGTTTCCCAAATAAGTGATCCCCAAAACAAGGCATGGATGAAAATTTCACAAACCTACGAAAACATTTTCCATCGTTGCCTCAAAATGCTCTGAAAAAGATTTACAAAGCACGTTCCGAAAGATTACGCTTAATGATGATAAACAACATTCTTGTTGAAATTTACTGGTTGATCGAAGCTAAGGTACATCTAGCAGGTGAGTCTGCTGATTCATTTATATCTTACATGCCTAGTTTTGGAAGAAGTAACCTTGCAAAAAAAAATAATTGAAAAGCTAAGAAGTTAGGGGTTACTTGTCACAAATGTGCACGTACAACTTGCAACACACATTGTCGTTCTTTAGGAATGGTGTCTAATAATCGGGAAGATAAAATTCATTAGGCATGGTTTGCGTAGGGAGTCATTGGATAATATCCTAACGACTCTTGATGCACATCCTAGTGGATATGTGCAAATGGCAATTGACCGATTATGGCCATAATTTTAAAAAGAACATGCACAATATAGTCTTGGGAATCTGACTTTAAAAGACCATGTTTGTCAATTTATAAGAAAATTGGATGGGAAACATATCCCCGACCCATAGAGGGGGTTGAACCTGTTTCTGGACGTAAAACCAGAGGAAGATGTGAGCCACAATCACAACTACCAGTAAATATCATTTTGTTTTTATTATCTTTTTCCTTCCGCAATTTATGTCTTTTGTAATTATTGTTGTTTACTTTTGATTTTTGAAGAGAACAAGTAATGCCGAATTGATCTGAATCTCAGTTTGTGATTGTCCCATGGTTTTTATGCATTTTATTTTTCTACATTTTGTGTTTCTTTTGTTGTTTTACAGGATTTTGTTGTCTTTCTAGTTGTTCAGGTGATATCTTCTAAACCTTACCTCTTTCTAATGACATTGGGGACAATGTCTTGTTCTGGTTGGGGGGAGGGGATAGTTGATTCAATAACTTTTATTTTTCAAAAAAAAAAAAACCAACTTCTGACCATTTTTTTTTGTAAAGATGGCCGAGTAAGGAGATCTTTCAGATACTTCTGAGACGCATCTTTGTAGTTCGGATGCATTATTTCTCTCTTTTGATTATTCAAATTTATAAACTCTCCATTGTGATATCATTGACTAATCCTTTTGTTCATTAAGTCATCTTGAGAAATTTTTTGAACTATTCTAGACACACATACACATTGACACGTGATTATGTGTAGTAAGTTCAGATTTTGCGATATTGAGTTCTGAAACATCATTCAAGGGTAACAACAGAAGGCAATGGTCTTGTTTAAAAATTTATACAGTAATAATAATAATAATAATTTTGTGTGTTGTGACCAAAACTCTTACTTAGTAGCCGGGCCTCATGCCTCAGTAAGCATAGAGTGTTTGCACAAAACGGTGGAGTCTAGATAAGAATAAAATGCAGTTCTGTAGCCTTTTTAACTTAAGCAATTAAGTCCGAGGGGTGCTTTAACACCTAATGCCCTAAGACCAACTGGTTTGAGAGTCATTGACCCAAAGATCGTTACCCGGGTTAAAGAGAAGGCTTAAGAGAATTGTACTAAAAAAAACATCTGCAATCTGAGTAATTATGCCCGTAGGAGTGTTTTAACACTTAATGCCCTAAAGCCAACTGGTTTGGGAGTCATTGGCCTAAAGCTCGCTACATGGATTAAAGATGGAATGTTTGTTTCCAATTTTGTTACATTAAAAACCCAAAAAAAAAGAGTAGAAGAAATAAAACTACTGCCTAAGGACGAAGCCCTGATGAGATTTCAGAATGAAAATGTTGTGTGATTTCAATTGAATCTCATAGTTATTGTGTTGATCTTTATTGAGCACAAGAAAGTTTGATTGATAACTCAATTGATGACTGGTGGTCAAAGGGTGAGAAAAGAGGTATGAGAGAGTTTGTCTATTTGGTAGTTTAGAGATTTGAATTTGAGTTTTTACTGTTTTCGTTTTAATTGCTAGGGACTAGCAATAAGCTAGTTGGGTGGTGTGATTAACACTGAAAAATATATATTTACTAAGGGATAATATCATCATTTTACACTTCCAATATGATTAATTCCCCAATTTAGACATAATTTCGTTTGTTCGCATAAATAAATGTGTTGTGTAGTAATCAATGTATTTTTCTTTGTATTTCAGAGGTAATTCGATCAATTCAGAATCATGGAGAAGTCAAATGGCAAAACAAATATCGTTTTCAAGTTTAGAACCTCAAAAAACCTTAGGAAGACCACGAACAACATTTCATAATTTTGACTATTCATTGTTCACAGTTGACCTTCACTGTTCACTCACGGATGCGTTACTGTTCATTGTTCACTGATGACGTGGCAAAATCTAGACGCTCCATTCTAAATTCATCCGATGGTCAATTTTCATCCGTATTTTGTATAAATAGGGGGCCTCTCCCCCCTAATTTTCATATTCTGAATCCAAATCTGATGTTAGATTTGTGAAATTCTCTCTCTTTTGTTCTCAAATTCTCAGTTTAAATAAAATCGTTATTTTCTAGTTAAATTATGTCTGGCTAATTTTATATAGCTGAGACCAAAGGTGATACTGTTGGTATGGAAATATGATCCAATTTGGTAAGTTTATTATTTTTATGCTTTCTCCCCTCTGATCTTTGTGGAGTTTTTGACTCACTGTAGATAGACAGATATCGTCTAGCAGAGTGAGTACTTTTACCCATATTTATCAGATAGTGGTTTCTCCTCTCTGATCTTTGTGGAGTTTTTTACTCACTATAGACAGACAGATATTGTCTAGTACAGTGATTACTTTTACCCATATTTATCAGAGAGTGGTTTATCCCCTCTAATCTTTGTGGAGTTTTGACTCACTGTGTTAGACAAGACAGACAGATATTGTTTAGCATAGTGAGTACTTTTACCCACTTCTATTATAGAGTGGTCAGTGGAGTGGAATACCATCCTATTAATCTGGACTAAATATTAATAATTGGATCATATTCGAATTACCAACAGTGGATCCCTTAGCCCCAATATTAATTTTAATTGATTTTCATTTTATAACAAGCTTAGTAATTAATCTAGATAATTAATTTTACAAGAACAAGTGAACAACCTCCTTGTGGTTCGACCCGGTCTTACCGGTTAATTTATTACTATGACACTCTTATACTTGGGAGTATGAATACTTCTTTAGAACGTGTCAGCTCTCACTCTCAAACTGAGCAAAGTTTAGGATTTCGGTCCTAAGACGAGCAGCTCTTCCGAGTGGGAAGTACTTGTTAAGGAAATTCTGAGCCAATTGTTCAAATGTGAGAATGGAGTCCGGAGGCATTGAATTTAGCCACGCCTTGACTCGGTCTCGGAGTGAGAATGTGAACAACTTTAGCTTATGAAATTCTAAGTAACTCCATTGAATCTGAAAGTGTCACAAATGTCGTTGAAACTCTGTAGGTGGATATTTGGATCTTCACTAGGCAAACCCCTAAACTGCAACGTAGACACTATCATTTGAATCACCGCCAGTTTGATCTCAAAGTTGTTTACGTTAACGGTTGGTCTTCAAATGGCAAATAGATTTCGGTCTACCCTTGGCATGAGATAGTCTTGTAGAGTTCTCTCAATCGTCACATTGGCACCTTCTTGTTCTTGTACTAGATCATGCACTAGAGGTGGATTTTGATTAGGATTTAGATTTTGATCCCCTATAGCTCTATCTATTCTTCGATTATGGTGATTCCTCCTTGTAGTTCCTTCAATATCCGGTTAGAATTGCAAGTCTTGAGGGATGTTATGTCTTGTACGTTGGTGTATACACGAGCACCTTACCTAAAAAATACAGCAAAGAAAAGGAAGTAATACATCCAAACTAGTAAAAACCAAGTATTTCCAATATCAATTTTTGCTTGGTCCCTGGCAGCGACACCAAAAATTGATCTCGTCAAACTACACACAGAGTGACTCTCGTAATAGTACGAGGTCAAAATGTAGTACAATGACGAAGTAGGGATTTTTCCCACTAGGACTAAGGGTTTGATTACTGGATTTTATCAGCTTGTATACTATTTGAACAATCAATATCAAGGAGATGTGAAGATTCAACTGAATGGATCAGTTTGAAAACTCGATAACGTGAGGCACATACTGGACTTGAGGAAGAACTTGATCTCCATAGGGCAGTTAACATCAGATGGTTATGTGACAACTTTTACAGGAGATAAGTGGAAGATCTCAAAAAGAGCTATGACAGTCGCCAGGGTAACTAAGAACATGTCTCTTTACATGACTACCGATGGGTATGGTTCGGTCACAGTGGCGAAAAGTAGAGCGGATCTGAATATTTGACACCAGAGGTTTGGGCATATGAATAGTCAATGGCTGAAGTGTCTGCATTCGAGAGGTAAACTGTCAGGGTTAAAATCATTGATATTGATTTCTATGAGAGTTGCATTCTTAAAAAATGGCTTCCACCGTCACTTATTATTGCGTGAGGTATCCTAAATCTAGTGAAAATAATCTATTTGATAAACTTCATTTCCATCTGGCTATCATTTGTCTTGGTTGCAATTGCTTTAATCCATTTTGACTTGTAATCCACAGCGACCAAAAATGTACTTGTACCCATATAAGGATAGGAATGGTCCTGTAAGGTCAATTCCTAATACGTCGAATATCTCCGCGACAATTTAACTTCATAGTGGCATCTCATCCATCTTTCCAATGTTTCCTGTCCTTTGGCACCTGTCACAAGAAATACAAAAATTATAAGCATCCTTAAATAATGAAGTCCAGAAGAAACCTGGTTGAAGAACTTTTTGAGCAATCTTTTTAGCACTAAAGTTTCCTTCATAATGAAGATTGTGGCAAAATTTCAACACATCCTGCAACTTTTCCTCTAGTATACATCTTCGAATGATCTGATCGGCACCAAATTTGAATAAGTATGGCTCATCCCAAAAATGCTACCCGGAGATGGAGGGAAACCTCTTCCTTGCTTTTGAACTCAGGTCAGGCGGTATGATTCCATTGGCAAGGTAATTCACAATGTCTGCATACCATGGATCTTTGCCATCCACTGCCAATAGCTATTCATCTAGAAAATTCTCATTGATAGGTATGGTCTCAACATGTTCTTCCCTTCCTTCATCTTCTTCTAGTAGAGAAAGATGATCTGCTACCACGTTCTCACTGCCCTTTTTATCTCTGATTTCCAAATCAAATTCTTGTAATAAAAGGATCCACCAGAGTAATCTCAGTTTTGCATCCTTTTTGGTTAGCAAATACTTTAATGCACATGATTAGAATAAACAATGACCTTAGATCCTATCAAGTATGACCAAAATTTCTTTAAGGCACTAACAACAGCAAGCAATTGTTTTTCTGTGGTGGAGTAATTTAATTATGCATCATTCAAAGTGCGACTAGAGTAGTAAATAACATGTGGCAATTTATCTACCCACTGTCATAAAACAATGACTATAGCATAGTCAGATGCATCACATATTAATTCAAAAGGAAGAGACCAATCAAGAGGCATGATTATAGAAGTAGATTTCAATCTCTTTTTCAAAACTTCAAAAGCATGCAAATGATTATCATCAAACACCAATGCAGTATCTTTGTTCAATAGGTTACATAGTGGACGACTAATTTTTAAAAAATCTTTGATAAAACGCCTGTAAAAACCTGTATGATCAAGAAAACTTTTTACACCCTTCACCGAAGTGGGAGGTGAAAGTTTTGCAATCACTTCAATTTTAGCATGATCTACTTCTATACCTTTTTCAGAAATAACATGCCCTAAAACTATTCAGACTTAACCTCAAAGTGACTTTTCTCCTAACTAAGTGTCAAATTAGTCTCCATGCATCTTTTTAGAACAAGAGTTAAATTATCAAGGAATGGTCAAAGGAAATACCAAAAACAGAAAAATCATCCATAAATAGCTCAATGAATTTCTTTAACATGTTAGAGAATATTGACATCATGCATCTCTAGAAAGTGGCAGGGGCGTTGCACAAACTGAAAAGCATTCTTCGATATGCAAAGGTGCCGAAGGGATATATGAATGTTGTTTTTTCTTGGTCCTCTAGAGCGATGGCAATTTTATTGTACCTTGAAAATCCATCCAGGAAGCAATGCATGTCCCGCCAAACGCTCTAGCATCTGATCAATGAACGGCAAAGGAAAGTGATCTTTCTTGGTTACCATGTTGAGCTTGCGGTAATCTATGCACACTCTCCATCCTGTTGTCTTCCTTGTGGGAATCAACTCGTTGTTCTCATTAGCTACCACCATGATCCTCCACTTCTTTGGAAAAACATGAACTAGACTCACCCATTTACTATCAGATATTGGGTATATTATACCCACGTTGAGTAGTTTAAGACCTCTTCCCGTACAATCTCCTTCAAGTTGGGATTGAGCCTACGTTGAGTCTCTTTCGAAGGCTTTGTATTTTCTTCTAGCAGAATTTTATGCATGAAAATAGTAGGGCTTATTCCCTTAATATCCGCTATGAACCACCCGATGACGTCTTTATGTTCCATGAGCACCTTGATTAGCTTATCTTCATTCTCTTTATCTAGGTCAGAAGCTATAATTACGGGAAGTGTCTCATTCTCTAAAAAAAAAAATACTTGATATCAGAAGGTAACTGTTTGAGCTCTAATGCAGGGGGAAAGCTCGTAGATGGAATTAAAGATCTGTTGATCCCATTTTCAATTTTTGTACCTAATTCTTCGATCTTGGACTCTTATTCTTTATCATATTCTTGTTGACTTTCCTCATCATCTTTAAATACTTCATTCACCCAATCCAGTAACTTGTTAAGGCTTTCATTTGATAGCTCCTATTGAATTGCCGAATTGACTAACTCCACCGAATAACAATCGACCGAATAACAATCATCGGCTGCCTCATGTAACTTTAAGGACTAAAAAACGTTGAACTCCACAGTCTCATCAAACATGGTCATTGCGAGCGTCCCCTTTTGTACATCAATAAAGGTCTTTACAATCTCCATGAAAGGTTTTCCAAGTAAAATTGGCTTGCTACCTCTTTCTATGGCTCCCAAATCCATATCAAGCACTACAAAATAAGATGGAATAATGAGATTATCTACCTAAACCAACACATTTTCAACATATCCTCTTGGGTATCTAACTGAACCATCCACCAACAAAAGTGACATGGTTGACTTCTTGAGATCATTCAACCCCAGTGGCTCATAAATGTTGTATGGCATCAAGTTAATGGTGGCCCTTAGATCTAACATTGTTCTCTCCAAGTTGGTACCTCCAATCATAATATTGATACAAAAACTCCCCGGATCTTAGAGTTTTGGTAGTAAAGAGTTTTGAAGGACTATATTGGCACTTCTAATCATGAGCTCCTGATGATTCTCTAGCAATCTTGGCTTGTACGTATGGAGATTCTTGAAATTTTTTGCATAGGCTAGCATCTTCTGGATCTTCTTCAACAAAGGCAAATTGACATTAACCTTTGATAGGATGTCATAAATATCTTTGTATGATTTCTCTAACTTGCTCTTTTGCAATCTTCCTAGGCATGAAACTGGAGGAACATACGGATTTGGGGACTTGTGTAAAAGTAGTAATTTTTTAGATTTTTCCACCACTACCTCTTCCTTTTCCTCTTTTTATGGTGCTATGTTCTCTCATGAAGGACCTGAAACATCAGTATATTTATTAGAAAGTTTAGCATATCTATCCTTGACTAATACATTACCATTTCGGAGAACCGTCATGGCCATTGCTTGTTCAGTATGACTTGGAAATTTTCCTGGTTCACTTCTTTGCTTAGCTTCAGCCAGTTGTCCGATTTGCATTTCCATGTTTCTTAATGAAGCCTCTATGTTTCGAAACCTAATGTCAATGTCTTGGTTTCTTTTGTCTTGCTGATTCATTTTCTGGTCCATAGTTTGTATAAATTGATTCATTGTATCTTCCAATGACAGGTTAGTGGGATGAGATATATGATTCTGCTGGGCACTGGAATGATACTGTCTCTAGCCATAGTTATTATTGTTTCCCCACTAGTTCCCGATGCTTTGATTGTTGGTCTAAGAGAAGTTTGGATGATTTCTCCACCCTGGATTGTATGTGCTTGAAAAGGGATCATTCCGAGGTCTCGAATTGAAATTATTTATGGCTTGCACTTTCTTCATCATTAATAGATCCAGGACATCTTGCTTGAAAAGCTTTCGTACCATACCCTAGCTGTTCATATCCCTAGCGTCGCTCTTCTCTCATTTGTCCCACCTGGTTGACGAGTAACTCAATAAACTTTTCAATCTATAACATTTGCATTGAGTTCCCGACATTAGCATCTATTTCATAAATTCCCTTCCTTCTCCTAAAACTCTTTTCTCGAGAATTTTTAGCAAGTTTTTCAAAGATAGATTGAAAATCTTCCGGAGTCTTGTCAGTCATGGATCCTTCACATGCATTATTCACCAAGACCGTTGAGACATTAATTAGTCCATTATAGAACCACTAACAGAGTTGGTGAATTTGACATCTGTGTTGAGGATAATAAAAAAGAAGCATCTTGTAATGCTCTCTGGCTTCATAGAATGTCTCTTGTTCCCCATGGAAGAAATAGTAATCTTATACCTGATCTCACTTATTTTCTGGGGAGAATAGAATTGGTTAGTAAGCTTCTCCACCACCTCTCCTATGTTGTCAACGAAGCTGGAGGCAAAGTCAAAAGCCATGTATTCGCTTTTTCCTTAAGAGCATATGGAATACACCTCATACACAGCTGATTTTCTGTCACCCTACTGTTTGGAAAAGCTTGAATTGCTACCTAGAACTCTATGAGGAATTTAAGAACATCTTCATTTGGTAGCCCATAGAAGGCACATATCAAATTGTAGTGAAAACTTTTCAACTCAGTTCCTTGCTACCTCATCTAGTGCAATGCACAAAGGGTGATTATCGACAATAGGGCTGCTGTAATCCTTCATGGTTTTGATGGGGATAACTGGTGGATCTGGAACTTGTTGGATGTTGTGATTTCCATCATCTGCCATTGCTCCTTGTCTAATACGATCAATGTTAGCGTTCAACGGTAGTAGTTCTCCTTACAGTGATCTTCGACCTTGCATTCACTGTTGAAACCTAATAAAAAAAACACACAGTAAACTATGAAAAGAACAAAAATTAAAAAATTAAAATAAAAACTAAAAATCTAAAAATTAACGACTCGATTACCTAACTAACTAAATTTATTAGCTAAAACTAAAACTAGAATTAACCAACAGATTCAACTAGTCCTTGACAACGGTTCCAAAAACTTGATGGGTGTAAAACCATCGTTAAAAAAATAATACTCGCAAGTGCATGAATTGTAAAGATATCATATAGTGGCAAGTAAAGATTGTTCTTACGAGGACTAGAGATTACCGATTAAATCTAATTCTAATTAAAGCTAAATTGAAAGTAACCAAAAGATTGTTTGAAGATTGAATTAAACCTAAAACTAAATTAAATTAAACTAAAGAAAGAAATTGAGAATATTGGTTTGTGATCAATAGAATAAAAGAAACTAGGTCATCAATGCTCCCCAACTATGTCTACTCAATGTTTCGAATTGACTTTGATAACAAAATATTAATCAAGTAAAATGTTCATTCTTATCTTTAGATGATTGTTACTGTATGATCATGGGATAAATCAAGTGTTCTCAATTACAATTTACCCATAGATCAATGGCGCAAACTACAATAGAGAACCCATTAAGTGCAAGAATAATGAACCAAAACGTACTTGCATAGATCAATGCTAAGATCAGTTTTATCCATTCAATTGAGTTTTAATTAAGATTACATATAGATCAATACTCCAACCTCAATCATTAAATTATCAAAATCCTAAATTCATTACAACGTATGATCATGCATTAACAAGAATAAAGAATTAAGACATAGGATGAATTGAATAAATCAAAACTCAAATTAATGAAAATATCGTCAATTCTAACAAAGAGCATTCATAGAGGTTCACATTGATTCCATAGTTATGAAATTAATTACACATCATGAAAATAGAAGAAGCAAAAAAAAAGATAGAACCCATTGAATTCTTCAAGTATTCGATTGAAATCTTCTTGATCTTCGATCTTCTGAGGTGTAAATTGATGAGAGAATTGTGTAAGTTGTTTGTGAAAGAAAATAATGGTTGAGAAGGCTAAAGTCCCCCTTTGAAAGAATAATATATATATATAGGTACTCCACCAAGTAGGGTTTCAGAATTCCCTAAAAAAAATATGAAAGACATACAACCGCTTCCTAGACCGTGACACGATCACATTGCACAGACCTTGGTACTCTAAGCGTTGTGCTCTCTGATCGTTTCCGCGGTGTCGACCGCTGTGGAGACAACTACTTGGACGCGGCATAGACCGCGGTTGTGAAAGATTGCACGCCTAAACTTCTTCGCTAGATACGTCGCGGTGGAGACTCTGCTTGGGTAGCGACCTACACAGTGACAATTGACAGAATTTCCCAATATCTTCTAGTTAAAATCCATTCATTGCAAGTATCACCAAACAATTCATAACCAAAGAAAATAACTTCTACATGCTCAATAAACCAATTAAATAACCTAAATTACTCGAGAGACAAAGCTTATTACATAGGAAATAAGGAAGAAAACTGATCAGGAGCACCACCAGATATGTGTTCATGATAGGGAGTACTGGTATTAGTTGGGTTTCTCAGTTGCAGAAGATAATGACAATATCTATAACTGAAACAGAGTATATGGCTGTGACTAGTTACAGGGTTTGTTAGCAGAGTTGGGATTCGAGCAAGTGATGAATGTGTTGCACAATGATAGTCCAAGTGCGATACATTTGGTCAAGAATTCGGTGTTCCATTCTATAACCAAGCATATAGGACTACAATATCATTTCATTTGGTGGCTAATTGACGATGGAGTGTTAAAGCTTGTGAAGATCGCAATGAGTAAGAATCTAGTTGACATATTAACCAAGCCAGTCACTATAAAGAAACTGGCAGCTTCAGTGGGTCCTTAAGGTTGAAGACAGGTGAGGATGAGCGCACCGTACCTGTCCACTAGTCATGGAAGAAGGAAGAAGGAAGAAGAAGTCTATTCTAGTTTCAGTCTTCAAGTGGGAGATTGTTAGGTTGTGAAGCCTGAATCCTATTACGTTTAGGATTGGTTCTCTATTCTATTTAGGATTGTTTTATTGTTATATTTAAGAAAGGATTCATATTATTTTTAGGCTAGACCTTATTATAAATGCTCCTATAATTCTTATGTATAATGTGTGCTGCATAGAAAGGAGAGAAAATAATATTGAGAGCCGTCAGGAGAGAGATACTGTTTCACTATTGTAAACACCGATTTCATAGTGGAAATTAAGTGCAGGTGCTCCGTGAACGTAGGTTAATGCTGAACCACGTAAAATCTCATGTCTCTTATTTTTCTTTCGCTTGTGTGTTTGATTGTGTGTATTCCCTAAGCCAATGCACCCAAACAACAACATTTTACCAGGAGTGGCAGAGAGAAAACCATCTACTTTTTCAAGTGATTGGAGTTGTTTTGTTGAGAGCTTCGCAGCAAAACCAGAAATAGCAGTTTCATAGGCATAGACGAGCTCTGCTTGTTGTTCTCGATCATCCCTTTGTAATGACATTTCATTGATGGAATCGATCACTGCTTGGTACGTCTGCATTGACTCGCCTAGGCGAAATAGATTTGCCGCCATCTTGATCTTGTCCATGTGAATTTTGTAAGTACTTTTGGTCATTGCAACACCAATGTATGTGGTAGTCACCACCTGGACTAAGAACAACAAATCCTTCCCAAGCATCATGCCTCTATGACAAAACAAATAAATCAGTAAACAATTTTAATTTATAACAAAAACCCAATAACATAGAAGAAATTATAGATGAAATATACAAAAGAGAGATTTTTATACACCTCTTTTCATGATTCAACGAAAGAGGTCAAATATTTGTATGGAATGACAATAAAGAAACACTCTAGAAATAAATAAATAAACAAATAGTTATACAAATAAATGGGACAACTCATCCGTGAATTTAGGGATGGGCATGGGCCCAATGGGGTGGAGCCCGCCTCCACCCCTGCCCCCAAACCCCATTTGGGGAAAGTGGGGATGTGGGTGTTTGGGGGAAGGTTCCCCTACCCCTACTCTTGATCTTCATTTTTTTATTTCTTTCATTTTCAATCATAATATTTTCTAATCTAAAATTCGGAATTTATAAATTGAAAATTGAAATTCGATCATTCTGATCGTTCGATTCATCCTGTTTTGATATCCAATTCAATAAATAATTTAAAATATAGAATTGATTTAACTTAATCCAAAATTAATACAAATAACTATAACAATATAGCATTACATCTAAATATATATATGGGGAAATAAGGGAAATGGATAGAGAGTAAATGAATAATATAGTTAAAGTTTTTTTTTTTTCTTTTAAATGAAAGTAAAAATATATAATTATTTATAGGGGAATGGAAAAATAGGGGTTGGAGGGTACCCACCCATCCCTATTTAGGTTTTGTGGACAAAATTTACCTCCACCCCACCCAAGCCCCATTTGGGGCTAAAATTTATCCAATGGGAGAAATGTCCATCCCCCGTTATGTTACAACATCTAGCAGACTCAGCCTTGCTTTACTTGGTTTTCTTTGCTTTTTTGTCTCTTAGCAGTTAGCAGCCCCGTTTGACTTGTTTTCTGTGCTTTTAGTTTCTTAGCAATCTAGTCACAGAGAAAAACTTGTATGGGAATGTGAGATCGTCCACTTAAATTTATCGAATTAAAATTTTAAAATACATTTTTATGTTTTCAATATAACCCGTTTTAACAAGGCACAGTTTTATTGTGGCCCGACTAAGATATTCATTGCTTCTTTCTGCAAGTTTTATGGACACTTCAATCTTATTTGTTCCTTCCTTTTAGGTTCAGGACCTGAGGCCTTGTTTAATGTTGTATCTATCAAAGCCTATATCATTTATTTATACCCAATATTTAAAGCATTGGCGTCTATTTTGGGACAGGAATTTTCCAATTGAGATTGCAACATCTTCAACAGTGGAACCCAACTAATTAAAAAGGTCACGATTAGATTAATAACTAACGCTGCAAAAATGGCCTGACCCGGCCTGTTTCGGTCCGTTGTGAAAACGGGCTGGGCCGGGCCTTGTCGAACCATGATTTTGTCCGGGTCAGACTTGGTACGACACGTTTTTGTAAAAGGGGGTCCGCCACGACACGTGGGCCTCCCGCCAGTGTGCCGTGCCGGCACAGAACGCAGGCCGCGGTCGGTGGGTCAAACCAATTTTTTTTTTTTGGGTTTAGACTTTAGGGTTCAAGGAAAATACATAATATAAATTTCACAATTCAATCATGTCATTATAATTTTCATTACAATTTGTTTATTCTCTTAATTGATTATTATGAAAAATAAAGTGCTTATGTTTCATTCCAATTTTTTTAGTTAGATATATTTATTATTTTTTATAGTAAAATACTAAAATAATGAAAAAATTGAATACAGATAAAGTATTACAAAAAATAAAAAATCGATGAAGTTACGATAATATGAAATGAAGAATTATTTATTTATTTCTGACTTATGGAATTCAGTATTACATATTTATATGATTGCTTCATTAAAAACCTTACTAAGAAAAACCCAGTGGGATAAAAACTTGGTAAGGGAAAAAGCGTGCAGTCGTATTACAACTTACAAGTAAATGTACATATAAAAGTATAACCTAGTGACCACTACCTGAAGGCTCATCGACATATATATTGTTGAAATTTAGAATAAGTTCATTATCTACAGTTTCATTTTGCAATCTTTTTTTAGCATACTCCCAATCCCGAAGGCATGTTAATACCTCCACCATCTTCGGAGACAAACAGCTTTTTCTTGGTTCAATTTTGCGTTCACTGGTGCTGAATGCTTATTTTGAAGACACTGTGGATGCGGGGATAACTAGTACGTCACGTGCCAGGTGTGACAGAACTGGATACCAGTAGGTATAGGTCTTCCACCATAACAACAAATCAAACTCTTCATTGTCTTCGATAGTATCGAACTGTGCTTCAAGGTACCTATTCAGTTCGGCACAGAAAGATGAGTCAAATCTTTGCCCTGAAGAAGTACCTGATGATTTGCCCTTTTTTCTATGTTTGAGAAGGCTCTAACTTATTTACTTTGGCTCTGTCTCCGGTTCTGCTAATTGGTAGGTGTCAATATTGCCAAACCTGCACTTATAAATACGAAAAACTTCGAACAACTTGTTTTGAATGTAAATAACCCATTCTGAATAATTTATTGCCAAATAAGTACCAATAAACTCAAGCAAAACTTCTAAACCAGATAATTTAACCCTAGGATATACTATAACACTTAAGGCATAAAGTAGAGGAATGTTAGCCCAATATTTTTTTAACTTTTTCTCCATGGCAACAACTGCAGGGTCTAGATGTTCATCTTCCCTGTAACTGTTCAACACTTCATACATTTCTACTATCTGATGGATTTTCTGAGAAGATGTGGGGTAATAGACCCCGGAAAGAGTTACAGTGGCATTGTAAAAAATCTTTAAAAAATGAACAAAAACCCTTGCCACAAACCAATCATCTAAGGTAAGTGCTTTTACTTTAGGAAGACCAGTTTTGGCCAACTTTATGTTATAAAAATATGTAATGGTTGTATCATAATCTAAACAATTTTCCAGCATTTTAGTAAGTGGAGTTCCACCTTACCGACATATCAGTTTGGAATCATCGGGGTTTGAGATCGTTTAATGCACAATATCTCTTGAATTATTGGAATCTATGATTAAAACTGTCAATCCAAAAAATGACATCTCTAATGCGATCTATTTAGTCGCTTACCTGCTTTAAACCGACCTGTACAACTAAATTTATGATATAACATGCACACTATTGATGGAAGAAATAACCTCCATCTTGCGGGATATTTCTTGCAACAAACAATACAATAGAGCTAGTATTTGCAGATGCATTATCTAATGTGATAGAAAGGATGCGATGCATAATTTCATAAGTTTCTAAAATAGAAAGAATGACATTAAAAATATTTTCTGCGTATGTGTAAAATCCATAAGACGAATACCAAGAATTTCTTTTGTTATCCTCCATTCAGAATATATATAGTATCTTATGACATATAAATAGTCATGTTTGGAACATGCGTTCCAAATATCAGAAGTTAATGCAACAGAGACAATCAGATATTGTATATCAGCAATCAAGTCATCTTTTTGGGTGTCAAACAATCTTATCAAGTCGTTTCTAGTGGTGGTTCTAGAAACAGTTTCAAATTGAGGGTTGAATGCAAATATGATAAATTTATGAAAAAAAACATTGTCACCAACATTGATCGGTTGATCCGTTTGTGCAATGTATCGTGCCAAGCAATCTCTAGCGTGCGCGGGGTCGTAACGCCACATCGTAACGAACTCTTCTGGGTGCCGTTGTAGTTGTGTCTGGGTTGTAGTGTCTACCTGTCCATTTCCTGAAATAGACAAGTTATGATCCATTTCCTGAAATAAAAATATGAACACTATAGTCATTAATAGTCACATTAAAAATCAAAATTTACTAACAAAAAATATTTAAATTAATTACTACTCTTAAAAATCATAATTTACTAATAAAAATTATTAAAATTAAATACTACACTTAAAATTCATAATTAACTAACAAAAAATTTTAAAATTCACTAATACAAATTAAATTGATAAATTTACTAACAAAAAATATTACATTAATGCTACACTTAAAAATCTTAATTTACTAACAAAAAATATTAAAATTAACTACTACACTTAAAAATCGTAATTTACTAACAAATTTTTTTAAAATTTACTAATATAAATTAAATTGATAAATTTACTAATAAAAAATATTAAAATTAATACTACATTTAAAAATCATAATTTACTAACAAAATATATTAAAATTAACCATTACACTTAAAATTCATAATATACTAACAAAAAATATAAAAATTAACTCTTACACTTAAAAATCATAATTTACAAAAAAAATAATAATTAAAATTCACTAATACAATTTAAATTGATAAATTTACTACCAAAAATATTAAAATTATACTAAACTTAAAAATTTTAATTTACTAAACAATAATATTAAAATTAAAAATTAAGTATGCACATAAAATGATAAACTTACTAACTAAATTAAAATAATAACAATTAATAACTAAAGTCTAAACATAAAATTATAAATTTACTAACAACAAATGTTTCAACAAAAATAATAAGGAAAATGTACCTTTTAACTTTGGTGTGTTGGTAGAAAATTTAGAGAATAAGATAGGAAATTGGTACCAACAACCTATTTCTCAATGGTTATCCAAACTCTATGTGAATTCATTAAGATTTATGGCACACAAATGAATCCTAAAAGCTAGCATCACATATTTCTATCTTACCAACTCATATTACTCATTTCATCGAGCACGTTGTGTGCTTCTCCTCTCGGTACATCACACAACAACCAAATAATTACTAAATGCTAGCTACACACTCAATAATAATTAAGAGCATGAAATAAGTGTGCACAACACAATCACTAGTGATAAAGTGATAGCCTTCAATGATGATTCAATGCTTGACTTGCTCATTCTCTTGATGCTCCTTTCTATGCTCCAAGGTTGGATTTTTATTGTGGGAAATAGTGAGAAAGTTAGGTATTTGGTGTTTGGTGAAGTAGATTTGAAGTTTGGTAGAGTGGATTTGAAGTTTGGTTGTAGTGATTTGGTGATTTGGAGAGTATAAATGTGTTCTTAGGTGTTTTAGATATGAAGGGTCGTGCAAGAGGTTTTCAAGAAGAGCTGAAATGGGGTATTTATATGTTTGGAATTAGGGTACGAAACCTTAAAAATTCTTTTGAGTTGGACACGTGCGCTGGTGTTGCGCTAGTGGAGTGGCGCTTCACCACGCGAACCTATTGGAAAAAGTGCGCTAGAGAGGGTGTATTGGTCGACCAGTGCTTCACAAGTACCACCCTACTTGAGAAGGTATGCTGGTAAGGGTGCTCTTGTCATCAAGCGCCATATCAGCGCATGCCTTCACTTCTTGATTCTTTGCTCCTTTAGTTGTTTCCAACAGCGCACACTATTACGGAAACCATTATAACTCCCTCTAGAAAATCCAGAATTTTATTCCGTTAAAACCACTAAAAAGTAGTCATACGGTGCTTTCCAAATATATTTGGATCTCAAATTGATTTATTCTGAGAAGGAAGATATAGCCTTCTGAAGTTGGGTGGTCTGCACAAGCTTTTACAAATTAAGCCCATAAAACCTCCAAAACTCTTTAATTAAGCTAAAATACCTTATTTATGGTATAATACCTACACAAACCTTATAAAATGTAACATCCAAACCATTCAGTCCCAATAAAGGCCCAATTTTTTAAAAAAGGGATAGACGTGAAATGAAAAGTGAATTAGCGAGTAAGCAATTGTAGTCTGTATAGTTGACAGACAGCTGTGAGCTTAGTTAACTAGCTCACAACTTCAGTTGTGTCTTTCCATACGTATATATACTGGAGGATAAACATTATGAGAGCTAGAAAGCAGTAGAATCGAGTGGAAGAAAGGAAAGAGAAGGAAGAAAAAGGAAGAGAAGTCAGTGGAGCTCTATTGTGAAATCATAGATTTTTGGTTGATTCTTCTTTGATTTCCAGCTTCTAATTGGATTTTGTACGATTGTTAGGGAAATAAGACGAAGTAGGGGAACCTAGCATACTTGATCCGAATTAAGCTTTATGTCTACGTTGTGAGTGAATTAAGTTTCCGGTTTTGTTTTTAACTCAAAAGTTTCCAGTTTTATGCTTAAAATTAATTGTTGCAAATCAGTTAAGCGTTTTATTTCTTTTGATGATTTATGGTGATTATACAGAGAACTGAAAGTATGTTTTATGCTTATATTAGCACTCAGAAATATTAGCTATTATTTTTCTAAGTATTGAGAAGAGATTATGTATGATTTTTACAAAAGCACCGTGTCTGTACCCTTCCCAAGTTATGATTATCTTTGGCTTTTGGGGTCGTTCTACACATATGTATGTCAGATGAGTCGCTCTGCACGTGTATGACCAGATGTAAAAGAGTATTGAATCGCTCTGCACGTGTATGACCAGAAGTTATTCCCGACTCTACGTTTGTACGAAGAAATTCGGCTTACGTATTGAAGATATCCATGGGTACTAATTTGATGCAGATTAAGATTTTATAAATTATCGTATTCTTGTTCAGAAAAGAGATGCATTCAGTTATTAAGTACGAAAGTAGATATATTATCTTTTACTCTGGAAATCTTTTGACATGATGATAATAGTATATATTACTGGATACATATTGAAAAGTTGGTTAGAAATGTTTTTTTTTTTTAAGTTTTCATTTACTTACTGGGCGTTCGCGCTCATTTTTTTACTTTAAAAATATTTTTCCAGGTAGCTGCTCGGTTGTGCGGACTCAGAAGTTTTGAGGTGGGACACTCGATGACATCGTGAAGTATAAAAATCGTTCATTTTAATTTTCATGTACATATTTAGAGATGTGTGGTCGGCATGGTCGTCATGGTCGCCATGGTCAGAACGTGGTCGGATTTCTACTCGGCCTGTTCGGCCTACTCGGCCTACTCGGCCCACTCGGCCAAATTCGGTTTCTTGTTCGGCCGTTGTCAGTTTCTTGTTCGGCAGTGGTAGGTTTTTTATTCGGCCTTGGTCGGTTTCTTACTCGGCCTGGTTGGGCTTTTGACAGGTTAGTTTTTAAAGGTGGTCGGTTTTTGATTCGATGAGTCATTTTTTTGACAACTTTTTGTAATGAACGAAAATGGCAATGAAAGACTTGCAGTTATATACATTTTGTACTCTCCAATTTTTTCAATATTTTCCTTGTATTCTTTTTAGATTTAAAAGCAAGTATTTTCTATGGAAATTTTAGTCGAAATTTCTTTTATCATGTTAGTAAAAGTACAGTCCATAGGGTCTCCCTCGTACTCAAGAGAGGAGTCGGGGTGGGTCCTGTCAACTTGGTATCAGAGCCATGGTTTATAATTCCTTAGACTACAGAATAATTTTTTGTATTTAGTTTCATGCATTTAAGCATAACTTTGATTTTGTAACAACATCATGCGTCGAGTTGGTCGCCCACGCACAAGATCGGTAGCTGACCTAGGAGAGAGGAGTGATAACCAAGGTGAAAATGAGGCATAATCACACCCTCACCCACATATAGCTCAACCTCATGTGCCAGAACCTAGGGAGGAACCAATGGATAGAATTGTAGAACTGTTGACTGCCATGGTTCAGTACCAAAAGCGAGTGCTAGAGAATTCTATTGAGCGTGCACGTAAGTTGGGAGCTACAAATTTTGATGGAACTGGAGATCCACATAGTGCTAGTTCTTGGTTGAATGAATTGGAACGTGTATTTGAAGTTATGAGGTGCACAAATGAATAGAAAGTCTCTTTTGCTACATTTTTATTAAAGGAAAAAGCCTATGATTGGTGGGCATCAGTACAGCGAAGAACTCCTGAAGGAATTATGTGGGAGGATTTTAAGAAACAGTTTAATGACCGTTATTATCCTCGTTTCTATCAAGATTTGAAAAGAGCTGAATTTTTCAGACTAGTGCAGGGATCTATGACAGTAGAAGAGTAAGAGAAGAAGTTTACAGAACTTTAGAGGGTTGCTCCATATGTAGTGGCTGATGAAGTAAATAAGTGCAGAAAATTTGAAGATGGACTTAGATCGTAAATCAAGACAATAGTGACTACTTCTGGGCATCTTGAGTTCGGTAAGTTGTTTGAAGCAACATTGAGAGTTGAGAGAGGCCTTAATGACTCTTGCAGATTTGCACAGAAACAAAAGCACAGTAACTGGTCAGCAGAGGGCTCTTATAGCAAAATACCTAAGGCAATAGGCAGTTTTTCAGGTCAGACTAGTAACTATCAACAGAGTCGTGGACCTAGTTCTAGCCAAACCTCAGTCCAATAACCAATGGGTAGTCGTCAACAGAGTGTTAGTATGGGTAGAGGTAGGCGTCCTCTATGGCAGATTTATGGAAAGTACTATGATGGTGAGTGTTATTTGGGGAGATCAGGTTGTTATCAATGTGGGCAGACTGGACATTTAAAAAGAGATTGTCCCGAGTTAGTCTAGGGAGGCAGTGAAGAGAGAAAGATAGTTTTTCAACCAATGTAAAGTGGCACTGGTCAGATTCAAGGACAAAGTGGATCCTGAGTAGGAGGATCTATAACTACAGGGAAAACCCAAGCTAGTACGGCAGGGGTTGGAGGCAACCAACAGAGAGGTCAGTCGGGTATACCTCGTACTGAAGCAAGAGTTTTTGCTATGACTCAGCAAGATGCTGAGACCACTCCTGATATCGTTACAGGTATGTTAACAATTTTTGGCCACGATGCTTATGTTCTCATTAATCCTGGATCTTCTCATTCTTTTGTATCTCAATCTTTTATGGTATATACGGATGTAGAATTAAGACCCTTAGATTCTAGTATGGTAGTGGCTACACCTACTGGTGAATCTTTATTGACTGAGAGTATATATAGAAAAGGTTATAGTTGGTAAGCATGAGCTACGTATGGATTTGATTCCGCTTGATATACATGATTTTGATGTTATTTTGGGAATGGATTGGTTGGCTACACACCATGCTACAGTAGATTGTTTTCGAAAAGAAGTAAAGTTTACACTTCAAGGAGAGTCAGATGTTATTTTCTGTGGTGAACGTCGGATTCTTTCTTCTTGTGTTATATCTGCTATTACTGTCAGACGGTTACTCAGGAAACAATGTTCAGCTTATTTGGATTATGTAATTGATACTAGGGATAATGAGGTGAAGTTAGAAGATATATCTGTGGTAAGACAATTTCCAGACATATTTCCTGAAGATCTTCATGGATTACCACCAAATAGAGATATTGAGTTTGTGATAGATTTGACTCCAAGCACAACTCCAATTTCTATTCCACCTTATAGAATGACTCCAACCGAATTGAAGGAATTAAAGATTCAATTAGAAAAATTGGTGAACAAGAATTTTATTAAACCAAGTGTGTCACCATAGGGAGCACCAGTTTTGTTTGTTAAGAAGAAAGATGGAACACTACGTTTATTCATCGATTATCGGTAATTGAATAAAGCAACGGTGCGTAATAAATACCCACTCCCACGTATTGATGATTTATTCGATCAGCTTCAGGGAGCAAAGGTGTTCTCCAAGATAGATTTACGAACATGTTATCACCAATTGAGGATTATAAACTGTGATGTACCAAATACCGCTTTCAGAACTCGTTACGGGCATTATGAGTTTCTAGTTATGCCTTTTGGATTAACAAATGCTCCAATAGCTTTTATGGATTTGATGAATAGGGTATTTCATCCTTATCTAGACAAATTTGTTATTGTGTTCATTGATGACATTTTGATTTATTCTAAGGATGAGGTGGAGCA
Source organism: Dipteronia dyeriana (assembly GCA_032871835.1). Taxonomy (NCBI): domain Eukaryota; kingdom Viridiplantae; phylum Streptophyta; class Magnoliopsida; order Sapindales; family Sapindaceae; genus Dipteronia; species Dipteronia dyeriana. Next base: position 97,671,226 of record CM065299.1, on the reverse strand, counting down.
TGCAGAGCATTTAGAGATTATTCTACAAGTCTTGAGAGGGAATCAACTTTATGCCAAATTTAGCAAGTGTCAATTCTGGTTTGATAGAGTTACATTTTTGGGTTATGTGATTTCTGGTGATCGTATTTATATTGATCCTTAAAAAGTTGAAGCTATAGTGAATTGGGAACGACCAATTAGTGTGACAGAAATTAGAAGTTTCTTAGGTTTATCAAGTTACTATCGAAGATTTGTAGAGGGATTTTCTAAAATAGCTTCACCATTAACAAGATTAACTCAGAAGGATGTGAAGTTTGAGTGGTCAGAAGCTTGTGAACAGAGTTTTCAAGAACTCAAGGAGAGATTCACTTCTGCTCCAATACTTGCTTTTCCAACAGGAAGTGCTGGATTTATTGTTTACAGTGATGCGTCTAGATATGGTTTGGGTTGCGTTTTGATGCAACATGGGAAAACGATAGCCTATGCATCAAGACAATTAAAGAAGCATGAACAAAATTACCCAACCCATGATCTAGAGCTTGCTGCAGTGGTGTTTGCCTTGAAAAATTGGAGGGATTACTTATATGGGGTCACTTGTCAGATTTATACTGATAATAAAAGCTTGCAATATCTTTTCACTCAGAAAGAACTAAATTTGAGACAAAAAAGATGGATTGAGTTGATTAAAGATTATGATTGTACGATTGAATATCATCCAGGTAAGACAAATATGGTGGTAGATGCACTCAGTAGAAAGTCTTCAAGTTCTATGGCTCACTTGAAGATGATTTACCTTCCATTATTAGCTGAATTAAGAATGTTGAGAGTTAAGCTAGAAGCACGTGATTTTGGAGCATTACTGGCTACTTTTCAGGTTAGACCTATTTTGATTGATCGTATACGAGAATTGCAAACTCAAGATTCTTATTTAGTTAAATTGAAGGAAGAAGTACATAAAAGCTTACGAGCTGATTTTGTAGTGAGAAGTCATGGTACATTAGTTCTAGGTAATAGACTGTGTGTACCAAACATTAAGAAACTCAAGAATGAAATTTTAGAGGAAGCTCACTCTTCAGCCTATGCAATGCATCCTGGAAGTACTAAAGTGTATCGTACTTTGAAAGAGCCTTACTGGTGGCAAGGTATGAAAAGAGAGATAGCAGAATTCGTCTTTAAATGTTTGATTTGTCTGCAAGTCAAGGCAGAGCATCAGAAACCAGCTTGACTTTCACAACCACTTCCTATTCCCGAATGGAAATGGGAATATGTTACCATGGATTTTGTGGTAGGACTTCCTCGTAGTCAAAGTGGTCACGACAGTGAATGGGTGATCGTTGATTGACTTACGAAGTCTGCACACTTTCTGCCAATCGGTATTACTTACTCTCTTGACAGGTTAGCCAGAGTTTTTGTTGATGAAATAGTTCATCTTCATGGCGCACCGGTATCTATAGTGTCAGACAGAGATCCTCGGTTTACATCCAGATTTTGGTCTAAATTACAAGAAGCTTTGGGAACTAGACTGCATTTTAGTACCGCTTTTCACCCACAGACTAACGGTCAATCGGAGCGTACTATTTAGACATTAGAGGATATGCTTCGGGCTTGTGTAATGGATTTCAAAGGAAGTTTGGATGTGCATGTACCATTGATAGAATTTGTCTACAATAACAGTTATCAAGCTAGCATTGAAATGGCTCCTTATAAAGCTTTGTATGAGAGAAAATTCAGAACACCGGTATGTTGGGATGAAGTAGGTGAGAGAAAGTTGTTAGGTCCAAAACTTGTTCAATTCACAACAGAAAAGATCAAAATCATCAGAGACAGATTAAAGGTTGCTCAAGATAGGCAAAAAAGTTACACAGATAAGCGGAGAAGGGAACTGGAATTTAAAGCAGGTGACTATGTGTTCTTACGAATTTCACCTTGGAAAGGTATACTTATATTTGGAAGATATGGGAAGTTAAGTCCGTGATACATTGGTCCGTATGAGATTATTGCTAGAGTGGGAGGAGTAGTGGCATACCGTTTACCTTTACCTTCAGAGCTTTCAAGAATTCATGATGTATTTCATGTTTCTATGCTTCGAAAATATATAGTTGACCTTACGCATGTTTTAACCAAGCAACCAATGAAGTTAAGAGAAGATTTATCTTATGAAGAGGAACGTATTGAGATTTTAGATAGAAGGGAACAAGTATTACGTACTAAGGTTATTCCGCTAGTAAAGGTGTTATGGAGAAACATGCAATGGAAGATGCGGCTTGGGAACATGAAAATCAGATGCGGAATCAGTATCCCCATCTGTTTCGGCTAGGTAAGTAAATTTAGAGGATGAAATTTTTATGCGGTGGGGTGAATCGTAACACCCAAACCATTCAGGTTCAATAAAGGCCCAATTTGAAAAAAAGGGATAGACGTGAAATGAAAAGTGAATTGGTGAGTAAGCAATTGTAGTCTGTATAGTTGATAGACATCTGTGAGCTTAGTTAACTAGCTCACAACTTCAGCTGTGTCTTTCCATACTTATATATATTGGAGGATAAACATTATGAGAGCTAGAAAGCAGTAGAATCGAGCGGAAGAAAGAAAAGAGAATGAAGAAAAAGGAAGAGAAGTCAGTGGAGCCCTCTTGTGATATCATAGATTTTTGGTTGATTCTTCTTTGATTTCCAGCTTCTAATTGGATTTTGTGTGATTGTTAGGGAAAGAAGACGAAGTAGGGGAACCTAGCATACTTGGTCCGAATTAAGCTTGACGTCTACGTTGTGAGTGAATTACGTTTTCAGTTTTGTTTTTAACTCAAAAGTTTCTAGTTTTATGCTTAAAATTAATTGTTGCAAATCAGTTAAGCGTTTTATTTCTTTTGATGATTTATGGTGATTATACAGAGAACTGAAAGTATGTTTTATGCTTATATTAGCACTCAGAAATATTAGCTATTATTTTTCTAAGTATTGAGAAGATATTATGTGTGATTTTTACAAAAGCACCATGTATGTACCCTTCCCCAGTTATGTTTATCGTTGGCTTTTGAGGCCGTTCTACACATGTGTATGTCAGATGAGTCGCTCTGCACGTGTATGACCAGATGTAAAAGAGTATTGAGTCGCTCTGCACGTGTATGACTAGAAGTTATTCTCGACTCTGTGTTTGTACGAAGAAATTCGGCTTACGTATTGAAAATATCCCTGGGTACTAATTTGGTGCCGATTAAGATTTTATAAATTATCTTATTCTTGTTCAGAAAAGAGATGCATTCAGTTATTAAGTACGAAAGTAGATATATTATCTTTTACTCTGGAAATCTTTTGACATGATGATAATAATATATATTACTGGATGCATATTGAAAAGTTGTTTAGAATGTTTTTCTTTTTAAGTTTTCATTCACTCACTGGGCGTTAGCGCTCATTCTTTTACTTTATTTTTTTTTCCAGGTAGCTGCTCGGTTGTGCGGACTCAGAAGTTTTGAGGTGGGCCATTCGATGACATCATAAAGTATAAAAATCGTTCATTTTAATTTTCATGTACATATTTAGAGATGTGTGGTCGGCATGGTCGCCATGGTCGGCATGGTCAGAACGTGGTCTGATTTCTACTCGGCCTACTCAGCCTACTCGGCCTACTCGGCCCACTCGGCCCACTCGGCCAATTCGGTTTCTTGTTCGGCCTTGGTCAGTTTCTTGTTCTGCCGTGGTCGGTTTTTACTCCGCCGTGGTTGGTTTCTTACTCGACCGTGGTCGGTTTTTTACTCGACGTGGTCGGTTTTTCTGGTCGGGATTTTGATAGGTTAGTTTTTAAAGGTGGTCGGTTTTTTATCCGATTGGTCATTTTTTTGATAACTTTTTGTAATGAACGAAAATGACAATAAAAGACTTGCAGTTATGTACATTTTGTACTCTCCAATTTTTTCAATATTTTCCTTATATTCCTTTTAGGTTTAAAAGCAAGTAATTTCTATGGAAATTTTAGTCCAAATTTCTTTTATCATGCTAGTAAAAGTACAGCCCACAGGGTCTCCCTCGTACTCAAGAGAGGATTCGGGGTGGGTCCTGATATAAAACATATTATAAACCAAAATATACTTGAAAACGAGAACAAATGGTAGGAAATTGGGACCTCAAATCGGTATAAATATGGTTCGATCAATATCCCCAAACCTATTTTTTTCTCATCCTTGAGCAAAACAAAAACGAAAAACAACAAAATGTAAAAACTAAAAACTAGGCTAGTCCACTTTCGTAGGAAACCCAATGAAACTTAGCACCTTCCACAAACCCTTTTAAAAAAAAATGTAATTTCTACCGAGTCAACAAGAGATGAGATGCGACGTTGGGCGAATCACAATGTAGTAAAAGGGATGTCAAGACATGTAAACCAAGGTGCTATAACACTAAAGATTACAATTTCGGACTTCTTAATGGTATTAGTTTCAAAACCATCGAACACAAGGGTCATTAGATAACATTTCGCCTTGACTCTAAACCTCTTAAGATTTCTCTCATTTTTCCATACCGAACCTATGCTCACTCATCAAACATATGCGAGTTGGAGTTTATGCACAAAGAATTTTCAAAGTTACACGCATATGGAAATTTTTTAAGAACGCTCATGCTTTCATGCAAAAAGACCTCAAGAATGGAATCAAACATTAAGAACTCTTTTTCTTTCAAGTTAGACCCCTCATAAATATCAATTAGGACTTCTTTTTACGTGTAAGTGAGGTTTCTGGAAGGATGGTGATGGAGAGGTCGGGTGGATATCGAATTATTGGGGAGCAAATGTTCATGCTAGAATCTTCTCCTTGGTGCGTTTTTCATTTTCCCATTTTTAGCGCCTAGGCAATTGATTGACTTAAAGAGCTTTGTACATGTAGTAGTTGCTTTACATTTGGGCACTTCTTTACATTGAATTTGTAAGGATCCCTTTTTTTCACTTTTTTTTTTCAAGCCTATATCTTAGTACAATTTATAAAATGAGCCTAAGTACACGTTATTTGAATATATTTTAGTACATTTCTTTTTGGGCTTCAATCTTCATGTTATCTAGTCATGATCATTGTAAAGGGGTGGTCTAGTGTTTAGGTCAAATATGGTATAGATGTAAGTTGTGATGATATGGTGAACGGGATTGGAGTGTAAGTCTAAACTGTTTGGGCATTCAAGCATACACACAAGGTTTAGGGATGTGTTTGGGTCATATTAAGTGGCTAACATGCATTACCTACATCATCTATATAGATATGAATCTAACAAACAAACAAGGGAAATCACAAGAGGCTAACTTTCGAAAATTTGTTCTTTAATGCTCAATGCAATGAAAAGATGTCCTTTTTCTCTTGCCTAATATCTACATGATGAATGTTTACAGAATATAATTAAAATTCACTCTTATGGACACAATTTTAGAGCAATGAAGCTCACATGGGTAGTCTCTACTTATGATCTAGACATCTCAAGCGCACTACCTCATTCACTATAGTACAATGAGTCCGGTAGGATGCATTTAAGCAATGTGGTGCAACTTTGGCCAACACTGCCCTAGAATGATGCATGGCATACCAAAAATACCTACAATAGCTCAAACCAAAAGCATCTCAACAAGCAGCCCTTGCTACTAAAACTTTTTGACTCAAAACAATAGAAATCTTTTATAAAATTTGGCTCCGCACACACACAATTATGTAGAAATTGAAAAAAAAAATCAAACAGATCACGCAGAACAATCATGGAAGACACTCAAGAACAAACTAGTCACTAAATGGCAGTACCCCTAAACCTAAATGAAAAATTGTCCCTAATGTTTGCATATATAGCAGAATTGGATAGTATAGGCTTAGAAATGGGTGAAAGGCAAAAATAAAATGCTACACGACAAGCAAACATAACAAAAACCTAAAAGTTAGACACACTACAACTCCACACACCTAGAACTATACGAAAATATAAATTGCACATAAAAACATGAAAATAGAACTAATATTTACAAGAGTTGCACCTCTCTTGGTGATTTCAAGTTGGGTCCTCAAGCAAGGCGGTTGACTTGGGCTCATCAAACACCTTTTTCCTTTTCAACTTATGTGAGGCATAAAACAACCTTACCCAAAATCCATTCACTCTCTTTGTTTCATCGACCGCACATGTGCTCTTCCTCTTATTTTTTTTTCACTTTTTCCTCTCATATGCGAGTTTTGCTTCTTGCTCATGTCGCCATATGAGATCGGTTTACAACATCCTTTACATTTTGAACCACACAAGCTTTAAGTGGTTTCATCGAATTGTCCCTCCTCAATACTTCCACTTTTGGAGGACTCAAAACATCAACTTTACAACAAGTTTCATATTGAGAGGAGTTCAAGGTACCTTGAACATGTCGAACATAGCTTTTTCATCTTTAATCCTTAAGGTCAAATTGTCTTCCTTGTGATCAACCAAGGCCTCGCTAGTTTTCAAGAATGATCTCCCAAGAATTAATGGGATCTCAATATCTTCTTCCATTTCTAAATTTACAAAATCAATCGGGAAGAAGAATTTACCCACTTTCATCAAGACATCCTCTATAACTCAATATGGGTACTTGATAGATCGATCTGCCAATCAAAAAGTCACCCGTGTAGGCTTCACTTCTCTCAATCCCAACTTCTTAAATACGGAGTATGGCATCAAGTTAATGCTCGCTCCCGAGTCAATTAATGCTTACCCGAACTCTAAATTCTTTTTTTGCACGTACTTATGAGCCTTCTCTGATATTTTAATTTTGGAGGGAGTTTATTTTGGAGCATAACACTATATTCTTTCGTGAGAGCTACTGTCTCATAATCCTCCAACTTCTTCTTGTTTGATAAAGGCTCATTTAAGAACTTGACATACCTAGGCATTTGTGGCAAGACTTAGTTGAAGGGTATGTTGATATTTAACTTTTTGAAAATCTCTAAGAACTTAGCAAAGTTTTGAGCGTCCTTGTGCTTCCTTAAGCTTTGAGGATATGGAATAAATGGCACATAAGCTTTGACAATTGGTGGTAGTGGTATATCAGGAGATGTCTCGGGTAGATCATCTTCCTTCTTTGCCTCCCCAACAACCTCTTCATCAATCCCTTCTTCCTCAAGCATTACCTCTTCATTCTTGCCAAAATTATCATATAGTTTAACCGTTTTACCGTTTCTCAAAGAGATTGCCTTGCAATGCTTCTTTAGGTTCGTCACCGTATCACTAGGTAGATTCCCTTGTTGTTTAGCTTAGGAGCCTCTAGCTAGTTGGCCGATTTGAACTTTAAGATTTTGTATGGCAGCTTGAGAGTGCTGTGCTAATTGGTCAACCTTGGTATCGAACTTCTTCAAGGCTAAATCTTGTATCTCCATATGAACATCAAGTTTGTTCATGTACTTGGAGAAAAGGTCTTCAAGTGTTAGTTTTATTTTGGCTTGGTTTTATGGGTATTGGTTTGGGATTGCAGGTTATTGATTTTGGAAATTTTATGGTTGGAATCAAGGTGACTTTATGTGGGCTTAAGGTTGGGTTTGAGGTTGAATGGGTTTGTTGTTGTTGTCGCTCCAAGATAAATTGGGGTGGTTCCTCTATCTGGGATTGTAGGTGTTAGAGTATGGGTTGTTGTGTGGGTTTCCTTGATGGTTTTGATCGTTGAAATTGCGGTAGTAGTTCACAAAAGGAGATTTGTACATTAGATGGTTAGACAAAGGGACTACCATATTGACAATCAGAACTCTTATGTGATCCTATACAAAAGTCACAACTTAACATGTTGACTTGGGCCGCATTAGCATTTGTACCGACATTTTCACTCCACTTGCTTACTTGTTTTGTCAATGCCTCAATTTGTGCCTTTATAGATGTCACCTCATCCACTTGAAGTACTCAGGGTGCCCTCATTGGCAATTGTCTATCACCTCCCCAATGGCTATTGTTAGCCGCCATCTCCTCTAATAGCTCATAGGCCACATCAACAGGTTTGTTCATCAAAACACCTCCGATCGAAGCATCTACTGAGCGTTTTGCAACAAGGGTCATCCCCGTATAGAAAGTTTGAACAATTTGCCATTGTGGAAGTGTGTTGGATGGGAATCCCCTCACTAATTCCTTAAAACACTCTCATGCCTCATAAAGTGATTCAATTTCAAATTGGGCAAAATAGGTGATTTCATTTTTGAGACAAAGTGCTTTCGCTAGTGGGAAATACTTGTTGAGGAAGGTTTGAGCTAATCCTCCCCAACTGGTTATAGAATCCAGTGAGAGTGAATTCAACCATGCTTTTGCTCTTTCCCGTAAAGAGAAGGGAAAGAGCCGCAATCGGATTGCATTTTTCGAAACCCCGTTATACTTAAAAGTCTCATATATGTCATCAAAGTTTTGGAGGTGAACATTCGGATCATCATTCGGTAAACCACTAAATTTGCAAGTTGTGGCTATCATTTGTATGACGACTTGCTTGATCTCAAAGTTGTTAGCATTCACCATTGGTCTCCAAATCGATGACGTGTTTTGGTCCATTCCAGGCATTGTATAGTAATTCAATGCCCTAACTTCAACATTGAACCCGACCTTGCCCGATTCTAACTTCATTATGCTCAACCCGACCTTGACCAATTCTAGCTTCATCATCTTTAACCCGCCCTTGACCCACATTCGGATGGTCATTTATCATGGTGACTCGGTTTCTTGCATCCTTTCTCTTTCTTCGAGTCAACTCTTCAATTTCTAGATCAAATTCTAAAGAGCACGATCTGTTACTCCTTGTATATTGGTGAATACAAGAGCAACCACTTGAAAATACAAAAACATGAACACAAAGTAAAAGACCTAAATTAGTAGAAAATCAATTGATATCGATATCAATAAATCGCTCAATCCTCGACAGCGGTGCCAAAATTGATCACACCGAAATGGGCGCCCACAATAGTACGGGGCTGTGATGTAGCACAATGATAAAAAAAAAGTTCGTTCTTTAGGGATTGATGTGTTGATTACCGAAATTTATCAATTCAACTACTATTTAGACAACCGACATCAAGATGATTATGATTACTCTACTCTAATTTAAATTAAAGCAAATTACAATTCTAATGCAATAAATGAAACTAAATAAGCAAGTAAACAAACTCAAACAATTGGATGCAAATATATGTAAATGAGGCTAAGACCTTTGAATTCACCTATTCAATTCTCACCAATTTTAGGCACATCATTAAGATAAAATATGCAAGTGTGTATGTAAATTCATGATACCCACATTTAGTCTCTACATTCTCTAATGTGATAAAAACAATATTCACATGCACCAACAACCTATTTCTTACTGTTTATCCAAACTACATGCGAATTCATTAAGATTTATGGCACACAAATGAATCCTAGAAGCTAGCATCGTATATTTCTATCTTACCAACTCCTATCACTCATTTCATCGAGCATGTTATGTGCTTTTCCTCTTGGTACATCACACAACAACCAAATAATTACTAAATGCTAGCAACACACTCAATAATAATTAATAGCATGAAATAAGTGTACACAACACAATCAATGGTGATAAAGTGATGGCCTTCATTGATGATTTACGGAAATGGTTTCATCTTGGCCTGAGCCAGGGTGGTTTTAGTTCATATTACAAGACATGACTACAAAAGATGTGATTGTTATTTAAGCTATAATCAAATACAAGTGCTAAATGAAAGAGAGAAAGGTTAAGAATAAACTAAGTGTTAATCTCCTCTCTCCTGGCTGGTTGAATGTGCTTGACTTGCTCTTTCTCTTGATGCTCCCTTCTATGCTCCAATGTTGGGTTTTTATCGTGGGGAATTTTAGGAAAGTTGGGTATTTGGTGTTTGGTGAAGTAGAATTGAAGTTTGGTAGAGTGGATTTGAAGTTTGGATAATGGATTGGAGGTTGGATGTAGTGATTTGGTGATTTGGAGAGTAAAAATGTGTTCTTAGGTGTTTTGGCGATGAAGCATCGTGCAAGAGGTTTTCAAGAAAAGTAGAAATGAAGTATTTATATGTTTGGAATTAGGGTACAAAATGCTAGAAATTCTGCTGAGTTGGACACTGGTGTTGCGCTGGTCAACAGACGCTTCACCAGCGCCAACATACTAGAGAAGTGATCGGAACAATTTATGTACCTATTTTATGTCCCCATTACCTAGCTTTTGTTATTGTTTTCAAGCATTTTTGTGAGCCTTGTGTAGGTTATATCCCTTAAAATAAGCGGTTGAGCTAAATTGAGGATTTTTGGAGGTAAAAAGGTAGAATTTGGATTGACTCGTGTAGAACACCAAACTTTGGAAGATCATATCTCCCTCCTCAGGTCAAATCACATTGAGATCCTTATATATTTGGAAAGCCCCAGATATCTACTTTCCAATACACTTTACAGATCATAATTCCAAGGTTTACAGAGGAAGTTATGGCCATTTCCGTAACGGTAAGTAGATCTGTAAGGCCATTCCTTCGATACGTACCGCTTAAGACCAAAATGCGTACAACATCTCGTATCGTGAAAAAGGTCAGAGAGCTCTAAAAAGTGATCCACGGTACGCCTGTTGATACGTATCGTGGAAACGAACTGCGGAATGGCCCATAATTGCATTTTCAGCCATTTTTTAAGGGATATTTTTCTTTTTTCACCCCAATGTCTTCCCCAACTTCCAAACACTATAAATACCCTCATTTCTCACCTCTCTTGAAACTTATTTTCCCTTCTTCTCTCTATTTCTTGCACAAACCTCTCTTATCTTCCATTTTCTTCATCTTCTTCACTAAATAAGGAGAGATCAAGCTCCCATAGAGGTTTTTCCTCAATGAGAGATCACCATACACCTCCACCTCCACCATACCGATATACACCTTCTCCATCCATCATAGAGTAGATTACAAGGGATTAGGAGTCAAAATCGAGCTAGGAGCTTTTTTAAAGGGTTTGTCTTCAAAGGTTGTCTCCTTTTTAATATTTTCCTTGTATTTATTATTTTTTTGATATGTATCCTGAATTTGGGAATTTGTAAACCCTCATATGAGCAATATATATGTATTTTAATCTTAAATTCGTTTGGGTTTTGTTTTTCTCTTGGATTTATGTGATTTGTACTCTTATTATGATATGTATGTGTATGTATTATTAGAAATCAATATCTGTCCATGATTGGGTTTAGGAGTAATTGTAATTTAGAGTAGGAATTAGTTGTCCATGATTGTTGATTGATATGTATGACTTGAAATGTCATGTATTGAATGATTTGAGTGATTGAGGATTCCCCCCCTAAGAGTAGAAAAGGCTAGTTCATGCATTTAGTTGTTAAATTGTCTTTGGTTCATATCCTTGTGCTTAATGAGTCTTTATAAGACACGATTGCCCTTCCTTAGCTGGATTGGGTAATGAACTGGTTTAGGGATAATTCCCAAATCAAGTGGATAAACCCTTAATTCATATTGAATGTACTTAATGTTTTATCAATTGCATTGATGCACATTAGTGTTAAGTGAACTTGTTTTCCATTCGTATTCATCCATCTTAGGGAGTCTAGAGAGATATAGAGAGAACTCTCTTATTGCGGGGGTTGTGCATTCTTGAGAATGGAGAACGTCATAGTCATCTAGTGGTGAGGACATCTCAGAATGAGGCCCGAGAAAACCCGGTGTTCAATTCCCGGTTACAGATAAGAGGTCTACTTTCTATCCATTTAATATTATTTTCATTGTATCTTTATCTCTTCTTTGACGAGTACTTTCACTCATTAGGAATTTGACATAAGCCTAGTATTGTTGCCCTTTTTATTGCATATGCTTGTCATTGGTTGATGTGACAATTCGAAATGCTTAGAGCCTTTGAGTGGTTAGTGATGACACGTCGTTACAGTATCATCAAATATGAACATTTAAGTTCGGTCTCGTAAAGGTGCAAGTCATAGAGACTATCATATCGGCAAGCAAAGATCGTTCCATAGGGAGGTGAGATTCATCGACTGTCTCTAGTTCTAGATATTATTACACCACGTCGAGCTGACTCGTGTGTTAGGGAAAGTCAATGATACGGAAAAGTAAATGCTACACTAACCTAACAAACTATATAAATATACAATCTGTACACGCATAGGATGGATTGGAGTGATAAGGAATGCAAATGGTTACACTAAGCAAATGACTCCACCATAGCAATCACACAATTTCATGCAATATGCAAAGCCAAAGTTGAATGCCGTGTTCACTTAATCCTCGTCAATTGTCCTAACTCTAACAACAATCGACTATACTGATATGCACCAGCAACATCTCTCGATGATTACCTGAACTGCACTCGAGTTCATTAAGAACAATGAGACACACATAGCGACAATACATGCAAAACCGTGCTCAGGCTCTACACGTAATAGCCAATCTACTAAATGCACGTTGAGTGCTTCACCTCTCGGTTCTTCACACATAACCTAGGTTCAATTGAATGGTGGCTAACCACTTAAAGGCTCTAAGCATTTCGATGGGCCATTCAACCAATAACAAGCATATGCAACGAAATAGGCAGCATTACTAGGTTAATATCAAATTCCTAATGAATGAAAGTACACATAAAAAATGAGATAAAGATACAAGGAAAGAAATATAAAATGGATAGAAATGGGACCCCTCATCCGTAACCGGGAATTGAACACTAGGTCTTCTCTGGTGTCAATCTGAGATGTTCTCACCACTAGATGACTATGGTGTTCTCTAATCTCATGAATGTAAAAACTCCTCAACAAAAGAGAGACCTCTCTCCTAGTCTCTCTAAACGCCCTAAGATGGATGGTTAAAATGGAAATAAGCTTACCATACAACTATATGCATCAATGTTGATTGTTAGACATAAAGAACATTCAATTGAATTAAGGGTTCATTCTCTTGATTAAGGTATTCACCAAAATCAATTCATCACCCATACTCAAGCCATGGAATGAACAAATGTGCCTTGAAACAAGGCCCATTAAGCACAAGAATAAAGAACCAAAGCCTAATCTAGCATGTGAATGCATAATCAACCAACTTCACCCATTCTTTGGAGCTAAAACTCAAACACTTAAATCACTCTAAACATGGTATTTAGGTTCATTCATCTACATACAAACAATCATGGGAGGATAAATTACACTACTCCTAAATTAAATTACTCTACACCCAATCCTATTCATGAATACATATCAATTATGACAATCCACACACGCATATCATAATATGGGAGAAATTATACTTAAATCAAAGAATAGAATAAAACCCAAAGAATTTAAGAACAATCAATACATTTATTACACAAGTGTAAGTTCACAATATCCCTAAATTCGTGATACATAATTAAGAAAATAAGAAATACAAAGAGAATGAGTAGATAGAAACAACCCATGAAGAAAACTCCTCCAAGAGCTCATTTCCATGCTTGGCTAAATTTTGGTCAAAGACCCCTCCTGTCTCTTTGCAATCTACTCTCAATTGGGTGGATGAAGTGTATAAAAGGGTGGTGGAGGTGTATAATGAGCTCCCATGGAGGAAAAACCTCTATGGGAGCTTGAATCACTCATTATTTGTGGACAAGATGAAGAAAAGAGAAGATGATGGATGAGAAAAGTGTTTAGGCATGACAAAAGGGGAAGAGTTGCCTAAAGAGAGGTAAAAAAATTGAGGTATTTAGGCCTTGTCATGCAGTTGTTTTTCAGTCAGTTTTCGTTTTTATTTTTCAAAAACGCGTTCGTTAACCGTTTTTCATTTTTTTTTCTTTTTTTTCAATCAATTTAATTTTGAAAAAAAAAAATAAAAAACAAAACTATTATTAAAAGTGAAAGATTAGAAAAACACAAAATACTTGTTTTTTGTTTTTGTTTTTCATTTTGTTTTTCACTTTTTTTATATAAAAAAATCATTTCTTAAAACTATTAATTGTACTGTTATGCGTTTGATATGGTTACTTAGGACAAGACGTGATAATATTTTTAAATGACCAAAGTGCCCCTCTTATATATATATATTCCAGAATAATTTATTTTCAGTTAGAACTAAAAGCATTTATGCAATAATATATATAATTATATATAATTATATATATATATATATAAATTATTATATAATATTAATATATCATATATATATATATTTAATATAGAATATTAATATATAATATATATTATATATAATAATAATATATATATATATATATATATATATGATATATCAAATATTATATATTTATATTGGATATAATGTAATATATTATGTATTATTATATATAAAAATATAATATAATATAATACAAAAAATAAAATAATATTTATTATATAAAATAATATATGTAATATTATAATATATTATTATAATATAAATTATAATATATGTAATAATATTTAATATATATATATATATATTATAATTATTTATTTATAATTTAAGAGTTTAGTTTTAATTAATTCATTTTTTGATATGTTTTTTTAAAATTAATTGTTGATGTGTAACTTTTGTTTAATTTAAAAATTACAATACAAAAATTATATTGGTTAATTATTTAATCAATTTGTTTATAGTTATAATAATATTAAACAAAATGCCAAAATTGATATTTCAATTTTTGATAGTTTTCGGTTAACCTACCATACGCGTTTTTTTCTTTTTCGTTTTCATTTTCAAAATACAGTTTTTAGTATATGCTACAAGATGTGTTTTCAGAATTCGAAACTGAAACAAAAACACTTTTTTAATTTTCATTTTTATTTAAAAAAAACAACAACTGAAAACGCTTACATGACGGGCCTTTATAGTGCTTGGAAGTTAGGGCAAGACATTGGGGTGAAAAGACAAGAATACCCCTCAGAAAATGCCTAAAAAACACAATTATGGGCCATTACATGGTACGTCATGCGGTACGCATCACGAGCGTGCCACAGATCACCTTTTAGAGCCCTCTGACCCTTTTTGTGGTATGTCACGTGGTACGCAATTTGGTCTCATGCGGTACAAGTGCACCGTTACGAAAACAGCCATAACTTCCTACAGAAATCTCAGAATCGTGATCTATAAAGTGCGTTGGAAATTAGACATCCGGGGCTCCAAAAGTGGTAATGGAAAACATAGTTCGAACGGAGGAGGGGGATATGGCCTTCCGAAGTTGGATGTTCTGCACGAGCCATTCCAAATTCTTTCCTTTAACCTCCAAAACTCTTCAATTAAGCTTAAATACCTTCCGTAGGGAAAATGTACCTACACAAGGCTCACAGAAGACATTATATACCAAAATATGCTAAAAAATGAGAACAAAAGCTAGGAAATGAGGACCTCAACAGGTGTATAAATCGGTACGATCAATTAGCCACCATTCGATTGAACCTAGGTTGTGTGTGAAGAACCAAGAGGTGAAGCATTCAATGTGCATTCAGTAGATTGGCCACTACGTGTACAGCCTGCGCACGGTTGTACACGTATTGTCGCTATGTGTATCTCATTGTTCATAATGAACTCGAGTGCAGTTCAGGCAATCATCGTGACATGTTGCTAGTGCATATCGGTATAGTCTATTGTTGCTGGAGTGAGGACAATTGGCGAGCATTAGGTTATAAATTCAACTTTAGCTATGCTTGTAGTATGAAATTGTATGATTGCTATGGTGGAGTCATTTGCTTAGTGTGACCATTTACATTCTATATCACTTCATTCCATCATATCATTGTACATATTGTTTATTTATATAGTTTGTTAGGTTAGTTTAGCATTTACTTTTCCGCAATTCATTTGCATACGCAACACATGAGTCCACTCAAAGTGTTGTAATAATAGCTAGAACTAGAGACGGTCTGTGAATCCCACCTCCTTATGGAACAATCCCTTACTTGCCGTTGTGCTAGTCTCTATGACTTGCGTCCTTACAAGACCGAACTTAAATGTTCATATTTGACGACATTACAACGGCTTGTCATAAAAAAGGTGCGCTGGTAAGGGTGAGTTAGTCGATCAGCACTTCACAAGCGCCACCTTACTGGAGAAGGTATACTGGTGAGGGTGCGCTTGTCATCAAGCACCACACCAACGCATGCCTTCACTTCTTGATTCTTTGCTTCTTCAGTGGTTTTTAGCAGCGCATATTGTTACGAAAACAGTCATAACTCCTTTTAGAAAATCCAGAATTAAAAACTGTCAAAACCGCTAGAAATTAAACATCCTGGGTGTTCCGAATATATTTGGATCTCAACTTGATTCGTTCTAAGAAGAGAGATATAACCTTCCGAAGTTGAGTGGTCTGCACGAGCCTTTACAAATTCAGCCCATAAAACCTCTAAAATTCTTCAATTAAGCTCAAATACCTTATTTATGATATTATTCCTACACAAACCTCATAAAACATATTATAAACCAAAATATACTCGAAAACGAGAACTAATGATACGAAATAAGGACCTCAAATAGGTATAAATATGGTCCGATCAAATACATGTCTAAGTTGACATTCAAATTTATGTGTATTATGCTGATGAGTGTTTGGCATTAGATTTTCATAATACTAAATCATGAAAGTTAGTTGGTGGGTGGAGTGCGGCTGCTGGGAGTGGCTCTTTCACTTTTTCTTTTGGCAAAAAGAAATGCAACCTGTTACAAGACCATGGTAAAAAATAAGACACTGTGTCCATTTTAAGACTGTCCATTTTAAGGCATCACACTTGTAAAGACTGCAACTGTAAACAGTCAATACAGAGAGGGAAGTGAAAGTAGTTGAGCACACATGCACACAGATTTATAAACTATTCTTATTGTTTATCAAAAACACTTCCAAAAAGCACTCTAGTTGGTGTTGGTGAGTGGGACACTAAAGCATAATAGCAATGTGAAAACTGGAATTTGTGATCCAGTTGCAAATAGAGGCAATTACAGCCAGAGATACAGCCTTGGGTTTGCTAATATTATCTTGAAGAATGATTCATTATCAATTATTGTTCATTGCAGATAGATGCAATGGATATAAATTTTAATGCACATTATGTGCAAATTCAATCACTATCTGTTGATGTTGGGACACCTGTGACCTGTAGTTTGTTCTTTAGTCATTTTTCAACAAAGTTGCTTGGTGGGATTAACAGTTAAGAGCATTGAACAATTTATAGATTTTTCACTAACTAAACCAGCCCAAGATGATCTGTAATTAATATATATTTTAGCCTAGCATAGATTTCTCTGGGTTCACTTGGTTGGAACTGTTACCAGATTCAGCTTCTTTCTTCACCTTTGGTTTGGGTTTATCAAGAATAAACATATACCGACAAAAGGTAAGGTCCATGTCTAAGATTTTAGAAAACAGAAACCGCTCCACCCTAAAGATACAGAATAATAATATAAAAGGTATGAGATTATCATGAATTTTTTAGTATACGTCTGATCACTGAAATCATATCATATGGTATGAAAATTATATATGATTGATCCATACAATATGAAAATTATCGTGGGGTGTTAAAAGATTAACATAGTTTACTAATGGAAGTACTCAAAAATTGTTGTTCATGTTAATCGAAAGGGCAAGAGGGAACTTTGAAAGGTGAAAAAACACAAATGTTACACTGATCTTAGCACTTCTCAACAATTACTTGTTACTAAAAAAAAAAAAAGATGTGAAGATAAGTTATTGCCAAGTTACTGCAATAGGACTTTTGACTTTAAATTTTCCAGAAACCCAAGTCAAAAATCCAAAAGATGAGTAGGAGGATGTTTTTTATTTTCCAACAGTCACCTTGTAACTTAGTTTTTGGCCAAACTTATTGAAACTTAAAATCTTAGGTGTAAATAATATTCGATATAAACAAAACGAATTCAGATTACCTTTCACCATCGAAAATCCGAATTTCAATGGAAGCGGGATCGAACACCTGGAACTGAATCACCGGTCGGAGGACGATCACATCATCGGAATGTCCCCTCTGATCACAATGCATGTTACCCACACTTTTATTTTGGATGGGAGAAAATTCTACAGATTTTCTCCACATCTCTCTTGTGTTTTTATTCTCTGTATTTTGTTCTCTGATGAACACATGCACATATGCATTATTGCGTGCAATACTCTCTTGCACACACACATGACTTTAGAATAGCACATCACACACACACGCTTCGCATTGTCATGCACATACATAACAACATCAGACAACCCTGTTGTCTTGCCTTTTTACCATACACAAATATCCAATACACGTGCTGTATATATATTTGTGTTGCTTGTCTATTTCCTATCAGTTTCCAAAACTGATATATATAAAACAGAATTGTTCAAACAGTTAAACAATGAATGGGCTTCGACATGGGCTTGGCTTACATGGATTTTGGACTCTTCATGTATTGCTTGTGATCTTGGCCCACTTGGGTGTATATTGGGTCTCCAGCCCATACCCAAATATGCCAACATCTCCCACTCGCACACGTGGGGCCAACACAGTTAAGTTACCACAAGCCCATCATAAGTGCAACCTTATAAATCAACATCTGTCACTCCTCAAATGGCATAAGATGTGATATATACATATGAGCCTTTAAAACATTCAAACACAAGTATTATTATCATTATAAAAAATGTTCACACATATATATATAAAAGGGAGCTAACAATCTCAAATGTAAATTCTCTATATACAAGAGATAATTTTGTTCATTATTGTATCCTAGATTTAATTTATAATTTTTATCAGTCTACAATATACTTGATCCCTCAAAAGCTATACTTGACTTTATCACATTTAATGTATTCACAAATGTAACAAATACAATTGGTCGACCGGTGAATACATAAGTCAGATAAAAATTCATTAAATCTTCCCATTTCATCTCTATCTCTCAGTCTTTAGAACAACTGCTACTCTAGACGTGCCCCGTAGGCTGAATTATCATAGCCATAGAAATAACAAGCTAAAAGTGCTAACATTATCTTGTCACTTCAAGATAAAGTGAATGGTCATAAGGACACTGTTTGAAGTTAACGTAAAACTTCAGTGGAACTTACACAATGAGGAAGCAGAGATTCATTTTCTCATTTTCCATATCGGTCACAAATAACACACGTGGTATGAAACATGTGTTACAGTGAATTTCATTCTACATAAGAATGCATATGTCTTTATATTATTCAGTGTACAGATCTTAGTCTAGTCACAACTCTCGTGACTAACCCGAGTTCTTAAAATCTCGTCTCTCTCTAACGCCACATTAAGATCTCAAATCTGGCTTGAATCAGGTATCAATGATAGTAGGGTCTATCATGATCAGTTCTAAAATATTTTAATGTGGCGTCAAAACGACAAAGTCAAGGCGACATATTCATATATACTAGCTCCGCAAGAATATATCTTACATATTCTCTAATATATATGTGTCTCATCTCAGCTTGCTATCTCAGCAATTGAGGCGACCACATGTGTAAGAATGCTAGTATCAACCTTACCACATATTTTTATTACATTATGTGTGTAATTATGCTAGCATTAACGGTAAATTCCCTTACTATTAAAGTTATATCATAATCCTCTCAATTTAGGATTATATTGATGTACACATTTACCAATTTTTGTAGCATAATTTATATTAGGCCTTGTACATATCACAATGTATACGAATTAGTTAGTCGTACTTTCAAGGTATGTCAATATCCTCTTGACAACATCTCAATGATGTAATCAAGGATTATATTGGTGTCCACTCACCAATCTTACGACGTAACTAATGATAGACTTTGTATATATAACAATGTACATGAGACTCTGTATGGTACTAACATGAGGAACTTGTAGTTAATAACTTGATCTTATGGAGTTTCAATGTACACATTGAGGATAAGAGTTTATAATTTCACAAAAGGAGTATCTATGAGCCTATAATTGCTCATTTCGAATCAACTATTACTCCTAATATATATAAGCCACATTGCTCATATAAAATCCCAAAGAAAGTTGAGAATTACCATTTCATTATGGTTTTACAAACTCTTTATTATTTCTAGCCAAGACATATAGTCCACATATATAGATAATATAAAAATTACCCTTAACCTATTTAGTGTACGTACCATGGCTATCTTTAGTCATCAATAATCTGTAAGACATTACAGCTTGATGAAATAAAAGATGCCACTTTCTAGATGATTGTTTCAAACCATACATTAATTAAGCAGGCACACTTATGCGCTCTTGATCTTTTGAAACGAAAAATTTACATGCAACTCCATGTAAATCTCTTCCTTTAGTTCTCTATCGAGAAGTACAATCATTACATCCATCTGATGTAATTTCATGTTCAAATATGTGACTAGTGCTAGAATAAGGGGTATAGAAGAAAACTTTACTTTCAAAGAATAAGTTTCTTCATTTGCAATTAATCGCGCCTTATACCTCTCATTAGTACTTTCCGCCTTACATATGATATATATGGAATCCATACGTTCATAACGATCTAATGACTAGGCGGTAAGTGAATCAAGTCCCGGACATGATCATTTTTCTATACTCCATCTCCCCTTCCATTGCTTTCATTCATATATTCACTTAGTAGATATAAATGAGAGCTCAATTCTAAAATTTTTGGCTCATCACTGTCAAGTGAAGTAATCATCAAAAATTCCATTTCAATCTCCGAAAGATGAAATGGGATAATTTGTTGATTATGTCCACGAGTTGGTAAATTATTACAGTGGCTGATTTAACAGCTGTTTCACTCCCACTAAGGATGAAAGATCTATGAGGATTTCTACTCCTACTAGGGTGTAGATTTCCACTTTTACTCCCACTAGGGATGAAAGATCCATTTAGAATTCCACTCCCACTAGGGATGGAGGATCAAGTTAAATTTTAATTTACCTCCACTCGTATATTAACACAGATCATCTAATTCTAAAATTAGATATCTATATTAAATTCACTTCTACTAAGAAATTCATTCTCTAATAATGACATCTTGTGATTCAAATTAAGTCACACTTCTATCTAATTATACACCATCATTTATTTAATCCTTTGGAATGCACAGAGTATCGAATAAAGATACAACTTCTCTTCTTGCATCCAATTTCTAATTTCTATAAGATAGATTATAAACATAATCTGCATACCCCTAGGGCTGTAGATTAGTCAGACCAGGCTACCTACCTGTCCAGAATTCATATGGTGTAGAAGTGTTTGATTAAAATGGAACATGATTAAGTAAGAAGGCAACAATAAACATATCTTCTAGTAAGATACTAAATAATTCATTTGAGCCATCACAGACTTAACTATTTCCAACATTATTTAATTCCTTATTTCTGCTACACTATTTTGAAAATACAAACACGGTTAAATGCTCAAGGCTAACCTAGAGGGAGGGGGGGTGAATAGGTTAGACACCTTTTTAGACTCCCTTAGATACAAACAAAAGTTTGTCCCTCTAGATTGCTTGTATCACAATATATATATTAATTAAGAACAATTAATCAATATATAAAACAAGTTAAGTGTGATACAAGCAAGTAATTGTAACAAATACACAATCTATATGATAGAAAGGAAGCCAACTTACATAAAGAGTTCTATCCACAATACAAATACTAGAGAGATAGGGATAAAGAAAAGTTGACACAAGATATAACGTGGTAACCCTTCGAAAGGAAACATCCATGGGCTAACAGCCACCGGCAAACAAAATCCACTAGTAGATAAGACAAGTACAATCTCTTAAGTGACATCTTCACCTAGAAACTACCCTCTCATCCTACTCTTGAAGTTGTCTCCCTATGCTCAACAATCCGAGACCTCACACCTCTTGTCAAGACTTCATCGCTCACCTTATCCGGATCCTCACGACCCAAGGCAAGACTTCTTGCTCAACGATCTGAGTCCTCCCGACTCTAGTCAAGACTTCCTCGCTCACCTATCCGGATCCTCACGACCCTATGCAAGACTTCTTGCTCGACTATCCGAGTCCTTCAGACTCTAGCCAAGACTTCTTTGCTCGACAATCCAAGGCCTCACACCTCTTGCCAAGACTTCTTGCTAAACAACATAGGTCTCACACCTATTCTCAAGACTTCATTTTCACAAGGCATCTAGGTGATCATGAATACAAAACGCAAACAAGAACGCAACATAGAATGCTATGATCAACACATCCTATGGAAAATACTAGACATGAGCATGAATGCACAAATCAAATGTAGTCTAGTCAATCATGCATGTATAATCAACCTAGATCATATAAGATATGTTCAACATAACTCACAACCTAGATACATGCATAGATCTAAACTTGAATCACAAGATATGTTCAATAAATCACAAGATCAAGTTTAAATCACACAAACCAAAAACATGCTAAAATCATATGACAAAGTGAATTAGATTTAAGCTAAAGTTCTAGAGCATATTCATAATCATAGATTCAACAAAACACATGAATGGCTCAAAAGAACATAAACACATGTATTATGTGAGAATTTCGACCAAGAGAGCCTAATACATGTGAGGAACTATTTTTCACAAAATCAATCAATCAAAGATCACCAAATAGTCCTATAATCAAAGCTAGCACAATACAATCTCAAACATGTGAAAACATAGGCAAGATCAAAACCTAACTCAACATGAATGATTTCAATTGAAACTCAACCTAGCTTTGAAAGAGTTCAAAACTCAAATCAAAACACTTAAAATATACAAATATATGTTGAAGAAGAAAACCCAAGGCAATTGACCAAGTTTTAAAAGAAAACTTTTAGAGAAAATCAATACCTTAGTTGATTTAGGTGCAGTCCTGTTTTTATGTGTTTTAGACTCCAAAAACAGCAACAAAACTCACTCAAACCTTCAAAGAAAAGATGGAGAATGAATAGACAAACACTCTCAACTTTGAATCACTCAAATCAGAATTCAAATGAAGAAGTTATGATTTTTGGAAGGTGAGAAAATGTAAAGAGAAAAATTATGCACACTAGTTTGAATTTCTTCTTAGAATGAAATGTGAGAGGGAAATAGTTTATAAAGGAGAGGGAAAGAAAGGAGCAAAATGACCATTTTCCCCTCATTTGATATTGCTCCCCTGAGATGGCACGTGGGCATCTCGGGGCAGCAAGGTTGTGCGGCCGAGATGGCCACGCACCATCTCGGGCTTGCACACCTTCATGGCCTTCGACCATGGTGCAATCCCCTCGGGCTTCCCTCACGTTCCTCGACCGTTCTCCGGCCTCCAAACTCGAAATTTGAATCCGCACCATAAATCTCACACGGACATGGACATATAAGATACTCAACCCAGAAAATAATAATTCAACTCGATATACGAATACGAAGACAATGTATGCAACATGAGTTGAAAGTGTAGTATATTTTGACTTAGAACTTGAAATCAATAGTATGAGTAACCGAAATGACCGGAACTCAATCAAGAATGATTTAAGACTAAATCCAAGTTCAATATCCATGTTATACAAACATATACACACAAACACAATTCACACTAGAATGCAAACTACATAGAGATAGTTTCCAATCATGCATATTCCAAAACATGTTATTTTCATACCAATGCATGAGAATTCATCTTCAAGTGTGTGAATATGTTATACATGATTCACAACGATGCAGGGACACATATGAATGAATTGTATGTGTGTGCCTATAATGGTGCACAACAATGCAGGGACATATATGAATGAATTGTTTGTGTGTGTGCCTATAATGGTGCACAACGATGCAGGGACACAAATGTATGAATTGTGTGTGTGTGCCTAAGCCTTATAAGAGAAAGGTAAGGTCTTAGTATACCTTTGTAGAACTAAATTGCATCATTTCTCTTTGAAGACTTAGAACTTGCTTTGACTTGTTGTTTATCCTTCTTTGAAGCTTGAATCATCATGAATCTGAACAACTAAATAATTACAAGTAAACATCATTTTGATATGGAATTAATGCCAACACAAACTAAAACCTAACAATCTCCCCCTTTGGCAAATTCCATATCAAAACACCTATACATTTACTACAAATATAAAAATGAAGATAGGTCACAAAATCACTCCCTTACATTACATTGAGTAAGATTCCTATAACTAATCTTCACCAACTCTTGAACTTCATCTTGATCTTCTCTTAAAGCAACCTACAAATCATCTCAAAGCACAATGCATTTACAAGAGAAACACAACAAATGGCAACATATAATATGGATAAGAATATACAATTAAGTCCACAAATGCATGTATCTCCCTCTCAATACATGCCAAAATATAAGAATTCTTAACCAAATCTTAAGACTAATTATTACATGCCATTGAAAGTTCAAAAGTTTATAAAAACAACATAAAAAGGAAACTAAGTAACTAGCAAATCTTAGCAACTCGTTCTCCCCCTTTTTGACATGAAATGATGTCAAAAGGTAAGAAACATACCATGAGACTCAAATACTAGCTACAAGATTAACCAAAGAAAGATGTGCGTGTAGTTGACCTAACATAATGCTTGAGAGGTGGTCTTGAACTTAAAGCAATACACTCCTCCAACTCTTTTATTCTAGCATCTTGTTTATCATCTATAACACTAAGCTCATCAACCTTCTTCTTCAAATGTAAAGCCCAATCCGGAAGAATGTTTATGCTAGTCTCTTGACAGTCAACTTGTGAACTACTAAATAGTCCAAAAGTATCACATGTCTTACCCTTATCCTTATATGACATGTATGACACACGTTTATCACTATATTTTTCCAAGGGTTGTACCAACATATCATCTTCTCAACTTTTAACTCCACGAGCTAAACACAAAGAAGTTATAAACCCCGGCAATGCAAGTTTCTTATCTCCTCTAGTTGAGAAAACATTATTATCTAAATAAAACATAAGTAAATCCCCAAGGTTTATAGGTTGATTAGTCACCAAGGCATATACTATTTTGATATTGTCTTTATTCAACTCGGTTGAATTTGAAGATCCAATAATATTAGTGCAAATGAATAGATGCCAAAATGCACTAGTCTTAGTTAACTCATGTTGACTAATATATGCTCTACCTTTCCACTCAAAAGAAGCATTGTCACAAAGAGTTCTACCCATGATATTAAGATTCTCAATGACATATACATCTAGAAAGTTCGAATCTATATCATTAGATAGCCCAAGAAACTTGTTGATGTTTTTCGGGTTAACTCTAAATACAACACCCCTAATCTCTATCAAAGCATCCAATAAGGTGGCACTCTCTCTATATTCAAGACAAAACTCTCTAACAAGAGTATCATTCACTATTCTTAACATACTCACCCAAGATTCCTAATTTCTATCCTTAATGCATTTAAGAACATACGAATCTTTATATTTACCTAAGTCAATGCCTCTCTCTTGAAATATCTTCTTAGTTCCAAAGATCCCTAAATCCTTTGACCTTGAAGCTTTGGATCCCTTTGAGGTAGACTTGGTTTTCACAATGAGATTCAATTGATTTCCACTCCCGGTAACCTTAGTTCTTCCCATTTGTTCTTGTGATATAAGATGCTATATACATACAACAAAAGTGAGTGAAAGACAAAACAAGCATATTAGTCACAAATATATAAACACAAAGACATATGACTTAAGAATGAATCTTCATGCAAGACAAAGATAGTGAGTAATATCTTACTAGTATCATTAAGGCAAAATATGCCAATATGTAACAAAATGAAGCATGTGAACATATCATAAAATAGAACAATGTCTAGCATACAATGCTCCCCCTTGATAAATGCTATAACTAAAATCAATGATAGCATAGAGTTCACAAACATGTTCACACAATCACACATTCAAGCAATTTGAAGAAATATCAACAAAATAAGCTTCATATGCTAAGAGAGATACACAAAGATTTTTCAAGTTCTCTCATAATTCTTCAACAATTGCTAAAATATCATCATACTCATAAACAAAGTGTGTGTGTGAGAGATATGCTTCAAATATATATCAAGAAGTAGTTTGATAATCAACATGCAAACAATTTCCAACAACTATTCATCTTAAGATTTTTCCATAAAAAGTCAAACCGACTATCATCCTGAATTTTTTGCTTTTAAGAGAATAGATTTCAATATATGAGCGTGTGTGTGCACGTGGCTCGTCATCCCATTTCTGTTTTTCAACTCGAGCACATTTGATTTTCAACTATACTCTTTTTTAAACCTTCATCCTTTTCTTTTTAGGTTTTGAATCAAAGATTTTTTAAAAAAAAATGTCATTTCAACACTTCTTTGATTTTTCCATTTTTTTACATAAACAAAATTCACTTCATGACGCCTTTCACTCATCACAATGGTGTAGCTCTTTCCAACATTGGGTAGCTTTCACAACCAATGTGTGTAGCCCTTTTCATGAAGGTGCTTGTTGAGTTCTATATAATTGCCGAAGCAAAATGGATACTAACCATAGGTCATTTTAAATGTACTTAAGCACAAAAACTTCAAGGTGTATCCAATGTTTACATATTAGTAAACTCAACCTACTAGCAAAACATATAAGAGAAGCAAAGTGCAATTTTTGAAAACCAAGATTTTATGGCTCATAAGCACATGATCTAAGAGTAATAAGTAGAGACTTATTCAAGATCATTACTTCTCTAATTAGTAGCTTTCAAAGAACATGAACCTTATATTTTCAAAAGTAATGCCACTCAATATACTATACATAAACAATCATCAAAGTTAAGATCAATGTAAACATTATCACTATTAGATCCTAAAATAGCAAATGTCAATGAGAACCATATAAATGCTATACAAAATTCTCTAATATGACATGCTATGAGATGTATGTCAAAAATTGAGTCAAATGATGAATTTCTAAGAGAACATGCATTATAGTATAGAGATACCTTTTTGCACATTATATTCACCAAATATCATACTTCCGCCCTTTTTATGAGCACTCTTGCCTTGATTGTCCTCATGACACCAAGTTGAAGATGTTTCACAACAAGATTATAAAAAGCATAATATCTCAACTCAATCAACACATATAACAAAAGAACTTCTGTAAAGTTAATCAATAAATTTTGACCTTCATAACAACCATGATGTGAGATAACCAAGTTCATATCAATACATAGAGTATTCAAAGCTGGCAAGCAAGAATTCTTAACACAATTGATATATAGTCTCAAAGCTATCTCACACGTGCTTCTTATTTTAGTGATAAGAGCACTCACCCTTGAACCACTTGTTCTTGGGTGTACCTATACAAACATTTCCAATATCATCCTTGACAACAATGTTAAATCTAGAGTAAAGTCCTTCAATGACTTGATTAACAAGAATATCATTAACACACTCTTCCTTAACATTTTCAACACAAGCTTTGTCAAGTTGAACAAGATTAGTATTCTTTCAACTCCACAACTTCTTCTCATGTTTAGCAATATTATCATGTTTCTCAACTTTCAAATCATTAGCATGTTCAAGTTGAAGTTTAATCTCCTTATCCTTAGATTCATTTCCTAATTTGCATTTTTCAATATATTTATAACACCTAGGCTTAATGTGACCTATTGTGTTGCAATAATGGCAAAATGGAATAAAAGATGAGATTGTATCTTTTGGAGTTGAACTAGCTTCACTAGGAGTTTGCAAAGATGCCTTGTTCGCCAACTTCCTCTTGGCTTTTGATATTCTCTTCTTGTGTGGTTTCTTATCAATCACCACTTCTTCAAAGTGTGTAGGAAGTGGTACTTCCAAGAGCTCCTCTTCAACTACCAAGTTGTCTTCACCACTATGAGAGTTAACAAGATTCCTAACACTAGACACACTAACCGAATCATTCACTAAGTCCTTGATAGCCTCCTTAGTCGTGTCTATCTCTTCCATCAATTCTTGTTCTCTCTTCTTCAAATAAGATATCACATTATCCTTCTCAAGGTTTATATTTTCAAGTTCTCTAAACTTCTTCATAATATCATCTTTCTCACCAAGAAATCTATGAGTAACAACCACAAACTCATCTAGTTGCTTCTTGATCAAATCATCCTTCTCAACTACTTCTCTTTGAGCATTATCTCTAGCTTCTTCAAGCTTTTCTATCTTTTTCAACAACTCAAGATTAGTAGGAATGGAACTAGAGCTTCCATGATGATTTGCATCAAAGTTCTTGTTCAAAGATATTGTACTATCAACATCTAGTGGAGAATGAGAAGCCGTTAGAGCTACAAAGTTGCTCACCAACTCTTTATCACTTGAAGACTCACTACTAGAGCTCTCATTGTCACTAGAATTATCATCAATCCAAGTAGCCGCCAATAATTATCATCACTCCAAGTAGCCTCCAATACTTTGTCTTTCTTGTCTTTCTTAGATGTCTTCTTGGTGCACTCACTAGCAAAGTGACCAAAACCATGACAATTATAGCATTGAACCTCTTTCTTGTTCATGGCTTGACTATTCTTCTCAATCATTGGAGATGATGTTCTCTTGACTCCTTTTTCCTTAGAAGACTTACCTCTAGGCTTGGCATTCTTCTTTAGAAACTTCTTGAACCTTCTAACCAAAAGTGTCATCTCTTCATTTTCATCATCACTCTTCTCCTCAATAGCATTGAGAGCTGTAAAGTCCTCATTTATTGATTAGCTTATTTCGTGAACAAACCATATTTATGGGGTTTATGTAAGGGTAGCTTAGGCTCTCAAGACCTCAAGAGGAGAAGCACCGAAGTTTAATTTCTTGTGCTATACTTGCTTTGAAGAGATAGTTGCACACACTTACAAATTCATGCATAACTCTTATTCATATATGTTGTGTGTTTATTCTTGTGTGCATTTTGGTTTAAATGACTCTTGATGATTTATTTGTATCTTGTAATTAAATGTTTTATGTCATGTTTGGCATTAGAATAGGATGCATTTTTCATCACTCTTGAACTTATTGATTATGTGTGTTTGAGTGTTGAAAATAGGCATTGTGCTGGTGCTGCGCTACTCGACCAGCGCACCTCACCAGCGTAACATTCTAGTGGATTGTGGCATGTGTTGCGCCACTGAGTTACGTTGTTGCACCTGCGTAAATATGCAAAAATTGGCAGGTGGTGCGCTACTCGACTAGCGCAGCCTCACTAGCATAACATTCCAGTGGATCGTCGCATGTGTTGTGCCACTGAACTGCGCCAGTTGACCAACGCTTATTGAAAAAATTAGGCTGTGAGCTGGTGGTGCGCTACTCGACCAGCGCACGTCACCAGCGCACATAGAGGAAGCTGTAACATTTTTTCCAAAATGACCTAACTTTGTTTGGATCTCATATATATATATATATATATATATATATATATATATATATATAACTCTTTGCTTTAAGGTCAAAAAAGAGTTCAGAACATCATATATTTTCCCTAGAACACATTTCAAAGGAAAAACTCTTTCAAAAACTCATTTTTAATCACTCAAAGCATTCCCATGTGCATAAAAACTTCATCTTGCATCTTCTAAGTTCATTTAGAGTGCATCTATGGATAGGGTTGCTTCATCACATCTTGTTTAGTAAGTTCTTCACTATCTTCTTATAAGTTAAGTGTTTTACTTGCTAAGTCTTCTCTTTAATTATTTGTATGCTCTTAGAATATTTTCTAGATACAAATTAGAGATTGTTGTGATGCCATGATTGAGTGTTGTATTATGATAGCTTCATAGGATTGTTTGATCTATGTTTAGCTAAGCTTTTTGAACATGTCATTTAGCTCTTGATATCTAAGATTGCATTAATTGTCATCTCATTATCATAGATAAGCATATAGGGTTTCCTAGCCTTGTTTGTTCATTGAATATCAACATATCTTCACATAGGACATTTTATCTCTTCATTGAGAAGTAAAACTTGTGTTGCTTCCGGGAATAGGTAGCTTAAATCGCAAGCAAGATGAACTAGGTTCACTTATACCGGGATTAGGTAGTGGTGGTGGTGGATTAAACTGGGATTAGGTTGTAATTCCTTGCCATTAGTGGATAAGAGGTTCTAGTGTGGCGCACTCATCAGCCCGTAGTTTTTCCCATTTGGAGGGTTTCCACGTATATCTCAAATGTCTTTACTATTTTTGTATTTATTACACTTGTGGTATTTCTGTAACTAGATAGGGGCATTTTCGCCAACTTGACCTTTAACAAAAATTTGGTATAATCTATTTAAAATCTATTCACCCCCCTTCCTCTAAATTAATATTACACACCATAATTTTTGTTTCAATTGGTATCAGAGGAGGTTACTAGACATACATAGGTGATCCTTGCTCAATTTGGTGTGTGTATTGATCATTCATACACTTGCATTCATATCATTCATTCATTAAACACAATGAGTGGAAACGGTGGCAATGATGGAGCTTCTAACACTAGACCTCCACTCCTCACCGGATTGAATTATGCCTCTTGGAAAGGCAAGATGGTGTCGTACATTTGCCAAATTCATGACATGGCATGGATAGCGGTTGAAGAGGGCTATACTCCACCCATGATGACTCAAGCCAAAGGCACAGTGGAACGCACAAGAGTTTGAGGCATCAAAGTGGAATAGGAAGGCAATGCATGCCATCCTATGTGCAATGGATAAGAACCAGTACACGTTGGTTCAAAATACTAGGATAGCTATGGAGGCATGGGATATCCTAGAAGTTGAACATGAGGGAACCGATGTGGTTATGGAGTCAAAGCTTCAAGTTCTCCAAACATAATTTGAATTGCTCAAGATGGATGAGAACGAATGCTTCAATGAATTTGAAGTAAGGTTGATGGACATTGTGAACTAAAGTCATCAACTTGGTGATCCTTATTTGGATAGGAAGATCAAGCAGAAGATTATGAGATCTCTACCCGATAGGTTTGAGTCTAAGGTGACGGCTTTAGAAGAGAATAGTGGTTACAAGGATATGAAGTCGAGTGAAGTGATTGGGAGGCTTCTAGCTTATGAATCTATGAAATGTCCTAACCCTACACCATCGAAAAAGCAAAAGGATATTGCTTTGAAAGCCTCCAAAGTTAAGAAGTAGGAGAGCGATGACTCGGATGAAGAAATGGCCTTGCTAATGAGGAAGTTCAAGAAATTCTACAAGCCCGAGAGGAAAGGTTTTGGATCCAAGGGTCAAGACTTGAAGAAAAAGGCTCTCTTCAAAAAGTTTGAGCTTAGGCAAGAAAAGACCGAGAAGAAAGGAGTCCAATGCTATGAATGTGGTGGAATAGGTCATTTTGTCCCGGAATGTGCAAATCACAAGGTCAAGAAAAAAGGAAAAGTGATGGCTGCCATATGGAGTGAAAGTGATAACTCCAATGAAGGAGATGAGTCTTCGGATGATGAAGAACTCATGGCTAACTTCACAGCATTTACATCCTCTCTTAGGAGCAAAGATGCTAGTGAAGAAGAGAATGAAAGTCAAGAGGAAAACTACTCAAGTGATGATGGATCTTCATCACAATCCACAAATGGAAGTATGGATAGGATGGATCTCAAGGACTACATGGCTAAGTTTGAGAGTTCAAGGTTAAAGAACAAGAATGAAATCAAGAGGCTAAAAGAAGAAAACCTAGACCTCTCAACTCAAGTTGACCAGCTAAATGAAGAGTTGGTGAGATCTAAGAGGAGCGAAGAAGGGTTAAAGAAAGAGCTTGAAGATGCTAGAGAGTTGTTGGCCAAGTTGAACTCTGGCACCAAAAAACTTGACCACATGCTAGATGTTGGAAAGAGGTCAAGTGATAAGAAGGGGCTTGGGTTTGAAGATGACAAGATGTCCTCCACTCCAAGCAATAAAATTTTTGTAAGAAGCATGAACTTCAATGGATCCTCTTCTTATCAATCACCTAGGAAGAAACTTGACCTAGGAGAGTGTTCAAGTAGTGCTCAAGTGAAGGTGGAACGAAGAAGCCTACCTCAAGTCCATCCTACAAGGGCTCCTCAAGCTAACTTCCCTCAACCGAAAGCTCATAAAGGGAAGATACCTATCATGCAAGCTCAACCAAGAAAGCAATCAAGTCTTGCTCAATAACAAAAAAGAAGAGCTCCACAACAACAATCAAGACAACCACAAAGACATGGGAAGGCTCCAATGCATCCTCAAGGTTATGGTATGATTCCTAACTTCATTTCTACATGTCATTTTTATGGTATTGATGGTCATATTAGACCAAATTGCTTTAGATATATTAAATTGTGTAGGATTGAAAGCATGATAGAGAAGAAAAAACTAAAGCCATGATGCATGTCACTAGGAAAAATGGAACAACTTTGCATGATCCTAGGACACTTAGAGCCCATGTACCATTGACCACTAGGAAGAAAAATATTGCACCTATGTGGATTAGAAAGGATGAACACTTTTTCCATGTTGCACAAATTGCCTTGAATGCTCATTCTTGTGATTTTTGGTATTTGGATAGTGGGTGCTATAGGCACATGACTGGAAATAAGAGTTTCTTTGAGACTCTTGTGATGGAGGAGGGAGAAAATGTCACCTTTGGTGATGAATCCAAAAAGAAGGTTAAAGGAAAGGGAACCATTTCCATTCCCGGTTTACTCTCCTTGTCCAATGCTTTGTATGTTGATGGTTTAAAAGCTAATTTGATAAGCATTTCACATCTTGGTGATAAAGGACTTTCCGTCTTGTTTAGGAAAAATGATTGTTCCATCTTATTGCCTAATGGACAAACCTTGTTAAAAGGTATGAGATATACCGACAATTGCTATTGTCTTAAGGCTAAAGATGTCTCTTGCAATGTGTCCAAGGATGAACAAATAGAGTTGTGGCACGAAAGACTTGGTCACATGAACTTTAGGGATTTAAGAATCTTAGATAAGTTCAATGTTGTGCGAGGCCTTCCCAAGCTTGGGATAAAGGTTAATGGTGTTTGCGGACCTTGCTAACAAGGGAAGCAAACCAAAAGTATGCACAAAAAGGGCAAGTATTTATCCACCAAGGAACCTCTAGAGCTTCTCCACATGGATCTTATGAGTCCTACGCAAACTGAGAGTTTAGGTGGAAAGAGATACATTTTTGTGTGTAGATGACTTCTCTAAGTACACATGGACTTATTTTCTTAGAGAAGAATCTAAAATTTTTGACAAGTTTAAAATGCTTTGTTCCAAAATTCAAAATGAAATGAACTCTAAGATTAAAAGCATTAAGAGGATTAGAAGTGACCATGGGAAGGAATTTGAGAATGCCCATTTTGAAAACTATTGCAATAGTCTAGGCATCTCTCATGAGTTTTCGGCTCCTAGGACACCTCAACAAAATGGAGTTGTTGAGAGGAAAAATAGGGTTCTTCAAGAAATAGCCTGTGTGATGTTGCTTAGCAATAATGTCCCTAGGAATCTTTGGGCCGAAGCCGTCAATACGGCATGCTACATAGGAAATAGAGTCTTTCTTAGGCCCCACACTAGGCAAACCTTCTATGAGTTATGAAAAGGTAAAAAGCCAAATGTTAGCTACTTCCACACATTTGGAAGCAAATGCTACATTTTGAATGACCGTGATCAACTTGGAAAATTTGATGCTAAGAGTGATGAGGGTATCTTCATAGGCTATGCCTTGAACAGTAGAGCCTATAAAGTTTTCAATCTAAAAACTAGGACCGTAATGGAATCATCTAATGTTGTCATTGATGATACTATGCTCAAATCTAATGACCATGAGGAGGAGGTAGGTCTAGTTGATGACTCCCCTTTGGAGAACATTGTTGATGTTTCTAATGTTGAAAAAACTAACCTTGATGATGACATAACACAACCTATTGATAGGATTCCTCTCTTGAACTCAAAAGAACCTGCTCCATGGGTTAGGAAACTCCATGACAAAGATGACATCATTGGAGAAGTTAGTGAGGGTGTTAGGATTAGGTATCAAATGACTAATCTAATTAGTTACACATGTTACACCTCTCAAATAGAACCCAAGAAGGTTGATAAAGCCTTAAAGAATGAATTTTGGGTTCTTACTATGCAAGAAGAGCTTAATCAATTTGAAAGGAATGAGGTTTGGACTCTAGTTCCTAGGCCCAAGAACACCAATGTGATAGGCACCAAGTGGGCATATAGGAACAAATCCAATGAGGATGGCAACATTGTGCGAAACAAGGCTAGGCTTGTAGCACAAGGGTACTCCCAAATTGAGGGTATTGACTTTGAGTAGACATTTGCTCTCGTTGCTAGAATTGAGTCCATTAGACTTATTTTATCCATTTCTTGTTTGTACAAGTTCAAATTATATCAAATGGATGTTAAGAGTGCCTTCCTAAATGGTTTCTTGTAAGAGGAAATGTTTGTTGAGCAACCCAAAGGGTTTGTGGATCCTCATCACCCTAATCATGTCTATCACCTCAACAAAGCATTATATGGGTTGAAACAAGCACCAAGGGCTTGGTATGAGCGTCTCACCCAATATCTTATAGACAATGGCTACACTAGGGGTAGTGTTGACGAGACTCTATTCATCAAGAAAGACAAAGATGAGCTCTTTATAGCCCAAATCTATATTGATGATATAGTCTTTGGCTCCACAAATGACATCAAAGTCCAACAATATGTTGATGTTATGTCTCATGAGTTGAGATGAGCCTTGTTGGTGAGCTTAGTTACTTTTCTAGGTTTACAAATTAAGCAAATGGATGAAGGATTTTCATATCTCAAGCTAAGTATGCCAAAAACCTAGTGAAGAAATTTGGCCTTGAAAGTGCCAAACATTGTGATACACCAATGAGTACCACTTTGAAGTTAAACAATGGTGCTAGTGGTAAAAGTGTGGACCAAACTTTATATCGTGGCATGATTGGTAGTTTGCTCTATTTGACCGCAAGTAGGCCTGATATCTCTTTTAGTATGGGTGTGTATGCTAGGTACCAATCGGATCCTAAGGAGTCCCACCTCTCTTCCATTAAGAGAATCATTTATATATGTGAATGTGACATCTAACTATGGAATTTGGTACTCTTTTAACACTAAAGCTAGTCTTGTAGGCTTTAGTGATGTAGATTGGCAGGAAATTATGATGATAGGAAAAGTACATCGGGCGGTTGATTTTTCCTTGGGAACAACCTTGTCCCTTGGTTTTGCAAGAAGCAAAATTCAATTTCCTTATCCACGGCTGAGGCTGAAATACATAGCTGCTGGGAGTGGATGCACACAACTCCTTTGGATGAAGCAAATGCTAGTCAACTATGGATTCAATCAAGGTACACTTACTCTCTTTTGTGATAACATGAGTGCAATTAATATATCCAAGAATCCAATTCAATATTCTAGAACTAAGCATATTGACATCCGTCATCATTTCATTAGAGAACTAGTTGAGAACAAATGCATAGTACTTGAGCATGTAGGTACTAATGATCAACTAGCGGATCTATTTACTAAACCCTTAGATGCTACTCGATTCAAAACTCTTAGGAGATCTATTGAGATTTGTTTAATGGAGTGATGTGTTGTGGGCTTTGACCCCATAAGGGGAACTCAAGCAAAGAGAGCTATTGTATACTTTTTTGCATTCATTTTTGTTTAAAATGTTTATACTCCTTTATTGATTACTTGAGTAGATTGGTTGCACTTAATATTTTATATAGTATTTTCTTCAATAAGTGTGAACTTTGCTTTGGTTACATTCCATGTCATATTTATGTTCAAACATGCATTTTTGGACTAGGATATTTACATAGGAAGTACATATTGAATGACCTATAATTATCTCCATGACATGATGATTCTTTAAATGACATGCTAATGAAAAATGATAAAGCATGAATTGATGATTGCATTTGTTGAATGCAAAATATTGTGTGAAAAGAAGCTAGTGAGACTAAAATGTTGCATCAATGTCTCTCTTTCTTTATTAGTTGAACATGGGTACTACCATACAGGTATCCTCCCAGAAAAATCAAATAGGGTGCAAAGTTGCTCATGCCATGTTTAGCCTATAAAGTTGGATATAGTGCCTTTAAAATTTGATATCTATAAAAACTCTATATCCTTGCTTCTCTCATGACAAATGGTGATTTGGTTTGAATTATATTGGAAACCTTTGTCATTTGCTTTGCCAAATACCATTGTTTTTGGACTTGAATGCAACATGTCTTGTATGCAAAGCATTTTTGATTCACACATTTTCTTCAAATAAATCTCCTTGTCTCTCTCATATTAATAGAGATGCATAAATGTGGCTTATATAATTATGCAACAATCTAGTATGCTCATTTCTTTCTTTGCCTTGAGTGACTCGGTTGGGGACTTCTCCTTTGCCTATATCATGATAAAAATGGGGAGTAGCATTGACCTAGCATTGTAGCATTGACCTAGCATTGTGGTGTTAGGGGAGCATGTGTTGGCTTTAAGGGGAGTAGTGCTTTTGTTTTTAGGGAGATTATATTTAGGGGGACTAACCCTTTGAGGGGGAGCATTGCATGATGTGGTGCATTACTCATATTCTTATATGCAATTGCTTTTGTTTTATATTCACTTGATCATCTCATATGCACTTGGTTTGGAAAGTGTATTTGTGCTTGTTTTGTGTGTAGGGTTGATAGTTCTACAAGAGATTGAAGATTTGAAGTTTTTTTTTTATGTTTACCTCTTTGTAATGTAAAATATCTTCCCGGTGTTTTATTTTGTTTTGTGAGGATCAATGTGAGTGGTGGTCTTGTCACGAAATAGCCAAAGGGGGAGATTGTAAAGTCCTCATTTGTTGATTGGCTAATTTCGTGAACAAACCACATTTATGGGGTTTATGTAAGGGTAGCTTAGGCTTTCAAGACCTCAAGAGGAGAAGCACCGAAGGTAAATTTCTTGTGCTTACTTGCTTTGAAGAGATAGTTGCACACACTAACAAATTCATGCATAACTCTTATTCATATATGTTGTGTGTTTATTCTTATGTGTATTTTGGTTTTAATGACTCCTGTTGATTTATTTGCATCTTGTAATTAAATGTTTTTTGTCATGTTTGGCATTAGAATAGGATGCACTTTTCATCACTCTTGAACTTATTGATTGTGTGTTTGAGTGTTGAAAATAGGTATTGTGCTGGTGGTGCGCTACTCCACCAGCGCACCTCACCAGCGTAACATTCTAGTGGATTGTCGCATGTGTTACGCCATTGAGTTGCGCTGTTGCACCTGCGGAAATATGAAAAAATGGACAGTGCGCTGGTGGTGCGCTACTCGACTAGCGCAGCCTCACCAGCGTAACATTCCAATGGATCGTCGCATGTGTTGCGCCACTGAGCTGCGCCAGTAGACCAACGCCTATTGAAATAATTAGGCTGTACGCTAGTGGTGAGCTACTCGACCAGCGCACGTCACCAGAACACATAGAGGAAGCTGGAACATTTTTTTTCCAAAACGACCTCACTTTGTTTGGATCTCATATATATAACTCTTTGCTTTAAGGTCGAAAAAGAGTTCAGAACATCATATATTTTCCCTAGAACACATTTCAAAGGAAAAACTCTTCCAAGAACTCATTTTTTAATCACTCAAAGCATTCCCATGTGTATAAAAACTTCATCTTGCATCTTATAAGTTCATTTAGAGTGCATCTATGGATATGGTTGCTTCATCACATCTTGTTTGGTAAGTTCTTCACTATCTTCTTACAAGTTAAGTGTTTTACTTGCTAAGCCTTCTCTTTAATTATTTGTATGCTCTTAGAAGATTTTCTAGATACAAATTAGAGATTGTTGTGATGCCATGATTGAGTGTTGTATTGTGATAGCTTCATAGGATTGTTTGATCTATGTTTAGCTAAACTTCTTGAACATGTCATTTAGCTTTTGATATCTAGGATTGCATTAATTGTCATCTCATTATCCTAGATAAGCATATAGGGTTTCCTAGCCTTGTTTGTTTATTGAATATCATCATATATATTTACATAGGACATTTTATCTCTTCATTGAGAAGTAAGACTTGTGTTGCTTCCGGGAGTAGGTAGCTTAAATCGCAAGCAAGATGAGCTAGGTTCACTTATACTGTGATTAGGTAGTGGTGGTGGATTAAACCGGGATTAGGTTGTAATTCCTTGCCATTAGTGGATTCGAGGTTCTAGTGTGGCGCACTCATCAGCCCATGGTTTTTCCCATTTGGAGGGTTTCCACGTATATCTCAAGTGTCTTTACTATTTCAGTATTTATTACACTTGTGGTATTTCTGTAACTAGATAGGGCATTTTCGTCAACTTGACCTTTAACGAAAATTTGGTAAAAGTTATTTAAAATCTATTCACCCCCCTCTAGATTAATATTACACACCATAATATTTGTTTCAAGAGCGATTCCCTTACTTTTAATCTTTAGCTTCAAGCCCATCTCATAAGTTTGGAGAAACCCAATCAACTCATTGATGTTCATACTATCCACATCCTTGCTTTCCTCAATGGCAGTCACCTTTGATTTGAATCTCTTTGGAAGAGAACTAAGGATTTTCCAATTTAAACGCTCTTTTGAGATAGGTACTCCAAGTGCTTGACATTGGTTAGCAATATTAAGAAGCCGGAATTGGAAGTCTTCAAACTTTTCTTCTTCACTCATACTCAAACTTTCAAATTGTGATGCCAACATTTGAATCCTCGATTTCTTCACCGCTAAGGTTCCTTCATTAGTAACTTGGAGAGTATCCTAACCTTCCTTTGTGGATTCAAGATTTTGAATGTAGGAGAATTGATGCCCATCAACTCCTCCAAAGATAGCATTCATAGCACGATGGTTCCATTTAGCAACCTCAAACTCATTTGTTGTCCATTCACTCTTTGGCTTGAGTATCATGGTTCCATCCTCTTGAACCTTGGTAGGAGGACTATAACCTTCTTCCACTACCATCCAAGCTCTTTCATCAATAGAGCGGATGTAGGCTTTCATCCTCAACTTCCAATACCCATAGTTAGTGCCTCGAAGTAATGGTGGCCTAGTATTTGAGGCTCCTTCTGCCATTACATCATCTTGTAAACCCATGACTTCAAACGCCTAGCAAAAACCGTGAATGTATCACCCCGGACTCACATTAAGTGCAATCTAGTGTCCTGCTCTGATACCAATTGAAAATACCAACACGGTTAAATGCTCAAGGCTAACCTAGAGGGGGTAGGTTAGACACCTTTTTCGACTCCCTTATAAACAAACAAAAGTTTGTCCCTCTAGATTGCTTGTATCACAATATATATATATTAATTAAGGACAATTAATCAATATATAAAACAAGTAAAGTGTGATACAAACAAGTAATTGTAACATATACACAATCTATATAATAGAAAAGAAGTCAACTTACATAAAGAGTTCTATCCACAATACAAATACTAGAGAGATAGGGATAGAGAAAAGTTGACACAAGATATAACGTGGTAAACCTCCGAAGAGAAAACATCCACGGGCTAGCAGCCACCGGCAAACAAAATCCACTAGTAGATAAGACAAGTACAATCTCTCAAGTGACCTCTTCACCTAGAAACTACCCTCCTATCCTACTCTTGAAGTTATCGCCCTATGCTCAACAATCGAGACCTCACACCTCTTGTCATGACTTCCTCACTCACCTTATCCGGATCCTCACGACCCAAGGCAAGACTTCTTGCTCAACTATCTGAGTCCTCCCGACTCTAGTCAAGACTTCCTAGCTCACCTATCCGAATCCTCATGACCCTAGGCAAGCCTTCTTGCTCGACTATCCGAGTCCTCCCGACTCTAGCCAAGACTTCCTTGCTCGACAATCCAAGGCCTCACACCTCTTGCCAAGACTTCTTACTCAACAACATAGGCCTCACACATATTCTCATGACTTCCTTCTCACAAGGCATCTAGGTGATCATGAATGTAAAACGCAAACAAGCACGTAAAATATAATGCTATGATCAACACATCCGATGGAAAATACTAGACATGAGCATGAATGCACAAATCAAATGTAGTCTAGTCAATCATGCATGTATAATCAATCTAGATCATATAAGATATGTTCAACATAAATCACAACCTAGATACATGCATAGATCTAAACTTGAATCACAAGATAAGTTCAATAAATCACAAGATCAAGTTTAAATCACACAAACCAAAAATATGCTAAAATCATATAACAAAGTCAATTACATTTAAGCTAAAGTTCTAGAGCATATTCCTAATCATAAATTCAACAAAACACAAGAATAGCTCAAAAGAACATAAGCACATGTATTATGTGAGAATTTCGGCCAAGAGAGCCTAATACATGTGAGGAACTATTTTTCACAAAATCAATCAATCAAAGATCATCAAATAGTCCTAGAATCAAAACTAGCACAATACAATCCCAAACATGTGAAAACATAGACAAGATCAAAACCTAACTCAACATGAATAATTTCAATTGAAACTCAACCTAGCTTTGAAAGAGTTCAAAACTCAAATCAAAACACTCACAATATACAAATATATGTTGAAGAAGAAAACCCAAGGCAATTGACCAAGTTTTAAAAGAAAACTTTGAGAGAAAATCAATACCTTAGTTGATTTAGGTGCAGTCCCATTTTTGTGTGTTTTAGACTCTAAAAACAGCAACAAAACTCACTCAACCCTTCAGAGAAACGATGGAGGATGAATAGACAAACACTCTCAACTTTGAATCACTCAAATCAGAGTTCAAATGAAGAAGTTATAGTGTTTGGAAGGTGAGAAAATGTAGAGATATAAATTCTGCACACTAGTTTGAATTTCTTCTTATAATGAAATGTGAGAGGGAAAGAGTTTATAATGGAGAGGGAAAGAAAGGAGCTAAATGACCATTTTGCCCTCCCTTGATATTTCTCCCCCGAGATGGCGTGTGGGCATCTCGAGGCAGAAAGGTTGTGCGGCCGAGATGGCCATGCGCCATCTCGGGCTTGCACACCTTCATGGCCTTCGACCATGGTGCAATCCCCTCGCACTTCCCTCACGTTCTTCGACTGTTCTCCGGCCTCCGAACTTGGAATTTGAATCCATTTACAGATTACGAACTGTAACTCTCACACGGACATGGATATTTAAGATACTCAACCCCGAAAATAATAATTCGACTCGATATATGAATACGAAGACAATGTATGCAACATGATTTGAAAGTGTAGTATATTTTGACTTAGAACTTAAAATCAATAGTATGAGTAACCGAAATGACCGAAACTCAATCAAGAATAATTTAAGACTAAATCCAAGTTCAATATCCATGTTATACAAACATATACACACAAACACAATTCACACTAGAATGCAAACTACATAGAGATAGTTTCCAATCATGCATATTCCAAAACATGTTATTTTTATACCAATGCATGAGCATTCATCTTCAAGTGTGTCAATGTGTTATACATGGTGCACAACGATGCAGTGACACATATGAATGAATTGTATGTGTGTGCCTATAATGGTGCACAACAATGCAGGGACATATATGAATGAATTGTTTGTGCGTGTGCCTATAATGGTGCACAACGATGCAGGGACACAAATGTATGAATTGTGTGTGTGTGCCTAAGCCTTATAAGAGAAAGGTAAGGTCTTAGTATACCTTTGTAGAACTAAATTGAATCATTTCTCTTTGAAGACTTAGAACTTGCTTTGACTTGTTGTTTATCCTTCTTTGAAGCTTGAATCATCATGAATCTGAACAACTAAATAATTACAAGTAAACATCATTTTGATATGAAATTAATGCCAACACAAACTAAAACCTAACAATCTCCCCCTTTGGTAAATTCCATGTCAAAACACCTATACATTTACTACAAATATAAAAATGAAGATAGGTCACAAAATCACTCCCTTACATTACAATGAGTAAGATTCCTATAACTAATCTTCACCAACTCTTGAACTTCATCTTGATCTTCTCTTGAAGCAACCTACAAATCATCTCAAAGCACAATGCATATACAAGAGAAACACAACAAATGACAACATATAATATGGATAAGAATATACAATTAAGTCCATAAATACATGTATCTCCCCCTCAATACATGCCAAAATATAAGAATTCTTAACCAAATCTTAAGACTAATTATTACATGTCATTGAAAGTTCAAAAGTTCACAAAAAAAACATAAAAAGGAACTAAGTAACTAGCAACTCTTAGCAACTCTTTCTCCCCCCATTTGACATGAAATGATGCCAAAAAGTAAGAAACATACCATGAGACTCAAATACTAGCTACTAGATCCACCAAAAAAGGATGTGTGTGTAGTTGACCTAACATAATGCTTGATAGGTGGTCTTGAACTTGAAGCAATACACGCCTCCAACTCTTTTATTCTAGCATCTTGTTTATCAACTATAGCACTAAGCTCATCAACCTTCTTCTTCAAATGTAAAGCCCAATCCGGAAGAATGTTTATGCTAGTCTCTTGACAATCAATTTGTGAACTACTAAATAGTCCAAAAGTATCACATGTCTTACCCTTATCCTTATATGACATGTATGACACACGTTTATCACTATATTTTTCCAAGGGTTTTACCCACATATCATCTCTTCTACTCTTAACACCATGAGCTAAACACAAAGAAGTTATAAACCCCGATAATGCAAGCTTCTTATCTCCTCTAGTTGAGAAAGCCGCATTATCTAAAAAAAACATAAGTAAATCCCCAAGGTTTATAGGTTGATTAGTCACCAAGGCATATACTATTTTGATCTTGTCTTTATTCAACTCGGTTGAATTTGAAGATCCAATAATATTAGTGCAAATGAATAGATGACAAAATGCACTAGCCTTAGTTAACTCATGTTGACTAATATATGCACTACCTTTCCACTCAAAAGAAGCATTATCACAAAGAGTTCTACCCATGATATTAAGATTCTTAATGACATCTACATCTAGAAAGTTTGAATCTATATCATTAGATAGCCTAAGAAACTTGTTGATGTTTTCCGGGTTAACTCTAAACACAACACCCATAATCTCCATCAAAGCATCCAATAAGGTGGCACTCTCTCTATATTCAAGATAAAACTCTCTAACAAGAGTATCATTCACTATTCCTAACATGCTCACCCAAGATTCCCAATTTATCATCTAATATGATCCTCAACCAAGCAATCTGAATGCAATCCAATACTTTCGATTTATAAGAGATCAAATAGATATGACCGAGACATCTAAAGATATAAATGAATGT
This sequence comes from Dipteronia dyeriana, assembly GCA_032871835.1. Lineage (NCBI taxonomy): Eukaryota > Viridiplantae > Streptophyta > Magnoliopsida > Sapindales > Sapindaceae > Dipteronia > Dipteronia dyeriana. Next base: position 97,628,123 of record CM065299.1, on the reverse strand, counting down.
AACTAGATAAGAAATTTCAATCTAGTCTTTTAATCTCAAATGTAATATTGAATTAGTTGCAATGAAATTTCTGATCTAGTTCTTTATTCGATGGTTTTCTAGTTGTTTTTCTTGCTAGATAATTTGCATGACCTTTAAGAGAAATGAGTCAAATTAGTCCTACTTGACTAATATACTCATTTTATCTTGTTCAACATGATTTAATCTAGCATGCCAAAATATCCGCACCATTACCATTGTAATGATTGAAAAACAAACAAAATTATAACCGTCTCTACTGACGTATAATTCATTAAAACCATTAAACTATCAAGTACCATATGAATATAATTTGCTAAAATAATATTCATATAACCATCATGATCATTAATGATAACCCAAATCAATGAGGATAACCACGAACATTAAAACCCAGTTAGATCTCAAGTGTATTTTAGAACATCATGGAGTCTAAATTTTAAGTTACCATGCATACCCAGTTTGTAGGTACTAAACTCCAAAAAAAATGTTCTAACACATATACATCTTGTCTCTAATAATCTAATTATACTCAAAGTGTGCTTTACAGTTTCTTGTTGGATGGTATGTCTTTACTTGTCTACCGTCCACAAAAGACGAGATTCAAAAGAAAATACCTAACCAGAAACATAAGCAGATCTACACTTGAATTCTTGAGTTTGAGTTTTTCTCTTTTTGACTCAACGTATTCATGAGTGAAAATGACCCTGCTTGTCACAACGTCAACAAGCTATTTTATTTTTGTCCTTCTTCAATTCATTATTCATAAAAATCTTGCATATTCCGATCTAGGATTAAGTGGTTATGACTAGATTATCTTCTCCTTTAGGAAATAACTATTTCCACTAATATGCCCAAAACTTAAAAGTTTTGTACAAGTTGGAATTTTTCAAATAAAATTGGCTAGAAACCTAAGTCGTCTTTAGACGCTCATCTTCTACTACCAAAATGACGCGATCGAAACGTGTCATATTAATTTTATATATTCCAATTATCAAAAGAGATCAGATCGTTTAGTCGGTGTATCATGTTTTATATTCTTAATGGAGGCTGCCACTAATTTTGGCGCTTCTTATAAGTAATCAAACCTTGATACCGTACACACTAAATTTTTTAGTATTGAAAATACTACTAAAATTTTCCCTTCAAGCCAAACTCTGAAAGGTAAACCACCTTACTTAAATCCTACTGTACTTGTAAAACATACATGTGAAATTTCTATTTAACTTACTCCGCAACATGATGCGAGTAATTTAACTTCTGGCTTGATAATCCTTTACATCTTGTATGTCGAGCAATAAGTACTATTCTGAAGTTCAATCATGATTCATGTTATAGTTTCAAGAGCTTTTTACTCTTAAAATACACTAAATCCTTTGTGTATCTATTTCCTAGATTACACGATTTAGTTTATCGCTATCAAACTGGCCACAATACTATAGATATATAATCTATATTTTATGTTAATCTATGCAGAGACATACAATCTACTATGCACGCATATTAATTTCAAAAAGTACACACATTTAATTTTGTTGCAAACATTGATCGAACAAATGATGAAACAGTTTAAGGAACAGAATCGAAAAAATCATCAAAGCATCTAATTACCATCCATTTCCAAAAATTTAATCATCATTAATTTAGTACTTTACACAAAATTCTAATTCTAATATTGTACTCAACAATTTAGAATTCCCAAAATAAGTGATCATATAAATAACAGAAGAATATAATGTATAAGTCCCAACAAAATATTTTATTGGTCAAATCGTTTTTACTACAAAGTAAATAAACCAAAATTATTTACTATAGAACGGTTTATTAAAACCACAGTATTTTCTCAAAATACGTGACTTTACATGCTATTCATTCTATACGTTTCATATTTATATCGATCACCACTGAGAAAGACTCTCTGAGTCTTCACAACTCATCTAATTGTCATTTTCTCAAAAAAATTGGCCATCTTTCGCGTGTGCAATAACTCATGTGCCTAGCACTATGAATATTCACTGCGGATGTAGTAGATCGTCTCACATTCCCAAGAATGTAACGCTCCTCTACCATTTCTAGTTCACACGCTATATGACCAAAATACATTGTGGTACCTTACTCTAGCTTTTCCAACCTTATAGATCTATTAACTCTTCGGGAATTTCATTAAAAGACTATCCACTACATCTCTCCACATAAAAGCATGAGTCATTGACTGCGGCAAAATGTCATTAATAAGATTCATGAAATCTTCTCCATTAAGACATATAAGATAATGCAGATTTATTCCAAAAATTTCTAACTCATTTAGAAAAAAATGTCTTTTAATAACCCTGTACATTGAATGTACATGTACATTCTAATAAAAATTATTTTTCCCGATTGCATAATTAATTAGAAAGAGAACTTTAAACGAAGGCCTTTCAATATACATAGCTCCCACTGAATCTAAATTTGGTGGCCAAATTTTTCGCATGAAAATTCCATGACCGTTAGAAAACAGTGCTAAAAGTCCTGTTGGAAAAATCCATGGTGGCTGAAAATGCCACCGAAAACCATCTTTGACATCCGTATCGGAAACTGTTACCGAAAATCACACCAGAGACCGTCATCAGAAACCGTAACCAGAAACCGTCATCGAAAAACATGCTGGAAACTGTCGGTGGAATCCACAACAAAAATTGTCACTTGAATTCGTGCTTGAATCCGTCTTATTAAAAATCTCATCTGGAATTTATAGGGCATTAATTCAGCTCCCATTTGAGTGAAACAAATCGATGGAATTAATAAAAAAAAAAATTGAAAATTAAAAAAGTAAAAAAAAATTATATTTTTGTATCACCGGAAAACCGCCATCAGTCACCGGAAAACCACTCATAGTCACCGAAAAATAGCCATCGGTCACCGAAAAACCATTTACTGGATGCCGAAAAAGTCACCGTCCGCCGGAAAAGTCACCGACAGCCAGAAAACTTGTCGGCCGGAGTGCCGGGAACCGGTCCAGTAAGTGATGATGTGGCATGATGACATGGCACTGGTAATTGTTCCAAATATTTGAAACCGTCACCGGAAACTTCCTAGTGACCGGAAACCGTCAACGGTTTCTTTCACAAATTGACGCCACATGTCAAAGTAAGAATGGGCCACTTGTCACAAAAGACAAAAATTGCCACATGACATCTTATGGTGTGTCCACATGTCAACACCAGAACCACTTATGCATGGTATTCCAATGCCCACTTGCGTCGGAGGAAGTGAGACACACTAGCCGTCTTTCCAGACTTTTCCAATCATGGGACCACCACCATCCGACTCCAAATTTAATTTTAATTCCATTTATGCCTTTAATTATGACGTTTGGGTTAGGGGTGAAACACACTCTCCGATCATAAAAGAGTGGAACATGTTCTTTATGTTCTTTACCCACATTCAATAACAAAATAAGTTTCCAGATTTTGATTTCGAACGTAAATATTCAAAATCGTTTTTCTCCCTCGTTTCTTAACCAAATTATGCAAATGACCTATCGTTGGAAATTTATCGAAAGACTCTATCTAATGGTACCATGATCGCAGAGAAACAAAAAAATAAAAATAAAATTCGAACCCCATATCAATCACGGGTTCCGTTTTTAATTCTTCAAAATTCTCTCAATTTTGAAGTTATAACATGGCAATAATCTCCAGAACATATAATCACATATATATGCATACAGTCATGCCATCTAAAATGAAATATAACAAGTGTGTGGTGTTATGCCATTATTGAATTGTGATGTATTCAAAACGTGAATAACGATTCCTAAATATGGTATTTCTACCAGAATACAATCTCAATCATGGCTCTGATACCAATGTAAATAATATTCTATATAAACAAAACGAATTCATATTACCTTTCACCATTGAAAATTAGAATTCCAGCGGAAGCGGGATCGAACACCTGAAACTGAATCACCGGTCGGAGGACGATCACATCATCGGAAAGTCCCCTTTGATCACAATGTATGTTACCCACACTTTGATTTTGGATGGGAGAAAATTCTACAGATTTTCTCCACATCTCTCTTGTATTTTTATTCTCTGTATTTTGTTCTCTGATGAACACATGCACATATGCATTATTGCATGCAATACTCTCTTGCACACACACATGACTTTTGAATAGCACAGCACACATACACGCTTTGCATTGTCATGCACATACATAACAACATCAGACAACCTTGTTGTCTTGCCTTTTAAACATACACAAATATCCCATTCACAGTATTATATATATATATATTTATGTTGCTTGTCTATTTCCAATCAGTTTCTAAAACTGATATATATATAAAACAGAACTGCTCAAACAGTTAAACAATGAATGGGCTTCGACATGGGCTTCGCTTACATGGATTTTGGACTCTTCATGTATTGCTTGTGATCTTGGCCCACTTTGGTGTATATTGGGTCTCCAGCCCATACCCAAATATGCCAACATTAGGCTTCACAATCGCTGATCCCACTTGCACTGCATAAGAACTTGCAGGGGTCCATGATACTTTCATTGTTAATTGGGAGGAGCAGTCAATTTGCAGTCTATGATTCTTTCCTTGCTTTTTTTTTCCTTAAAACTTTCATAATCTAGTGACATACCTAAGCATAAAATAAAATATACTGTTAAGATTTATTCACTTTTTTTTCTCTTATATAAATAGGCGTTTCATTTACATTTGAAGAAAAAAACAAGGTTATGAGAGGATTCTAATTCCAATTTGCATTGGCTCATGCTCAGTAAATATAATAAAAAAAACACTAATGTTAGACAACCTATAAATTTAGTCCAAATTTTAATCCAAATGATGTGGTAAATAGTTTTTTCATTAACCACATTATCTCATGTCATGTGTGGTGATGAAAACTCATTTGCCACATCATTTAAGTTTAAATTTATATTAAAATTTTGAGTTGTATAGCATTACTCATAATAAAAACAAACCTCACAAAGACATCACTATTTGCTGAAAAAGTTAAAAGGTTTTCTAATCAGGATCATGAAATGAAATACACTCTACTTAATATTGTCACTAATATCACAATATCACACGACATAACTAAGTGGTAAGAGGAAAAAAGTTAAGTTTGTGGGGTCGTTACAATAAAAAAAATTAGAGGACCAATGTGAAAATGATTTTAAATTTAGAGCAAGGTCCTGGACTCATGGTCCAGCTAGCCCCATCCATTTGCCTCTAGGTATGGATAGGGTCGGCTATTGGGTAAAGCAACCAAAGCATGAGCTTAGGGTAAAAAAGGCAAACATTTAGGGGCTTCATTTATGATTTTTTTTTTATAGTATTATTTTAAAAAATAATTACTTTTTTTTATTATTACTACCTAGAAAATATGAATTTTTTAAGCCTATAAAATATGATAATATTAATAATGTTAAAATTATTTATTAAAAAGATAACCGTTGAAAATCATCATTGATTATCAGAGTATCCATAATCTACTTTTCAAGCATTTTGATTATCCTCTTAAAAAACCATTTTTATGATAAAAAAAACCTTTAAACTTCTCCACATTTAATTTGTTACTGTTTAAAAATTATCTATATATATTAAAAAAATATTCCATTTATTTATAACAATCAAGTGCAACAGTATATCACAACAACTATAACTCTATTTGTCTAAAAGTTTTTGTTTTTTCAGCTTGCAAGTTAAATCTTTGCAATCATTCTTTAAATATATTATTTATATGATCTATTTGTCTTTAAGAAGAGCCAATGAGATTCCAACTTGATGCACCGTCTTTTTTTCGACGTTTGAGAATATTCCAACTTATCTTCAACAGAAGTGTGTCCAGTTCTACTAATGTTTGTGTGTCAACATTGTCAAACCTACGCTCATAAATACAAAAAACTTCGAACAACTTGTTTCGAATGTCAGTAGCATGTTCGGAATAATCTACGAATTTGTACCAATAAACTCAAACAAAGATTCTAAACCAGATAATTTAATCCTAGGATCTACTATAACACCTAAGACGTAAAGGATGAACGCGCTTTTTCCGTCATTAAGAAATTGCAAATTCAAAAGATATTTATAAATTTGTTCCAACGCAATGTGCTCTAAAGTTTTGAAAACTTAGTAAATTGATAAGCGAGGGTATCATCCATATAGAGGTGCCATCCATCGGTCGTCTCTCGTTTTAGTGATTATTGAAAACAATGTAAATAAGAACATGGCAAGGGTGAGAGTGGTGTGTGTGAAGTGAGCATTTAATAAAGATAAAAATGATAAGAGAACATGGAGATATGAGAATGGTGATTAAAATGGTAAATGTAAAATAGATGGATAGGAGAGATGCAAGAAAATGGATACATATGGTACTCATGATCACCAAAACATTTGCACCATAAATAATAACTAACCGCAATGACACTCCTACATATTGGGCTAATCTTCCTAGGCTATAATTTCTGGGATGACTTGGATTGGAGTGTTCATAATCCACCCCTTTTACCTAACCGGGATACAAAGGATTTGAGTGCTCACAACATATCTCATCCAATTCAAGTGTGCTTTATTAGACACCTAATGTGTGTATGGTTAAAAATATATATATTGATACCTAATGTAAACCAAGAGTTGGATGCCTACTTGGCTTATAAAGACACCACAATTCAACCTCTACAATGAAGTGGGAGTTGGTGTGCCTACCCAAACCAAAGTGATTATTGAATGCTTTAAAGACCAAATCAACCACAAAGTTACATGGGAGTTGGAATACCTACCAATTTCACAAAGATTAAAATTAAAGCACAATTACTCTAATAAATTCAATCAATTAACAAGAATCAAAAGTTGGAGTGTCTACTTAATTCAAGAGATAATTAAACACAATTATGCTCAATGAATGAAACAATAAACTAAGAAATCAAATTCAAGTCAATCAAATAAATGGAACTAGTATTAGGGTTTACTTATTTTTCAAATGGGGATACACATCAAAGAAGAAAATAACAAGATAATAGAAAATAGAAGAAACCCAACGTGTCACTCTCGGATCTCTAAGCTCGAAAAAGGGCTCAATTGTCATCTCGGATCTCCCATCTCCATTGATGCTCCTCCTTGTCATAAACAATGTAGGATGGGTCTTTCCTTATGAATATCCTCCAAATATGGGTGGATGTAAGTAGAAGGTGATGGTAAGGTGGCATCCATGGAGGTGAAGTTCCTCTCTCTCTTGATTTGGTGGATAAAATGAAGTGTGGAATGGATTGATTAATAGAATGAATGGATGATTGATTTTGGGTCTTGTGGCAAAGTGATGTATTTATAGGTTTGAGAGGTTAAGGCATGAAATTAGCATGAAATGACGACTTTGCCTTTCTTTGACTGGCTGAAAATAAGACTTTTACCCAACTGGAGCACGCAGTGCGTGGGTAGTGCCTGGGTAGGGACCTACGTAATAACCCGCACATGGACTTGATGCTTTTCGGATGTTTCTTGGGTTATGAATAGTGCATGTGTAAGGACCCGTGCATGGACCTGATGCCCATGTTTTGCTTCTCTGATCTGTTCAAATGCGTTGGTTATGTGCTAGTTGTGCACAGGTAGCGACTCATGCAGTTGCCATTCTTATTTTTCTATCTTTTGGTGTGTGGGTAAGGACCCACACAATGACCCGTGCACTGATGCTTCTTTCCTTCATCAATTTGGCCTGTTTTTCGCCCAAAAATCCCAATTTCCGCTTTCAGCACCTGAAATTCATTAAATGTCTTCAATCACTATAAATGAGCTATTAGACACCAAAATATACTCAAAAACAAGCTAAAGGATATGGAATTGAGGGCCAAAGTATAGAACAATTTTGGCATGATCAAAGGAAAAATATTGTAGACTAATATTTTTTTAATTTTGGTCTCTATGTCAACAAATGTAGTGTCTAAGATATCATATTTTCTATAAGTGTTTAACATTTCAAATATTTCCACAATCTGATAGATTGCTAGGGAAGATGTTGGTTAATAGACCCTGAAAAGAGTTACAGTGACATCATAAAAAACCTTTAAAAATTCAATAAAAAAACTTTGTCATATACCAATCGTTTGGGGTTAATACTGGACGTCGAAGTTCGGTCATTTTCATGTAGGTTATAAAAATAAAAAATAGTTGAATCATAATCCAAACAATTTTGTTGCATTAAGTATAGTTCTACCTTACTGACATATCTGTTTGGAATCTTCAGGGTCGTAGACTGTAAGTTGTACGGTATCTGTTAAATTCTTACAATCTTGGATTAGAGCTGCTGATCTATGAAATGAAATCTCTGATGTGATCTATGAAATGAAATCTCTGATGCGATCTATACGATCGCTTACTTCCTTCATACTAGACTGTACAACTAAGTTTAGGATATGACATGCACACCGTTGATAGAAGAAATAACCCCTATCTTGTAGGATTTTTTTTTTCAATAAATAATGCAATAGAGCTAGTATTTACTGTTACATTATCTAATGTGATAGAAATGATGCATTGAGTTATTACATAAGTTTCTAAAATATAAATAATGACATTAAAAATATTTTCCACGGTATATGTATATATTAGAATATTGTAAAAATGTATCACATTAATGCAGCATGATCGATAAATGAATATGTGAAAATTTGAAAATTTGAAAATGTGCGAGAAAATGAGGTATTATTTGATGATTAGAGTGGTGCCAATTCAACCGCCCTTTTATTAATAAAAGATTTGGAAATGAGAAACAAAAGTACACATTGGAATAGCTATTATTATTTTTAAGTGATTTAAGGAGATTTATTATTATTATTATTATTTAATAAAAAGAACGGTCGTGGATCTCCTCCATCGTGGAGGATTGAAGGAGTGGATCGCTCCTCCATAGAAAGAGGTCTGCTTTGATAGATTAGATGGTTGAGAATCTTTCAATATTTATTTTTCAATATTTATTTATCAATCTATTTAGATCAAAAAAAAAATTTAACGCTATTACAATTGGTAGGATTTAAACCGCTAACTTGACAATTATTTATTCAAGTTCCAACTTCATCCTGCTACCTGTTAAACTACGTACGCCCATGAAGACAGTCTTATCAACCGTTAATTTGGATAAAGGTCAACTAACGACTTTTATTATTTTTAGTAAAAGGTTCCTAAGCCTGCAATTAGGCTTAAAATCGGAGATGTTAAGTCAATTAACCGAACAATTTATAAATAAAATATGTACTTAGAATGCAAGGACATTATGTAGTGTGAGACCTGAAGTACTAAAGGAAGATTTAAATTTTTTTTTGGGGAGTATTTTCCATATAAAAGTAACATTTTTTTAATGTCAAAAACACTTCCAAAAAGCACTGTAATTAGTGTTGGGGAGTGGGTATCGTTATTGGAGCATAAGGGCAATGTGAAAACTAGAATTTTCAGAAAGAGAGCCTTGTCTTTGCTCTGTTGACGTTGGGAGTTGGGAAACCTGTAGTGTTTTCTTTGCCTCTTGGTCATTTTTCAATCCCAGGCTGCTTGGTGGGGTTAACAGTTAAGAGCACTGAGCAATTAACAAGTAATACAGACAAAGTTGATTTGTAATTAATTGCCATTAATTATTTTAGCATAGGAACTGAATGTCATCTATATCATAAACCAAGCCAGGAGTCACAGCTTTCTCTTGGATTCTCTTGACTGGCACTGTTGCCAAATTCAGCTTCCTTCTTCACCTTATGTTAAGCGTTTTGAATTTTGATCACTGAAATTATATCATGTGATATGAAAATTATATATGATTGATCCATACAAAATGAAAATTATCATGGGGGTGTTAAAAAATTTAAATTGTTTACTAATTAGAAGCACTCAAAATATTATTGTTCCCAAATTGAAAGTACAAGAGAGAACTTAGAAAGGTGAAGAAAATAAAAAACACAAAAGTCACACTGGGGAAGGCAGTGGCTGTGCTTGGTTAGTCACTTGATGACTAATCTTTGCACTTCTCATCAAATACTTGTAACTAGAAAATAAAGAGTAGAAGATGAGTTATTGCCAGGTTACTGCAATAGGACTTTTGACTCTGAATTTTCCGGAAACCCAAGTCAAAGATCCAAAAGATGAGTGGGATGATGTTTTCGATTTTCCAACAACAGTCACCATGTAACTCAGTTTCTGACCAAACTTATTGAAACTTAAAATCTTAGGCTTCACAATCACTGATACTCCATTGGGCACTTCCACTTGCACTGCATAGGAACTTGTAGGGGTCCCTACATTTGTGACTATCCTCTTGTATTCCAAACTAACATTTTGGACACCACCTTTGAAGTTGAATGCAAAAGAGGGGTAGTTCAAGTCACCAGCCTGAAGTGCTATGTTTTGAGGACAAGTAAAAGTGCCCTCTGTAAATAAAGCTATATCAGTAGAAGTATAATTTAGGCTGCATAAATATTTCAGATAGTCCTCCTCAGCTATATCGTAGATTAGCCCTGGATCAACTGCTCTCTCTGGATCAACATGTCCTGAACCATAGGCAAACGGTCCGGCAGAGTTACTAGAAGCAACATCTGAAATTGGAGATTTTTTGTTGTTGAGAGTATATGCTGTTGTCATCAAGGCTGATTTGATCGCGGCCGGAGACCAATCTCGATGGACTGATTTGAGAAGTGCAACTAATCCACTAACATGAGGACAGGACATAGAAGTGCCTGACACTATATTGAATAGAACACTTCTCGAATCGGCTTGACGTTCAGTTGGGCTGGTGGTTGGTGGCCAGGCAGCCAATATGTTCACTCCTGGTGCGGTAACATCTGGTTTGATCACATCTGGATCAACTAAATTCGGTCCTCTTGATGAAAATGCTGCAATAACTGGTGCTGTTCTACCATAAGCTGTCCCTTTGAAGAGGATCGAAGCAGTTGGTTTTTTGGCGGAACTAACATACTGTGTGACGTACTTACCTGTTGCGTAGCCTACTCCAGCTGTTGGCAATATGTGAGGGTCAGCAGCAAGTTCATGACCTTGAAATTTGGGATTTACAAGTATCATTCCAACACCTTTTGCATTTTTAACATTCTCCGACCTTATAAATGGGCTAATTACATAATCTCCTTGGCACACAACAATCTTCCCTTTGACTAGTGATTCATTGAGTGTCCCCAGACAGAATTTGGATGTTGGGATACCTGCAGATTCGAAATAAGCAATCGGCACTGGCTTTGTTAATGCGTCGCCAGAATATAAAGATACCCCTTCAACAACTTTTCCATTTCCAAGCTTGATAACTGCTGGGAATGTTCGATCAGTGTAGCTTGCAGCCACAGTCATCATCCATGGTGCGGTGTTGCCCACAGATGAACTAAAAGGGCCTTCATTTCCAGCTGCACATGAAACAAAAACCCCACTTTTGATAGCATAAAATGAGGCAATTGCTAAAGGATCACTGTGGAAAGGCAAAGGGGCGGATCCCAGAGAGAGCGACAACACATCAACCCCGTCTTGAAGAGCTTTGTCAATTGCAGCCACTATATCTAAGTTAGAACAACCAAGTCTCCAGCATACTTTATAGACTGCAATTCTTGATGTGTAGCTCGTCCCACGGGCAATGCCTTTGGCTAAACCCGAAAAACTGGCATTTGCTACAACACTACCAGCAGCAGTTGAAGCTGTGTGTGTACCATGACCCCCGTTGTCTCGGGCAGATAGGAACTCATTTGTTTCATTGATTCTTCCATGATCGGCCTCATAGCCTTTGAAGAAGAATCTTGCTCCAATGAGTTTCTTGTTACAATTTGATTTTGAGAACTTGGTGCCTTCCTCACAAACACCTTTCCATCTTGAAGGAACAGCAGGCATGCCTGTATCCTTGAAACTGACGTGTTCAGGCGAGATTCCAGTATCTAGAATGCCAATTATCACATCCGAAGCCAAGTTTGAAGCAGACAAGAGTCCTTTACCAGTTTGTAGGCCAAGAAACTGCTGGGAATTTGTAGTGTGGAGCTGCAGCATTTTACCAGGAGTGGCAGAGAGAAAACCATCTACTTTTTCAAGTGATTGGAGTTGTTTTGTTGAGAGCTTCGCAGCAAAACCAGAAATGGCAGTTTCATAGGCATAGAGGAGCTCTGCTTGTTGTTCTTTATCATCCCCTTGTAATGACATTTCATTGATGGAATCGATCACTGCTTGGTACGTCTGCATTGACTCGCCTAGGCGAAATAGATTTGCCGCCATCTTGGTCTTGTCCATGTGAATTATGTAATTACTTTTGGCCTCTGCAGCACCAGTGTATGTGGTAGTCACCAGGACTAAGAACAGAAAAATCTTCCCAAACAGCATGTCTCTGTGAAAAAAAAAAAAATTAATTAACAGTTCTAATTTATAACGAAAACTCCAAAAAAAAAAGATGAAATGTATAAAAGATAGATGTCTATATACCTGTTTTCTTGGCTCAACAAAAGAGATCAAATATCTGTGTGGAATGACAATGGTGAAGAGAATCGTTTTATAGACAAAAACTTGGGAAGGGGTCCAATTTGCATTGGCTTCTGCACTGTACCGCTAAATTAAATAATAATAATAATAATAATAACAAACTAATGATTGACAACTAAAAAATTAGTTCAAAAAAAATTCTAAATGATGTGATGAGTCATCTATCATTATCAACTTATTCATCATATCATTTAATATCATTTAATAATTTGTATAGAATGATAACTTCTTCGATAATTACATGGGTTGGTTTTTGAGAGTCTAATTGCCGAAAAAGTTAATGTATTGAAGTAAATGAGCAAACACATCTAAGCAATGAAACACACATCCAAGCAAACACATGCAATTAGAGACAAAATGAAACACAAGTTACAGGTATATAAAATAAAAATGTGTTACACGGTATGTTTAAACAAGAAAGGTGGGAGAAGCTTAAAGCTTTGAGACAATTATAGCTAAATTGATTTTAATATTTCTTTTGTTATATTATATGATATCCTTTAAAGATAAAACTATTGTTACATTATTATTTTTTTAAATGGGGTGTTAAAAAGATTAAATAGTTTATTGATGAAGGCACTCAAAATGTTATTGTTGATGGTAAATTTTCCATCAACCATAATTGCAAGGTGATATTGGGTGAGATCAACTCGAGGGTTTGATTACCTAGGTCAAGATTGAACAAAGCTTCCACCTCTTATGAGCAAGAGAGGTCCCTCAGGTGTCCATATGAAATAGGAAGACTCGAATAGATGTCACACCCCAATAAACTAATAATTTGAGTTATAAAACAGCAGAACCTACCATGGAATTTGTGTGTGGGAGAGAATAATCCAAAATTAGAGAATTTTTTTTTAATAAAAAAAAAAGCCAAAATTCAGGAGTACTTTTAATTTTGCAAGTCTCCCTTAATAGAAAAGTAGAAAAATAAAAAACAATAAAGCATAAAGGAGTAGACAAGATTGAGTAATGCTACACCACACAAGCTCACTTACAAACTACATGCTCCTGTGGCCAGACAGCTACCAAAGAAGGTTAAAGCAGCAGCATCAAAGCAGAACCCGCAAGAGAATTTGTGATTGAGAGAGAGAGAGAGGCTCTCTACTAAAACCGACTTAAAACAGTGTAGATTTCTACACACAAATCTTTGATGTACTAGCAAGCGTGATTCAAAGACCTTGCACATGCATTTAAAATCTAGATTTTTTTTCTCTGAATTTTTCTAAATATTTGATTTTACCCAGAAATATTGACATGTCACAAGTTAAGTTAAATAGAAGTTACGATACCATTATTGATGAAGTTAAGCTTGTTCTAAAGAATAATAATAAAATATAAAAAGGTTTCTACAGGTGCATAACGTGAGTCCTTTCAAATTTGTGATAGCAACTAGCAAGTCTTCTCAATCTCTAAAGAACCACTATGATTTTGATTTTGATTTTTTTTTTGTTGAGAAATGTGACTAATTTGAAAGAATCAAAATGAAAACGGGTCTACCACCCTCAAATCATTTCAGATAATGATAAAATTGTAAGGAAAAAAATTATTGCGACTCTTTTGTCTTTTGGTACTCGGTCTAAGGAGTTTGTAAATTTGTGTTTGTTGATAAATTATAATATATATGGGATACATATCATATGATTGCATCATCTTGTTATATATGCTGACCTAATATTTGAATATATATGATTCAAAACACACTAATTTAAAAGTGAAAATGGTAAAAAATATCATATTTTTTTTATGTGTTGCCCTAATGTCACTATTTTAATAAGTTATATTTAAAAAAACACTTATTATGATGAACTACCCAAATTGCTTTTAAATAATCAATTTTCGTCTTTTCTTTGTCATTCAATCGCCACAATTTGATCACTGAAAGCAATAACTCATCTCTCTCTCTCTCTAAAATTTATTTGAAAATCGATCTACAACGTATCTGAAAGAAGCTCGTGTTTCACCACAACAAGGTAATAAATATTTCTGAACTTCGTTTTTTTCATCATGCATTTGTGAGTCTTGTAACAATTCATCTATTCCTTATGATTGTTGTCTGAGCCTCTGTGTGAACATAAAACTGGTATTGTGAAGTTAAAACCTACAAATCTGTGAATCTCCGAGCCTTTTGAAGCCTTATCTGAGCCGTTTTAAAGGATGTCCAAGACATTTTGTATTGAGTTTTTTTAAAATTGGTTTGAGCTTTTTTATAAAGGCTCCGAGCTTTTTTTCGAATGACTCCAAGTTTTTTTTTTTAAAGTCTTCGAGCTTTTTACTAAAGGCTCCGAGATTATCTGTAAGACTTTGGAATAAAGGCTCTGAGATTTTGTAATAGCATCGAGATTTTTAATAAAGGATCTGAGATTTTTAATTAAGGCTACGAGCCTTTTCCATAGATATGTTTTTCAATGAATTTTTGTTCCTGACTATTTTAATTTCTGAGCCTTTTACATATGTTTTCAAGACTTTTAAATAGTTTCCGAGCTTTTTTGTCAAGGTTTCGAGACTTTTGGTGAAGTGTCCAAACCTTTTGGTGAAATTTTTGAGAAATTTAAAACAGTCCCTGAGCCTTTTTATGGACCTTACTAGACTTTTGAAAAACCGTCCGAGCGTTTGTAATTTTAATTTTAATTTTATAAAAAATGGTTTGTGATGAGGATTTTGACAGGATAATGAATCGGCTGATAATAGTAATATCTTACAACGGTTGATGTGAGCAGTTACTTGACGGAAGTCAGAGGTATTTAGGTTCTGATAACCAAGGAATGTATGTGTGAAAGAGTATGACTTACGAAGAATTGGTGGCAATCGTGCAAACCGTTGTGAAGTAAGATGTGAACAAATACAGTGTTGATCTATAGTCTATATCAATTGTTCCTGGCTGTACATGACACACATTTATAAGAAATGACGATGATGTTCAGTTTAGGCTAGGGGAAGAAAGGGTGATCTCTCAAGTATGTGTTAGTCTAATTGAGAGGGCAACTTAACAGTAAGATTACTTAAGCAATTAATGTCAACAAAAAAACTACTAATCACAAAAATAACAAAGAAGATAATATGATGAAATTTGTGCAAGAACTCGAATCCACCTCACCCTCCTAATTAAATACTATGACTCATTCAATCCTCAAACATGCAAGTATAGATTATAGATTCGTATTCCCTACAACAATCTCTAATCTCTTTTGATGTTTTAGAAATCACATCCGCACATCCATGAATCCATTAAGCCTTATGGAACACTCACATGAATCCTATATGCTAGCCTAATGATCTCTCAACTTTCAAGTCATATATAATGAATAATTTGCCTATTCAAGTGATCATTCATGATGATGGCCAATCAAGATAAAAACATTAAGCAGCATGCAAATCATTCATATAACAATACAAGCACAAGTAAAGAAATTCAAGAAGTCATTTATAGATAATAAGGGTTTGGTTTCATCGTGTTCTAGCACAAAGTATCTTAGCTCATGTTAATGGAAAATTTGGTTGAGGTGAGAAATTCCGGTTAACACCCTCGAGACCACCACCACATAGGCAATGGTCAGGGTTGGTACCGTAGGCACCTAACCTGGTTGAATAAAGATGGATGTATAAATTTAAGTGCAATGAAGATGGGAATGTAATGCTTTTGTTATTAACCCTGAATACGATACAAATGGATTTCTAAACACTCATGATCTCTCTGGGATAAAATAGGGTGGCGATCCCGTGTCTGTCGAATAGTAGATAATAGTTGAGGCAGTGTTCTGAATAAAGAATTTTGGCCGAAATCTTCAACTCTCTCCTTGTACTGTCAATTGTCGATTCTTCTATATCCTCCCTCTCTTTTTATCATGCCTGGTCCATTTATACACAGTCCAAATATGGTAAATTCATGACTCTCCCGCCTAGATTCTCATAATCCCCCCCCCCCTCCTTATCGGGCGAGATCTTTTAAGTAAAAGTCATTGACTTTAGATTAATAACGGATTCGAGAATATCTTAAGAGATAAGTTTGTTCCCTCTTTGGATTCAACCTCTTGCCCTACACGTACGCAGTGTTTCAATGGTCGTTGAAGTGTAGATGTGATTCCTTGTGCCTTTACGGTGTGATGCCTAATGGAGGTCGTTGAGTATGGTGTTCGTAGAACGAGGTAGATCCAGACTCGGGTCTTAATGTTAGGAGCTCGATCTAACCTTTTCGGTTCCTCTGAAAGCTCAAAATGATTGTACTAACGCCCGCGAGTGATGGCAAGGCTTCTACGAGCTTCCTTTTATCTAACTAGGTGGATTGGCTTCTTCCTTTGGCGAAGTGTAGCGGTGCTATAACGTGAATCTGATCTCCTTAAAGGCCCTATTTTTGTATCTGGAAAGGACAGAGGGCTTCTGGTTTAGGCTACGAGTTAATTTTGACCTCGGGAAGCCTTGATCTGGAAGAAGCTCACTTTATTTGTGTCGGGCTTCACTTCAAATGCTTTCTGAGCTCGATAACCTTTCCTTACTTTTACGGGATGGTTTTGGAGCCCGACCCCAGGAACCGGGGTTCCATGATAGGTGATATCGGGAAGCCTGGATAACCATGTATCGGGCTATCTCTGAATTCCAAGGTAGACGTAAAGGGTTCGGCCTGATCGTGTCGGGCTCCATTCTTGATAATTCTGAAGCCCGAAGACCCTTTCTAGCTTCTGCGGGGTAGCTTTATGGCTCGCCCGGGGTTCAATGAATGGTGAACTCGGGCTTTGATTTGAGCTAAAAGAGTGGAAAATTTCTCTTTGGTCTCCTAGCCAAATTTTGCTATTAACAGAAGTCTCCCCATACTTGAACACCGGTGATTGAGTTGGGATTGGAGTCAGATTCCTCATTTTAATTAGGAATTTTTTCCTCTTTACTATTACCAAATCAAAGTAGAAATCTTCTTATTAATTTTACCAGTGACGTGGCAGGAAAAGACCGGTGTATTCCCCAAAATAATCCGGCTACGTTACGGCTGCTCCGCGATTCGAGGCTATCCATCCGAAGATTTCGTTGACGTCACTGCCCCCTAGCTCTATTTAAACCCGGCTTACTCATCATTTTCCTCATGCTTTCTTTTAAATTTTAAGTTTTCAAAAATCCTTCTCTTTCGCTACCTTTGAAAAGCTCTTCTGTTCTTTCTCTTTTCCTCAGCTTCAAAAACCTATTCAACCGTGTCAAAAATCAGTCGTGACTTCGTTGATTCCCTCGTTGATGGCACAGAGGTTTCCGGTCTTGCCCAAGGAAAGTGGGCTCGATGAGAATTGACGGGGACTACTCACCTCCGACCCTACAACTTCATCGATCGAACAGGAACATAGCTATCGAGATTGGGTTTTCTAATCGACCTGATAATCCCCTGAGCTTGGTTGATAAGGATTTTGGTGAGGAAAATAGGGACGGCATTGCTGGAAAGGACCAAGTCACAGTTGCCAGTCCTTCTCTGGAGAGACATATTTCATGTGACTTAAAGGTCATTCCAGACTCCATTGTGGAGCCACGTTCGATCAGTCGTATGAGGTCCAAATATGGCATTCCTGACAGCGTCACCCTTCCAGTCCCCCATAAAAACTATGACGTCTTCAATCCACCCAAAGGCATGCTCCCCATCTACGTTACGGCCTTTGAGAACGGGGTAAGACTCCCTCTTCATCTTACTCTTCGTCGGGCTCTCAATACCTTACAACTAGCTCCCCTCCAATTGACACCCGGCTTCTGAAGGCATCTGGTTGGATTCCTTATGTTGTGAAGGGAACATTGCGAGCTTAGCAAGGTTATCTGGGAGCCAGAGGCTAAGAAGCTAGCATACCTCTTTCAGATTGGAAGTTTGTCTGAGGCTCTTCGAGGTCAGTTCTATGCCAAGGAAAAGAACAAACTCAATTTCATCATCCCTGGGGCTTCGAGGAAAGATCCTGCTTTGAAGGAGGAGTGGATCCTAGCAGGCAAAGATTGGGGAAGCTCGATCTTCATAGGCGGCTACGAGTTCGCAATTCCCATAACTTTCAATGATAAACCCTTGTAGGGCCGAGATTCCTAGCCTGCCGAGTCTAAGGTGGTACTGAAGGCCATTCTTGCCAGAAACTATTTGAACCTGAAGTTCCAGATTGTCGACCCTTTCGATTCTCGTCTGGTAAACCGCTATCTGCGAATATTTGATGCTACTCCTCGTAAGTACTTTGAACCATCGTGCTTTGTGTCGTTGAATAGTTCAGTTCTGACGGTTATACCTTCTATAGATATATATATATATATATATATATATATATATATTTTAACAGTTTTTATTGTTGCTCCAGCTTCCCATGAAGCCCACCAAGCTCGCACTCCTCCCCCTTCTACAAAATAGAATCGGAAAATCCCCCTAGCTTCCTCAGAAAAA
Organism: Dipteronia dyeriana; assembly: GCA_032871835.1. Lineage (NCBI taxonomy): Eukaryota > Viridiplantae > Streptophyta > Magnoliopsida > Sapindales > Sapindaceae > Dipteronia > Dipteronia dyeriana. Next base: position 97,609,233 of record CM065299.1, on the reverse strand, counting down.
GATGGGCCTCGGGAAATCCCCCTGGCTTCCTTAGAAAAAGGTGGGCCTACCGTTCCAGCTGGGGCTTCGTCTACTCTTGCTCCTTCTCTTTCCCAGCACAGGTCTAAGTTGTCACTCCTCGTATCTCGGGCTGCCAAGGTACGGGGTAAAGGGGCCTCCATTTCTCAAGTCGCTGATGCAGTAAAGTCAACTTCTGTTCTAGTTACCCCTATACCTGCTTCTGCTTCAGCTTCTGTCGCCCCTACTCCGAGCTTACCTGACACTTCTGCCCTTCCATCTATATTCCCAGCCTCCCGAGCTTCAATGGACCTCGAGGTTGGTGTTAAGGGGGTTTCCCTTGTTTGATCGTCAAATCAATCCGGCTCTACCTTTCAAGAAGAAGTCATAGGGTAATTCGTTGCTTCCTACCCTGAGGGCAGTCTTTCTATGATGACTTTAATGCCCATAGATATTCTGATTACCAAGGGTTCTGCCCTCTTGGCCGAGGTAGTCATCACTTTTATTTTCTCATGCAATAGTTTGATTTGTCATTTTCTAACTTGAATTCCTTTGCAGGCCTTCAAATTCCAAATGGCCATAGGCCACCAGGTGACTTCTCTCTTCGACCGGGCAACTAGAAATGAAGCTGAAGCTGAGCGGGCCATAGAATTGTTGGCACGGGCTCAAGACTTAGTACAAGAGATGGCCTCTAGCTAGAGGGGGATGAAGGCGGAGTTAACCGAGCTTTGGTGTGACCATGAAAGGTTGAAGCGATCGTTTGATCAAGAAACCCTCCGTTCTTAACATCGAGCCAGTCAGCGTGATTCTTGGAAGGAAGAAGCAAATGCGCTTGACATTGAAAACCAAGGTCTGCAAGCCTAAGTTGCCAAGCTTCAGGTTGAGGCAGACGCCTTCTTCAGCGAAGGATACTTCTATGCTTCCTACCAGGTTATTGAAGCTCTCCATTCTCCTTTCGACCTATCAGTTACTGCCAACTGGGATAAGGAGGAGATTATATCGAAGGTTGTAGAGATGTCCCATCATAAAGGTGGCGGGGCTGGAGCTAGGAAGCAAGCAGTTGTAACAGATCCTCCTCTACCTCCTCCAGTCTTTTCCGTCACAGGTCTCGGAGAGACCTCTAGCAGGGTTCGATCAGCGTAACCCAAGTAGGACTTCAAGAAGCTCGGGAAGAGTCTGGATGAGTCCTCTAAAAAGGGACTAGATATTGAGAAAAGCCGGGTAGAATCTTTGGCAAACCTTCTTAACGCAGTCATCCCTTCTAAGGTTATGGCGGTGGCTAATGAGGTCTTGGAGGAAGACCCCGCTGAACAACAGGCAATTGGGAATCCTCTGGTGGAAAGGGTAGTAGAAATGACCGTCCAAAATGAGCAACCACCGGAGGGAGGAGTAGGAGGCGAGATCCACCAGGAAGGGGGAGCAGTAGAAAGGAATCAAGAAGAAGCAAGAACCTGATACACTTCGTTCACAACTTGCCTTTATAGCCCGAAAAGGAGGGTTGGCACCCCAACTTTATTCATACTTGATCTTCATCATCATTTTTTTTATGTAGCCCGAAACCAGGGATTGGGCTCCCTGTTTGATATCTGTAGCCTTTCTAGAGGATAGACTCCCATTTCATTATTGAAAACTGACTTTTGATTTTGTTCATGCTTACTTCAATGAATTTTAATTTGATTGACATCTTCTTGCTTCATTCCTGATCCCGAGCTAGGTATGACCTCTGAAACAACTCGACTTACTCAAACTTTGGCGAAGATAACGAGAACAAAGATTTTATTTAAGCATGAAAGTAGACAACCAACTCGAGCTTTCAACTCTTCAGCTAAAACTTGTGGCTCGGTGACTTTAATGAGTAGTCCCCATGTGTGATTATAGGATAGTTTGTACCCCTGTCCCTTTTAGGGCCCCCGATTAAGGAAGCAAGAAGACTATCTAGCTATTTCATGGTCTTTGAGATCTGGATGACAACTATGCTCTCACACTCAGACCCTTCTTAGGGGTGGTAGCCCGAACAAGGCATCAGGAGGGCTATCTAGCTATTTCCTGGTTTGTCATCTGGATGACTACTATGCTCTTACACTATGTTCCTTCTTGGGGGTTGTAGCCTGACCCTGACATCAGGAGGGCTATCTAGCTATTTTCTGGTCTTATGATCTGGATGGCAACTGTGCTCTTACACTTAGATCCTCCTTGGGGGTGTTAGCCCGACCAAGGCATCAAGAGGGCTATCTAGCTATTTCCTGGTCTTGTGATCTAGATGGTAACTATGCTTTTACACTCAGATCCTTCTTGGGGGTGGTAGACCGACTAAGGCATCAAGAGAGCTATCTAGCTATTTTCTAGTCATGTGATCTGGATGGAAACTATACTCTTACACTCAGATCCTTCTTGCCAGGGGTGGTGCCTGGTCAAGGCATCAAGGATAGTGGGGGGCTTCCCCTGCTAATCCTTGGTCTTGAGATGACTATGTCGGACTTACTCGTGTAGATCCTAGTTGGGTATGGATAAATTAATGTAGAATATAATCGAAGATGGAGAAAGCAGACTTTATTGATGAAAAATGGAATACATTATTGTTCAAGGTTTTATTGAATCCTAAATGGAGTTAGTTTGTCCATGAGTCCCCTGTCTAAGGGTAATACTTCCTCAGGTGATCTGCATTCTAAGTATGATCGATAGATCGGCCATCCATGTCCTCGAGCTTATACGCCCCATTGCGGATCACTTTCTTTACCAAATAAGGTCCTTCCCAGTTGGGCCCCAAGACCCCGTCTGGCATCTTCCTTGTATTCAAGGTTACTTTCCTAAGAACTAGGTCCCCTTCCTTGAAGCTTCGGGCTTTAACTCTCCTATTAAAGTACCTAGCGATTTTATTCTGGTAAATTGATACTTTCTGAGCTACCCGATCTTGCTTCTCTTCAAGGAGATCTAGGCTAGCTCGGAGCTTATCCTCATTGCTTCCATGCCTGAAGTGTTGAACTCTGAAGGAGGTTAATTTGTACTCGATGGGAAGAACTGCTTACACCCCAAAGGTTAAAGAGTAGGGTGTTTCTTCAGTGGTTGTTCTCCTTGTAGTACAGTAAGCTCAGAGGACCTCGGGGAGCTCCTCAGCCCATCTGCCCTTCTTCTGTTGTAACTTCTTTTTCAATAGCTTCTTGTTAGCTTTATTGGTGGATTCCACCAGCCCGTTAGTCTGATGATGGGCTACTGAGGTGAATCTAAGGTTGATTCCCAAGCCGTTGCAAAAGTTCTTGAATCGACCATTATCAAACTGCTTTCTGATGTCAGCTATAATGATATGAGGGGTCCCAAACCTGCAGACTACATTGTTTTTGATGAACCTCATTATATTCTCTTTCGATATCTGGGAGAGTAGTCCAGCTTCGACCTATCTTGTGAAATAGTTGATTGCCACAATAGCATGTTTGGCTTTTCCATGAGCGGTTGAAAGTGGACCGATGAGGTCGACTCCCAACATAGTAAAGGGGTAAGGCGAGCTAAGAGATGACAGACGCTCTGGTGGGAGGTGGCTCAAGTTGGAGGTCTTCTGGCATGGTTTACTAGATTGAACAAAGGTCTTTGCATCTTGATGGATGGTCGGCTAGTAATACCCCATACGAAGTACCTGATATGCCAGAGCTTCACCACCAACGTGGTTCCCGCATTCCCCATAATGAACCTCTCTTAATGCCCATTTAGCATCATACGGGTGCAAACATCACAGTAGGGGAAGGGACTTGCCCCTCCTGTAGAGGTATCCATCTACTAGACAATATCTGACTGAGAGCCACTTAATTCTTTTGGCTTGATCTGGCTTTTCGGGAATTCTTCCTTCTTGAAGACAATCCACTATCGGGTCCATCCAACATGGCTGTCGATCCAGGGTATATGACCCTTGCCCGTTACTATGCTTGGTAGGGGGATTACTTGAAGAGGGACTTCTATGGTAAGGAATGGCCACCATTCGCATCTATCTTGGCTAGGACGTCAGCTCGGTGATTCTATTATAGAGGCCCCTGCTCGTCTTAAATCCTTTGAATTTACTCATAAGCTGCTGAACTAGCTTCAAGTAGGCGATCATGTTATCCTCTTTGGCCTGATAGTCACCAGAAACCTGATTAACTATAAGTTATGAATCACTCTTGATCAAAAGGTAGTCGACCCCAAGCTCGACGGCCGCCCTCATCCCTGCTATGAGGGCTTCATACTCTACTTCATTGTTTGTGGCCTTAAATTCGAACATGAAACAATGGCAACACTCAGCCCTCTCTTGATCTATGAAGACTATGCCTGCTCCTCCCCCGGCTTGCACGGATGCTCAATCAGTGTAGAGGATCCATGACTTGCAGCCTTCCGGCCAACTGTTGGATTCAGGATTCCTCCCAGGAGCTATATTTGTTGTTGTGGAAGTAGCTTGGCCTAGGGGCACTGAGAGCTCTGCCACAAATTCCGCCAAAGCCTGGGCTTTAATTACGGTCCTGGGTTTGTACACTTAATCAAATTGGGTGAGTTCCAGGGCCCATAAGACCATTCTTTCGGATACGTCTGACCTTTGTAGGAACTGACGGAGAGGTTGGTCCGTCACTACTGTTATTGAGTGGGCTTAAAGTATGGATGGAGCTTCCTTGCCGAGCTCACCTGGGCATAAGTGAGTTTCTCTAGAAGGGTATAATTCTTTTTCGGCTTGGTTAAGGTGTGACTTACGTATTATATAGGTCACTGGACCCTATCTCCATATTCCTTGACTAGGGCCCCACTCACTGCCATTTCTGAAATGGCCAAATAGATTTGTAGCTCCTCTCCCGGACTTGGCTTAACCAGCAGCGGGGGGCTTGACAAATACTTCTTCAAAGCTTGGAAATCTTGCTCGCTCGCTCTCCTGGTCCCATTTCATGTTCCTTCCCTGCTTGATAGCTTTGAAGAAAGGGAAACCTTTATCGATGGACCAAGATATGAACCTGTTGAACGCTGTCATCTGCCCGGTCAAGACTTGAACCTGTTTGAGCGATGTGGGGGATTCTAGATCTAGGATAGCCTTGATCTTTTCTGGGTTAGCCTCTATTCCTCTCTCGTGAACCATGAAGCCCAAAATATTTCCTGCAGTTACCCCGAAAGCACAATTGGAGGAGTTTAATCTCATTCGATTTTCTCTTAGGATCAGGAAAGTTCTGCGAAGGTCATCCTGTTGTCCTTCTACGGTCGGTGACTTGGTAATCATGTCGTCGATATATACTTCCGTTGATCTTTCAATTTCGGGCTTGAATAGTCGATTGACCAACCGCTGATATGTAGCTCCCTTATTCTTAAGCCCGAACGGAATCACCTTATAGCAGTACAGACCCTACCCGGTGATGAAGCTAGTCTTGTCCTTATTGGCAGGGTGCATCATGATCTGGTTTTAACCCAAGAATGCATCCATGAAGCTTAGGAGCTTGTTCCCGGATGTAAAGTCAACCAACTGATCGATCTTTGGTAGAGGAAAACTGTCTTTGGACACGTCGGGTTGAGGGCGGTGTAGTCAACACACATTCGCCACTTCCTATTCGCCTTCGTGACCATGACCACGTTGGAGATCCATTCGGGGTAGCGTGCCGCTCTGATGAAGCTTGCTTTGATCAACCTGTTCACTTCGTCTTGAACCACGACATTTCTTTCGGGGTTAAAATGGCAATTTTTTTTTCTAATGGGCTTGAAGGTCAGATCTACTGCCAAACGGTGAGCAGCCAATGATATCAGGATCCTGAGCATCTCGTCATGACTCCAAGCAAAAACACCACTGAATTATTTGAGGAGCCCGATCAGACCTTTCTTCACTCCATGTTCGACGGTCGCTCCGACCTTAACAACCTTTGAAGGGTCATCCATCCAGATGGGTACCTCTTCTAGCTTGGCCACTGGTTGCCCACTGGCTTATTCCCTGCTCTGCTCCTCTTCATCTGGAATCTCAGGATTGTCCTCTAGGTTGTTTGCGAGCTCTACATCCTCCAAGGTCATCTCGGGAGTTACCCCATCCTGTATCATCGTAACATGTGTGAACTGTTTCTTTAGGGCTGTCGGGTTGGCGGACATTGCATAACACTTCTTAGCTGCTTGCTGATCACCACGTATTTCCCCCACCTTGTCTCCTACTGAAAAATTTAGGACGTTGTGATAAATGGATAAGACCCCTTTCAAGGATGACAAGAAAGGTCTTCCTAATATCGTGTTGTAGGTTGATGGGGTATCCACCACCACGAAGTCCGTCATGATATTTTGCTGGAAAGGGCTATTCCAGCGATTACTGGAAGGATCTTTGACCCTGCAGGTACGATTGAGTCCCCAGCAAATCCATACAACAGGGTTTTACAGCTATTGTAACACCACTGTTTCATGTTCAGCTTTTCCAATGTATCCTTGAAGAGGATGTCGACGCTATTGCCTGTGTCAACAAGCATGCGATAGACAATGCAGTTGGAAATTTGTATCTTGACCACCATGGGATCATCATGAGGTTGCACGGTGTTGTAGACATCAGCCTCGGTTAAAATAATCTACACCGACTGGGAGAGGCCAGCTTGGCTTTGGTCGACCATGAAGATACATCGCCCTTTATCTACACGAGCGACCTTCCTCGCATGGTTTTTCCTGAAATTATTGGAGGTGCCAACCAATATAAGACCTCCGTTTATGGTATGTATCACCTGGATTTGTTGCATCTGATCTGCTTGCTCCCCTTTTCTCTTCCCAGTGTGCTCGCGGATCTCAGCTTGCATTTCCCTCCCAGTCTGAATGGTGTCTCTGATTTGTAACATGAATTCTATCAAGCATCCTCCCCTAATCAGAACCTTGATCTGGTTGCGTAGGTTATAACACTCCGAAGTGTTGTGGCCCACATCTTCATAAAAGTCACAGTACTTATACCAGTTCTTCTTATCAACAGGGGCTTTCATGGGTGCGGTCTTCTATAGTAGCCCCTTATCCCAGATGGTGAGGTAGATCGTTTCATGGGATGCATTTAAGGGGGTTTTGTGATCGTATCCTCTCTCATCTCACGTTATAGAGGCTACTGTCCTTGGAGAGGGAGAAGGCGAAGCCTGCGGAGGGGTTCGCCTTGCTGGGTACCTTTCTTGCTTGGGTTGAGAAATGGGAAAACAGAAGGTTGACCTGTTGGGAGGTTTGTTCAGATTCTTCTGAACTTTTTCAGGTCTTAGAGTTTCCTTCTTCTATCTTTTTGTCATTCTCATTGCGTCATGCTTCATTTTGACCTTGAGCTATTCATCGACTTCGACTTGCTCTAGAGCCCGATCATAGGCATCTTGGTAGGTCTCCCGAGGTTGCTTGGTAAAGGATCGAAAAAGCTTACCAGCACATAGATTTTGTCTGAAATTGGCGAGGGTCTCTTTCTTAGTGAAGACCCCCATCTGAATGACTTTCTTATGGAACCGCTCCACTTAAGCTTGGAAGGTTTCCCCTCGCTCCTGGATCACATATTATAAATGGATGGGATCCTTCGTTTGGGGTTTGATTCCCTCGAATTGTGAGCAGAAATCAATTGATAGCTTTGTGAAGGAGTCCACACTACCCGCGGGGAGCTTTCTGAACCATGTCTTGGCGTAGTCGGACAGTGTGGTAAGGAACAGTCTGCATATGGTGGCCCTAGTTGTGTTTTGGAATTCCATCTGTTGGACGAATCTTTTCAAGTGGCTCAAAGGATCCTCTATACCTGAGAACTTGTCTGATGGCATCTTAAACTTTGGTGGGAGCTCCGCCTCCCAGATTCTTCTAGTAAAGTGGGCATTTATCTCGCTCATGGGGTCTTTTTTGACCTACTTACCCTTCCCTCTTTTCAACTGCTGGATCTCCTTCTACGTCTTGGCCAGCTGGTTCCTCAAACAATTATTTCCGTGTTTCTTAGAGTCGACCTTAGAGCTCTCACTATCAGATCCCCTGGATGAGCTAGAAACCTACATTTTGTCATCCTCAGGGATGGGGTCCGCTTGCGCGGTTTGTCGGCTACCTCCAGCTTCAGCTCAAGGTTCCTTTCTCGAATTCACCTGTCGAGGAAGGCTATAAGATTCCCTTGGCGAAACATCGGTTGTCGACTTAACTTGTTTAGGTCGACAGTTGGTCAGCCTATCCAAGATCAGGGGCATGGGCCTTAGCCTTTCCAGGATGAAGGTTGTAGGCCCTGTCCTATGGTAGGCAAAGATCGGTAGGGGGTCTCAATCAATCGAAAGCAAGCTGCATAGCAGCGGGTCGGCTTGCTTCTCATCGGATTCCCAGATCTGCCAGTTGAGAATCAATCCCTTCTGCTGCAAGACGGAGGAAGACATTTTCCACAATGGCTGATACATGTTGATTGATCACAGCTGGGTCCATCGCCAAAGGGGTTAGAGCCCGCTCTGCACCTGGCTGATGAGAGGTTGACTTATGATGCTTGGATTTCTTTCCCTTTTTCTGTCCTTTCTAGGTGGAGGGTACGGATGGATGTCCTAAATTTTTGGGTTGTCCTTGAGATGAGCGAAGCCTCATGATTACTACAAAACAACAGACTCGTAAGTGCAGAAATTACGGTGTGTGTGTTATCCCCACAGACGGTGCCTGAAAGTATTAACGGAGAATTTGCTCTAGGTGAGACATTTCAGTTAACACCCTCTAGACCACCACCACGTATGCGATGGCCGGGGTTAGTACCTTGGGCACTTAACCTGGTTGAATAAAGATGGATGTATGAATTTAAGTGCAATGAAGATGGGAATGTAATGATTTTGTTATTAACCGTGAATATGATAAAAATAGATTTCTAAACACTCATGATCTTTCTGGGATATAATAGGGTGGCGACCTCATGCCTGTCGAATAGTAGTTAATAGTTGAGTCCGTGTTCTGAATACAGAATTTAGGTCGAAATCTCCAACTCTCTCATTGCACTGTCAATTGTCAATTCTTCTATATCATCACTCTTTTTTTATCATGCTTGGTCCATTTACACACAGTTCAAATAGGTTAAATTTGTGACTCTTCAGCCCAGATTCTCAAAATCCTCCCCCTCCTTATCGGGCGGGATCTTTAATTTAAAAGTCATTGACTTTAGATAAATAACGGATTCGAGAATATCTTAGGAGATAAGTTTTTTCCTCTTTGGATTCAACCTTTTGCCCTCGACGTACACAATGTTTCAATGTTCGTTGAAGTGTAGATGTGATCCCGTGTGCCTTCATGGTGTGATGCCTCGTGGAGGTCGTTGAGTAAGGTGTTCGTAGAATGAGGTAGATCCAAACCCAGGTCTTAATGTTAGGAGCTTGATCTAACCTTTTCGGGTCCCTTTTTAAGCTCGAAATGACTGTGCTAACGCCCGTGAGTGATGGCAGGGCTTATGCGAGCTTCCTCTTATCCAACTATGTGGATTGGCTTCTTCCTTTAGCGAAGTGGAGTGGTGCTATAACGTGAATCTAATCCTCATTAAAGGCCTTATTTTTGTATTTGGAGAGGACAACGGGCTTCTGGTGAGGTTGGTGGGCTTCTGGTTTAGGCTACGAGTTAATTTTGACCTCGGGAATCCTTGATCTGGAAGGAGCTCATTTCGTTTGTGTCGGGCTTTACTTCAAATGATTCTTGAGCTCGATGACCTTTCTTTGCTTTTACGGGATGGTTTTGGAGCCCGACCCTAGGAACCTGGGTTCCAGGATAGGTGATCTCGGGAAACTTAGATAACCACGTATCGGGCTATATCCGAATTCCAAGGTAGACGTGAGGGGTTCAACCTGATCGTGTCGGGCTTCATTCCTGATAATTTTGAAGCCCGAAGACCCTTCCTCGCTTCTGCGGGGTAGCTTTATGGCTCGCCCGGTGTTCAATGAATGGTGAACTCGAGCTTTGATTTGAGCTAGGAGAGTGGAAAATTTCTCTTTGGTCCCCTAGCCAAATGTTGCTATTAACAACTCATATTACACATGAAAGCCATACATAAAATCAAAGAAGTGCAGGCCATGTCAACTACAAGACGAGTGAAAGATAAAGTTCAAGAAGAAAACTGTTAAAGATCTTCTCTTTGCAAGTGATTGCCTCCAATGGCTTCATTCTTCCAAGAGACCAACTTCTAGCTGCTCTAAGCTTGATCTTGAGGCCTCCAAGTTCAGAGAGGGCTAAAGGTTTTCTGTTGGGAGAAAATATTTTTTTCTTAGTTTTTTTTTTGTGTTCTCCCTCCCCTCTTCTCTCTCTCCTTCCCTTCTTTTGTAATAAATACTCCAAAAAAATGGAAAAAGAGTAGGAAATGCTTGTGTGTAGATTAAGGGGGGGAGGTGGATTTTGATAGCAAAAATGATAGAGGAGGTTGAAATGAGGGTGAGATGTGATTCCCGACTCAGAAAAAGATACTAAATCCAGGACTTTCGGGATAAAGTCAAGTGGAAAAGAAAGCTGGATATGGCGTCTCCGTTCGAAGCTCCGGCAGAGCATGTAGCGAAACCTCTATTTTGACAGCAAAAGGCACATTCGCTAGAGAGGTCGAACGAGGCTTAGGCGGAGACTTCACACATGAAAACGGTTGAACTGGCGACAGCTTATACTCGAGAATTGTGCGAAGACTTCTCACGTGAAAACGGCTGAACAGGATTCCGCTGGATATTCCGCTTAAGGCTCAAGCGGAGACTTCTTTCACACGAATGCCTAAATCCATCTCCACGAGAGACTCCACTCAAAGCTTAGGCGAAGCTGACATCCATACTTTTAAAAATTGCATATTTGCCCTAAAAGTCTTATAATTCTGTAAATTAGCCCATATGAAGGAAACACATCTGAAACACTAAATTGGACCATTAAAAGCATGGTTTTACCTTGGAATCGATCGAAAAGATAAAGAAAAGGGTTACACAAAGTGTTAAAATAGGTATTATCAATGTTACAGTCTTAAGTTGTCAGATTCGAATGAATCAAAATGGACAGAGTAAAGACTTCGTGGTCTATGCCCTCGCGTAAAGAAGAGGATCTTTGAGCTGATCCTGGCACTCCTTTTCCCAAAGAAAGAGGTCCGGATTTTTCTTACAAATACTCTTGCAAAAGCTCTCCCACTCATTCTCTTCATCTTAATCTCATAAAGCATTTATTAAGACCTTGACCCCCACATTTATAGTTGGTCACTACCCTAAAACAAGTCAACCATACAGCTCACAAGTCCATGATCGACTTGACCATCGGTGATCCCCGAGTTGAGCCATAGATCCGAAATGGGCTTCGATCGAACAAGCCCAACTAAGAACGATATCGACCAAATCCCATATCAAATAACAACGACCAAAACGATCAATTGTCCAAGTCGACCCAAATATATCGGTGAATAGCTCGATTCTAAACATCGAGCAAACTGGCTTATATTCTTACTAGTTTCAGTTATACTATGACATCGAACAAATACCGACTTAAGCATCGGAGAGTCCCCCAAAGGGAAAACCCCAATTTGTGGCTTGACACACTCTTTATTTTCCTCTAATTTCACAGAATATCAGGACCCACCTTGACGAATCAAAATAATTGTAGATCCGATCGACTACAACAATCATCACCCGCCCTCTTCTTCATCAGATCCACCAAAATAAGAAAAAAAATATGATTCATCAAGAATAGACTGATCAAAACATTCAATATCAATCTTCATCTTTATTAGAACTCACTGGGTTGACTCACCAAAAATCTCATTTGAATTCTTTTTAAAGATATCAACCTAGTTCACTCAATAAAAATCCAGCCAGTAAAGAGCTAGCAACGGTGGTCGAACGCTGACCAGAAAGCGAGAGTCGAACAACAGCATGTAGTGAGCGTTAAACGGCGGCTAAGAAGCGAGCATCGAATAGCCAAAACGGCCAGCGACGGCCAGACAGTGAGTGTTAAGTGACAATATGAGGGCATGAGGTTTGGGTCGAGCGGCGGCGTGAGAGCGTAATGAAAGGGAAAGCCCTAAATTTCTTTAAATTTTGTTTTGTATTGATTTCGTTTTTGAAATATGAGTTTTATGGTGGTGTAGATGATGAAGAGATGGGTATGGTGAATATGTGATTGTTTCGAAGATAGAGAGAGATTTTATTTTGAAATCTGAGTTTTGTAGTGGTGTAGATGATGAAGAGATGGGTATGGTGAATCTGAGATTGTTTCAAAGAAAGAGAGAGAGAGAGAGAGAGAGAGATTTTTTATTTTTTAATATTAGTTTTTTTATTAAATAAAAAATTTAATTGTTTTTTGCTTTTTCAATAATTAGTGTACCATTAATTATGTAAGTTACTATTTTACCCTCACACCATTAACTGAAATTTTAAAAACCCTAATGGAATTAGACGGTATGGACAAAATTAAGGCTTATTAATAAACATTTAGACCTAACAGAGGAATACTGAAACTAATAGAACCAGAACAACTAATAGGTTAAACTAGAGGGTCGAAAATGAATTTAACCCTAAACAAAATGCATGCATGTATACTATTTGTGTAAATTTTATGTGCACATAGCTATATTAGCCTATTCTCACTACTTAAACATATGATCATGAACTACCCTTTAAAAAAAAAAAAAAACTTCTTGCTGCAATGATTTGCTCAATATCTATCCCTTTTTTTTGTCTTAGAAGTGTCAATGGAGGAACATATGAACAGTATGCCATTTTTTTTAGTATTAAAAGTATTACAATAGGATCTATCAATATCAAACAATATATATGCGGCACAGATAACTACCCTCACAAATTAGGAGAAAACTCCCACACATGTTTATAAAATACGCATGGTGGGGAGAAAATAAGTGGTTTTAGCACTTTTTTGAGTTGGTGTTGCACGTGACACACTACTTTAATAAATTAAGTTTAAAAGACATCAAAGTAAGTGACTTCCAAAAATACCCTTACTATACATATTTTAAATTATTTTTTGACTTTAAATTTTGGAAGATACTTTGAAGTTGTCTGAGATCTACTTCTCTCTCTAACTATAAAGTGAAAAGCTCTATAAATTGAAATCCAAGTTCATCTTCTTGTCCAAAGAATTTGACGTTCATATAGTTACATAAGAACACTCATCTTATCGGTATGTAAATATCAAACTGATAAGATGAGTGATTTTATGCAACTTAAAAAATATAAATACTAAGCAATTGCAATTTAAAAGCAGAATCAACAAAACTCTATGCTAAACATAATGATGGCTCTAGCATCTCGAGTGGATTTGATCAGCAATTGAATGATTCTACTTTGTTCCGAGACTTTGTATAAGATTTTCTAGATTTTGTTCCGAGACTTTTGAATAGGGACCCCGAGTCTTTTATAACATGTTCCGAGACTTTTATATAAGCTTTCTGAGACTTTTGTCTTAGACGTTTGAATAAGGTTCCCTAGACTTTTGAAAACGTTTTTCGAGACTTCTGAAAGCTTATTCAAACATCTCAGACAAAAGTCTCAAAAAGTATTTCTAAAGTCTCGGATAAAAGTCTCGGAACATAATCACAAAGTCTCGTAACACAACCACTAAGTTAATGTTCATCCTCTTCCCCACTCGAAAATATGAACTCTCAACAACTTTAACAATGGAAGATTCAAAACTAAAACCTAATTTGGGTTTTAAATTGAATAAATATATAAAAATCCCAACCTTAAGATATTGTTTGTAATGTTGAAAAATATAAAAATAATATTTGAAAATAAGATGAAATATATAGAAAATCATAATCACAATAAATAAACAAGCAATAGATGAAATATATGAATTTTTCCATTTTTTTTTGTCATCTTCCTCATTGAGACCTCTAGTTAGAAGTCAATATCGGAGGTCTTTCATCTCGGATGGAGGACCTCCATTGGTCCTCTATCAATAGAGGTTTTTTAAAAAAAAAAAACTAAAACTAAAAATGACATAAACGTAATAAAAGAGGGAGATTATGGTATTTTAGTCCATTGATGTCATTTAAACTTAACATACTCCCAAAATTCAACATAAAAAGAGTGATATATCTCCCCATGTTCACTTACACACATTAGGGGTGTCTAACATCCAACTTTACGTAACCATATGTCTTCACGCATTACAAGTGAGACTGAATTTCTTATCCATTGCATACGTGACACAGTAGAGACATTTGACGTGTGTTCATCATTCACCATGTATCTTTGTGTATTACGCGTGATGTTGAATTTCTTATTCCTTATATATATTACACGGCACTGCGGATACCAACACATGTTTGAAGTTTTCCATCTATCTCTACACAACACATTATGTGTGATAGGGTGTTAATGTATTATAAATTATATTAACCTATGTCTTAATATATATATATATATATATATATATATATATATATATATATATATATTTAAAAAATGGTGGGAGGAGAGAAAAAAAACATTTTAAATAATATACTTTATTAAAAAGTTGACACGTTTAAACCTAAAAACCCGGTATACCATTTAGTTGGTGCACCGGGTGTGATGAAGATTTCTCTGCCATTTATACTCATGTCGTCGACACTACTCCTAAGAAAAAAAAGGATAGATATTAAGAAAAATCATTTCAACAACATAATTAAAAAAATGTTGGCTCATTATATGTTCAAATTGAAAGAGTTT